>CAJGYO010000009.1:39737011-40937011 GCA_904845875.1 Miscanthus lutarioriparius
CATTCCTCCTCAAAGATAGCGATGATTTTAAGACCGAGGCTTATTGGCCCTCTTAATCCTAAGGGGTTTAGAAGATGAGCTGGTTGTCTCCTTTGAGATGATATTTTGAACGGGGATTGCCGCCCTTTCCCTTTTCCCGCTTTGAGTATAAGCCCTTTCCCACACGCCGCTTATTAGGGCTTTGGATGCCCACTATAGTGTAGCTACAACTATAAATGAGAAAGCGCTCAAGGTGTTACATGAACACCTTTTGTCGCACCCTCCTGGAGTTTTTCTCTTCTTGAAGCCGACCTTTGACATGGGCGCCCGCCTTAGGTCGGTGCTGCTCATAGCACCTGGTCCTAGCAGTGGACCACACACTTGTACTCCTCACTTTGCCTCGCTTAAGGAGTGGAGGCATGACGGAAAGTGGAGCCATCGTGGATAGGTCTCGGCTTCTTCTCTCACAAAAAGTGTTTTCTCCGTAGACTGGGTTTATGGCTTGTGGAACTTCCTCTGGTTGAAGGTGGAGCTGGAGCCGGTGTACAGAGCAAGTGCCTTGTTGGGCTGTGGCTCAACTAGGATGGCTTGGGATCAATATTTTGTGAGGGGAGAGGAATGCTTTGGTGTGGAATTAAGGAGGCTTAAGGTGCTTTATATAGGCTCAGCTAAGTGCGCGATGGAGTGATATCTTCGCGCCAAAACCCTAAAGGATCATGATGCACTCAATCACAAGAGGTTATCCCATGGATAGAGTTTGAGAGGAGCTAGGAGGGGGGGTCGGTCACCCCCGAGGGACGTCTGACCGAGGTCGCTTCTGAAGCACTTCCATGCATGAAATATCCATTCCTCTCTGAGTTTTCTAATTTTATCCTTTGAATTTTGAAATCAGGTTGGTAATTTTTGTATGTTAGTAGCAATTTTTGAATGCAAGAATTTGTTAGAAATATTTTTAATTTTCATAGATTTGCAATGAATTCATTAAAAGAGATTAATTCTATTTCATTAGTTTCTTGATTAATATCATGAGAAGGTTCTAGAAAAAATTTCAATCTATGACCATTAACTTTAAAAAGTGTTACGTCATTGTCCTAGATGTCGATTGCACCATGTGTTGATGAGTTGACAATGGTGAATGGTCCTTCCCATTTGGTCGTGTAACTTTCCCTTACTGAAGAGCTTGACTGGAGTTGAAAAGCAAGACTTTGTCTCCCCTCCTTGAATTCTTTTGGTTGGATTGGTGGTCGTGCCATCTCTTGGTCCTTTCTTTGTAGAGTCTCCGGCACCGTGATATGCTTTCTCACGCCATTCTTCTAGCTCAAAGATTTGTTTCTGTTGGTTCTTGCGCATTAGCTTTACATCCATATTCCAGCTTCTTGATTGCCCGGTGTGCTTTCGGTGTTCAAGCTTCAAGCTGGTAGGTGACATCATTTTCCATAGATGAGCTAGGAATGGCGACATGCCAATGGGGGGGATTGTAAGTTGTCTTGTATGCCCGTAAGTGCTTTTAGGAAGCTTGTTCTTCCATCCTTTCCCTATTTCATTGACCGCCTTCTTCGCAGGATATTTTAATTTGCTTGTTCAAGTTTTCGCTTTAGCCACCTAGTTTATGGATGATATGGGGGTGCGACGCTGTGCTTGGCCCCATTTCCCTTAAGAAGGCTCAAGGTTTTGTTGATGAATTGAGACCCCATCGCTATCACCATTCTTGGTGTTCCAAAGCGAGGAAGATCACTGTGGAACATCTTCCTGGCGTGTTTGGCGCCGGTAGTTACGCATGACAATGCTTCTAGCCACTTTGACACATAGTCAATGACGACAAGGATGTACTCGTAGTCCTAAGACTTTGGAATGGTCCCTTGAAGTCAATGCCCCACACATCAAATATTTCTATTTGGAGATTGTAGTGGAGTGGCATTGCGCTATGAGAGGTGATGCCTCCTTCCGGCCTGGAATTTCCGACACCATCGAATCTAATTCTTTGGTATCTTCGTACATCATCTAGCTAGAAGAATCCAGACTTTGCCTGATTTTTGGCTTGAGTGTGGAATGCTCCATAGTGACATCCATACCGGGCCGCATGGCACTTTTCAATGATTTGTATACCCTCCGCCATGGCCACGCACCTTCTTAACAAGCCATCGAAACATATCCTATAGAGGTTCGGGTCATCCCAAAGGTGATGTCTACTTTTGGCTTGTAGCTTCTTCTTGTTCTCGCCCGATGGTATGTATCCTAAAACCATGAAATTCACAATATTCGTGTACCATGGGTTTGAATCCATCACCCTTAGCGGCATGTCATCGCAGTAGGAAGTCATTAATTGGAAGTTCCTACATGTCGGTGACTTGCATACGTGATAGATGATCTGCTGGCGCACATTCTCTACTCCTTTTTATCTTTATTTCTAAGTCAAATTCTTGAAGTAGGAGAATCCATCTTATTAGGCATGGTTTTGCATCTTTCTTAGTGAGCAACTATTTAAGTGTAGTATGATTGGTATAAACAATTACTTTTGCTCCCACTAAGTAAGATCTGAATTTTTCAATAGCCAAAACAATGCAAGGAGTTCTTTTTCAAAAAGAGTACCATAATTGAGTTGTGCTCGTCAAGATTTTGTTAGCATAGGCGATTGCATATGCTTTATATCTTTGGTTTGGCCAAGGACCGCACCAATGGTATAATCACTAGCATCACACATTATTTCAAAGGGTAGCGCCCAATTGGGT
Source organism: Miscanthus lutarioriparius (assembly GCA_904845875.1). NCBI lineage: Eukaryota > Viridiplantae > Streptophyta > Magnoliopsida > Poales > Poaceae > Miscanthus > Miscanthus lutarioriparius. The sequence goes on from CAJGYO010000009.1 coordinate 39,739,720, forward strand.
GATGGGATGATTGATGCTGAGATGAGTGCTTTCTTGAGTGTATAAAAAGTATTTAAGCACTCATCGCTGAACTCAAAGGGTACATTCTTAGCTAGCGTGTTTGTTAATGGTCTAGAGATTTTGAGAAGTCTTTAATGAAACATCTATAAAAACCTACGTGTCCTAAAAAAGTTGTGGATTCCTTTTTTTTGTTCACGAGGGTGGTAGTTGTTCTATAACCTCAATTTTAGCTTTGTCAACCTTAATCGCCTCTTAGACACTAAGTGTCCAAGAACGATGCCTTCTAAGAACCATGAAATGGTATTTTTCCCAATTGAGCACTAAATCTTTTTGCTAACATCATTGCAAGACTTTGTCTAAGTTCTCTAGACAAAGGGTCAAAGGTTTTTCCATAGACTAAAAAATCATCCATAATTTCTTCTATCATGTCTGAAAATTTGACATCATGCACCTTTGGAAAGAAGGTGGGTACATTGCACAATCCGAAAGACACTCGTCTATATGCATATGTTTAAATAAGGGCATGTAAAAGTAGTCCGCTTTGATCATCGGGGTGGATAGGATTTGATGATACCACGAATACCCACCGAGAAAACAAAAGAAAGAGTGGTTTGCCAACCGCTCTAACATTTCATCAATGAAGGTAGTGGGAAGTGTTCTTTCTTTGTGGCGGGTTGAGTTTTCGGTAGTCGATACACATTCTCCATCATGTGATGGTTCATTGTGGCATCAATTAGTTCTTATTGTTTCTCGACCATCATGCCCCCCTTTCTTGGGCACCACTTGGATGGGGCTGACCCGGTCGTCTTTGTGGTACTAGATAGATAATCTACAAGTGGAAGAAGTTTTAGGACTTCCTTCTTCATGACTTCCGCATCGTATTATTGAGCACTGTGTTGGGGTTCGGCGTGATGGTGTGCTTGCAGGGTCAATTGGGATATGATGGGTGCAAGAGCGTTGGACTTATCCCCTTAAGATCTTGGAGTGAATACCTAAAAGCCCGACCTATGTTTTTTCTAAGATGGCGATGAGTTTGGACGTCTCCTCATCGGTAAGCTTGTTGCTTATGATTACAGGAGCTTCTTTGTCGCCATTCAAGAAAGTGTAATGCAGGCCAGCGGGTAGAGGTTTAAGTTCAATGGGAGGTCATGCCGGTGCTTCCTCTTGAGGAAGGTCAATGGTTTCGCCTAGGTCGTCCTCCTCTTCTATAAAGAGTTTGGCATCTTTGTCTAAGAACAACTCAGGAGATTCGAATGGTGAGGCCGACTTGACTTCCTTGGGCAGTTCATGGTAGGGAAGAGTGTCTGCCACTGCGTTTGTAGCTCTAGTGATACGAATTGAAAAGAGTGTCTCTCCCCAACTTTATGTCAAAATCCCCTATTTTTAGTGGTTTAGTAAGAAAATGTTCTAGGGGATGCCCTGTCATAACATCAAAGTCCTTGATGTCGAAGACATGGAAGTCTAGGGAAATTTTTGTTTGTCCATGGTATATGGATACATCATGAAGAATTCCTAGAACTTCTAGTATGGAACATGGTGCAATTCTATAGGTTTTGTTAGTTGGAGCAAGAGGTTCATTGTCAAAGTAAGTGGATGTGAAGGTTGCACACAAGATGTTTGCTCCAATTATGGGATTGTAAAGCACTTCCACCATTATTCCATGAATTTTCCAGTGGATGGTGGAGGGAGGGACGTGAATCTAAATTTCTTCAAGAACGCCTCGCTTCTTCTACCCACTCATTGCTCATGATAGCGATCAACTCCTTGATGGATTCCCTAAGGAACTCTTCGTCTAATGGGTCTAATGGAGTGACAGGAATTGGTGGTCTCCTTTGACATAGATAATTCAAGGTATTTCCAAAGTCTTTGAAAAGGTCATCCTCGAAAGGTGGAAGGTCCGAAGGTTGGAAACCTTCCTTTGGATCTTTTGGTTTGGGTCAGGGCTCTTGAATGGAAAGTGTAGGTCCGGCCTTGGCCAAAGAGACTTCCTCATGACTTAACATAGGTTCTACATGGAGGGGTTCCAAGGGAGGAGTGTTCTCTAAAATGCGGTCTAGGAGCGCTTCTCCTTTCTCAATGGTTTTGTGCGTGAATGAACCTCCGATAGTTATGTCAAGTTGTAGGGTAGATTCCTTGCTAAATGCTAGCCAAAAATGCTATAACAACACATGGTTTGGTATAGACAAGTCTAGGCTGGACCTTGATAGGATTGAAAAATGGTCCCAGGCTGCACCTATGGTTTCCTTCTCTTTTTGTTGGAAGTTGAGGATCTCTTGTCGTAGGGAAGCAATTCGGGATATAGGGAAGAATGCAAGATAGAATCTATTCCTTAGCTCTTCCCAATCACTAGCTACCTTCACTATGTTATGGGCGTACCATTATTTCGCCCTCTCATCAAGTGAGAAAGGAAACAACTTCCATCGAAGTGTGTCTTGTGACATGCCTAAAATGGTCAGGTGAGCACAGAGTTGCTCAAATTCCCACAGGTGATGGTAAGGGTTTTCATAATCGAACCCTGAGAAGGTTTGTTCCCAAACCATGGCTATGAAGCCAGTAAGGAGTTCATAACTAGAAGTTGAGATTGGCTTTGATGATTTTGGTTGTTCAACGAACCCGCCCTTAGGAGCGTAAAGGTGCTAGATAGTTGGCTGCTCCATTTGGAAAAAAAGAATAAAATAAAAGAAAGGTGAAATACAAGATTCACACGGGTGAACTAGGTTCCGTAAACGCTTGTTAGTGTCTCTTAGCGCTTGTTAAGCGTAAGAATCTACAAGCACATGGATACACTATTGTAGCACTTCACTCGAAAGTATTTAGGGTATCGTATTTTCCCAAAGGAACAGGTGTGTAAGTCTCTTAGCTAGTTTACCTAAAGAAAATTAGTGAAAGGTAGCTTGGGTAACGAGGTTTTCTAAGGGTAGATATCTTAAGTGGAGTTAACTTTGAAACTATAGACTTGCTTGAGCACGGTGTACACTGGTCTACCAAGCGATACCGCCCCTGGCTCTACGCCGAACCCGGACGTGGGGGATTACAAGGGATAGACAGGGCTGTCACCACCTGATGCCTACCCCTCAACCATGGGGAATGAAGCAAACAAAGATAGCTTCTAGCCTAGACACCACGTCTATGCTATCAACTATACTCTAGCGCGTATGCAAGAGTTATTTATCTCTATCGTAGGCCCTTCTACTATAGTATACGTGCAACAAGGATGGACGATGAACCCACAAGTTCATAATGCACAAAGGTAGCTTTCTTAAGAAATCAGTCTTGAAGTTAAACACGAACTTCTTTCTCCATGTAGTAAGACGATCATGGAGGTACAAGTGGAGAAGTTGCTAGCTCCGGACACTCTTCCGCTAAGTGTAGTGAGCACACTCACGGAGGTTGCCGATAGCCCCAGTACTTCTCCAACTCTTTCCTCACTCACTCCCACTCTTATTCTAGAAAAAGCTAAAGTAGAATGAAGCTCTTCCTCTCTATTTTGCTCTCTTCATGTGTGTTGTAGAGGGAGCTCTACCCCTCTATTTATCTGAGGGAGTAAGGTGGTGCTTGGAGCTATTCTTGGCGCGAGGACCGACTGCATCGCCTCAAAGATGGAGGCATGCCACCGCCTGAGCAAGGAGAGGCAGGAGGGCTGGCAATGGGTTACTGCCCTAGGGATCGACCGCCTCTCGACCATGTCCCCCACCACCGCCTTAAGCGTGGTGGGCTATGGACTGGACATGGATCATTCCTCGGTGCTTTGCTTTGCCCCGGTTAAGTCGAGTTGATGGTCATCTTTGTTATTCCTTTGCACAAACAAGCATCGGAAAAGCACCTTTCGGTGAATTTCTCCATGATTTGTGTTTGTGTCCTGCAAAAAACACACTTGTACCAAAACTCATGGAAAGTATGAGTTAAAAATCCTAATTCTATGTTTTGGGGTCCACATTTGTTTATTTTGTTTAAATGTTGGCGAGAGGATCATGAGTTAAGCACCACCAACAACTCCCAAGGAAAATATCAATCTTTTTATGTTAAAATTAAAAGAACAAAGATTTTGTTCCTTATGACTGACCAAAGTTAGATATTTTCACATCCATTTGACGAGCAAAGATTTGTTGACACAACTAGAACCGGAGTCAGCAAACGACTCGCCAAGAAAAACAAGGTGTTGAAAACTCCCCAACCTAAACTGTGAATACATGCATCGTATGATCGAGCCACGTTCCATGACCTTATTCATGGCTCTATACACGTACGTTCCCATGTTATACTTCAGTTCGTTTCATAGTTCTTTCTGGGCTTCCTCTCTCTCTTGCGGGTTCAAGTTTGCTCGCCTTTCATGATCATCCGGTACATCATAACCCATGATGACCATTTGGGTAATATTCATCGGAGAGAGGTAAATAATGTTTTTGTCCATTTCCTTGCATACATAGGATTGCATCATACAAGGACAAGTTGTCATGGCATTATTGGTTTCTACCTAAAGTACCTACAATGATGCAGAGGTGTGAAAGTTGTAATTAACTTATAGGGCAAACCGGTGAGTTGAGCAATGTCGAGGTCTTGCATGATTCTTTGTTTTCCCTTCTCTTCTTGTCCATATATGGTTGAGCCTCTTGCAACATCTCAAATAGTTCCTCCTTAGAGGGCTCCTCATCATCCTCACTCTCACTATCACTCTCATCATCAGATTGTACCTTAGTGGCCTTAGCCATGAAGCATGTTGATGTAGTGTCAAATAGTGAAGGCTTGTTGTTGATAGCAATGCTTGCAAGTGCCTTCTTCTTGGTGATCTTCATCTCATCATCACTAGAAGAATCATCACTATCCCAAGTAACACAATATGAGTGACCCTTCTTCTTCTTCTTCTTGAAAGTCATATTCTTCTCTTTCGTGTCCTTGTTCTTGTCCTTATGATTCTTCTCATCATCACTATGATGAAGTCTTGATCCCAATCTTCAAGACTTAGGTAACATCGGCTTTGATACCAAATGATGAATTATTAGTCCCGATTTTCACAACATAGGTTCACTATCTTGATAACTAGCTGTAGAATAGCTGGATAACTTGCTACAAGCAGCTTTAACTAGTGCAACCTGGCAAATAAAACTCGAAGCCAACCACCGTCCTTAACCGACAACCTAAATCAAGGATTCGCCCAACCACACTCTCAAATAACCAACCAACACAACCAATCAAGGAGAACCTTGAATGGAATATGAGCACCAATTGGGAGTAGATGAAGCCACCACTTCTATAAATGCCACGAAGAAAAAATCACAAGAGCAAAGGGTAGAGATCACTCTGAAGTTTTGTTAGCACATAGCTAAACAAAAGGGTTTTGGTTTTTCCATTATCAAAAGTCATCCTTTGCTTGGGAGCATAGGGATATTTATACTAGGACAACCCTCCTAGATAGGTATGAACATGAAATAGAAATGAAAAGACTGAATATGTGAAAAGGCTTCCACGAAATGGATTTCCAAGAGTCTTCATGCGGTGTTATCCTCCTGAGCAGTCACCAATAATAGAGTTGTAAGTCCCTAGTGCAAAGTCGAAATGACAAGCCATTTGTTGGGTTTGAAAGTAGACTCAATAAGCTTTCCGTCCATGTGCAGCATGCATCACAAAACATTGTAGAATGGTACAATTTTGCATAGAAAGTTGTACCAACATTCTGTCCTGGGTAGACTATTGATCCTCATGGACTTTCATAACTTTTGGGAATCAAAAGTTATGGTTGTTTATTTCTGGGTCCAGTCATCCATCTGTGTTACTTTTTCCTAGGTCTGGTCATCTGTCCATGCAACTTTTCTGATGGAGCCGTTTTGTAGCACCGTGTCTTGATCCTTAGGCCACATGTCTTCCATGTTTTTATGTGCATACCTAAGCAACATCAATATAGAACATTTAGGTAGTACAACATTCTTAGAAGTGTTGAAATTATAATCAGTTAGGAATGAATTCACCTGTACTTATAGTTTCTTGGCGCGGCTTCTTGTTAGTGGCCTTTGATTTGTATCTTTTATGTTGTATGTTGGATGATTGATACTTGAGATAGCATGTATGGTTGGGATGTCCTCATCATAGTATCACTATTGTAAGGACATTCCGCAACAAGATGGTCTTCGCTCTTGCACTTGAAGCATCTTCTTGGTTCTTCCTGGTTCCTGGATGATATGCCTTTCTTCTTCTTGCACCATACGCAAGGTAGTGAGAGCAAGTGTTGGCAAGCGACACAAGCGCAGGGGACAGTTGCTCGAGGCATGGCGCTATGTAGGCACATTGTGCAGACATTGGTGGCATGTGTGTCCCACAAGTGATCTCCTAGCTCATAGGCGCAAGCATGTTAGCGAGGGGCTGGTTTGCCCAAGGGAGCACTCACTAGCTACAATGGATGGGACTATGAGCTTCACCTCTCACCCACACACCCAGACAGTGCTTTTAATATGTCAAGTGGAACCCAATAGAAAGTTGGCAATGAGCATCCTTGTCCAGCTATCCACGACGGGCCGAAAGTAGAAGATGACAACAAAAATGGTGGTCTGACATAGACTCATTGAAGCAGTGATGGCCAACATAGGAATGACGGGACCACGGTGGCCTCAACCACACACTCATTGAAGTAGTGATGGCCTACAACGATGAAAATGGTGGTGCACACACGAGTTGAAAGCTCGACCATGGCAGCTGCAGTATGACGAGTTGGAAGCTCTGACCTAGTTTCTTGTGTCCAATGAGCGCAAAGGGTATAGGAGGAAGAGACAGACTTAATAGAGGATATTTATAGGATAGAGGTGAAGCTCAAGGCAAGGAACAGTGGTGACACACTACTACAGATCTGGACATCACTATCGGATTAGGGTGAATCGGCAGTGATGTACCTTCACTGCCAGTTCTGAGCTTGAAAAATCAGAAAATGATGGGGCTGGGCCAAAATCGGCAGTGAAGGTCCACATCATTGCTGGTTTGTGGCTTGCACTAGTAGTGGCTTGATGTCTACTTATCACTGCCGGTTCTATTCAAGAACCATCAGTGATGTTGGGCTATCACTGTCGATTCTAGACAAGAACCAACGGTGATAACATCACAATATAAAAAGCTAGCGCCGTCCTCTCCTTCCTCCTCTCTTCCATCCTGAGCACAGAGGCACGCGTTTGGGCTGCTCCCTCCATTGTTGAGGCTGCTCTTCACCATGAAGCTAGCTCTTGGATTTGGAAGAATGGCTTGATCTTTGATTTTGTTGCTTAATTAGTGTTGTTTTGATGGCTACATTGCTTGATTCTCATTCTAGTTCTTTCTCCATTCTAGAGAGCACTTTTCCAATTGGACTTTGTGCAAGGCTTGCAAGCAAACTGTGGTGAATCCATCATCCAAAAGGTTGGTGTCTTTGAACACATTTAATTTCCTAGCTAATTACATGGTGGTCAAGATCATAGTTAGTTTGTGATGCTATAATTAGTTCTTGATAGGAGTAGAGTAGATCCTTTTACAATTTTGGTGAGCAAATTAATCCATGTGCCACCTACCAACACATTGTTTGGAGCTACATTGTTGTTCATGATCATATCTCTAATTTTAGTGTTTTTTAATTAGTGTCTCCATTTTTATGTAGCATGGAGTAGAATAATTGTTCTTTATTATTGTGAAATAATTGTTTTTGAATGGTGCTACTGTTTTTAATTTATATGGCCGAGGCTGCCAAATTCAATATTCCAATAATTAGTGTACAATAATGTTTTCCAAAAATGGGGTGACTAAATTAAATAAGTGTAGAATAAATTGTTCTTTCGAGCAACGATTGTTGTTCATGAACCTCCACTTGTTATTAATTTCTCTGTAATTACTGTCTCAATATTTTGTTGTGTAGAGATGAATCTAGAGTGGATGTATGGGTCCTGAACGGACAAGTGGTACATGGTTGGCGTCGTCAAGTTTCTCACCGATGCCAAAGCCCAAGCTGGGAATGGGAACCCTGTCTTCTGCCCATGTAAAGATTGCATGAATCAAAGAAATGGGCTCAAATTGAGTCTATACGAATGCATTTGATTACCAGGGGGTTCATGCCAAACTATATGATATGGACTATGCATGACAAGGTTGGTGTGACTGTTCCGTAGGAAAATGATGATGATGTGGCCATGCCTGATGTGGCCATTCTTGATGTAGCCATCCACGATGCAGATGAGGAACCTGGTGTTAACACGAAACCTATGGCCACAGTTAATGATATGTTTAGGAACACACTAGCTGACAACACCCAGGATAATAATGACATTTCACAGCTGCTACGTAATATAGAGACCAGATGTCTTAGTGAAAGACAGCTGAGAAAGCTAGAGAAAATGAGACAAGACGGCAAAACACCATTGTATAAGAATTGTCCAATGAGCAAATTAGAAGCCGACATTATGCTGTTAGAGTTCAAATCGACAAACAGATTGAGTGATAAGGGCTTTAATCAGTTGTTAGGTATAATAAGGAAAATGCTCCTAGAAAAAAAATGAGTTGCTAGAAAAGATATACCTGGCCAAGCAAATGATTTGCCCCATCAGCCCCGAGGTTGAAAAAATCCACGCGTGTTCCAATGATTGCATATTGTACCATGGAGACGAATACAAAGACATGGATGCGTGCCCCAAGTGTGAAGCTCCATAGTACAAGGAAGGGCCATCAAATGAGGGTACCAAGACTAGAGGAGGTCCCGTGAAGGTTGTTTGCTATTTCCCGAAAGCTCCCTGGGTGCATAGGTTGTTTGCATGTGCAAAGACAGCCAAGCTATTGTGCTAGCATGGTGAAGAGCGTAAGAAAGATACAATGATGAGGCACCCTACCGATGGGAAGGACTGGAGGACAGTCAATACTATGTTCTAAAAGAACATCGGTGGAGAGGTAAGGCACCTTTGGTTTGGTTTGAGCACAGATGGGAAAAATCCTTTCGACCAGGTTACAAGCAATCATACCACCTGGCCAGTGATGCTATGTATATACAACCTTCCACCTTGGCTTTGTATGAAGTGGTAGTACATCCAGATGCTATGTATGAAGCATTTTTTGGGTGGACGACAATGTTTTTGTACCCATATATGAAATTATGCCATTGATACAAAATTTTTGGACATTATTTGAGCATTAAATAAAGATCATAGGATTACTATTTTTTCGTAAGTAATGACCTTTATTGCAGCATGTAAATTGTTTCATGCATGCATGCATAGAAGTACGTGCTATTAGCCACATCACTGTCGGTTTTCATACAAAACCGACAGTGATAGCGATGCATCACTGTCGGTTTCATTACAAAACCGACAATGATGGACACCACCAGTGTCGGTTTTGTTTTAAAACCGACAGTGATGTGTCTACCCCCCAATAAAAAGGAACCACGAACATACCAACGCACGCACCCTCACTTGACTCTCATTTCTTAGTTTTACGTACTCTCACTTCTTACTCTTTTCACTCTACGTGGTCATGGCTCCTAGATATTTCATTGCAGGTATATATATGTTCTCCTCTCCCACATTGTAGCTATGTATATATGCATCATCGATCTATATTTATTTAGTTTGTGACATTTTACTTGGCATATTTTATATAATGCAATACATATTTTTCTATTCATATTTCTTGAATTTTATTAGGTACAATGCAATATATATATTCTCCTCTTCCATATTCTAGCTATGTATATATATGCATCGATCTATATTTATTTAGTTTGCTACATTTTACTTGGCACATTTTATATAATGAAATATATATTTATAGTCATATCTCAAGAATTTTATTAGGTGGGATGAATGGACCCCACACCATAAGAACCAGGTTTCCACCCGGCAATGATCCATTCGATCTCGATGTGGCCATTCCAAACCACCCTATTCCAGCTATCGTATGAAATATTTTTCAACATCTTATTTTAGGATGCTAATTAATTAATAATTGTAGTTGAAATTCCATAATAAGTGGTGTTTCATAATATGTATGGACTCATTCAAATAATATCATTGTTGCATATGTTGTAGACGATAGCCCCGATCATTGGGTACATGAAGCGCAGATTAGCTTGCTCATGGTGTTGAACATCGTTGAGAACTTGGCATCTGCTGATGATGGTCAAACTTGGACGGGTGAACTAAGCTTCTACATCCTTTCGAGGCTACCATCAAGGGCATCAAGAATTTATCCGTGGGCGGGATCATGGATGCCTAGCGGGAGAAGCGCCTAGTTCTCTGCCATGCTTAATCTGTTTGGTGGCACTTCAAAGACATTTGCTATCAGTGCGGATTTCTTGCACTTCAAGATAGAAGCTTTTGCGTCTTTGGTGATGTCCCTGTTCCACAAGTGGCGAATACCCATGAGCTACAACCAAATGGATGTGGTAAAGTCAACGTCACTGATACCTGAGTCATGGTTATTTGTTGTATTGTTATTGTAATAATGATCTCTCAATTTTTGCCCGCTTGCAAGTGGTGCTCCATGATATTACCTATGATGCATTGGGCTTGTCGGCCATTCTAGACCAAGCTATGGAGAGACTCTGTATGATTGGGTGTACTATATTGGGAACCTCGGCCACACACACTCATGGGGCCTTGATTACGCATAAGATTTACTAATGGGGCCAATGGTCATTCAGTAGGTTACATCTATGAACGACCATGTCGTCGGTATTTTGAGGCACGAGAGAGTGCAATAAATACGAGCATTGGCCTTCATCGATGGTCGTGGTTCTGAAATTCATGACATCAATTACCATGCTTGGATGCAAATGTATGGCGTTGCGCATCCACCCCGAATTAGTGTTTCTTTAGGTTTAATTTGCAAGGTTTAAGTTTAATTTGGTTTGTGTTTGTCATGTAATTCATGTATTGTGGAACAAGAACTCTAAATTCTAGTGCCGTATTGGTCTCAAATTTTTTCTCAGGGTTGCACGTGCCATGGGTGAATGAAACACCAAGTTTGGGATTTTTACGAGATGGTTGGTACTTTTTCTCGATTTAATTGAATTTCCACGTGGACGTCACCCGATTAATTAGAGGTTGAACTGAGCCTACCCCAAAATGATTCGGAATGATGCCAAACTTTTCCACAGGGTCTTATGTGCCCTAGGGACCAATTTTTGGTCGAGGTGGATGCAAAATTCTAGTGTGCCCAACATGTAATTGGGCCTCTTTTGTACTAGTTAGCACAAAAAAAATATAATAACAAATAAAATGATAAGAAAAACCTAAGATCTTGTGTGGGGCCATAATTTGGGTGTACATACTTGCAAAACAATTGAAGCCATTTGGATATAGGCGGTACATACCTGCTTCACAAACCTATAGAAGTCGTCTCATGTTATAATGACTAAACACCTATGTTCCCAAGGTTTATATGGTTCACATGCATTCTAGTGTCGTATTGGTCTGAAACTTTTCTCAAGCTTGCATGTGCCACAGGTGAAGGAACCACCAAGTTTGGGATTGTTACGAGATGGTTTGGTACTTTCACGCTTAATTGAATTTCAGCGCCAACATCACTCGTTAATTAGAGGTTGAACCGAGCCTACATCCAAAAAACAATCCGGAATGGTGCCAAATTTTCCACATGGTCTTATGTGCCGTAAGGACCAATTTTTGGTCGAGGTGGATGCAAAATTCTTGTGTGCCCAACATGTAATTGGGCCTCTTTTGTCCCGTTTAGCACAAAAAGAAAATATAATAATAAAGAAAATAATCGAGAAAAAGCCTAAGATCTTGTGTGGGGCCATAATTTGTGTGTACATGCTTGCAAAAAAAAATTTCAAGCCATTTAAACATAGGCAGGACATACCTACTTCATAAATCTATAAAATTCATGTCATGTTAGAGTGACTAAACACCTAGGTTCCCAAGGTTTTCGTGGTTTATATGCATTAGTGTTAACCGTATTGGTCTCAAATTTTTTTGTTAGGCTTGCACCGTGCCATGGGTGATGGAACCACAAGTTTAGGATTTTTCTAAGATGGTTTGGTACTTTCTAGCATTTAATTGAATTTCGGCGCGACGTCACCGATTAATTAGAGGTTGACTGAGCCTACCCCAAAACGATCTGGAATGGTGCCAAATTTTTCCACAGGGTATGATGTGCCCTAGGGACCAATTTTTGGTCGAGGTGGATGCAAAATTCTAGTGTGCCCAACATGTAATTGGGCCTCTTTTGTCCCGTCTAGCACAAAAAAAAATATAATAATAAAGAAAATGATCAGAAAAACCTAAGATCTTGTGTGGGGCCATAATTTGGGTGTACATGCTTGGAAAAAAAATTCAAGCCATTTGGACATAGGTGCAATAGGAATATAAATGTGTGATTTTATTTAGTTTAAAAAAGTAAAAAAAAATATAATCATCATTGTCGGTTTAAAAAATCCATCAGTGATGATCGAGAAACCATAAAGTGATGACATCTGAAAACGACAGTGATACGTATATTTTAAATAAATTCAAAAAAATGTACCCAGCCTCGGGTTCGAGCATGGGTCTCGAGGTCTAGAGTAGCGGGCCTTAACCACTGCGCTATGATAGTGCTTGCATTAATAGTAGTTTTTATTATTTAAATATAGTGTAGTAAATTTATATTCAAACCCTGGTCTCAGGCTCTAAAGTGTATAGACTTAACTGCTGCGCTAGGATAGTAATTGCGTTAGGGTTTGTTTTTTTTCTTTTATTTATTTAGAGTGTAGTTAGGTGATTGCAAAATCAATCAAAAAGTTTGGCCCGCCTGTGCTACACAGGGTTTGAACCCAGGCCTTGGGGTACAGAGTGTGGTTCCTTAACCGCTGCGCTAGAAGTATGAGTTTGTAAGGAACTCGATACTAACACTACATAAAGGCTAAGCAGAACCGGCAGTGCTGTAGCTCATCACTGCCCGTTTCTACGCTACAACCGGCAGTGATGATGCTCATCATTGTCAGTTTGTCTTGGCCACCGGCAGTATGCGCCATCCTAGATGTAACCAGAGCGTGCGCTGGCGAAATTTTTCGCCCTCTTTCGAATGCCCACGCCGCTATCTTCCTCCACACCAGCGAAGCACCGCCTCCACCCACCCCACCAACTACTACGCTCATGCCCTCCTTTTCTCTCCACGCTGGTGGCCGTTCTTCATAGTAAGCTCGGCAGTCCCTAGCGAGGAAGCCGCCCGAGGCCGTGCACGCCTTGCAGTCCTCCACACCGCGTTGCTCCACGCTGCCGTGCCGCCTCCGCGCCACCGTCCAACACTCGACGCAGTCCATGCCACGCTGGTGCCCTCGTCTTCCTCGACCCACCAGAGCACCGCTGGACCACCACCATCACCCGCGCCCGCATCTGGTCATCCACGCCGGCCGTGCCCTCGTCCATGCCTACATCTGCCAAAGCCAGCCATGAACTGAGGCCCTCAAGAGAGCGCGGAGAGCTGCTATCATGCCCTCCCATGGTGAGTGCCTTTGGCCATGCTCCTTAGGTGTTCACTGAAATGCCCATGAGGATGACAGAATTATGTAGAATCATTTCAACTTTCCTTAGTTCATGTTTGGTTGGACTACATTTGTTTATTGTTGTTTTGAGTGAATTAGTTGGTTTGTTTGAAAATTATTCTCATCGAACAATCACTTTGAAGTAGCTTTATTATTTCCACTTTTGCTAGAGTGCAGCAGTTTATAAGGAATGTAGCATGCCATGTACACATGAATTTATACTAGGAACTGGGATTGGGCTTTGGTACTTTTTGTGACAATTTAGTCATTTCAGTTTGCATTTGTAAGCACTAGCTGCAGAACATGGTTGTTTAGGATTGAAGCAAGTGCAATGAAAGGTACTATATACCTAATTACTGACCATATCTAAATGAATGCACGTGCCAGAAAATGATACAGATGTAAGTATGCAACCTATGTCTGAAAAAAATATCTCGATATTGCAAACAACCTATTTTTATGTATGGTCATTTATACTTGTGCACCTAGTGTTTGAGTGTATCATATTGTTAGGCATAGTTTGTGTATGGAGAATAAGGAGAACTCGCTTAAAGCGACAAATCCCCATAAACTCGGCTCTCGTGGCTATGTTAGTAAGATGGATGCATTTGAAAGGGAACATGAGTAGGTGGAACGCCTTGGCATTGAGCTTGAGACTGCCAATTGGGAGCCCAGATCGATATATTTTTGTATGGCGAGGGGGGTACACCGTGGCTCGGATGAAAGCTTTAGCTCCACAAATCCTGCCATGAGCAGCCTCGTCCAGTACTAATAGGGAGAATGGCATGCTCACCCAAGCACTCAGAAACAAGGAGCACCCTGGTCACACTAGAGGAGCCGGTCTTGTTCATTGGAAAATAGCATTCGAGGAAAAATCTTCCACTTATCGGAGCCACTCGAGGGGTAGAGCGGCACAAGAGGCAGAGTATATGACGGTTCTGAAAGAGATGAAAGACAAATTCAAAAACAGATTGATGAGATGGTTCAAGAAAAAGTCAATGCACTTATGGCGTGCATGGGATCAGGAGTAGTACCAAAAGAACCTCCTCTGACTAGTTTTAGCCACAGTTCAAAGGTCGCAGCAGCTGCGTATCGACCCTGCTCGACGATGAAGAGGGGAATGCGCCTCATCCAGTGGATAGCATCACCGAACCCGTAAATATCAAGCTGTGCATCTGTCAGCAATGGACAACTGCCAAGGTGGCGGTCGGCCAGGCCTGGCCTGTAGGAGACAGGACCATTAATGGCCGCCCAATTCCAATGCGGTATGCCCACGTCAGCATTGATACTATACTTGATAAGAAGTATAACAAGATGCACATTGATTACCCCGCACAGGAAGACATGCAACACCTTGTTCGGAACAAGGGCACTCATGTGGCCTAGCGCAAGCGCTTCATTAAGCATGATCACCAGTTATCTTCGGATAATGATGAGGGCGACGGTGAATCTTCGCCGCCCAGAGATGATCACTCACCATCTCCCAATAGAGGAGATCACACCACCTTCCCTGGTTCCTTGCCATCACTCCCAAGAAGACAGAAGTCTCCTTCTCTTCCTCATCGTCCTCCATCTTCATCAGCCCCAAGAAAAGAGAAGACTACTACTCCTCCTCCTCCTCCCTCTTCATCACCCCCGAGAAAACATAATTCTCGTCCTCCTCCTCCTCCACAATAGCCCAAAACAAGATCTAAGGCATCCTCACAGTCACAGAAAAGGTCCTCGGATTCGGTCGCTAATGCTCCCAAAGTGGAGCAACAAAAAAAGAAAAGGACGATGAGTGGCAGCATTATAAACTTGATGAACCAACAAAAACCAGAAGTAGACTCCAAGGAAGACAAAGTTAGATTATGGAATCTATTTGCCTCATTGCCTAAGTGGAGTGTGCAGTTCAAATTCAATAGGCAGAGAGTAAGCACAATCAATTAAGAGTTGAAGAAATATACCAAGAAGATTAAAGGAAGATAAACAAGATTGTCGAACACAACCCCAAATTAAAGCAGGGATGATGCCGCGAACATCTATTATGATTCACAAGCATATGAGATGGCAAGGCCGGTAATGCAGTTTCAAAGAGGCAATTTCTTGGTGGACGAGGAGTATAAAAATTTGACAACATATATGCATGACTTGCATGATTATTACAAGGCCCAAGCACTTGAGACGGGGCAGGCGGGTTTGAATATATTATCCGTCCGGCGCATGCTTTCCATTATCCTAATGAAGAGAAGCAGTTTGTTGGTTGGGATCACTTGTTTCAACTATTCTAGAGATGCGATCTTGATACACAAATGTTGACGCTATGGACTATGTAAGTACCCTACTCGCACGGTATTATAATTAACTACTCTGTCGATACACAAATAGTTAATGACTGCACATTCCCCATGAATTATGCAGGTGTGTAGCAAAACATTGCTTCAAAACAAAGTACGCTCATATGTCTTTCCTGGACCCCGAGCTAATCAACAATAGAACATACGGAGGCATGCATGGAAATAAAGTGGAAGATCTGACGGAGACACTGACTGCCATTTTCAAATTTTTCAAGATGAGTAATAAAACCGAAATACTTCTAGCTTACAATTACAAGTATGTGTTCTCTGCTCTTATTTTTATGCTTGTTTTTTATAGTTATGATTATTCGTTAACTAGGGTTTTGTGATTTCAGCAACCCTTTCATCTTCATTGTTGTCGATATTAAAAGAAATCGTATTAAGGTGTGGGACTCGAAGAAAAAGCCACTTTCTATGCTCGATCCCCTAGTGGAAGTGCTTAATGCGTAAGTGAACCTAATAACATATTATTTTCTAATCGCAAATAGCATATTCTAATGTTGCCCCTTTTTTAACACTTTATAATGTGGCACAGTGTATAGGCAAGAATGGTTGGTGGGACGAAGGTCCCATTCCAGGTTGCACCAATGCAATTGGAGACCCTAGACCAGCCGGCGGGAAACAATGAATGCGGGTTCTACGAAATGTGGGCAATGCTTCGCTATCTCAGCGTAAAATCAGAGGCGGTAGATGCTTTGGTGTGTATAATCCCCATTTCATTTATATCTGTTAATTCAACAAAATGATCTACTTATTTCTCTAACATTTTTGCGTTTCGAAACCGGTTTTTTTGAATGACAGCACAAGAAATTTAAACACAATAGGCTGTTAGAAATGGAGGTCATAGCACTGTCATCGGAGCTAGCAGCCTTTATCGTATCAGAGTGTTTGGAAAAAAGGAACATTCTCCATTGCGTAGTCCGTGAAGTACAAGGCGCAGTACGGGCCAGAGCGGCTTGCTAGACTATTGTAATTTTTTTATTTCAAGGGATCGAGAGCTTTATAAGTACATTTGAACTATAGCCTTAAAATTTGTAAAGTTTAATGTTGATGGACCTATTGCCTATTTAGAAAATATAAAGCGATACCCGATTCCACAAAAAAAATTAAATTAAATTATAAAACAGTAAAATGCGAAAAAGAGATCACTGCCGGTGAGCACAAAACCAGCAGTGATGGTAAAGAGGGCACTGCCGGTTCATAGCATGAGCCGGTAGTGTTGGTTGAGCCATCACTGTCGGCTTAAAATCCAAACCGGCAGTGTTGCTGAAGACAATACTATTGGTTTGGGCCACCAACCGGCAGTGATGGCTCAACCAACAAAGCCGGCTTAAGCCATGAACCGACAGTGATGGCTTGCTCAACACTGCCGGCTTGGGACATAAGTCGACAGTGTAGGCTTGCTTAACACTGCCGGCTTGAGCTAAGAACCGACACTCTTGAACAGGGGCGGAGCCAAGATGAGCATCTCGGGGGGCTAATCAATAGAGATTTAGAATAAATGTCCAAGATTAATGGTGAAATCACATTTTTTTTCTACAGTAAATACAAAGCAAAATCACTCTCACGGTGGGGGGGGGCTGCAGCCCCCCGTGGATCCGCCAATGCTCTTGAAGCAACCATCACTGTCGGTTGTGTCTATAAACTGGTAGTGTTGTTCAACTGGACACTGCCGGGTGGATATAGGAACCAACACTGTTGCCTATTGTAACAACCCAAAAATCCATACACCAAAAATACCAACTATAAAAATTTTCCTAAAACTCCCATGTGTTGATGAGTGTCATGTATAGAAACCCAACCTAAGAGATGCATTAGGTCTAACCCCAACCCAAGTCAACACATAAGCATGGCCTAACTCTTGGCATAAACATGTGATTAAAGTTCCATAAATAAATGAACCTTGCATGCATATTAACACCACTTGTGAGTTGGATTCTTCTTTTGCCTTATTTTATGCTAAACAACTATTAAGCTTGCTAATTAATCCTTTGATGAGCAAATGCCTTAAGCAAACAAACAAATAACAAAAGAAAATGAAAAAGAAAGATGAAGAGAGAGGGCCTCGCAGCCAGCAGCTCAGCCCAAGCTAGCTAGCCCAGCCTCGCCTCGCCTGCCCTTTCACACACACAGCCGCTGACAAGCCGACCCCGCTCGTCAGCCATCACACGCAGCACACAGCCACATAGCGCCAAGCGCCTGACGACCCGACCTCGCTTGACAGCATAGTAGCATCTTCTTCCCCTCGCCCAAGCATTCTCCCCGCGTGATCGGAGGCTGACCAGCATGGCAGGCGCAGGCCTAGGGTCACTCAAATTGCATGACCTTGTTCCCCTTGCGCCGCGCCTACGCTACCGCACGCAGGCCATTAGATGCGCTGTACATATCACCACCACCCGATCGCCGTCCGCCATTGGAGCCCTTGGAGCTTGGCTATAAAAGCCAATGTCCGTGAACCCTAACCCTCAGCCCATTCACCGCCGCCGCTGGCGGCACAGCACCACACAGCATCAAGCTGAGAGAGAGGGAGGAGGGAGAAGCAAGGTGGAGAAGGAAGCCACTGCGGGGACGACCTCGCCGGAGCCAGGATCGCTGCCCCGATCAGCTACAACGACTTAGCTGCTCGGCATGGCACTGCATCGCCTCATCATGGCCTCGCCTCGCCACTACACCGCCATCCTACCGCCATGAACCCTGCGGTGAGCCATCTTCTTTGAGACCACCTCTCTAGCCAAATGGGCGTGCACCGCCATGATCGAAACCTTGCTTTGAAGCTTGAGCTCTAGCCTAGCCCAATTGATTAGCTAGAGAGACCACCATGGCCACGCTTGCCAAGACCGGGGCGCACTGCGTGCGTGCCGCCATCAATAAACGGAGAACCCCAGCCATGACGTTGTACATCGGAGCAGGAGCGCGCATGCACGAGCACGCTCTCCATGGCCGAGAGCACAACCATGGCAAGACCACCATGTCTTCTATGTCGTGAAAAAGGCAACGTTGACACCCGACTGGTTCCGCCCTGACGACAGACGCACCGCGCTCACCTTAGTCAAGGAAGAAGAGCACTAGAGCCCTGCGTTGCCGCACCGCACCTCGTCGAAGCGCCACCGCCTCTGCTTTTGCCCCCACCACCTTGGCGGAGCCCTTTGGGAGTACCAGAGCTCCTCCAAACACGCCCACCATGGCCGTGAGAAGCACCGTGGAGCTCACCCACTCTTCCCTATTGGGCTCTCGCTACCACTGCAGTCCATCCATGCACGCCGACGAACTCGCGCCGCCGTTCACCAAGGCTAGAACCCTAGGAGGCCCTAGCTGCCACCTAGACCCCACCGCTGCACTCACTGAGGCATGGGGAAGCTATTACCTACCCTAATCGGATGCTAGCGCCGCCACGAGAGCTCGCCGGTGACCTCACCGCTGGCGGGAGCCCCATTGGGGAAGAGAAGGGGATTTTTATCTCGCCGACCACGATCTCACCGACCACGACCTCATCGACCATGTCGACCATGACCACATTGACCATGACCTCACCGACCATGACCTCGCTGACCACGACCACGCCGACCACGTCCCGAGCAGCTCCGCCGAGCAGCTCCGACCACGACCACGTCATGCGCGTGAATCAAACCCTGGGAAGGAGTAAGTGGACCAAGCCCATCATAGACCGGCCCTGCGGTCTATGGACCAACGCAGGCGGGTTCACCATGAACCACGCCTCGCCTGTGCCCGTGGACCACGGCCCGTTAGTGGCCTAGTAAGACGACATGGCCGCACCAGTGCGCGCCACATGGCAGGCCAAAGCCCAGCCCATATCTAGGCCCAACCGGCCCAGTTGGGACCCGGTCCGTGTTGACCGATGACCAGTCAACACTGACCGATTGACCGGACCCACATGTCAGTGACACCGCCATGCGGGACCCACGTGTCAAAGGATGAAATAGCCGAGATGACGTCATACTGACGTCATCGGAACCCCACCTGTCAGCACAGAACCAAGACAATGACATCATGCTGATGTCATACTGATGTCAGCATGCCACGTGGACCAGTCACAATGTGACACGAGTCAGCCCAGGATTTATTAAGTCTTTTCCCATTTTTAGAAATGATTAAAACTTCGGAAATTCATAACTAATTCATACGACCTCAGAAAAATACGAAACTAGGACCAAAATTCATCTAAAATCAAGCTTTACGCAATGAACCCATGTTTGAGTGCATTTGGCTCTTTTGAATTTTCATTGCTTCTTTGTGCTATTCTATAGACGTCGGTAACGCGACTATAATACGATCGTATGCAGACTCGGAGGAGAACTAGACGGACAAGGACCGACAGTACCATGAGGAGAGCAGAGACGACTACACTGAAGGTGCCACATCCCACCCAATCTCGTAGCACCTATTACGCATGGCTAATATAGAACTGCTATTGCTTTACTTTACTGCTATAATCATACTATGATAGGACTTGCATGGTAGAATGCTTACTTGATGGCCTTTACCTTGATGCAACCTTACCCCTGCATACCCTGCTATTAGGCTAGACACACGCTTACTGCTATATATCATTGCTTACACTTCTACTACGCTTATACTACATTAATGCGTGGTGGAAACTGGTGTTATCTGGACTATGGGGAGAGTGTCGCGTGTGTGACTTGGGTGTGTGGAGGGTGAGGGTTATGTCAACCAAGTTGGAGTATCTGACGAGCTGGGGCAAGTCTTGCCATGGGGTGCTACCTGGGCACACCTGGAAATGGATACCTGTGGTGGGTAAATGGTATACGAGGTGGTCCTGGGTGTGAACCTATGATGGGAGGAGCCCGGGATGGGGGTGCTATGGTGGCACAGTAAATGGAAACCCTGATGGAGAGATTCGGCTTGGTCATCCCTAAGGACTTACTAGTACTCAGATTCACGGGAAGCCTTACGTACCACTCGCGCCCTATATGGTGCGGGGACGATTTGGACTACTTGGTAGGATATTGCCACTCATTGCTAGGTTGATAGCAGACGGTGTAAGGAGGTGCAGGGGCACGAGGGATTTCCCCCACCCTTCCAACACTTCATGGAGACCTTGTGGACTCGGCTCATGACTCACAGTTTCAGCCACCCCAGACTGGACTTGGGGTGTACAAGGGCTGAATGGTAGAGTGGCATTATCCTAGGCTAGCAAGCGGTCGGAATTAGCCTAGTTGACGATGGTCAGCGAGGAAGGAGGATCTTGTGGTTATGTAAAACCTCTGCAGAGTGTATGGTTGATCGATCGATACATGTGCCGACTTGTCGGCTATGGACCTTTCACGGGTTTCGCTTAAACTAGATAGTGAGATGAGTCCTTCTCTTCTTTCCTCATGAGAGAGAGTTTCGTCGTAGCTGGGCTCACGGGCCTTGAGACGAAGTCTTAGAGAGGAGTCGGCCTGTCTGTCGATTGGCGAGCGATGGCATGGTGATGGTGTGGAGATGGTGGTATATCGATCCCAGGATCGAAACCTAGCTCGGGAAAGGGAATGGGGTGGAAGGTGTGTGGGAATGGTGTTAAAACTTGACCGACTATTATTATATACTTGATATGCTAAAACATAGGAAAACTCCAGCCTTATAGGTTCCTTCTGATTATATCCAACTTGCATCCAATTTCCACAAAGGAATGCTCAAAGGGTGGGAGTGGCTAGTACAAATCGTACTGATAAATTTTGGCACACGGGTTTTGTTGAGGAGTATAGCTCCGAGGAGTTTTACGGTTGAGGGGTTCGCGCCTACGTTCGAGTTTTGGCAATCTTATCTTCAAGCTATTCTGGATGAATGCTACTTTTGATTCCGCCGATGCGGCGATGTAATAACTTATGTAATTCCGCACTATTTGTACTCTGATTTTATCGTTGTATGGATGTGATATTCGACTGGAATTTGGGTAATATGATCTACAACAGTCTTATTACACTTCAACTCTGTGGATTTCCCTTCGCGGAAATCAGGTCGCTTCTGTTGGTATCAGAGCCATACTTGACCATAGGACGAAACCCTCAGAAATGGATGATAGAATAGGACGTGGACAGCCTCTCTTTCGGTTATATACCGACCCTGCATTTACTTTTATGCAAGGCTTATCTATTATTGACCTGCTAACACCTATTCCTTAAAACATGCAGATGGCAACGAACGTCGACTGGCCACCTCTAGGACCGCTACCCCTGGACCACGCCAAGCTTACCTTCGACCTACATGAGCTCGGGGGTTTTGCACAGACCCTCTACCGAGTTCTCATCACGTTAGGTGTCCCCGACGAGCTTGTTAAGGTCACCTACGCCGGGTAGCCAGCTCAGGAAGGAGGAATTGAAGGACCGATTGTCACCTCAGTCGAGTTCCCAGCTAGCACTACGTTACCTTCTGTCCCAGCTTTCACCGAGTTGACTATAGAGGACATAGTCGGAGAGGGACTGCAAGCTATCTCACACAAGGCACTTCACAGAGTGATGAGGGACCACTACGAGCACCTGAAGACGACAGAGTTCTGTCTACTTCCCTAGGCCATCGACCTCAGCCTTACCCCTAGTGAGCAGAGCTTCGCAGCCAACAGAGTTATCTTTGCCGAGGAGGACAGATGCCTTCGTGTCTCAGCTATCCACCTATTGGAGCAGGACAGGTACGTGACCTAGCTAGAGCAGAGGAGATGGCAGGACCAGGCCCTTCTGTGAAAGTACCAGGAGCGAGACTCGCAGGGAGCACAGGAGCGAGCTAGTCTACTTGAGACAGTCGCCAAGCTGCAGGACGAGCTCAACCGTCGTGAAGAAGTCCACAGAACTGAGGTCGCTGACTTACAGGACAAAGCCGCCGACCTAGGCAATAGGAACTGCTACCTCGATAGCAACGTCTTGGAGTTGCAGCGAGAGTTGGACGACAAGAAGGCCAAGTTCAACCACAGAGGAGACAGAGAAAGGTCCAAGGGGATTGATATGCTGAAAATCCAATCTCAGAGCAAGACCATGGCTCGGGATTTAGAGGAGTTCAGGAGGAAGGCCGTTCACAACCAGGGTCACCTGATCGAGGCACTCAGACAGAACAAGTACCTACAGGACAAGTGTGAGAGGACATGGCAGGCTTGGCAGAAGTCTGACAGGAAGCGCCTCAGGGAGATGAAGGGTATGTGGGATCAGCTGCCCAAGGAGATTCACAGCAAGACGAAGCCTAGGGTAGAGGAGTTTGAGTTAGCCCCGACTCGCCTCAACCTAGATGCCTGCCCTACCCTACCTGGAGCCAAGCCTACTGAGGAGCTCACCAAGGCCCTGAAGTACGTGTCCCGACTTCACAAGTCTGACAAGGAGATCGAGATCGAGAACAGTCGTATCCTAGCTGTGGTGTATGAGTTAGAGTAGAATGACCCTGCGTGGTCATGAGTCATGTCAGTAGCTTCCGTAAGTTGTACCCCATGATGTACCCCTTATGAGATGTATTATGAGACATTATGCGTAGTACGATTCTCGCACATCTTCAAGTGTAGCTACTAGAGATGATGCTATGTAATAAAACCCATGTAATGAATGTTTTGGATCTTATTGCATCTTATGAATCTTATTGCTTCTTTGTAATGAGTGTTGGATAGTATAAATGTTTTTTTTAAATCATCAAAATCATGTAATCATATTGAATTATAAGCACTTATGGCACATCAAGCTGAAGTTTGGCGGTATTGAGAGTAACACGTTGTGTGCTCTGGTGGATCGCTGCATCCAGATCGAGAAAGATTGCGCTGAAGCTGGAGAAGAGTATAGGGAGGGGAAGCGTAAGCCCGAGGAGTCTTTCCGTGGCCATGATCGCAAGAGGTTCTGTAGAGATGCACCATCTAGGGAACGCTCTCGCCACAACAGGGATGACAACCCTGGATCGAGTAGGGGTAGTGGAGGCTACACCGCCAAATACTCCCGCCCTGCTCAGGATCGTTACACCTGGGACTGTTATGCTCAGGACCGCAACACCCAGGACCGTTTCAACCATCCCCGCTCAGCGAATGAATGCCCAACACAGAACCTCCCTGCACCAAGCGCTGGAAACTGGAAGGCACCCGCGCCAACCCCTACAGGCGGTGCATCCTTCACCTGCTTCGCTTGTGGCCAACCAGGTCACAAAGCCACTGAGTGCCCACAGAACTCAGCTTCTCAGAAGTCTGAGTTCAAGGTATCTGCTACTCGTGGATGATTCAACCATCTGGACACCGAGGAAGCACAGGCTGCCCCTGACGTTGTGTACGGTATGTTTTTAGTTAATGGCAATACTACATTAGTTCTATTTGACTCTGGAGCAACTTGTTCTTACATATCATCCAAGTTTGCATGAGAACATAACCTGCCTGTAACCCCACATGAAAAGCCTATCATCACCAGTTCTCCTTTAGGAGACCTAAAGTGCATCCACATCTGTAAGGGAGTGAGTCTTACCGTTGAGGGTCTTATCTTTAAAGCCGACCTAACCCTGCTACCTTCCACTAACCTAGATGTCATCTTAGGTATGGATTGGCTAACCATTCACCGAGGTATCATATCATGTTCACCAAGATATGTCCAAGTGACCCAACCATCAGGCCAAGTCATTAGATGTGAACCCCAGTCCGAAAAGTCCACCTCTATCCTATGTGCCCTTAAAGCCAGTTTAGAATCACAGAAAGAGGAGAAGATAGTTCATGATGTGCCTGTGGTCAGAGACTATCCCGATGTATTCCCTAAAGAATTACCGGGTATGCCACCAGACCGTGATGTAGAGTTCATCATTAATCTTTTGCCGGGAACATGACCCATTGCTAAGAGACCCTATCGCATGTCAGTTGATGAACTGGCCGAGCTCAAGAAACAGCTTGATGAGCTCATCTCGAAGGGATATATCAGACCCAGTGCTTCACCCTGGGGATCCCCGGTACTGTTTGTTAAGAAGAAGGATGGCTCAATGAGAATGTGCATTGACTACCGGAACTTGAACGCAGTCACCATCAAGAACAAGTACCCCCTGCCAAGAATTGATGATCTGCTTGATCAGCTTCGAGGTGCCAAGTATTTCTCCAAGATTGATCTCAGATCTGGCTATCATCAGATGAAGATTCAAGAGAGTGACATCCCGAAGACAGCTTTTGTGACTAGGTATGGGCAGTTTGAGTTCACCGTTGTGTCCATTGGACTCACGAATGCTCCTGCATACTTCATGAACATGATGAATAAGGTTTTCATGGATGAACTGGATAAGTCCATGGTAGTATTCATTGATGACATCCTTGTCTATTCATCCACCGCTGAAGAACACAAACATCATTTGAGAACTATGCTTGAGAAACTAGCCCAACATCAGCTATACGCAAAGTTCAACAAATGCGAGTTTTGGCTATAGAGAGTTGCCTTCTTGGGCCATGTACTATCAGCTGAAGGTGTCGTAGTTGACCCGTCCAAGATTGAAGCTGTGAAGGAGTGGGATCAACCCCATAATGTGACAGAAATCAGAAGTTTCTTGGGATTGGCTGGATATTATCGCTGATTCATCGAAAACTTCTTCAAGATAGCCCGTCCAATGACCAACCTTCTGAAGAAGACTAAGGAGATTGAATGGACACCCGCGTGCGAACAAAGCTTCCAGGAACTGAAACAGAAGCTTACCACAACTCCTATGCTAGCATTGCTTAATATCAGCAAAGATTTCATGGTCTATTGTGATGCATCCCGTCAAGGACTTGGTTGTGTACTGATGCAAGATGGAAGAGT
Organism: Miscanthus lutarioriparius; assembly: GCA_904845875.1. Lineage (NCBI taxonomy): Eukaryota > Viridiplantae > Streptophyta > Magnoliopsida > Poales > Poaceae > Miscanthus > Miscanthus lutarioriparius. The sequence continues at coordinate 39,765,270 of CAJGYO010000009.1, forward strand.
GATAGCATATGCGTCTCGATAGCTAAAAGAACATGAGGACCGTTACCCTACTCATGATCTTGAGTTAGCAGCAGTTGTGCATGCCTTGAAGATCTAGAGACACTACTTGATAGGCAACAAGTGTGATATCTACACTGATCACAAGAGCTTGAAGTACTTTTTCACTCAAGAAGAATTGAATATGAGGCAACGCCGATGGCTAGAGTTGATCAAGGACTATGACCTGGAAATTCACTATCATCCGGGAAAAGCTAATGTAGTCGTAGATGCTCTCAGTCGCAAGAGTTACTGTCACACTTTGATCACTGAATCCATACCACCTGAGCTCAAGGTAGAGATTGATGATTTCCAACTAGAGATACTACCGCATGGCTTGTTAAATGAGCTCCGCATACTGTATGATCTCACAGATCATATCCATCAAGCTCAGAAAAGTTGTGAAGAGATCGAATATCTCTGTGGTCTGATGAAACTAGGCTACAAGACCAACCATCAGGAAGATGAACAAGGAACCATCGGTTTAGGAACAGAATCTGTGTTCCATCTGACCCAGTGCTACGAGAGGAAATTATGTCAGAAGCTCACGATTCCAAGTACTGTATTCACACTGGAGGTTCAAAGATGTATCAAGACTTGAAGAAACATTTTTGGTGGAAAGGCATGAAGACAAACATTGCAGGACATGTGGCACATTGTGACACCTGCAACAGAGTCAAGGCTGAACATCAAAGGTCTGCAGGATTGCTAAAGCCTCTTGACATTCCCGAGTGGAAGTGGGAGAGCATATCCATATATTTCATAGTTGGATTGCCCCGTTCGTAGAAAGGTAATGATTCCATCTGGGTGATTGTTGATCGTTTGACCACGATTGCTCACTTTGTACCAGTTAAGACCAAGACCAATGCCAAAAAATCAGCAGATCTATATGTTGAGCATATTCTTAGACTACATGGGGCCCCTTCTAGTATTGTATCTGATCGTGGTCCTCAGTTTGTGTCCCGATTCTGGGAAGCTCTGCACAAGTCCATTGGAACCAAACTTGATTTCAGTACCGCGTATCACCTACAGACAGATGGACAGACAGAACAAGTAAATCAGATCGTAGAAGACATGCTTCGAGCTAGTGTACTAAATTATGGCTCTGATTGGGAGAAATGCTTACCCTATGCAGAGTTCTCTTACAACAACAGCTACCAAGCCAGTATCAAGATGTCGCCATTTGAAGCTCTGTATGGCAGACCTTGTAAGACACCTTTGATGTGGTCCCAACCGGGAGAAAGATCGTTCTTTGACTCCGCTAAGATTCAAGATGCAGAAGAAGGAGTTGCGCAAGTAAAGGAGAATTTGAGAATTGCTCAAAGTCGATACAAGAGCTATGCTGACAAAAGGAGAAGAGAACTTGAGTTCAATGTGCGAGATTTCGTCTATCTCAAGGTATCCCCGCTACGTGGAACTGTCAGATTCCATGTAAAAGGAAAGCTTGCCCTTGATTTGTTGGGCCATACAAGATCCGCAAAAGGATTGGAAAGCTCGCCTACAAACTTGAGCTACCTGAGGGATTGGCGGGTGTACATCCCGTATTCCATGTCTCACAGCTACGCAAGTGTTTAAGAGTGCCCGATGAAGTAGTTCCAACTGATACGCTTGACATTCAAGATACACTTGAGTATAAAGAACATCCTATCAGAATTCTGGGTAGAGATACCAAAGAGACCTGAAGCAAGACTATTCCTATGTGCAAGATCCAATGGAGCAATCACACAGAGAGAGAGCAACATGGGAGAAAGAGTCTGACCTCTGGCTACACTATCCTTATCTTTTCGAAGGGTACATTACGCTTTAATCTCGGGGACGAGATTCTGTTAAGGGGGTAGGACTGTAACAACCCAAAAATCCATACACCAAAAATACCAACTATAAAATTTTTCCTAAAACTCCCATGTGTTGATGAGTGTCATGTATAGAAACCCAACCTAAGAGATGCATTAGGTCTAACCCCAACCCAAGTCAACACATAAGGATGGCCTAACTCTTAGCATAAACATGTGATTAAGTTTCATAAATAAATGAACCTTGCAAGCATATTAACACCACTTGTGAGTTGGATTCTTCTTTTGCCTTATGTTATGCTAAACAACTATTAAGCTTGCTAATTAATCCTTTGATGAGCAAATGCCTCAATAAAACAAACAAAGAACAAAAGAAAAGCAAAAGAAAGATGAAGAGAGGCCTCGCAGCCAGCAGCTCAGCCCAAGCTAGCCAGCCCAGCCTCACCTCGCCTGCCCTTTCAAGCACACAGCCGCTAACAAGCCAAGCCCGCTCGTCAGCCATCACGCGCAGCACACAGCCACATAGCGCCAAGCGCCTGATGACCCAACCCCGCTTGACAGCACAGTAGCATATTCTTCCCCTTGCCCACGCATTCTCCCCTCACGACCGGAGGCCGACCAGCGTGGCAGGCGTAGGCCTAGGGTCACGCAAATTGCATGACCTTGTTCCCCTTGCGCCGCGCCTACGCTACCGCACGCAGGCCATCGGATGCGCTGTACGTATCACCCCCGCCCGATCGCCGTCCGCCATTAGAGCCCTTGGAGCTCAGCTATAAAATCCAATGTCCGTGAACCCTAACCCTCAGCCCATTCACTGTCGCCGCTGGCAGCACAGCACCACACAACGTCAAGCCGAGAGAGACGGAGGAGGGAGAAGCAAGGTGGAGAAGGAAGCCACTGCGGGGAGGACCTCGCGTGGAGCCAGGAGCGCCGCCCCGATCAGCTATAGCAACATAGCTGCTCGGCATGGCACTGCATCGCCTCATCACGGCCTCGCCTCGCCACTGCACCGCCATCCTACCGCCACGAACCCTGCGGTGAGCCATCTTGCTGAGACCACCTCCCTAGCCAAATGGAACATGCACCGCCATGATCAAAACCTTGCTGAAGCTTCGAGCTCTAGCCTAGCCCAATTGATTAGCTAGAGAGACCACCATGGCCACGCTTGCCGAGACCCAGGACGCGCCGTGTGCGCTGCCATCAGCCAAACGGAGAACCCCAGCCATGACGTTGTACATCGGAGCAAGAGCGCCCATGCACGAGCACGCTCACCATGGCCGAGAGCACAACCATGGTGAGACCACCGCATCTTCTATGTCGCGGAAAAAGGCAACATTGACACCCGACTGGTTCCGCCCTGACGAGAGACGCACCGCGCTCACCTTAGTCAAGGAAGAAGCCCACCGGAGCCCTGCGTTGCGCACCGCACCTCCTCGGAGCGCCACCGCCTCTGTTTTGCCCCCACCACCGTGGCCGGAGCCACTGGGAGTACCAGGAGCTCATCCAAACATGCCCACCATGGCCGTAGAAGCACCGTGGAGCTCACCCACTCTTCCTACTTGGCTCTCGCTACCACTGCAGCCCTGTCCATGCACGCCGACGAACTCGCGCCGCCGTTCACCGTGGCCGGAACCCTAGGAGGCCCCAGCTGCCACCTAGACCCAAGGCATGGGGAAGCTATTGCCTACCCTAATCGGACGCTAGCGCCGCCACGGGGGCTCGCCGGTGACCTCACAGCCGGCGGGAGCCCCGTTGGGGAAGAGAAGGGGATTTTTATCTCGCCGAACACGATCTCGCTGAACACAATCTCGCCGACCATGACCTCACCGACCACGTCGACCATGACCTCGCCGACCATGACCTCGCCGACCATGACCACGCCAACCACGTCCCGAGCAGCTCCGCCAAGCAGCTCCGACCACGACCACGTCGTGCGCGTGAACCAAACCCTGCGGTCTATGGACCAACGCAGGCGGGTTCACCATGAACCGCGCCTCGCCTGCGCCCGTGGACCATGGCCCGTTAGTGGCCTAGTAAGATGACGTGGCCGCACTAGTGCGCGCCACATGGTGGGCCAAAGCCCAGCCCATATCTAGGCCCAACCGGCCTAGTTGGGACCCGGTCCATGTTGACCGATGACCGGTCAACACTGACCGATTGACCGGACCCACATGTCAGTGACACCGCCATGTGGGACCCACGTGTCAAGGGATGAAATAGCCGAGATGACGTCATACTGACGTCATGATGACGTCAGCGGAACCCCACCTATCAGCACAAAACCGAGACAATGACGTCATGCTGATGTCATACTGACGTCAGCATGCCACGTGGACCAGTCACAATGTGACACGAGTCAGCCGAGGATTTATTCAGCCTTTTCCCATTTTTAGAAATTGATTAAAACTTTGGAAATTCATAACTAATTCATACGACCTCAGGAAAATACGAAACCAAGACCAAAATTCATCTAAAATCAAGCTTTACGCAATGAACCCATGTTTGAGTGCATTTGGCTCTTTTGAATTTTCATTGCTTCTTTGTGCTATTCTATAGATGTCACTAACGCGACTATAATTCGATCGTATGTAGATTCGGAGGAGAACCAGATGGACGAGGACCGAGAGTACCATGAGGAGAACGGAGACGACTACACTGAAGGTGCCACATCCCACCCAATCTCGTAGCACCTGTTACGCATGGCTAATATAGAACTGCTATTGCTTTACTTTACTGCTATAATCATACTATGATAGGACTTGCATGGTAGAATGCTTACTTGATGGCCTTTACCTTGACGCAACCTTACCCCTGCATACCCTGCTATTAGGCTAGACACACGCTTACTGCTATATATCATTGCTTACACTTCTACTACGCTTATACTACATTAATGCGTGATGGAAACTGGTGTTATCTGGACTATGGGGAGAGTGCCACGTGTGTGACTTGGGTGTGTGGAGGGTGAGGGTTGTGTCGACCAAGTTGGAGTATACGACGAGCCTGGGGCAAGTCTTGCCATGGGGTGCTACCTGGGCACACCTGGAAATGGATACCTGTGGTGGGTAAATGGTATACGAGGTGGTCCTGGGTGTGAACCTGTGATGGGAGGAGCCCGGGATGGGGGTGATGTGGTGGCACGGTAAATGGAAACCCTGATAGAGACATTCTGGCTTGGTCATCCCTAAGGACTTACTAGTACTCAGATTCACCGGGAAGCCTTACGTACCACTCACCCTATATGGTGCGGGACGGCCGAACTACTTGGTAGGATATTGCCACTACTGCTAGGTTGATAGCAGACAGTGTAAGGAGGTACGGGGCATGGAGGATTTCCCCCACACCCTTCCGAGACTTCATGGAGACCTTGTGGACCCGGCTCATGACTCATAGTTTCAGCCACCCCAGACTGGACTTGGGGTGTACCAGGGCTGAATTGTAGAGTGGCATTATCCTAGGCTAGCAAGCGGCCGGAATCAGCCTAGTTGACGACGGTCAGCGAGGAAGGTGGATCTTGTGGTTATGTAAAACCTCTGCAGAGTGTATGGTTGATCGATCGATACATGTGTCGACTTGTCGGCTATGGACCTTTCCTGGGTTTCGCTTAAACTAGATAGTGAGATGAGTCCTTCTCTTCTTCTCTCGTGAGAGAGTGTCGGTCGTAGCCAGGGGCTACGGGCCTTGAGATAGTGCCGAGAGGGAGTCGGCCTGTCGACTGAGCGATGGCATGGTGATGGTGTGGAGATAGTGGTATATCGATCCTAGGATCAAAACCTGGCTCGGGAAAGGGAATGGGGTGGAAGGTGTGTGGGAATGGTGTTAAAACTTGACTGACTATTATTATATACTTGATAGGCTAAAACATAGGAAAACTCCAGCCTTATAGGTTCCTTCTGATTATATCCAACTTGCATCCAATTTCCACAAACCAATGCTCATACGGTGGGAGTGGCCAATACAAATCGTACTGATAAATTTTGGCACACAGGTTCTGCTGAGGAGTATAGCTCCGAGGAGTTTTAAGGTTGAGGGGTTTGTGCCTACGTTCGAGTTTTGGCTATCTTATCTTCAAGCTATTCTAGATGAATGCTACTTTTGATTCCGCCGATGCGGCGATGTAATAACTTATGTAATTCCGCACTATTTGTACTCTGATTTTATCGTTGTATGGATGTGATATTCGACTGGAATTTGGGTAATATGATCTACAACGGTCTTATTACACTTCGACTCTGTGGATTTCCCTTCGCGGAAATCAGGTCGCTTCACCTATAGATCAGTGTCGGTTCTTAGGAACCGGCGGTGATGTCAACCCTCATCACTTCGGTATGCCACTATCGGTTCAAAATCCGGCAGTGAAGGGGGTTTTTGAACCAAGTGATTTTCTGATCTGGGGTAGTGACAGTAGCAGCCCGATGACCGGTAATGGGGGTGCGGAGCACTGGAGCAGAGAGATAGATCAGAGGCTAAGCTTGACGGAGTAAGGAGGGTAAGGCATAAGTTGATTGACCTAACTGAAACTCCTGCATATGCTAAAGGACCTCTAGTGCATTTAACTCTTAAAATATATAAAAAAATAAAATAAGAAAACATTAGCATGAAGAAAAGTCAGGTCAGGTTAAATTTGGGTCAAGTTAGAAAAATGTGGGGTCAAAATCTTTAGCTTTAGCATGACCATGCACTAGCGGGTAGGGCTATTGCTTGGGCTTTTATGTTTTTGTACCATGGGTCATTTTTGGAGTTGGGTGGGATCATGGGTCAAAAATCATAATTCATAACCAGGACCTGATCTAATGAAAGTTTGTTTTGTTTTTTCGGTGGGGTCACGTTGGGTGGCCAATATTAGGTCAAGGCTTGGTCCGTCTCAAAATTATTGCATATTCTCTCGCCTTGACTTAAGTATTCTAAGGCAAAGTACGGAAGCTCCATGTTGCGGCCCTCTTAATTTTGACTTATCAAATTAAGCTACATCGTATATAATTTTTTATTTTTCGTGTTACAACATATGGGCAATCATCTAGTTTATATACAAATTTAGGGATTATTTTATGTATTTTTCATAACCATGGAGATGGCTATTTTTTATAAAACAAAACAGATCCAATGGCTATTGTTGGCGATGATGATTAGCGTGTACCAGATTAAAGTCTAGATGTTTTTTATTATTGTGCAAAAATTTTAGAATTTTAATATTTTTTCTCACGCATCTGATGAGAATACGTTGTAGCTTCTAATTTGTAATAGTACATTTTTGGTGCAAGAAACATAACTTTTAAAGCTAGGATGAATTTACTGTTATTTTTTAGTGATTAAACATTATTTACGCATATATATGGATGTGCTAGTTCAACATACTTGCTATCATCGCGTACATGCAAGTTCACGTATATACACGAACTAATGCACAAAACTTAACTGAGGCGGACAAAATCGATTAACCGAGGCGGGCAAGCCAACCGCCTCCTTCAAAAAGTCACGGTTAATCGAGCCTTAACGGAGGTGCTGTTAATTGATTAACCGAGGCGGTGCCCTCCTCCATTAATCCCATTAACCGAGGCGGTTGTCACTACACCACAACACACATTTGCCTACACTTATCTGTTGGCAAATGATTGGTTTTGACAACATATTATGTGTTGGTAATTGTACAACCTTTTTAAAGTCACGTAAACTATTGGCAATGATGTTGTATGGCTACAGGTTAACTGTCGGCATTTCTCTTAGGACAGTAAAACTATCAGCAAATATTTTTAGACATAATAAGTGTCGGCGTTTCCTAAACAAGCCAATTGTCTAAGTGTCGGCGAAAGGATATACGGTCTTGGCCAGATTGTGCACGCGCGGAGTCGTAGCCTTTTGGAACGGGGTTTGTAGACCACGCAAAGGAAACCCAATCCAACCTGCTCTCTCTCTGCTGCCCCTTGCATGCCGCCGCCTCCCATGCCAGCGTCCGCCGCCACCTCCCCTGCCAGCGTCCTCCGCCGCCTCCCACGCCAGCACCAGCGCCCGTGGCCGCCGCCTCCCATGCCAGTGCACGCCGCCTCTGCCTCCCACGCCAGCTCCAGCCGTCGCCGCCCTGCACAGCACCGCCACCCGCCGGAACCCTAACCACGCCAGCCTCTACCGGCTGCCCCCACGCCAACCTCTTCTGCACTGGTGAAGAAAGCTGCATTCGTGGCCGCCCACCGAGGAGGGGCGCATGGATCCGCCGACTATAGCTGCATCTCTAGGGACGGGCGCATAGATCCGGCCTCCCGGTCCTCGACGGCTTTCGCATTTGAACGCGGTCGACTACCTCCCCAACACTCTTTCCTCTCGGTCGATTCGGTCAGCTTCTCTTCCACTTATCTCGATCTCCATTTTCCATCCCTCGATCTACTGTCTTCTTAATCGCGATTTGTTTTTTAGACGTGTGTAGTGTGGTGCTTGAGGGGCGATGATTAGGAGGGTGGGGCTCACTGCGGCGGCGGTTGCTCACAGCAAGAACACACAGATTCCATTCAAAGAAAATTGAGAAAGAAGGTTAAATACCCCATGTGTACATGGCTCTTTTTAATTTCTGTTTCTACTTGAATTATTAACTGATTTCTACTTGAATTTGTATCTAAGATTTTATATGTATAAACTACTAAAAAGTCTGGGTACAAAACCAAAATTAGAAAAATCTTTGATCTTTGAAGGTTATGAGGAACATCTATACTCAATTCATATGCACAGCTATACTAATGTTCAACAGACTCATTTTCTGGAAGTTACTAATTATGTTTAAATTCAATTTTGTGCTGAGCAGAAACTATTCATATTTGTTTTGACTATCAAGAAACTATTCATGTTTAAATGTGGTGAATTTGAGTCTTCTGTGTATACGTCTGGGCAGTAGAGAATTGGTGATTAATTATTATCTATTTATGAACATTCATAGTATTTTGGGGGGCTAGCCTTACTCAACCATCTGGAATGAAACATTTCTACTGGATGGATCAATTGGCTTGCTGATTCTGTGAGTTCTCGGGCGGCGCCTGTTAGTTTGGATTGTTATGTCTTTCCTACGAGATTTGACAAGCTTTGATGTGCGCATTGTTCAGAAATGGAGGGATTCTACCTTTGGGTCTCCAACGTTAGTGCTTAGATCAGCAAATCTCAGTGTTGCCTGCTAGTTTGATACGTTTGGTGGTCTTCTGTCCATGGAAAATGCTAGTTCTTCTTCGGAGTCTGAGGTTGTTTGTGCCTTTGGCTGACGAACTCCTGCGTGTAGCTTGGATAGGAGTGTCTGATCATGCACATTGCTTTGTCATGGAAAGACTTTCTCAGCAATTAGGACGTCCTAATATCAAACCCCTCACTTCATTTCCTTGTGCAAGTATTATATTTCTCACCACTTCTACAATTGTTTAGCTCACATTCTAGGCCTTTCAATGCATCTCGGGGTTCCTTGCAAGACTGCTTTCCAATCAGCAGAGGCACTTAACTATCTTAATTAATTGTCATCACAATTCAAGTATTCATGAAGCACTCGTAATAGATAAACTTGTATCTTATTTAATGCATGCAACTCCGTGCGTTACTTTGGATATGCTGGTCTTATTGTGCCTTCATGTGTTTTTGTTCTATTAAGTGGGTTGGGGCAAAAGTTGGTGTAAGTTACGGGGTTTAGCAGACTTCCTTCTTACAGCAGATTGTGGTAATCTCTATTTGCTAAAAAAGGGTCATGGTTTGGATTTGGCCAATCCTCAATTCATTGACATCAGGGCACTAAGCTCGCTTTCATATTTAGTGATGAAATAAAGACATGTGGCTTTACTTTTCTAATTTGATTTTACTGCTTGCAGGATTCTCCTGTCTTCAATTTCATCAACAATCTCTCTCCTATACCACCGCCTAAACCTTTAGACACAGCACATAATGTGCAGCTATTCAAGTCATCAGATTTGGCGCCTGTTTCTTCGATCTTTGACTCACCACATGTTAATCCAGCAAAGGAAACTAAAGTTTTGATCAGGTTATTTTCACTTTTTCCCTATGCCTTCTAGCTAATGTCGACTTTTATGTATCTGTCTTGGCTCTGCCTTCCAGTTTGTATTTCATGCTAGTAGGGATGAATCTGTTCAGCTTCCTCAAGAATTGCACTCACCTAGCAGCGTCAGGACTCGAATATGTCCCTCATGCTCTTTTAGAATGATCAGATGCAAAGACTAAGTGGTAACAAGATTGCCTTGTGCACTGTATTGCTCTAAATTGCATAATCTTGTGTCCACGTGTTAACAAGATTTCCATCACCCATCAGTATTCAGCTCTCTTTACTTTATAGCATTTTCTTTCTTGTAAATCTAGTTTTGTATAGGCTGTGCTAATTTGGCTGAACTATCAATGTTTTTTTCTTATGAAAGGACATGTTTTCTGCTATTTCAGACCTTGCCACAACATTTACGTGGCATGCGTAGGCGCAGCGAAAAGGCTAGGGTTAGTAATAAAGGTGTAGACAAAGCTTCAGATCATCATACTGTTTAAATGCTTTTCAGTTTTGGGCAGAATGTTAAATAACAAGTATAATAGTCTTCTAGTCACAAGCAAGTTGAGGTAGGCTAGCAACAACATTCAGTTAATAGTTCTATCAATCCTAATCAAGTTGTTGCGAGGTGTTCAAGTTTCGATTTACAGTCATCTCTATACCTGGTTACCTTGTTTATTCCTGTATTCATGAATAACACTATTATGCTCATTAGCATTCATCATGGATTCTATTCTTGGTTCGTTTAGTCCCTTTATCACGGATAATAATGACTTAGTTGTGATATTTATTTTCAGTAAATATATTTCCTTATTTGAGATTGATTGTTTATAGGACAAGTCACATAATTCCTACAAAAAACAATGGCATCTTACCTTATTTAATAAAAAAAGTCCCAGTCGTTAAAATCCATGCCATGCTAATTTCTTTTGGCTAGCTGTTCTAGATTTATCCCTCCCTAAATGATGCACTCCTTCACTTGCCATTCTACTTGAAGTCATTACCATCCGTCTGACCTCTCTAATGGTATTCACCCTTTTCTGAACTAGGTTCAAAACATTGATCCTTTTCAAGAGTTACCCATGTTCTTTCCATGCTATTCCTTCCAAATTCCGTCTTCAAACTGATATTTTGTCTGGTCTGAGTGTCTGACCCTTCTCTAATGAATGTTTACCCTTTCCTGAATTAGTTTCAATCCTCTGACTCTTTTGGGGGGCTAGCCTTACTCAATCCATTAGCATTTGCTCCAAAAGTAATTCATACATCTGAGCCTGGTCTGGAAATAGGGGTAAGAGACACTAACTTATTGTACTTGAGCACTTCCTTTAGTCTTGTCTGTTGCTAATATCATTATCTTCAATATTGTAGGACTTCTCCAATAAAACTCCTGCTTCAGCTCGTCACAAAAGAGGATGCAATTGCAAGAAGTCGTCGTGTCTAAAAAAATACTGTGAATGTTTTCAGGTTTCAACTCCTACATTGATTTAGTGCTCTTTTTTTTTCTTCCTAATCCCTTTGTATGCATCTTATCTTTACTCTTCATCAAGGGTGGCGTGGGATGCTCCATAAGTTTGCAGGTTTCAACTCCTACATTTCAGTTTTGGTTACCTTAAAGCACATATGTTTATTGATAACAGTTATACTAGCCTTACTCTATTTTATTTGCTGTTGGACTTGGAATGTTCTCCCTTGCATGCCTTTCATCATTAGTTTTTTTTGGTAAAATATGTTTGCAGAAAGATATATCCTCATGCAAAGATAGGTAGCTGAACATTTAGACAACCAGATATTGGACAGGTCAGTAGAGAATTTGTATGTCTTTTCAGAGAATGCTCGTGTGATGGTCTTGGCTGCAACATAGCCATTCAAATTTCAAGCATGTGATTTCAGGAACACCTATGCACTCAGTCACAGCAACATTTCAATAGTAGTGGCACATTCAAATATTGGTGGTACAGGAAGGCCATCATAGCTGCAAGGTATTGTTGAAACTTACTTGGAGAGTTCGACTTATATGTGATATAACAGTGTGAATTGCATGGCACAAATTTAAAGCATAGAGCATATTGCGCTGATAGTTCAACTTTTTTTCCATGTTAGGTACTTCAGCTATGAGGTGTTGCAAGTATTTTGGGTTGGCAAACCTTTTGTGGAACAAGCAAGCAACTGCTCCAAGTGTTTTGGAGTGGCAGCCCTTCCAGCCATAACCATTTAGCTCAAAGACCGATAGCTAATGCATCAGTCCATAGTATAGTGTTGCTCAACACTTCTGCTTTTGATTTGAATAATTACACTACAGCTTGTAATAATTTAGTATAAGTCTATGTTTGTGAATAACTCATCTATATTTTGGACATGTATTTGGCTATATGACTGTGACCAGTATGTATAGAAGATTTAATATACTAGTATGGAAGATCTAATATATTATTTATACAAAAATTAAGTGAATTTGTTCAATGTGATACCTTCTATATGAGAAAAAGTGGATTTATCAAATTATTTTAATTGTAATTATATCTATGCAGTTTTGCCGACAGTTTTTTTTTGCAGGGTATGGTTTGCAAAATACCTTGAAAATGGTTTGGCCAACATATAAACTATCGGGAAAGGTCTTAACTATCGGCGTAGGTCTTAACTGTCGGCAAAGGGTTAACTGTCGGTAAAGGTTTCAACTGTCGGCGTAGGTAGACCGTTTGCCTGCACATAAAGTGTCGGGGATTCTGTTAACTGTCGACAAAAGTTTCACCGACGGCTTCTAGCGCGTCTGTTTCTAAATTATCGGCAAAACTTTTCGCGGGAGGTTATCTGTCGGCAAAGGTGCCCTTTGCCTACACTAGAAAGTGTCGGCAAAAGTATGTTGTGTTATAGTGTGTGTTAGGATGCCCGCCTCCATTAAAGCTCTCTAGAAAATAAAAAAAAACTTGCAACTTTGGAGAATTGAACCCACAACCTAACCCTCAACACTACCACATCTCTACCACTTCACCAAACACTCTTTTATGTCTATTAATATTTGGTAATCTTGTATTGGATATTTTAGATACTAAATAAACTCAACTGAAAAAACTTTTAACTATAAAGTTTTAAATCTTGTAAAGTACTACAACTTTGGTATAGGATGTATTGCCATCAGAGATAATTTGGAAAAATTCAAAAAATTGAGTCTCAGAACATTTGAATTTCGAACACATATTTAAGACTCTACGTGACTTTAAATCAAAAACTTGTCAATATCAAACATGTAGACCAGGTCGGCCACTGGAACTTTGGTATTAACTATGTGAATATTTGAGAATGTTTAGGAATTCAAAATTTTAAATTTCAAAAACTATAACCTTCGAACACATATTTGGGACTCTAAATATCTTCAAATTAAAAAAATTCAACTACAAAGTTGTAGATTCTATTGAGAACTATAACTTTTGTATAGACCATATGAACATCCACAATTGTTTGATATTTTTAAATTTCAAATTTGAAAATCTATGCACTTAAATCAATATTTTGGGACCCTAAGCATTTCCAAATCTAAAACTTTTCAACTACAAAGTTGTAGATCTCGCCAAGAGCTACAATTTTGATTTAAAGTTTGTCTTCACCCGAGTTCATATAAAAAAGTTATGAATTATTTTTTGTTGCAATCATTAAACGAGGCGGACGTCCGCCTTCGTAAATCGATTTACAGAGGCAGTTGCCTTAAGCGCCTGCCATCTATTAACCGAGGCGGTTGCATTAGAATGCCCGCCTCCATTAATGATTAACCGAGGCGGTTGCGTTATAATGCCCGCCTCGGTTAATCGATATTAACCGAGGCGGTCGTATTTGGTTGCTCGACTCGGTTAAGCAATAATCAAGGCGGTTGCTGGGCTGGCTGCCGGCCACCGAATAACGGAGGCGGGCAACCGGCCAACCGCCTCCGAGGCTATTTTGAAAACGCCTTGCAAAATATTTTATGTAGTAGTGACGTTTGTGCTTACGGTGCATTGATTGAGTTATGGCCTGTGTAAACTATGGGTATTCAGCTGTCTCCTAGCGAACATGGAGAAGAGTAGACGTTGTTTATGAAGTAGGACCATATGACATCAACGACGATGTTTACTAATTACTAAGTCCAAGCGAGCAGACTGCATGCATTGTTATGGTCGAAAACTCTGGCTATTGGCAGGAAACGGACAATATGATGGTGTTTTCTAATTAACGGTGGACAAAACACTTACATTGTTTGCAACGAGAAGAGCCAAGCTACTAATTTTATATGGGCAATCACCTAAATTGATACACAAATTTATGGGGTTATTTTTTGTATTTTTCATAACAACATACGTTTGTGTTTTGTTTTACAAAAAATATACGTTTGTGCATAAATGAAGTCACGACCTACGTAAACATGAAGTCACGACTTACGTGAATATCCAATTAACACCACCGCTGTCGATAATCTCAATACTAAACGATGATATGATGACGTTCACTAAGTTGGACCACCTGATGATGCTTACATTGTTTTCACCGAGGAGAGCTGAGCTACAATACAAATGTCGGTGTGTATATATACACACATATACAAAGGGCACGTATCATCGCCATAGGCTACTGTGTCTTCTTCTTTTCCGGAGGTTGTCATGTATTTCTATGTTAGTTATTGCTTTCAAAATTTTTCCTTTTAATATTTTATTAGTAGACTGTTTGCTTCTCGGTCGGTATATGGTCCTTTTAACATTTCGTCGTTGTCGTACTATATAATAACACGTACACCTCCTTTTAACATTATAACAGAATCTCCCCTCGTAGAAGGAGCTGTACGTGTTATTATCTACTATGATTACGACGATGAAGATGTAGCTTACATTGTTGCCCCGGCTCCGTATATTGGCTAGATTGCACAGCAAAGGCTAGCTTTATACATTTTTATGCCTTATATATGAAAGGCAAGCATGAATTGAATAATGTGATCGAGCGAGTGTGATATCTGAACTTCCTTTCATGGTTGATTTTGTATATGTACGTGTCTGTGATGAATCTATTGAGTAGTGTCCTACTCAATATATGCAATAATAAACAATGAGATGTCTTGTGTTGATGAGTAACGTATGTCCGGTGAAGCATTTATATATAGTCCATTTAGGCGCATTTATGTCATCAGAAATTGGAGAGCAATACTTCACTATTATAGAATTGACACTCATCACTGTCGGTTTGTATTATAATTTAGAACGGATGGAGTACCAATATTCTTGTTTTTTGACAGTATGGAGAGACTCTACATATGGAAGTGAAGAACTGTTCTTGCAGATCAACAAATCTACTGCTTGAACATGGTGCACACATAGAAACCAAAGCCAATGTATGATCTACCTGTTTTTGGTTCTTCTCCGGATCTACATCTCTGCGATTAACTTGTTATGTTTATGTCATTCGATCATTGAATATCATGACTTGCAGCAATCTTCGGATTTTTTGTTCATAGCCTTTATGTTAGGTTATCAAGTTGTGAGAATCATGTTTTTCAGGGTTTCGATGCACTGACGCCTACCTTGATAGTAGGCAATGGTATGAAGGTGGTAAGTCATGTTCTGGTAATGTTTTCTGTACTCTGTACCGTGTCTTTGGGTTGTTGCCTGTGGGTTGTGGCAGTGTTTTTTTACTAGCTGCAAAGACTGTTTTTTTTTCATTCTCATGAATACACAATCTATTTTTCTAAGCTCCAAACCTGAGATCAAGCCTTTTTTTACATAGCACCAGTCTGCTTCTATTGCCACTCTTCAAGATCAAATGAAGTACTTGCTTGAGTTTAATTGTCGGTGATTATTGAGTACATATTCGTAAAAAATTCTTAATCGTACCTTGCGCCTTTGAAAACTTAAGCAGGACAAGATGGAAAGATGTATATGGCACCCATAAGTGCTTATATCATTTAACATATTTCTGGTAATTGGCTTACGTTTACATGAAGAAAGCATATGAATTCAAAACTGATAAGAAGAACAGCCATGTGCATGCTGACAGCTCAAATAAAGCGTGCAAAGGACGGTTGCCTATCCATCGATATCTTCATGTGTCCGATGAAATATAAGAAGCTAGGTAGTATAGGAGTACGAAGTAGTGTTCTTACTTGTAGTAGATTTGTATGCATTTCCCATGTACTCATATTCTTAGTACATATATGGTTTCCCATATTCGCTTGAACTTATCAGCCTGGCTTATCAGCCATGAAACAGTGTTTTTCTCTCACAACAAATCAGCTTCAACCGGGTTATCAGCCATAGAAACCATCAGCCGAACAGCCGGTTAATGTTCGAATAACAATGTTGACTGGTTCAGCGTGATCATACATCATTCTCCCCCATTGCAAGAAAAATATTGTCAATTTGGTTACTTTCATGTGCATCCTTGAAATGAAGCCGTGCATCCCCCCTTTGCAAGAAAAATATCGTCATTTGGTTGTTTTCACGTGCATCTCTAAAATAAAGCCGTGGCGTTAGCACGGACATTATACCAGTAACATTTTAGTAGACTGTTTGCTGCTCGGTTTGTATATGGTGCTTTTAACATTTTGTCGTTGTTGTACTATATAATAACGTGTATAGCTCCTTTTAACATTTTAACATAATCTCCCCTCGTAGAAGGAGCTCTACGTGTTATTATCAACTATGACTAGGATGACCAAGATGTAGCTTACGTTTGTTGCCCCAGCTCTGTATAGTGGCTAGATTACACAGCAAAGGCTAGCTTTATACTTTTGGATGCCTTATATATGAAAGACAAGCATCAATTGAATAATTTGAGCGAGTGTGATATCTGAACTTTCTTTCATGGTTGATTTCATATATCACTACTACAAAAACGATTTGTGACAACGCCTCCCTTTCTTTGTAGAGGCGGCTCTATATTGAGCCGCCCTTATAAATGGTTGCCAAATGAGCCGCCCTTACAAATGGATTTGTAGGGCCGGCCGATGTTATTAGCCGTCCCTACAAATGGCCTGATTTGTAGGGGTGGCTCTATATCCAGCCGCCCCTACAAGTAAGATTTGTAGGGGCGGCTCTATCCAGCCGCCCCTACAAATATACGCCGAGTATTAAAAATTAAGCACTAAAATTCAAATTTTGTAAACGACCTCGGATGGAGAAACAACCAAAATGAAAGTTGTAGATCTCGAAAAGTTATGAAACTTGGTAGTTGACAACTTTTTGATTTGAAATAATCTTGTCAAGGAAAACTACGTTTCAATTTTCAAAAATTTGAAATTTTAATTTTTTAAACGACCTCGGATGGACAAACAGTAAACATGAAAGTTGTAGATCTTGAAAAGTTATGAAACTTTGTAGTTGATAACTTTCTCATTTGAAATCATCTTGTCATGGAAAACAACGTTCGAAATTCTCAAATTTAAAATTCAAATTTTTTAAGTGACCTCGGATGGAGAAACTACTAAAATGAAAGTTATAGATCTCGAAAAGTTATAAAACTTTGTAGTTGACAACTTTTTCATTTGAATTAGGTTATGGCCTCAAACAATTAATTTATGCTCACTTTTGTATAAAATGTGGGAAACCAAAATGGATTGTATACATAGATGATGGTGAGGTGCAGTGGTAGAGGAGTTTATGCAAACTCGTGTGTTCGAATTCGGGCCGACGCAAAGTGTGCAAAAATCATGAAAAAATGCTGCAACCATAGAGTGGGTGTATGGCTGTCGGTGGGAACCTCCTCGGATTAAAAAAAATTGCTATTTTTACTCCTTTTCATGATTTCTAAAAATTGATTTCTAGGGCGGCTCAATATACAGCCGCCCCTACAAATTGATTTATAGGAACGATCTGGAAACCGCTGCTATAAATATATGATTTGTAGAGGCACTTGATAGGGGCGGCTGGGCAAATCGTCCCTACAAAGCCTCTAGAGCCGCCCCCTACAAATACTATATGACACGGTGTATGTACGTGTCCATGATGAATCTATTGAGTAGTGTCCTACTCAATATATGTAATAATAAACAAAATATAACAGATGCATGTGAACTACTTAAGGGCACGGAAAGGTCATCACTAAAATGTACAGAAGTATCTAAACCTAAAGGCTCGCCATTACATATTATAAACTGTGAAGTCGACTGCACAGGTGGTAAATACGTTGCTGACGAACCGGTTCCGTATATTGAAGAGTATTTGTATTTCTTAGATACTCTTGCAATTATGAATTATAAAATATATTATAAAGAATTCTGCAAACACACAAATATATTATTGTAACACTTCATCCAAGAGTATTTCAGGTATCATTATTTATATTTATATTTTTATCTTAGGAAAGGACTGATAAAGGAAATATATTGATAACTTATACTTATGATGGATGAACAAACCAACCAACCTTCTACTCTAAACAGGGGTAAATCAAAAGATAGGATATATATGATAAATGATAAATGAATACTCAGAGTACTACTTAAGGTAGCAATAGCAAGACAAAGTAGATACAATAGAGAAACTAACTCCTAAGTTATTCTTAATTACAAGTCAAAGCATATATTGATTATGCAATTATACTTAGTAATCATGGCTAAAGATTAACTTCATATCTACACATAAGGGACATTACTAAGGAAGATCAAGAACAAAGCCTAACTTACATCGCAACCGCGTCCTACTTGGCCTACAAATGGGAGGTGGACTACAAAGGACTGAACGAGACTCTCACGGTTGCGATCTACCACACGATCCGGAATGTAGGGTGCATCAACAGGTAAACATTATACAAGCAGCATGCTTACACAATGTTGATGACTCACATCGTACGTACATAAGAGCGAGCGCTTTGTGAACTTATGCATAAACATAATGATAATTCTAGCTATATTAAGCATATAATCAAAGTAAACGATGAACATAATAATTAAGAACATGACTAATATTAAGAATAATGTCATAGCAATTGTAGCAAACATATGAATAATGAAAGATACAAGAGAGGATACAAAAGGCTTTACCAAGCCACGCTCTCAACAAGATCAGGAATCCAAGCAAGGAGCTTGCCTCTCTTTAGATCTAACTTAGCTAGCTATGCCTATAAAATATTCATGGAGCACTAAGGTTCTTCTCTTCTCTTCTGATGATAATGATGATGATGGAGGATGTTGGAGAATGCCCTCTGGGCGGGGTATGGGGGATATTTACAGGGGGAACCAGGGGGTCCTGTGTGCCCATGAATCCATGCCAACGTCAAATCTAAGCCCTCAATAGGAACCGACCTTGAGCAACAGCGTAGATTGAACCTAGGAGGTAGTGGAGAACCGACATAATAAAGAGGGGCTACTAGATGGGCCCCATAAGCAGGCCGGCTTGTAGGTGGGTCCGGCCGGCCCCATACCCTAACGAAAGGGGTCGGGTCACGATGTGTTGTTGTCTTCTAGATGCTTCTAGAGTCTTCCTAAGTCAGTTTCATCGTGGATAAACGTGATTTGATCTGACGATTGGGTCCACCTTGCTCATTTTCTAAATAAATCTTGCCGAAAACATAGATTCACCAAAACTCATACAATTTATTAGTTTAAACACCTAGACCTATGTTGGTGCTCCTATTCCTGCATTTATACAAGTTATATGGATGGTTTATGATGAGTGTTAACTGCCATCAATAAACTCCCCCAAGCTTAACCTTTGCTCGACCCTGAGCAATGCCAAACTCAGCAATGGATTAGGAGTTGCTACAATGATGTCACTCCTCAAAAAGTACACATGCGTTCTATCAAAAATTCTCCACTAGGTTTGAATAAACTGATCTGACTTTCAAACTTACACATATTACCTTCAACCATGCGGCTTCTTAGCCTTCACTTGGGTCTTGAGCAATTGAAAGACAGAACGATCAAGTCAAGAACTATGTCTACAGTTCTTTGCTCTACTATTGTTCTGGAGTTTTTATAGGTTTTCAAAATAAAACTCAGAGATTCTATTGTATGACACTCTCAAGTCTCTTAATATATGTGGTATTTGTGGATCCTTACCAAGGCAAAAATAATGTTATGCCTTTTCTCTTCCTACAACTAAGGTTTATATGGAGCTTACACTACTACACTTCGACCTTTCATAGCCACATCGTAACCCCCATCTCAGCCGCATTTTGGCCTCGGCAGTAAGCTATCGGCAGTGATGGTCATAGCCATCACCGTCGAAATCTAAGACCGACTACGGTGTACACTACACCGCCGTATTAGCTTATGATCCATCCATGATAAGGTCCTTACTTTTGTCGCATTGGAGCACGACTTGTCTGTGGGTATACACTAATACCGCCGCATTGGCAAACGATCCGCCTATGTGGAGGCTATCATCGCCGTTGTGTGGGCACAATGACCGCTGGTGTAGTGGTCACTAGCACCGTTGCTTTGTACTTCAACCCGACTATCTACGATGCAGCTTCGCTGTCACTTCGGCGGCCGAGACGTCTATAGAGGTAAACATCACCGTCACTTCAGCGTATGAACCGTCAGTACAAAGGTCATGGTCACCATCGCCTTGCACCATGATCCGCCTTTGATGATCATTTAGTCGGTGTCTGGTTACTAGACGATTCGGTGGTGATATACTTTTATCCTTGTCGTATAATACGTATAGCGACGGTGTTGGATGTTTGCACCACCAACGGTGGTGGTGATAACAAAACAATAAACGTCCCTTAATAGCTTACTGAACACAAAGTATATAGATATAATCATTGCATCCATAAACCATGTTTTTACAATAACAATGGACGATTACCATAAATCATTCCCAACTGATGTCCTAACAGAAGCAGTACATAGATTGGAAACTAAAGGTACTGATCTCTACAGACTTATATAACGAAACAACATAGCTGTGCTCCTCCAATGTGGCACTCCTACTTGCTAAGAAAAAATGAATATAATTAGCACATCCTTTGAATTGGTAGGCAATGCACCATGGAACCCCTCTTCTTCCTCCTAGCCAATTGTTGGCGGTCTTTAATGATCAAATCCGACCACCAACTAAGGTACAAAAAGTCGAGAAATTGACAATCTTAGACACATATGCATTTACTATTAACCAAGTTCCGCATGTATTTGAAGAAGGTTATTTTGCAGGTCCCAAACACAAATACATGGAGGCATTCACTGAAAGGCGCCTTTCGATGTTGATTTGCACAAAGAAACAAGGGAGATGCCCACCAACTCAATCCAAAATAGGCAAAGCACCACCAAGGGCTAATGCAGGCCCAGCCTAGAGCCTGCCACGTGAAGGCGGTGGTGATGTGGCACAGTCAAGGGGCATCCGACCCCTAGGGGCGCCTGACCCCTTGCCGGCGCTCCTCAACCACCCCATGCTCTAGTGGTGGCATGCCTCCATGCTGAGGCGGTGTAGCCCGGGGTTTCGCACCTAGAATATACGAAGCACCGCCTCTCGCCCTTGTATAAATAGAGGGGTACCCCCCCCTCTCTCAACATACTCCACTTGAGCAACACCTCACTCCCTCACTCTCTAGTAGTACCTTTACTTTCTTTTAGTAGTTTAGAGTAAGGCAATGCTACCTTGGAGAGCTTGGCTCCTTGGAAGAAGAGACCTTTGGGTATGAATAAAAATATGAGTTCTTCCAAAGTTATGCTCTCATATGATATATATAGTCATACTTATGAACTAGAGTATAGTTGTTATATTATAATCTTGATATATGAACTAGTGTATAGTTTGTGTGTCATGAGAATAGCATACACAACTTTAAGCTTAACTACTCATATAACTTATATAATTAGGATTAGAGCTAAGTTGAGGTGGTGATTCATCGTGCCATTAGGTGTGCCCAAGTCCTTTACCTGTCGATACGTAGGGTCATGGACCCTGGGGGATTTGGGTAGTTTCTGTATACACAAGTGTGGTGCTTGAATATGGAGAGACAGGTGAATGCATTGTCCCTTTCCACGGTTGAGGTGGTAGGCGGCAGGTGGTGATAGCCATGTCCGTCCCTTGTAATCCCCCACATTTGACTAGGGTGTAGGAGTCTAAATTGTCACATGAGGTTGCTAGCAGACCAGTACTCGGTGGCCTCCCGACCTGCTTCACACTTAGCCCTAAAACTAATTATGTGATTTGTATTATCATTAACTAATATTTGTATGACTATACTAGACCAATGCCTGCTTGACTTAGGATTATTCTTTTATTCTTTCTTTTCTATTTTATCCTTTGAGGAATGCCAAGTGTGTGTCCACTATCTTGAAATCACCGTTCTTACCCCTGTTATAAACATTGGTTTACTTGCAAGCATTATTATTCAAGTTCATATCCATTCTAGACTCTTAATCAAATGCCTTCATTTGGGAAAATATAAATAACGATACCCTGAATACTTCTAGGTGGAATGCTACAATGATAGCTCTCGTGTGCTTGTGGATAAATATCTAAAATTGTAAAGGAACTATCAAGACTATTACTTAGTGGCATTGCTAATCATTAGTGATGACGCTAAGAAATACCAACAAGCACTTCTGGCACAATTACTGGGGATACAAACCTAGTAGCTACGCTAAGAAGCAGCAACAAGCATTTCTGGCACCCTTGCCGAGGAAGGCATATTGATTAAAGAATCTAGTAGGACATGTTCATGATAATATGCATGTAAGGTAGCCTTTGTTTATGCAAGCTCACTTTGCTTGTTTTGTCCTATTGTGGATGAAAATAGGATAGTGTATGACTGGTTTCGACCTGCCAAACAACTACACTCAAAATCTGGAGGCACTCCAAAGGAAGAAGTGGTACCTTCTTGTGCTACTCTTCCGAAAGTCGAACCAGTCACCCCCGCACCATCTGCTACTCCAACCATGGCCAACACCCTCTACGACTACTCCACCCCCGCTATTGCCAACGTGCCCATTGGGCCCGCTGTCAACATTGGGGATGGGAACATCGAGCTCCATACCGGTCTCATCACGATGGTGCAGGCAGACCAATTCCATGGTTTGCCAAGCAAGGACGTGAACACGCATCTCAAACACTTCCTTGAGTTGCGCAACACCATCGTCATCAAGGATGTCGCACCTAAGAGATTTAGTCTTTGCTTGTTTCCCTTCTCCCTCTCAGGGAAGGTGAAGAAGTGGTTCTACAAGGATAAGGAAGTCGTCAAGAAGTGGAACAAATGTTCCACGGCGTTCCTCGCCAAGTTCTTCCCCATGGGCAAAACCAATGCCCTAAGGGGACAAATTTCGAACTTCTAGCAAAGCTCCATGGAAACTATTCATGAGGCATGGGAGAGGCTGCAGGACTACTTCCAAGCATGCCTGCACCATGGGATTGAAAACTGGTTAGTGCTCCATGTCTAGGGGCCACCTCGACGTTGCCGCTAGAGGTGCCTTCCTTTCCCTCACCATTGATGGAGCCACAGCCCTCATTAATAAAATGGTGTCAAATCAAAGCTGGGGGAGGAAAAGAAAACATAAAAAGGAATGCATACCGTGAAGGAGACGGATATGCTTTCCGTAAAAATAGATTTATTGATGTAAAGACTAGAGGAACGGGCCCAAGATAAGGATGCCATGATGGGAACCGTCCAGGCCATGGACAAACACATGACGTGTGAGGTCTGTGGAAACATTGGCTGTTCGGGGAATGATTGCCCTGAAACCCTCAAAGAAGCTGTCTTCATCAACAATGGGTTTCGCGAACCAGGTAATAATAGGTGGAATAACCAATCCCGCCCGCAAGGTAATTCGAACTACAATTCCAATTATAATTCGAATCAACCTTCTTTGAAGGATTTGGTATTAGGCCAAGTTAAAATTAATGAAAATATCACTAAAAATTTGATGTATAATGATAAAATGTTAGAAACCATCAACTCCCAAATAGAAAGTGTCGGTGTTTTTTACCGGGAGATACTCGGTTCTTAGCGGAACTCGCTTGATGCAAAGAGCAAACACAATGGAGACATGGGATTTATACTGGTTTGGTGCCCTCGAGAAGCGGGCAAAAACCCTACGTCTAGTTGCTACTTGTTTGTATTACGATCTCGTCGAACAACGAGATCGTGGTTACAAGATGGCTATGCCTATGAGAGTTTCGATGATTACAACAGAGTAGATGGCTAGCTATTTATATCCGAGGCCTACTTGACCTACAAGTTACATGGTCATGCCCTAGTCAGAGTCTTGACATGATCTTCAGATATCCTTTGTTGAATAGGCGAGTCGTGAACCTTCGGGTCTTCTTTGGTATGGATTTGGTAGCCAGCATATCCGATAGTCTGGAATCCTAGGGCTATGGCTCTGTCAGTAGCCCCCGAGCTTATCGGGCAACCTAGACTCGATAACTTTCCTACACTCGAGCCTTTTGGGACATTTGGAATCAGGACTTTTGTCACAATGCCTGAGTTCTTACCCATGGAACAAAGTTGGTCAGGTAGAAGTTACGATAGTTAGGCGATGAGCTATAAAATAAAATAAGCCATACTCAGGAGTCATCTTGTCTTGTCAACGTGGCCTCCATCTGAGTTAGGCGACGGTTGTCAGGCACTTGAGTAGCCATGCCGGCTCAACTTCCGAGGATTATGCGTGGCTTCATATTAATGTGTCGCTTCGGTTCATGGGTGACGATTGGCTTGTTCTCACAATCACCCCGGTCTTGGCTTTATAAGCAGGCGTCTGAGTGCTGGGTTAGATCCATTTAACATCCACACATTAGTAATAATGAGGACAAAAATCGCCGCTCCCGCTGCAAGATTCCCCGTTTACTACTCGGGGGATCTCCTAGGCAGTCTAGCGGGACTCTGTCATCCCCTTTGGCGGCGGCGTCCACAACTCCGACGTCGTATGCAGCTCCAACCCTAACTCCATCCTCGGCTGTGGCACTCGCTCGGGGGGATGCCATGGTCGCGAAGAAAGAGAAGGAGGAGATTGTAACGAGCGCTGCGAGGATCAACGCCTTAGCCCTAGAGGGGCCTGAGTCAAATGATCTGCCATGGGGGTTATCGAGCTCTCCGATGATGAACTAGAGGGTTTGATTGCTTCCTTTGCTGCCGTTAGCAATGCTAGTCCTTCTGATGCCGACCCCTCTACTCCTCGGGTCACTGCCCTCCCTAACACGAGTGGTGACTAGGAATTTGCTCGCCGGCTCTCTACGGAGCTGAACCAAGAAGAGATTCCTGGCGACAGGGTGCTTGCCCAGAAGCTTTTCGTCGAGCTTAATCGGGAAGCCCTCGGAACTCCAGGTGATGGGGCTCTAGTTGACCTGGTTAGCGACAATGAGGACATAGAGGAGGGCGACGCTGGTGAGGGTGAAGAGGTGGCTACCCTAGGCAACAAGTAGGAGGAGGGTACCACGGCAGTCGATGGACCACCGGAGCAGGCGGTCATGCCTCCCAGTCCTCCACCAAGCTCCTGAGCTTGATGATGAATCACCTTGTTTGGGCTCTTTTGCCCCTGTACTGTAAGGAGCTCATCCTTGCAGATTGGGATTTGTTTAGGCCCGACTTAGTGTTTGGTCTGGGAATAATTAGTTTAGGGTATTGGATACTCCTTTTGTAATTCCATGTTTTAACGAAGTTTATGAATGGAAAAAAACTTGTCAATCTATTTTTGCATTTTAATGTTTTGCACATTGTCTACATAGCAAAAGACTGATCATAGCTTGTATCTCCATGAGCTATTCTATGTATGCCAAGCTGGTCAGGCTTTCCCAAATTCTCACTTGCTTACGAAGATGATACTATTCTTCCCTTTCGCACAGAACGTGGGTTTGGGCACTTTAGTTTGGCATGACTTGGTAAAATTTTGGACTAGTGAGTATGTATATGGTAGCCCCTGATTCTTTATCTGAATTTGATATTCAAATGAAGAGTAAAGACTAGTAGGAAAATTTTTGGCAACTTTGTTACTCTTTTCATATGGTCAATTTAACAAAAACCTAAATAAAAGAGCAACGATCTGCTTGAAGAACTGTCGAAAAATAACCAGGGTAGCCCCTGAGCCTTAGACTGTATTGACAATGGGCTCGTACGACGCTATCGACAAGCTCTAGCCCCTGAGTATATCAAGTCTGAAGTAGCAAGATATTAAACCATACATATGTAAGAAATATTGACTGAATGATTGCAAAATTTTGAAATAATACTTATCTTTAGATGTAGAAATGCCGTTGTTGGTCTATATTCCTCGTATTTGGGAGTATATCACTGTCGATTTTAGCCAATCTATACGCCCCTGGGTGGGCTATCTCAACTATGATGTACGGTCCCTGCTTAGGAGAAGATAGTTTGGTTTTGTCCTTTGTACGTTGGTCATTTTTTAGTACTAAATCCCCAATGCTTAACGCCCGACTGCGCACACGGCGGTTATGATATTTCTGAAGGGACCACTGATATTACTGTACTCGGTAAGCGGTTCTATCACGCTCTTTCTCGAGTAGCATTAAGTCAAGATCATGACGCTCAGCCTCTTCGTTTTCGGAGAACATCAATACACGTGGTGACTTAAGTCGTATATCTGGCAGGAGTACTGCTTCTGCACTGTACACAAGGAAGAATGGGGTTTCACCCATAGCACGGCTAGATGTCGTGCGCATTGACCATAATATTGTCGGGACTTCTTGTACCCATTTTTTGTCATAAGCATTGATCTTGTCAAAAATTCGGGTCTTAATCCCTTGCAATATTATACCATTTGCACGTTCGACATTTTCGTTGGTCATCGGGTAGTTTACTAAAGACCGAGGATGCTTTATCCCATAAGCAGCACAAAAAAATTCAAACTTCTTGTGTATAAATTGTGTTCCATTGTCCGATATCAATCGGTTAGGTATGCCAAAACGCATTACTATGCCATGCATGAATTCAACTATGTTTTCCTTGGTGATACGTCCGACCGGCTTGGCCTCAACCCATTTAGTAAAGGTGTCGATTGCAACGATTAGGAACCTGTATCCTCCTCGGGCTTTTGAGAATGGTCCAAGTATGTCAATGCCCCATGTAGCAAATGGCCAAGATAGTGGAATTGTATTCAACGCTTGGGCCGGCTGGTGTATTTGCTTCGCGAAAAATTGACATGATTCACAAGTTCTAACCAGTTCGGTGGTATCTTGAAGAGCTGTTGGCCAGTAAAATCCTTGTCGAAATGCTTTTCCTACCAAAGCTGGATGAGAGATATGGGACCCATAGATTCCTCGTGGATGTCATGGAACAAACTAAAGCCCTCAGTCTGTGTTATACATTTTAGAAGAACCCCATTATGACCTCATTTGTAGAGGATATCATCTACCATTGTATAGAGCATGGCTTTATGGCTAGTTCATTCCATATCTACACCATTGACTAGAGTATCCTGGTTTGTGAGGTGTCCTGGATTGGTTCCATCCAGTTCTCCTCGTTTCCATCTAGAACGACAGCACGAGCCAGATCGCCTAGCATAGACTTTGTAAGGAATTTGCTAAGTATTGCCTCATCGCTTGACTGGCCAAGCATGGGGTTTGGACACAACCTTGAGATCGGGATAGAGGGTTTCTCAAGCACTTTGACTAGGATGTCTCCCAGTAGGTGCTGTCGTGAGGCTGCTTGACTTGCCAAAGAGTCAACATCAGTATTATATTTGTGAGGGAGATATTGGACTTCGAGTCCATCGAATTTTGACTCTAACCATCGATATGCTTGTAAATATGAGGCCATGTTCTCATTCATTGCTTGATATCCTTTTGATGTTTGTTGGGCGACTACTTCTAAATCCCCTTACACAAGTAGCCTTCGGATTCCCAAGGATATGGCAATTCATAAAGCAGTTAACCGACCCTCATATCCAGCAATATTGTTGGTCCGAGCTTGGTTAGTAAAATCAATTTGAATTGCATACCTTAGAGCGTCTCCATCTGGTGATACTAGGACAACTCCAGCCCCCACGCTGTTTTTACATTTCACACCATCATAAAACATGAGCCAATGCTCGGGGTTCTGTGCTGCCTCTTTAGGTTCGGGGTTTGTCCACTCTGCAACAAAATCAGCTAGAGCCTATGATTTGATCACAGATCGGGGTACAAATTGTATGTCATATTGTCCTAGCTCTATTGACCATTGGGCAATCCGGACCGATGGCATCTCGATTATGCACAATGGTGCCGAGCGGATAAGATGAAACCACTTTGATCTTATGACTCAAGAAATAATGCTTAAGCTTTCGAGAAGACATTAGTATGGCATATAATAGTTTTTGGATGTTAGGGTACCTAGATAGGGCATCATGTAGGACTTCACTTATGAAATAGACCGAGTGCTGCTTCACGGATTTCCCTTCCAAACTCTCGACCACCAGGACCACACTAACAACTTTGGGGGTTGTTGCTACATATAAAAGCATGACTTCGCCATCCTTTGGAGGCACGAGGGTCGATAATTGTTCTAGGTATTGCTTGAATTTCTGAAATGCTTCCTAAGCCTGTTCATCCCATCAGAAACCATTCTAGTTAAAATGGCATACCTCATTCGCCTGACTTGGATACGAATCAATTTAAGGCTGCCATCATTCCAGTTAATTCCTAGACTTCCTTATGACTGTGTGGAGACTACATATCTTCGATTGCTTTGACCTTCTTGGGGTTTGCCTTGATGCCACGCTGAGACACCAAGTACCTGAGTAGCTTACCCGAAGAAACGCCAAACGTGCATTTATCAGGATTGAGCATCATTTTGTTCTTACGTAAATTATTAAAAGTTTCCTTTAGATCGTTGATTAGATCAGTACTGGATTTGCTTTTAACAATTATATCATCTATATATGCCTCGACATTACAGCCGATCTGGCCTTCAAGAACAATATGAACACATTTCTAATATGTAGAACCAGCATTCTTTAGGCCAAAAGGCATCTTAATATAACAGCATACACCAAAAGGAGTTACAAATATAGTTTTTTCCTCATCATTTATGCACATGCCGATTTGGTGATACCCTAAATAGGCATCTAGAAAATATAGCAATTCACATCAGGAGGATGCATCTACAATTTGATCTATCCTCGGAAGGGGATATTCATCCTTTGGGTTTGCTTTATTCAACTCGGTGTAGTCCACGCACATCCGCCATGTACCAGTAGGCTTCTTCAACATGATGAGGTTTATAAGCCACTCCAGAAAAGGGACTTCTCGCATGAAACCTGCTTTCAACAGATGGTTAATTTTGTCACATATGGTAGCTCGCTTTTCTAGGATGTAGCGTCTCTGCTTCTGTCTGACTGGTCGGGCGCCAGCTGGTAGGCCGAGTTTGTGCTCAATTATTTCTCTGGGGATCCCATGCATGTCAAATGGTTCCCAAGCAAACACATCTTTATTTGCCTAGAGAAAAACAATGAGCTCAACTTCCTATTGGGGGTCAAGGTTTGACCCCATATTGGTTGTTTTGGTTGGATTCTGAGGATCCAGAACTGCTTTCTTTGTTGACGCATCATCCTAGGTATCCTTTGCTTGGAGGAGTAGGAGTAGGAGTCTTTGCCAACTCATCATCTTCCCCTTGGCTTTCACTAGCGGTGACCGCTGGTTCCTAAGCTGGTGGTGCCAAAGCCTTGGCTCTGACTGCAGCTGCCTTAGAGGACTTGGGGTCTTTCGGCACACCTTTTGGCTTCAGGGTAGCCGGAGTCATGGTTTCCACCATAGTAGTCTTCTGTAGCTTAGCCGGTGGTTCCTTTGGGTCTACTGAATCTTGTGCATACTGCTTGATCATGTCTAGGGTTTTCATGTCACAAGCGATGGCACCCTTTTGGTCAACATAAATAGTTATCGGGCCATGAGGACAAGGTACCTTGAGTACTGAGTAGGCAAAATGAGCGACTACCATGAAC
Source organism: Miscanthus lutarioriparius (assembly GCA_904845875.1). Lineage (NCBI taxonomy): Eukaryota > Viridiplantae > Streptophyta > Magnoliopsida > Poales > Poaceae > Miscanthus > Miscanthus lutarioriparius. The sequence goes on from CAJGYO010000009.1 coordinate 39,794,932, forward strand.
TTCTTCAGGAACGGTCTACCCAGGATGCATTTATATGCTAACTCAAAGTCTGAAATCTCGAATGTCAGGAATTCGGACCTCGTGTTCTCGCCTTCTCTGAGGTTAACTTGTAGGTCGATTCTCCCGAGGGGGGTATGCTGACATGTCTGGCATTATCCCATAGAAAGGCTCTTGACCGGGAGGAGGCGCTTGCTAGGTAATCCCAGGTTATCATATGCATTGGTGAAAAGGATATTGAGGCCACTGTAGCTGTCAATTAAGGTTCGATCGACCTTGTAATTCTTGATGTAGGGTTTTATGATCAGCGGGAGCAATAGACTATCGTCGTCAGATTCAGGGGATCATCCCATATGTCAAATTGGATCAGTACCTCTGACCATTTAAGCCTTTTGTCCGAGGGGTGGGTACTATTCACCTGCCGCTCGACGTGCTTCAACTTGGTCTTGGAGGCTGGTGTGGCCATGCTGCCACAAATTATAGCAGTCTCATTTTCCCATAAGGTGATCAGATCATTGTTGTTTTGGGGGTTGGTTTGTCGCTTAGGTGGCTCCTACCGGACTAGGCCTTAAGTCTTATGTGCCTGCTCTTCCTCCTGCTTCTGCTTCTTGTAGACCAAACAATCTACAAAGCTATGCTTGGTAGAACGGTGAACATGGCAATAGATGGGAAGGTCCTCCGGTTTACCTTATCGTCGTGGTGGAGCCTTTCCTTTTCCTATGACTAGGACCTTAGCTTTGGTCTTGCGCTTCTTTTCCTTGTTCTTCTTCTTACCTCTAGCATTGGACTATCCATGCATTCGGGTTCAGGCATCAGCTGCCATTGCCATTGAGTCAAGAATTTTGTAGAGCTCAGCGACTATCTTTGGGTTTTTGGTGGCTAACTTTTCCGTGGTTCGTTCATCTTTACACCCTTGCTTGAAGGCAATAATCACCCAATCCTCGGTCATGTTGGGGATCATGTTTCGGATCTCACTGAACATCGAATTTAGTCCCAAAGATGCTCATTGGAATTCTGTACACACGCAAACAAATCGTCCTCATGACCGGGATGGTTAAAAGTCACATGAAAGTTGGCTTTGAACAACTGGCGCAGGTGGTTCTAAGACTGGACCATGCACTTGGGCAAGTTCATAAGCCACGTTCTGGCGGACCCCTGAAGGACAGTCGGTAGGAAGTTGGCTTTTACATAGTCATCTCCTGATGCTGCCTCGATCACCATTTCATAGATCTAGATCCACTCCTTAGGGTTGGTAGTCCCATCGTAGTTCTCAATGGGTTTAGGACATAACTTGTCAGGCCATATCATCGACGCAGCCTGTGCGCAAATGCTAAATAGGTGCTGACCGAGTAGTTCCTGTGTTAGGCCATGTTGACATTGATGGTATCCCGATGAACGTGATTCCGGCGATGCCTATCAAGTTTGGGCCATAGATCTTGGCCTCGTCTTGGTTTATAACGATTTCCTACCGATCGATTAGATCTCTCGGGAGGGTTTCAACCTCTAGATTGAGGTCACGATTTGGCTGCCCTGGCATCCATGCGCTGCTTCATCTAGTCAGCTAGATTTTGAGCCTGCTCAATGATTTTTGCTAGGGGTGTGCCTTCTTCTGCTAGGGATCCCATAGTGCCTAGGAGCGTTCTGATCTAAATGTTATCTTCCTGGGCTACCCAGAAGTCAGAACTTAGATTCCTTAGAGCTAGGGTTGATTGAGTTGGCGCCCTAGGCACAGCTGTATTGAGTGTCGGTGCGCTTCTCAAGCATGGAGGTGGTCGAGAAACCAACGAGACAACCTCATCATCAGGGGTCTGAGTATGACTAGCCATATATAGCCGATGGCCTTCGAATGGATCTAACTCACTATCAGAGTCCTTGAAGTCTAGATCAAGCTGAGCAGTTTTGTCGTTCTTCTCCTCCTCGGTCGGGTGTCCCCAGGAGGTGAAAACCTCTCAGCCAGCACAAGTCAGATCAGGATCATCGATCCCCGTCTAGTTGAGATTGAAATCACCACCATGCTTGAATACTATAACGCCCCAGTGTTAAGCATTGCATTTGACACCTGCATTTCATGAGCACAAGCATCAACCAAGCATTCATGAACATGAGCATATAAAATTTTATTTCATTCCTATACCTTGTCACATGAAATGTTGATTTATATATATATATATATATGTTTATGCTTGCAATCATGTATGACCAATGTATGAGATGGTTTTGAGGTCATGAAAACACCTTAGACACATCTGGGATGATCAATGGAACAATGTTCGTATTCATGACCTAGGTCAATTTTGCTTTTAAGTGTTGGTTTCATTTGAAATGCCATTTTTCATGATGCTAGTTTGACCAAAGTTGAACAGTTGCTTAGAGTGTTTGCAAGGCTATGTAACCTAAATAAAAGTTGTAGTACTTGACTAGGGTAACAACTTTTATTTTTGGTTCAAGGTCTAATTCAGTGCTTAGCATGCTCAAAAACAGCTCACAAGTATCAACAAAATGCTATTTTGAGACTTGAAAATTTTTCTAAGTGTGGAAACGGTTTTTAGTTTCATAGTGCCTCACTTTGGAGCAATGTAGTTTGTTAACCAGTAAGAATTAGATTATGGTTCTTAAAGCAAAGTTGGAGATCTCACGTAGCCCTACATTAGTTGTTAAGTTTTTGCCAATTCGCCATGGATTAGGAGTTATTAAGTCACTAAGTTGCACTATCAGTTGGTTTTAGCGGTCTGAACTACGTGGACACGCGCGGCGTCGTGGACGACCAGCCATAGTCCATTGCAACCCCGTGGCGGCAGCAAGCTGGCGTTGGCCCAGCTAGTCAGGCCTGAGCGTGCACTTAATGTCGCACCTAATTTTGCATAACAAAACCAAGTGCTCATATATGTGCGCCCAGAATGTCCAATCACACATATAATCTCACATTGCAATAATATGAAAGTAAAGTACTTTATTACATCGCATATCTCATCACATTGTTATCACAAGTCTTGCTCATTGGCAACATTATTACATAGAGTAGAGAACTAAGCCCAAAATGCCATAGGGACTCCAACTGGGGGACATCACCCTAGTAATCCTAGACACCTTCCGGAAACTCTTCATATACATTATGTGTTACCCATCTGGGATTTTCATTGAATGTAAAACAAGTGTAAGCGCACCATGCTTAGCAAGTATAACAAAGGGATCTATGAGGCTCAAAGGCTAGACACGGTTTGACTACGGTTGACAATTTTAGTTGGTCAAGTTTTAGCATCCTGAATCACTACTTTAGTGAATAAACCCAACCCAAGTGGTAATAATGAATAATCAAGATTATGTCAATTCCCAACAATCCATAGTAACCACTAATCATGAAGGATCCAGACCGCTCATATCCATGAGCACGGCTGTTATAACAAGTTAAATATTTCTGTAGAAATTGTACAACTTTACCCACCGAGCCATGATTCCCAATCTTTGGGTTTTGCCCATCACCTATACCTAGGAAGTGTGGCGGGGTTTCACTAGTAAATCGCTAGTTAACATGTTAAGGTTTTAGCCATCCAGCCGTATGTGGCCCTCCTCTAGGGGTGGCACTCATGGTCGCGGCATGATACACACCCTAGCAGGAAAAGAAACACAACAACTAGTGCCCCCCTCTTGCCCTTACGGAAAGCTACATACGAGCTAGTAGAATCTAGTTAACATGTTAAATTTAGAGCCATTTGACACTCGGGGTTGTACGAAACCTCCTGGATGGCCACTTTAGGATTAAGTCCTTATGGAGAGGCACTAGAGCACTCAACCTAGTACTCTAACCCCTAATTGTTGCCAAAAAGCTCCATTTTAACATATTGCATAATACCTTTAGTCATGTTTAATAATTATTTTGTGTTGGGCGCTGCAACATCTATCCAAAATGCATCCCAAACCATAGGTATCAAGGATATGTAGTACAAATAGTAATCTAGGTAAAGTCCTTAAAGGTAATTCAAATTTAAACACATGCATGTATATGAATTGAAGAGTTCATAGGAACAAGGGGCCTTTGCTACACATGCCTTCTTCAAAGTCTCCTTCCTGGTACTACTGGTCACCCAACTGATCCTCAACAACCTCAAACTGATCACCCTCTAAACATGTTTCAATCCACCAATCAAGCATCCATTCCATTCATCAAATGCATACAAATATACTTCTATTAGAATAGTACACCAAACAGTAGAAACAGAGTCTGAAAAGCTTATAGAACTAATCTATGTACTACTACGAACACATGAGGGAAAGAATCACTCTAATCGAACTTAAAACGCAAAAGTTATGCATGAAATAAGATTTCAATGGCATTTCTATAAATAAACCAAACTCTAATTTGAATAAAATCTAAATTTCAAAGTGTTCTGGATGGCGTGCACTATTACTCAAAAGTACAAGGGCTAAAATAGATAAATATAGGACTGAAAATAAATACTTTTGAATTGATGTTGGACTGCGGGTTGATTTCCAAAAAACATAGGGGCTAAACCACAAAATGTGCTCAGTTGAGCGCGGGTTGACCGCGTTGCTGCTGACTGGTGTGATGTGGCGTGCGCGGATTGGCTCGGTGCACCAGGTGTGCGGTGGACCTGCTGACGCGGGCACGGTGTGCCGAGTCCATGGTCCATGGTGGACCAACTACATAACCCCAAAGGGGTATCTAATCAGAGCCGTCTACTTGTGATCTAACGGCGCAAAAGAAAGGGAGGGCTCCCCTCGCCGGCGTGTAGTGCCAGCGTGACAGCGCCATGGTTACCGATGGCTGAGCTCGTCGATGATCACCGGTATGGCGATTCCGGCCACCTCAGACCCAACCGAACACACAGAAATACAGCGGGCGACCTTGCGAATCCAATGGAGTACAAAAAGGGGCAGGGAAACACGTCGGGAGGACGGCCCCACAGTGGCGCCATGAATGATGTGATCTAGAGCTCGCCGGTATGGTGCTCCAGAGCAACATTCGCAGAAAGAAGGGTACGAGGAGGTCGAGTAGCTCACCGCGAGTCCGATGGGGAGGTTGCCGGCATCCGGGTTGGCTCCAAGATGACTGGCAACGTGCGATGGCAGACTATGAAGAGGACAAACCGCCGGTGAGCATGAATCCGTGCAATTGGTTACCAAAACAAGGAGAAGAAGGCACCTACAGATGCAACGATGCACGGTGGAGCTCCTGGGTGAGACGTCGACGGCGATTGAGCACCGGAGCGGGTGAATTTAGTGGTGGGGCACGAGTTCAACAGTGAATGGGGAAAAGAGAAGGGGAAGGGGCTTGGAGCTGGGTTTTATAGGCGAGCGGGGGCGTGGCAGAAGGGGAAATAGGCGCGATGTCAATCCCCTGGCATCAATGCATGATTTTAACACCTGCCTTGGGTGGCTCGGTGGTGCGGCGAGCGAGCGGCCATGGATGGCAAGCGCCATCACCGGAGCGGCGAAGAAGGAAGGAGAAGGGAGTGGCTGACGTGCGGGTCTCGCGATGCAGTTAGAGAAGAGGGGAAAATGGCAGCGCATGGGTGGGGCTGCCGAGCAGGCCTTCGCCTGGGTCGAACGGCTCACTGAGCCAGGCCGTGGTGCGTGCACGCGTGCAGTGAAGAGAAGGCACGCGGGAGTGGGCTGCCGAGCAGGCCATGCTGCTGGGCCACACGCGCGAATCAAGAGGAGGGAAGGCAGGCGCGGGGCTAGGCTGCCAATGACCTAGGGCCAGAATGGGGTGCGGGTATAAATAGAAAAGAGAAATCTTTTTCATTTTTCTGGTTTTTGCAAACTTGCTCCAAATTCAAACTAGATTTGAATTCAAAGCCACTCAACTCTAACCCTACACTTAGACAAAAACAAAAATGCTTCAGCATGAATGAAGCAATCATGTTACTAAATCTTATACTAAATTTTAATTAGCCAAAAATTATTATTTAACCTAGTTTAAAATGCATAAAAATTAATTAAATGCTCAAATTTAACTACTAAATTATAATAAATTTTTAGGGTTTTACAAACCTACCCTCCTTAAGATGAATCTCATCCTCGAGATTTAGATGATTCAAAAAGATTAGGATAGTTAGATTTTAGATCATCCTCTCTTTCCTAGGTTGCCTCATCTACAGAATGCTTGTTCCACTGAACCTTACACAGTCTTACAATCCTGCTCCTTGTGATTCTCTCAGCTATTTCCAAAATTCTCATTGGATATACTTTGTATGAAAGATCCTCCTAGATATCTAGTTCATCCAAAGGTAACTGTTCCTCAAGTACCCTCAAACATTTCTTGAGCTATGATACATGGAAAACATCATGAACAACTGAGAGTTGTTCCGGTAATTCTAGCTGGTAAGCAACTTCTCCTCTCCTATTGATGATCTTGAAGGGTCCCACATACCTGGGTGACAACTTTCCCTTAGTATGAAACCTCTTAACTCCTCTCATAGGTGAAACTTTGAGATAAACAAAATCACCAATCTTAAACACCAAATCCCTCCTTCTGCTATCTGCATAGCTCTTCTATCGAGACTGTGCAACCTTGAAATTTTGCCTTATTGTTTGTATCTATTTCTCCACCTGTTGAAAAACTTCTGGTCCAAAGACTTGACTTTCCCCCGTTTGATTCCAAAACAGTAGTGTCCTGCACTTTCTACCATACAACACTTCAAATGGTGCCATCTTAAGACTTTTCTGGTAGCTATTATTATAAGAGAATTCAGCATAGGGCAAACTCTTATCCCAACTTGTCCCGTACTGTAAAGCACAAGCTCTCAACATATCCTCTAAAATCTGATTTGTTCTCTCGGTCTACCCATCTGTTTGAGGATGATAAGCTGAGCTAAAGGTCAATTTCGTGTCCATGGACTCATGCAACTTCTGCCAAAAATGAGATGTGAATACCCCTATCCGAAACAATCTTCTTTGGTACTCCATGTAAACATACAATCCTTTCTATGTATAGCTCTGCCAACTTTGCACCAGAGTAAGTTGTCTTGACAGGAATGACATGTGCTACTTTTGTCAGATGGTCTACAATTACCCAAATAGAGTCATGTCCTCTCTGTGTACAGGGTAATCCCACTATGGAATCTATTCCAACTTCTTCCCATTTCCACTCGGGTATCTCCATAGGTTGAAGTAAACCTACTAGCCTCTGATGCTCTGCCTTTACCCTTTGGCACGTATCACATATAGCCACATGTTCAGCTACATATGTTTTTAGTCTGTACCACCAATATCTCTCTTTAAGATCAAGATACATTTTAGTACTCCCCGGGTGTATAGAATAGGCTGAGTCATGAGATTCCCTCAAAATATACTCTCTAATAGACTTTACTTCTGGCACACAAATCCTTTTACCAAACCATACTATTCCTTGATCATCCATGTGGAAACCTGGGGCTTTACCAATCACTATACGTTCAGCAATATCTTTGATTTTCTCATCATTCAACTGCCCCCTATGAATTTCTCATTCTAAAGTAGGTTCCACCTCTAACTCCATAGTGTTAGCCACAATACCCAAATTTAGGTGTTTGAACTCCTCACACAACTCTCTAGGTAATTGAGTTGCATAGGCCATGTTAACCTAACTCTTCCTACTCAAAGCATCTGCTACTACGTTAGGTTTACCCGGATGATAGTGTATCTCCAAATCATAATCCTTGATTAACTCTAGCCATCTACGCTACCTCAAATTCAGATATGACTGTGTGAATATATACTTCAAACTCTTATGATCCATATAAATCTCACACTTATGACCAATCAGGTAATGCCTCCAAATCTTGAGAGCATGTACCACAGCTGCAACTCCATATCATGAGTCAGATAATTTAACTCATGTTTTCTCAGTTCTCTAAATGCGTAGGAAACAACTCTACCCTCTTGCATAAGAACGTAGCCTAGACCTTGTCGTGAGGCATCATAGTAGATAGAGAAACTTTTGGTAAGATCAGGTATGACAAGCACTGGGGTAGAAGTCAGTCTCTTTTTCAACTCCTCGAAACTATCCTGACATTGCTTAGGCCATACAAATTTGGCATTCTTCTCTAACAGGGCAGTCATAGGTTTGGCTAACTTAGAGAATCCCTCAATGAATCTCCTATAGTACCCAGCCATATGAAGGAAACTCCGAATCTCACTAACATCCTGAGGTGGCTTCCAACTCAACACATCTCTAACCTTCTTGGGATCTACTGCTACTCCTCCATTAGAGATTATGAGGCCAAGGAAAGATACTTCTTTTAGCCAGAACTCACATTTGCTAAACTTAGCATAGAGCTGATGTTCTCTAAGCTTTTGCAATACTAGCCTCAAATGTTCCTCATGTTCTTCTTCATTCTAGGAGTAGACTAATATATCATCAATAAACACAACGACAAACTTGTCAAGGTACTCCATGAATACTTTGTTCATCAAATACATGAAGTAAGCAGGTGCATTTGTCAGACCAAAAGACATTACTGTGAACTCATATAATCCATATCGAGTCACAGAAGCGGTTTTGGGAATGTTAGAATGTCTTATTCTCAACTGATGGTATCCAGATCGGAGGTCGATCTTGGAAAATACACAAGCTCATTTCAACTGGTCAAACAGGTCATCGATTCTAGGTAGTAGATACTTGTTCTTAATTGTGACCTCATTAAGTGATCTATAATCTATGCACATTCTTTGTGTACCATCTTTCTTCTCTACAAACAACACTGGTGCTCCCAAAGGTGAAGAACTAGGTTGGACATAACCCTTATCTAGCAGTTCCCTTATTTGTTTCTTAAGTTCCACTAATTCATTCACTCCCATTCTATAGGGTCTCTTAGCTATGGGTGCAGTTCCAGGTAAAAGTTCAATTATAAACTTAATATCTCATTCAGGTGGCATACTTGGTAACTCATTAGGGAAGACATCTGGAAATGCATTTACTATCCGTATATCCTCTATTGTTGTGCCCTTCAATTGATTAACCCGACAGATTTCTAAGGTTGACTGTGTTGCTACATACTCAACTTTCTCTCTAGATGGAGTGGTTAGATTCACAGAACTGTTCCCACAATTTATAACTGCCTTCCGGGACCTCAACCAATCCATACCCAAGATAACATCAATTCCAGATGAGTCTATGACTACAAGGTTGGCTTGAAATTCTACCCCCTTATGATGAGACTAGCAGCTAAGCATATCCAATTTGCTTTCATTTCCCCTCCAGGTGAGTTTACTAACATGGGTTTCTTCATAACACATATGGGAATACTATGCTTCTTTATGAAAGTATATGCTATGAAGGAATGCGAAGCACCAGAATCGAAAAGAACTGTTGCTGAGTTTGAGTTGACCGGAAACGTACCGGTCACCACATCAGGTGCCTCCTGAGTTGTCTCTGTGGTCACATGATTAACCTTTCCACGGACATAATTCTACTGCATATTAGCATCTTCTTAGGACATCTATTGGAGTAATGTCCTGGTTCTTCACAGTTGAAGCATCTGTTGTCATTGACTGCATTTGGCGCCTTTGGTGCGCCATTCTTTTGTGAAGCATTGGGGACATTGTTCTTCACAGGAACATTGTTAGTTTGTTGCTGGCGCTAAACCGGTGTCCTATACTGCTGCTGCTGTGCACGCTGTGGCTGTTGGTTACGGTTGATCAGGCTTGACTGACCTTGATAGCGCTACTGTGGGTAAGCTTGCTGAGGAACAGTGTGGACACGAGTGTTGCTCTTGGACTGTTGCCCCTTAAATTTCCTCTTCTTGTGCTCCATTTGACGGCGCTTGTTCTCTACAACCAAGACCTTGTCCACTAGCTGCTGGAAACTAGTAAAGGTATGGGACAACAGTTGGTACAGGAGACCATCATTCAGACCTTCCATGAACAGTTCCTACCTCTTGTCGTCATCCTCCACTTCAGTAGGTGCGTACCATGACATTTGTATGAACTTGTCATGATACTCTGCAACAGACATGCTCCCCTGCTTGAGAGCAAGAAATTCCTTCTTTTTCAGCTTCATCAACCCAACAGGACCATGGTGAGAGCGGAAAGCATTGCAAAATTCTAGCCAAGTTATGGGGTTAACTTCAGTACGGCCAAAGCGGAATGACTCCCACCAGTCAAGTGCAGCCCCTTGTAGTTGCCCAGCTGCATATAACACTTTCTCCCTATCATCACATTGTGCAATCTCAAGTTGCCTCTCAACTGCACGTAACCAGTCATCAGCTTGGAGTGGGTCAGTGGAATGATTGAAAATAGGTAGGTGACCCTTCAAAAACTCTCCCCTCTTGTCTCTAACTTGAGGGGTGCATTTCCATTCCCATGGTTCTGCATGTTCTGAGCTATCTGCTGCAGCAGTTGAGTTTGCATCATCATCAGTTGCTCCATAGTGATAGGGGGTGGCGGCGGCAAGTCCTCGCCTCCTTGGTTGTTCCTTCTGGTGTTCACCATCTGTAGATACATCATATAAGTCTCATATATCCAAAATATATAAAATTTAAGAGATAATGACCTAATAAAAGTAGGTATCACAAGATCAAAGACAAGATATATATATATATATATATATAGGATATAGAAGAAGATAATTGTTCTGAACTTTCCAGCGAGTTGGACAGATAACAGTGTAGTAAAATGAGCATATCTCACTATCTGTTTATCATATGAATGCAAACTTCACCTTTATGGAAAGCTTATGAAATTATCTACAACTTTCATTTAGAACACATTCCCAGATTCTAAGGTTTAATTAGGCAAAAACAGATGACAAGCAGTACTACAGATTTCTAACAGCACAGAAACATCAACATACAACAGCTGTATCTCACAATTCGTAATAGGTATTTAGGTGATTCCAGAGCCAAAAGAAAGATGCAGAAGTCTAATTATCCCCATCAAATTTTCATGACCATTGAACATCCAGGACATGAGATATGAACTGATAAAGGTGGATTGCTCAGAATGATACAGAATGGACAGCAAGATAAAAAGAAACGCAATTATTTATTCATATCATCCTTAAGCCTTAGTCTTAAACTAAATGATTGTGGACATGCCCACAAATCATCACAATCATGACAAAAATCCAAATCAAACATTATCCATCATGACAATCATCCAACCACTCAAGTGACAATTGTTCAACCATTGAAAAGAAAAGAAACTAAACACACTCACGCACATCTATGCATGTTTATTACATATTTGTGGGAAATCCTCCTATGGGTTGATGTTGGTGCTGGTGTTGGGGTCTCCATGGCCTCCTCTGTTCCTTGGGGGTGATTCAACAGGAATACTTGGGCCTCCACATTAGGACCACCTTGCTACTACTTCAACGTTGCATTCTCAAGGGCAAGCTGCAGGTATGCCTTCCCTATGACATCTAGCTCATCCAAGGTTTGATCCAAGTTGGTGTTGGTCTGGGCCAAGCTCACTAGGGTAGGCCTAAGCCTATGGTTCTCCTCCCCAAGTGGTGTGGCGATGTTGTAGGTGGACTGGCCGCTCCGACGGTTGGGAAGATAACGATCCTCCTCCCATTTGATGTCGTCGAAGTGGCGGTCACGATTGACCACCAACGCCTGTCGAGCAGCATCCCGGATGGCAGCTGCACATGTGAGCCATGTAGTGATAGCACAGTGGATGTAGCGCATCCGACTCCCTTCGTGGATGTACACCTCTGTCTCCCAGAATCCGGTGTAGTCGGGGTGGGTCCAATGCTCCATCCGGTACTACACGGTGCACCTGGTGTGGTAGCGGCGTACAAGGGAGAGAAGCTTTGGGTGGTAGTAGGCATCACCCTACAAATCATAGTGGATCTCCGCGGTCCACCCCTTAGCCAGTAGTGCGGCATGATAGTCATCACCATCATCTCCACCATCTCCTCCATCTTCGTCACCATCACCACCATCATCTCCACTATCATCACCATCATCTCCACCATCTCCATCATCACCACCATCATTACCCCCATCATCAAAATAAGAGTTGTCAGAAGCATCACCATCTTCAGGATCACCAGCCCCATCCTGACCCCCCCGTTCATCTTCCTCCATGGGCTCCTCATATATGGGCCCCTCTTCAGTCTCCTCATCCCTGGGTTCATCCTCCATCATGTCCTCCAAAGGTTCCTCCATGGGCACCTCCACAGGCGGTTCCTCCTGGGGCTCCTCCACCATGTTCCTCAAACCCTCAACTAGGTGTGGAGGAACACGCTTGCCAAGCGTGAACCTCATCATTCTTGTTGGCATCACAATAGTACGCTTGTGGCTGTCAACTTGGTGTGGGCCATCTATAAGATTGAAAAGGTTGAGTATTAGAATAAGATAATTTTTGCAACAGATAATAGATAGAATGTAAGCAAAAAAATTTATAGTAAATTAAAAGTAACAAAATAAAGATAATGTGATCCTAAAAACATCTATTTCTAACTAGGTTGATCATCCTACAGTCAGTTATAGCTCTGATACCAATTTGTCGCACTCAATTTTGCATAACAAAACCAAGTGCTCATATATGTGCGCCCAGGACGTCCAATCACACATATAATCTCACATTGCAATAATATCAAAGTAAAGTACTTTATTATATCGCATATCTCATCACATTGTTATCACAAGTCTTGATCATTAGCAACATTATTACATAGAGTAGAGAACTAAGCCCAAAACACCACAGGGACTCCAACTGGGGGCATCACCCTAGTAATCCTGGACATCTTTTGGAAACTCTTCATATACATTATCTGTTACCCATCCGAGATTTTCATTGAATGTAAAACAAGTGTTAGCGCACCATGCTTAGCAAGTATAACAAAGGGATCTATGAGGCTCAAAGGCTAGACATGGTTTGACTACAGTTAGCAATTTTAGTTGGTCAAGTTTTAGCATCCTGAATCACTACTTTAGTGAATAAACCCAACCCAAGTGGTAATAATGAATAATCAAGATTATGTCAATTCCCAACCATCCATAGTAACCACTAATCATGAAGGATCTAGACCGCTCGTATCCGTGAGCACGGCTGTTATAACAGGTTAAATATTTCTGTAGAAATTGTACAACTTTACCCACTGAGCTGTGATTCTCAATGCTAGGGTTTGCAAAGCCCACATCACCTCTTCCTAGGAAGTGTGGCAGGGTTTCACTACGTAACCCTTTGCTAGTCGCACTAACAGGTCGTAGCTACTAAGGTTTTAGTCATCTAGCCATTTGTGGCCCTCCTCTAGGGGTGGCACTCATGGTCGCGGCACGGTACACACCCTAACAGGAAAAGAAACAAACCAACTAGTGCCCCCCTCTTGCCCTTACGGAAAGCAACAAACGAGCTAGTACAATCTAGTTAACAGGTTAAAGTCAGAGCCATTTGACACTCCGGGTTGTACGAAATCTCCTGGGTGGCCACTTCAGGATTAAGTCTTTATGAAGAGGCACTAGAGCACTCAACCCAGTACTCTAGCCCCCTAATTTTTGCTAAAAAGCTCCATTTTAACATATTGCATAATACATTTAGTCATGTTTAACAATTATTTTATGTTGGGCGCTGCAGCATCTATCCAAAATGCATCTCAAACCATAGGTATCAAGGATATGTAGCACAAATAGTAATCTAGGTAAAGTCCTTAAAGGTAATTCAAATTTAAATGCATGCATGTATATGAATTGTAGAGTTCATAGGTACAAGGGGCCTTTGCTACACTTGCCTTCTTCAAAGTCTCCTTCCTAGTGCTGCTGGTCACCCAACTAATCCTCATCAACCTCGAACAGATCACCCTCTAAACGTGTTTCAATCCACCAATCAAGCATCCATTCCATTCATCACATGCATACAAATATATTTATATTAGAACAGTACACCAAATAGTAGAAACAGAGACTAAAAAGCTTATAGAACTAATCTATGTATGGCTATGAACACATGAGCGAAAGAATCACTCTAATCGGACTTAAAACACAAAAGTTATGCATGAAATAAGGTTTCAATGGCATTTCTGTAAATAAACCGAACTCTAATTTGAATAAAATCTAAATTTCAACGTGTTCTGGATGGCACCCGAACTCTCATTTGAATAAAATCTAAATTTCAATGTGTTCTAGATGGCATGCACTATTACTCAAAAGTATAGGGGCTAAAATAGATAAATACAGGACTGAAAATAAATACTTTTGAACTGATGTTGGACCGTGGGTTGATTTCTGGAAAACGCAGGGGCTAAACCGCAAAATGTGCTCGGTTGACCGCGGGTTGACCGTGTTGCCATTGACTGGGCGCGACGTGGTGCACGCGAATTGGCTCGGTGCACCAGGTGTGCGGTGGACACGCTAACGTGGGCGCGGTGCGCCTAGTCCATGGTCCATGGTGGACCGAATACATAACCCCGAAGGGGTATCTAATTAGAGTCGTCTACTTGTGATCTATCGGCGCAGAATAAAGGGAGGGCTCTCCTCGTAGGCGTGCAGTGCCAGCGTGGCAGTGCCATGGTTGCTGTTGGCTGAGCTCACCGGTGATCACCGATACGGCAATTCCGGCCGCCTCAGACCTAACCGAACACATAGAAATGCAGCGCAGGCGACCTTGCGAATCCAATGGAGTACGAAAAGGGAGCGGGAAACACGTCGAGATGATGGCCCCACAGCGGTGCCATGAATGGTGTGATCTAGAGCTCACCAGTACAGTGCTCCGGAGCAACATTCATCAAAACAAGGGTACGAGGAGGTCGAGTGGCTCACTGCGAGTCCGATGGCGAGGTTCTCAGCATCCGGGTTGGCTCCAAGATGACCGGTGACGTGCTGTGGCGGACTATGAAGCGAAAAAACCACCGGTAAGCGTGAATCCGTGCAGTTGGTTACCAAAACGAGGAGAAAAAGGCACCTACAAATGCGGCGAGGCACGGCAGAACTACTGGGTTGGGACGTCGATGGCGATTGAGCACCGGAGCGGGTGAATTTGGTGGCGGGGCGCGAGTGCAACAGTGAATGGGGAAAAGACAAGGGGAAGGGGCTCGGCAGCGGGTTTTATAGGCGAGCGGGGGCATAGCAGAAGGGGAAACAGGTGCGGCGTCAATCGCCAAGCATCAACGCATGACTTGAAGGCCTGCCATGGCTGGCTCGGTGGTGCGGCGGGCGAGCGGCCATGGATGGCAAGCGCCATCACTGGGGTGGCGAAGAAGGAAGGAGAAGGGAGCGACTGATGTGTGGGTCCTACGACATAGTGACAGAAGAGGGGAAAACAGTAGTGCGCGGGTGTGGTCGTCGAGCGGGCCTTCGCCTAGGCCGAACGGCACGCTGAGCCAAACGCGATGCGCGCCCGCGTGCGGTGAAGAGAAGGCGCGCGGGAGTGGGCTGCCAAGCAGGCCATGCTGCTAGGCCATGCGCATGAATCAGGAGGAGGGAAGGGAGGCCCGGGGCTGGGCCACCAACGGCCCAGGGCCGAAATGGGGTGCGGGTATAAATAGAAAAGAGAAACCTTTTTCATTTTTCTGGTTTTTGCAAACTTGCTCGAAATTCAAACTAGATTTGAATTCAAAGCCACTCAACTCTAACCCTACACTCAGACAAAAACCAAAATGCCTCAACATGAATGCAGCAATCATGTTACTAAATCTTATAGTAAATTTTAATTAGCCAAAAATTATTATTTAACCTAGTTTAAAATGCATAAAAATTAATTAAATTCTCAAATTTAATTAGTAAATTATAATAAATTTATAGGGTGTTACACTTAGGCACCGCGCACCCGCCACTCCATCCACTTGCCTTCTCTCACTCCCTCTTGCTCGCTCTGCCTCTCTACAGCGCCACGCCGAGCACCGCCGCAGCTCCGCCGCAACCGCTCACCGCCGACGTTGCCTTGCTGGCCGATTCATCATGGCCACAGCTGCTATTCCATCACCTCTACCTCTTCTAACCACCAGCACCACCTATCAAACCTAGGTAGAGTAGCATTTCGCTTTGCCGTAGCCACCATCATCATCGGAGCGCCACCGCGCTCGCGGCTCACCATGGCCCCCCATTCTGCCGCACCGCATGCCTTCATTTTCTTTGGTCCAGCACCGCGATAGAGTCTAGAAGCTTAGGCTGGAGTTTGGGATGACCCCACCGCTTGACAGCGTCGGAACGAGTCACTGCTCCTCCCGCGTTCGCCATGGCCGTCATGGCACTCGAGCTCGCCACCGCCAAGTTGGTTCACCATCTCCCTCCTTTCTCTCACGCCTTAGGCCGAGTAACCCTATGCCTTGCTAGTGGCATGATGGAGACCCGCCTTTCGCCACCGTTTAGCCGGAATAACGTGAGCACCACTGTGCACGCGGCCGAGCTCACCGACGCTACCCCGAGCCCTCACCTACGTCCTATAGCTCCGCTAGGTCACCAAGATGGAGTTGCCATCCTCGCCTAAGTGTATCATTGATGGAGATGGCCGGCATACCACCGCCGACCTCCGTCATCCGCCATGGCCGCTGTCGAGCTTGCTCCGGTGAGCCACCGTGCCAACTAAGACTACCAGTCAATGCGCTGGAGTGAGGAGAGTACAGTGGTGAAGACGCTACCGCTAGAGACCTCGTCGTCGGTGAGTTCTCACAGGTCCGCACTATCCCCTGTTTTGGTCTCGCTAACGAGTGGGTCCACGTTGATCGTGGGCCCCGGCTGTCAGTGTGTATGATATTTGATTTTTAAGATTATTTCACAACTTTGAATGCGTGTTTCAAAAATTCATATCTCAAGCTAGAGTGTCCAATTTTGGTGAACCAAATTTTGTTAGGTTCATCTTAAAGTGTACTATTTGATAAAAATATGAGATGCACTATTTCTGGTATTTTTCTTGGCGAATAAAATGTAGCTAGATAAATACTTTTTAAATGGTTTATATCTTGTTAAATGCATAACTTGAGCTAGAAAGGTGATAAAATTGTGATTCCAATTTTGCTGGTCTTGTGTTGACATGCTCTAGCAAGGAAAAATATTAAACTTGCAGTGGTCAAACTTTGAATATGGTCTTCATATTTAATCCTAATTAATTGCTGGTTTCTAATAAAATTAATTGGGGTAACAATACATAACATATGATCATGCAAATTTTTACACAGTGTTACTATGCATGGAGGAATGTAAGAAAAATATTAAATCTATTGTTTGACGCTTTCCACTATGCTAAACTATTTTTGCTAGTATAAGCCTATGTAACTTGTTATTTTTGTAGAGGTAGTTGTACTTATCCAAATGGCATGAAATTTGTACAGTAGACTATTGAGGTCATTTGTAGGCTACTGTAATTTTATCAGAATTTATTAAGCAATGGAATTATTTATCCTTTAAATCACCCTATTATTTAAGGAAATTAATAAATGGATTTAAATAAGTAAGTTATGTTTAACCATGATGTTTTCTATGGTGCTTGTGATGCATATGATCTGTTGATGTTATTAGTAACGCTTAAAAGCAATTGGTTGTATGCAACTAGTTAATTATTGCTTTATAATTCAACTAGATGGCTGCATGTATAGTTTTGGTTGAGTTGATAATTTCATGATGATATTGGTATTTTCTATACAACTTGTTAATAACAAAGTTGTAGATAACTTACTGATCTACCTTGTGTTAAATTTTTATAGTCATAGGCCTTATGGTTTATGAATTATGGTTGTTAGAAGTCTGCTATCAGGAATGCTTGCTCTCTGGACAGATCTTAAGGATTGATTTGTTTCACCTAGATAACTGCTAACTCACATTAAGATGATTAAAATAAAGTTGTAGGAAATTTCATAAGATTTCCAAAATGTCCACAATCAAATTATTTTTATGTATATAACTCTTGTTATGGTCAAACAAGTGGTAGTTGTCTTGTTGTCCCGAAAATTATTTACATAAGTGTTTGTTTAGTTATTAGAGAAGAGATAAGCACCTACTCAGTAAAATAAGATGCAACTTGTTATTCCTTGATGCAAAGTCATTGAAAACACTTATGAGGATGCATTCATTACATCATATCATATTATACATGTCATCATATATGCATTCATGATATCTTCATTCATGCTGATGCATATAGGATCGTTCGAAGAAATAACTCTGTTGGAGTTCAACAAAGAAGAAGAGGAGGATGAGCAGGAGATGCCTCGGGCTATAGCTCCAGGAGAAGAGGAGCAAACTCTTGAAGATATCCCTGAGTGCCTAGATCACCGACCAACCTCTTTCCATAAAGGCAAGCCCGGAGCATTCTAAGTCTCTCATGTTTTACAAAATATTACTTGAGTCCTTTATGTTTGATGCATTAGGTTATAAGAGTTGATTGGAAACACTTGATGCAAAGAACTACCTTGTCTAGTTACATATATCTTTAACCCTGTGTAGGTCTATTATCGAATATATGCTTAGCCATGCTTAGACCGGTAGAAGTCGGGTGATTTCCTACCACCTGCGAGATATAGGTGGATATCGAAGCACGGTTGACTATATTTGCTATTATGGAAAAGAACCATGGGGTAATGTAAATGGAGGCCAAGCAGAGTCTATGTGTAGGTTGACTCATATGATTCCGTCTGTGCCGATTAAGGACCATACCGTTGTTGGGTGCTTCTGACAAGATTGAACACATGCCTATCACTTAGCTTGTCGGATAACTCGTTCCGACCACAAAGCCGAGTAGCTCAACTCAGGCCGGGCCCCATTTTGTTAGAGTGCGCACACTGGATGGTAGTAAGGATGTGCGGGGAGCCAGACGTGAGACCAAGATCAGGCCAGGCCTAAACGTCCTGGCAGCGGGTTGTCCCTGATTGTGCAGCGCTGGGCAAACCCATGAAATGTGGACCTGAGTTGTACCAAGGGTGACCTAAGGTGACCATTGATCTGGTCTGCCTGGGTTTGTGGTAGGAATAAATTCCCAGTTGGTTGTAATCGATTCGAATCGCTGTCTCTCCCGGACAGTGAGAAACTTGGCTAGTACCAACATCGTAGTAACTGTGATATGGAACATGATGGTTCGGATGAACATGGAATTACTACACCAGCTATGGTTACTATTGTGTGCTACTAAATGATATACTACATGTTTGGCATAGGTTAGTTGCTAATCTAGAGATGAATAGCTATAATTAACTTAATGACCGAATTATAATTATACAACTGCGTTAGTCGCTTTTGATGCACAATGTTGTCAAGCTACCTCCACTTATAAAGCCTTGCATAATCCTTGGAGTCACTTTGTTTTTGGTTTATGACGGGTAAGTCAAGTTGAGTACCTTCTCGTGCTCAGGGTTTTATTCCCATTATTGCAGATGGTATAGTTTATCACGGCTATTGCAAGAACTGCTTTTGTCCCACCGTGGATGAGGAGTGAGCCCTAGGCAGGCATCTCTTATTAATCCTTCTTATATGCTTTTGTTGGATTATGATCACAAACTAGCACTATGTATTTGAACTATGATGGCGGATGTTAGTTTCAAACTTTAATTTGCTTCCACTACTATTTACTGAACTTGGTCTGTAATAACCTTAATTCATACTCTGATGAATGAACTGTATTTGTGAATCTTATGTAACATGTGACATGTATGTTGAATCATGTACAATCTTGGTTGTATGTTAATGGTTAATCGACACCTATCATGGTACTCGACGGACTACCGGGTTTATATGGGCTCAAGTATGATAGTGCGACCACTTGTGGGCTGCCATTGTACTTGTGCTCTTATAAATTGGTCGATTCTGCTACAACTAGCATCAGAGCAAGATTCAACATTAATTGCTACATGTATATTTAAAACAAAGGTTTTGTTTTCCAAAACCTATTTTTAGCAACTTATAGCTATATATATAGGTGTTTTAAAACCTAGAGTTTGAATCTAAAGTGTGCCAGTGATCACTTTCTTTATGCCCAGTTAAGGACTTCAGGTGGCTAATTAAGTACTAACTTGGGGGGTTTTATTTTTGTCGTCCATACGGCATGCTATTGTATGGATGCCATTCACTTGAGTGGTAATGTATGGGTCAAATGCCTCTACGCCCAAGGTAAGATGCCAATCATCATCATAGTGGCATGACCGCAAGATGCGAGCGTGCAGTCTATGGGGAGAGTTAGCTTTGATACTAAAGTATATATATGTCTCATATATATGCGGAGGTATTTAATTGTGGGTTAGCTTTGATATGACTGTGTATGCATAATTATATGTATATATTGGACGTATTTACTTTAGGGTAGTTTTGATATGGAAGTATATATGTATATGGGTATATGTATATATATATGGAAGTATTTAGCTTGCAACCTAGAGCCCAGATTTACAACCTGTATATATACTTGTGGGGTTAGGCTGAAATAAAATTCTTGTGCTGGTACACTAACAGCGAAATGTGTAGCCCGACTAGTTACGTTATATATGAGAGAACGTATGTATGCCACCGTGTATGCTGTTAGAAGTTTTAATTTTTCCTAAGTTTGTGAGGACGTACAGAACGTGCATGCATCATGATAAATCATTATTTCATACTTGCCTTGTTCCTCCCCTTATAAATCTCTTACATGGTTATGTGACTCCTATCCATTATGACTTTGTCTCATGAGAGTTGTACTATGTTGTTGGTACAGATGGCAGCACCGGCTAAAAGTGAGAATTTCCTGTTGATGTTTGGTACTCCTGCCCTACTTTGGAGAGTCTTGCATTATGTGGGGTATTACGAACTGCCCCTCTATTACTAGAATGAAGTATACCTGGAGGGACAACCATGGTATGAAGTACAACTGACCATACCAGCTCGTAACCAAGCACCCTTCTGGCAGGAATGGAGGGCAAAATTTGAAGGAAGAACTCCTTGGGAAGCTGCCCAAGTAGTGGCTTTTGAGGTGATGAGTCAGATTTATCAGCAGCACAGGGATGAGCTTACCGGCAGTGCCGCTGGTATTTTTCCTTCGGTGGATCCATCCACAACAGTATGGGCACAGCGCAACAACAATGCGTTGATCTGAGACTGAGATGAGTGGGCAGACAATTCTAGTCCTGCTATGAGCGCAATGTTTGCAGTGATGAAGATGTTCTATACTCGTTAGGACACTAGGGACTTTTGGTAGGAGTCCTATACCACTTGCATGGATAAGCTCATGAGAGCCAAAGTTGCATAGCGGAAGCTAAAGAAGCATGTGCGCAAGCACAAAAAGGCAACAAGTGAGGCTCGATGGGAAACTGATCAAGCTTATGTAGCCTTGGAAAATCTCCACACCCAAATGGAGCAAGTTGATCAGCCAAGAGCTGCCACCCAAGAGGCAAGAGTGGATGATCAGGCAATGCTAGCAGGACTTTAGGAGCAGCTAGAGGCCGCCCATGCCGAGGCATTCATAGCTACGTGCCAGTGGATCCTAGCAAACAACCGTGTAGCTATGGCAGAAGTAGAATGACATAGGACCCAAGCCTTGAGCGTACAGCAGGACCATGTCAAGAGGGACATGCGCCAGTAGCTTGCATAGACCTAGAACATGGTGGTTCATCTTCAACATGAGGTGCATTTCCTGAACAACCAACTGCACCTGATCCTTAATGAGAAAGAAGAAGATCACAAGATGTTGATCGAGGATTACGGTTGGGAGGAATAGGAAGTAGAGCTAGCGGGTGAGGACGATCCTATCTCTGACCTCTACAGCGAGCAACCGGAAGATTAGCATCGCCTAGTGACTAGTTAGAGCGCTAGATGTATCCTTGTTAATTATGTAATGGACTTGTAGCTTGAAGTTTGGTATTCGTGATTTGACTTCCGTGTAATATTGGCACTCTGCATGTTGTTTCACGATGGGTTGAACTTTAATGAAATTCTAGTTTCATTTTACTGGTGATTATGACATGTCATGTTGCGAGAATGAATTACTATGCCTCTGTTTTATTTTATGAATTTAAGATTCTCTCCAATAATTTCAGTTTGGCATGATTATAAAATTCATCTGTAATCTCCTGACATCATCCAATAATCACTTATTGTTGCAACTTTACAGATGACTCGCACTCGCGCTGGAGCAGGCAACAACCAAGGTGGCAACGACGGTGACTTACCACCACCACCACCACCGTCTGTGAATGAATTCTTCGCACAGTTCTTGGGTAGTTAGAGAACAATGGAGGAAACACTGTGCCTCATTGCGCAGAACACTACTCATGCCCGTCAGCAACAATAGGGGCCTAAGCCGAATCAATACAGCTCTTTCAAGGATTTCCTTAACACCAAGCCTCCTATCTTCAAGGTGGCCGAAGAACCACTTCAGGCGGATGAATGGCTTATCACAATTGAGTAAAAGTTCCATCTATTGAGGGTTATGGAGCATCAGAATGCAGAATATGCGTCCCATCAGCTTCAGGGACCGGACGGGATATGGTGGACCCATTTCCTGTCCTCCCTACCTGCCAACTCATAGGTCACATGGGAGCAATTTAAGTTAGCCTTTAGGGGACATCACATTCCCCTGGGGCTAATGTGCATAAAAGCAGCTGAGTTCATGCGACTGACACAAGGGACCAAGACCCTTACGGAGTACATGCATGCATTCAACAATTTGTCCCATTATGCCCCAGGGTTCATCGATACAGAGGAAAAGAAGATTGAAAGCTTCAACAGAGGCCTTAGCACTAAGCGAATGAAAACCATGGCCAACTCGAGGTGCACCACATAAAATGAGTTCATGAGTGATGCCTTGACTCAGGAGAACCAGAACAATCTGCACGCAGCGGTAGAGGGCTGCAAGAGAGTAGCTGAGGCAGGCGCCTCAGGGTCTTCCCAGTCCAAAGCTCTAGTGGTGGCTAGGCCACAATTTCAACCGCTAGCGCCCAAGTTCAGGCCTCCTCTACCAAAAGCCTAGGTCAACTGACCTTAGAAGGTGTTTCATAAGGCATTCACCATTGCCCTACCCAAGGGAAACAGAGGGCAAGGAAGCTCAGCAGGACCCAGGAGCAATCAGCCATGCTTCAACTGTAATCAGTTGGGTCATTGGGCCAAGGAATGCCCCCATCCTAAGAAGAATAGCAATCAAAACAAGAGCAATCAGAGATAGGCAAATCCTAAAGCACATCCTGGATACGTGCATTACACCGCTATTGAAGAAGTTCCTGCAGGAGATGTTGTCACATCCGGTATGTTTCTTGTTAACAATCATCCCGCCATTGTTTTATTTAATTCTAGAGCTTCTCATTCACTTATGAGCCAAGCATTTTCATCTAAGTATGATCAGAAAGTAATTGAGGTAAACAAGGGTGATTATAATATAAGTTCGGCTAGGGCTACTATCTCTACAAACCAAATAGTCAGAGATGTGCTCATCTCTATACAAGAGAGGGAGTACACGATGGATCTAATAGTATTGCTTGGATTAGCCATAGATGTGATCTTAGGCATGAGTTGGATGAGTGACCATGGTGTTCTCATTGACACGTCCACTCAGACAATTATGTTGAGAGAACCAAAGGGAGGTAATGCTTTTCTAGTACCACTTCCCCAAAGTTTTGATCTCCAAAACTTGTCTTGCGCTATCTAAGCCACTACCCTTTGTGATATTTCAGTGGTTTGTGAGTTTCCTGATGTATTTCCAGATGAGTTGCCAGGTTTACCACCTGATAGGGATGTGGAATTTAAGATTGAGTTAGTGCCAGGTACGGCACCAATCTCAAGAAGACCCTATAGGATGCCACCAAATGAGTTAGCTGAACTTAAAATTCAGTTACAAGAACTATTGGACAAAGGTCTCATTCAACCTAGTTCATTTCGCATGGAGATGTCTAGCTTTGTTTGTAAAGAAGAAGGACAAGTCTTTGAGAATGTGTGTGGATTATAGGCCACTTAATGTTGTGACCATTAAGAACAAGTATCGTTTGCCTCATATCGATATCTTGTTCAATCAGTTGGCAAAAGCAAAGGTATTCTCCAAGATTGACTTGAGGTCAGGCTATCATCAGATTAAGATTAGGCCATAGGATATACCTAAAATAGCTTTCTCCACTAGGTATGGCTTGTACGAGTATTTGGTCGTGTCTTTTGGACTGATGAATGTTCCTGCCTACTTCATGTACTTGATGAATTTGGTATTCATGTCCAAGCTCGATAAGTTCATGGTTGTGTTTATCGATGATATCTTGATTTACTCAGAGAATGAGGTAGACCATGCAAAGCATCTGAGAATTATTTTATCCAGATTGAGGGAATATAAGTTATATGCCAAGTTTAGCAAGTGTGAATTCTAGTTGAGCAAAGTACCTTTCTTGGATCACATCTTATCTAAAGATGGAATTTTTGTAGACCCATCTAAAGTACAAGAGGTCATGGATTGGAAGGCCTTGACTTCGGTTCATGAAGTTCGGAGTTTTCTATGGTTAGCAGGTTACTATCGCCGTTTCATTCCTAATTTCTCCAAGATAGCTAAGCCCATGACTAGACTACTTCAGAAGGATAAAAAGTTCAGTTGGACGCCAGAGTGTGAAGCAGCTTTTCACACCCTAAGGACCCTATTGACTATAGCTCCTGTTCTAGCACAAACCGACACTAAAAAGCCTTTCAATGTGTTCTGTGATGCATCAGGTATAGGTTTGGGGTGTGTGCTCATGCAAGAAGGTCGAGTTATTACCTATGCTTTTCGGCAGTTGGGAAAGCATGAAGTCAATTACCGTACGCACGATTTAGAGCTTGTAGTAGTTGTTCATGCTTTGAAGATATGAAGACATTATTTGTTGGGAAACGTATGTCATATATATACTAACCACAAAAGTCTCAAATATATCTTCACTCAATCTGAACTGAACATGAGACAGCAAAGATGGTTATAGCTAATCATGGACTACAATTTGGAAGTGCACTACCATCCGGGAAGGGCCAATGTTATAGCAGATGCACTTAGTCGGAAATCTCATTGCAACACTTTGGAAGCCTTGTTGGAAGATGGATTTAATTTATTACATCCTGTTGTGCTGCACAAGATCACTATGAGTTGCTCACTTGAGAGCAAAATCATAGAACTGTAGAAGACAGATGTAGGTGTATTTCACATCAAGAAAAAGATGAAAGAATAAGAAACCAAGCATTTCAGGTTAGATGAAAGAAGTGTGCTATGGTTTGAGGACCGACTTGTGGTACCGAAAGACAGTGAGCTTGGAAATCAAATTTTAGATGAAGCTCATTCATCCAAGTTATCTATCCATCTGGGTAGTAGAAAAATGTATCAAGATTTGAAAACCCGAGTTTGGTGGACCAAAATGAAGAAAGAGATCACCGCCTATGTCGCTAGGTGTGATAATTGCAGTAGAGTAAAGGCCGTTCATTTAAAATCTGCTGGATTACCTCAACCTTTGCCTATTCTAGGCTGGAAATGGGAGGAAATAAGTATGGACTTTATTATAGGACTTCCGATGACTCAACAAGGTCATGATTCCATATGGGTCATTATAGATCGCCTCACCAAGTCATCACATTTTGTACTAGTTAACACAACATATCTAGCCAAGAAGTACGCCAAACTATATGTTTCTCAAATCGTGAGACTACATGGAGTACCAAGGACCATAGTCTCACATCGGGGACCACAGTTTATAGCTCATTTCTAGGAACACTTGCACCAAGCTTTAGGAACTAAACTAATCAGAAGTTCAACATATCATCCACAAACTTCTGGACAGACCGAGCGAGTAAACCAGATCTTAGAAGATATGTTGAGAGCTTGTGTTATATCTTCCAAGGGTTCATGGGAGAAATGGCTACCTTTAGCTGAGTTCTCCTACAACAACAGTTATCAAGCAAGCATCAAGATGGCTCCTTTTGAAGCCTTGTATGGTCTGAAATGTAGAACTCCTTTGAATTGGATTGAGCTCGGCGAAACAAGACACTTTGGCATTGACTTTGTCACCGAAGCTGAAGAGCAGGTACACATTATCCAATAGCATATGAAAGTAGCTCAGTCAAGGCAAAAGAGTTATGCTGATAAAAGAAGAAGACCACTAAATTTTAAAGTTGGAGATTATGTATATTTAAAAGTGTCACCTATGAAGGGAGTGCAGAGATTTGGAGTAAAAAGAAAGCTTGCGCCTAGATATGTAGGGCCATACAAGATTATTGAATGGAAAGGAAATATCGCTTACAAGTTACAACTTCCTCTAGAAATGAGTGTGATATTCAATGTCTCCCATGTTTCTCAGTTGAAATGATGTCTTCGTATACCTGAGGAAGCCATTGCACCCACCAACATTAAGCTCCAATCGGATTTGACGTATGAAGAGAAACCAATCCGAGTGTTAGAAGAGATGGAAAGAGTAACACGGAGCAAGGTCATTAAGTTCTACAAAGTGGTGTGGAATAACCACAGTGAACAAGATGCCACGTGGGAACAGGAGGATTATTTATGTGACGTTTATCCCACCTTTTATGAGGAATGGTAGGTCTTTCAAATCTCGGGGCGATATTCCTATAAGGGGGGAGGGGTTGTAACACCCTAGTGTTAAGCTTTGCATTTGACACCTGCATTTCATGAGCACAAGCATCATCCAAGCATTCATGAACATGAGCATATGAAATTTCATATCATTCCTATACCTTGTCACATGAAATATTGATTTATATATATATATATATATGTTTATGCTTGCAATCATGTATGACCAATGTATGAGATGGTTGTGAGGTCATGAAAACACCTTAGACACATCTAGGATGATCAATGGAACAATGTTTGTATTCATGACCTAGGTCCATTTTGCTTTTAAGTGTTGGTTTCATTTGAAATGTCATTTTTCTTGATGTTAGTTTGACCAAAGTTGAACAGTAGCTTAAATTGTTTGCATGGCTATGTGACCTAAACAAAAGTTGTAGTACTTGACTAGGGTAACAACTTTTATTTTTGGTTCAAGGTCTAATTCAGTGCATAGCATGCTAAAAATAGCTCACAAGTATCAACAAAATGCTATTTTGAGACTTGCAAAATTTTCTAAGTGTGGAAACGGTTTTCAGTTTCAAAGTACCTCACTTTCGAGCAATGCAGTTTGTTAACCAGTAAGAATTAGATGATGGTTCTTAAAGCAAAGTTGGAGATCTCATGTAGCTCTACAATAGTTATTAAGGAAGTTTTTGCCAATTTACCACGGATTAGGAGTTATTGAGTCACTAAGATGCACTATCAGTCGGTTTCGCAGTCTGAACCACATGGACGCGCGCGGCATCGTGGCCGACCGACCACAGGCCATGGCCACCACGTGGTGGCAGCACGTCAGCATTGGCTCGGTTGGTCAAGCCCGAGCGCACACTTAAGCAGCGCGCACCCGCCACTCCATCCACTCACCCGCTCTTACTCCCTCTTGCTCGCTCTGCCTCTCCGCAGCGCCACGTCGAGCACCGCCGCAGCTCCGCCACAACCGCTAGTCGGCTATGCAGCCTTGCTGGCCGATTCATCTCGGCCACAGCTGCTATGCCATCACCTCTACCTCCTTGAGCCACCAGCACCACCTACCGAACCTAGGTAGAGCAGCATTTCACCTTGCCGCAGCCGTCGTCGTCACCGTAGCGCCGCCGCGCTCGCGGCTCACCGTGGCCCCCCATTTTGCCACACCGCATGCCTTTATTTTCTTTAGTCCAACACCGTGATAGAGTCTAGGAGCTTAGGCCGAAGTTAGTGATGACGCCACCGCTTGACAGTGCCAGAACAAGTCGCCGCTCCGCCAAATTGGTTCGCCGTCTCCCTCCTTTCTCTCACGCCTTAGGTCGAGTAACCCTAGGCCTCGCTAGTGGCATGATGGAGACCCACCTTTCACCGCCATTTAGCCAGAACAGCGTGAGCACCGCCGGGCTTCGTGCGCCGCTGCACGGCCATGCACGCGGCCGAGCTCACCGATGCCACCCCGGGCCCTCACCTGCGTCGTGTAGCTCCACTAGGTCACTAGGATGGAGTAGTCATCCTCGCCTGAGTGTGCCATAGCCAGAGATGGCTGGCGTACCACTGACCTCCGCCGTTCGCCATGGCCGCCATCGAGCTTGCTCCGGCGAGCCACTGAGCCAACTAAGCCTACCAGTCGATGCGTGGGGTGAGGAGAGTATAGTGGTGAAGACGCTACCACCGGAGACCTCACCGTCGGTGAGTTCTCACCAGCCAGCGCCGTCCCCTGTTTTGGTCTCGCTGATGAGTGGGTCCCCATTGACCGTGGGCCCCGGCTGTCAGTGTGTATGATATTTGATTTTCTGGATTTATTTCACAGATTTGGATGCATGTTTCAAAAATTCATATCACAAACTAGGAGTGTCCAATTTTAGTGAACCAAATTTAGTTAGTTTTATATTGAAGTGTAGTATTTGATAAAAATATGAGATGCACTGTTTCTGGTATTTTTCTAGGAGAATAAAATGTAGCTAGATAAATGATTTTTAAATGGTTTCTATCTTGTTAAATGCATAACTTGAGCTAGAAAGGTGATAAAATTGTGATTCCAATTTTGCTGGCCTTGTGTTGACATGCTCTAGCTAGGAAAAATATTAAATCTGTTGTTTGACACTTTTCATTGTGCTAAACTATTTTTGCTAGTATAAGCCTATGTAACTTTTTATTTTTGTAGAGGTAGTTGTACTTATCCAAATGGTATGAAATTTGTACAGTAGACTATTGAGGTCATTTGTAGACTATTGTAATTTTATCAGAATTTATTAATCACTGGAATTATTTATCATTTAAATCACCCTATTATTTAAGGAAGTTAATAAATGGATATAAATAAGTTAGTTATGTTTAACCATGATGTTTTCTATGGTTCTTGTGATGCATATGATCTATTGATGTTATTAGTAAGGCTTAAAAGCAATTGGTTGTATGCAACTAGTTAATTATTACTTTATAATTCAACTAGATGGCTGCATGTATAGTTTCGGTTGAGTTGATAATTTCATAATGATAATGGTCTTTTCTGTAAAACTTGTTAATAATAAAGTTGTAGATAACTTACTGATCTACCTTATGTTAAATTTCCATAGTCATAGGCCTTATGGTTTAAGAATTATGGCTGTTAGAAGTCTGCTGTCAGGAATGCTTGCTCTCTGGATAGATCTTAAGGATTGATTTGTTTCATCCAGATAACTGTTGAATCACATTAAGATGATTACAAGAAAGTTGTAGGAAATTTCATAAGCTTTCCAGAATGTCCACAACCATATTATTTTGATGTATGTAACTCCAGTTATGGTCAAACAAGTGGCTGTTGTCTTGTCATCCTGAAAATTATTTACATAAGTGTTTGTTTAGTTATTAGGGAAGAGATAAGCACCTACTCAGTAAAATAAGATGCAACTTGTTATTCCTTGATGCAAAGTCATTGAAAACACTTATGAGGATGCATTCATTACATCATATCATATTATACATGTCATCATATGTGCATTCATGATATCTTAATTCATGCTCATGCATATAGGATCGTCCGAAGAAATAACTCTGTTGGAGTTAAACGAAGAAGAAGAGGAGGATCAGCAGGAGACACCTTAGGCCATAGCTCCAGGAGAAGAGGAGCAAACTCTCAAAGATCTCCCTGAGTGCCCGGATCACCGGCCAACCTCGTTTCTCAAAGGCAAGCCCCAGAGCATTCTAAGTCTCTCATGTTTTACAAAATATAACTTGAGTCCTTTATGTTTGATGCATTAGGTTATAATAGTTGATTGGAAACACTTGATGCATAGAATTACCATGTCTAGTTACATAAACTTTTAACCCTGTGTAGGTCCAGGATCGAATATATGCTTAGCCATGCTTAGACCGGTAGAAGTTGGGTGATTTCCTGTCACCAGCGAGATATAGGTGGATACCGAAGCACGGTTGGCTATATTTGCTATCATGGAAAAGAACCATGGAGTAATGTAAATGGAGGCCGGGCAGAGTCTATGTGTAGGTTGACTCATGTGATTCGGTCTGTGCCGATTAAGGACCGTACCATTGTTGGGCACTTCTAACAAGATTGAACGCATGCCTATCACTTAGCTAGCCGGATAACTCGTTTTGACCACGAAGCCAAGTAGCTCAACTTAGACCGAGCCCTGTTCTGTTAGAGTGCGCACTCTAGATGGTAGTAAGGATGTGTGGGGAGCCAGACATGAGACCAAGGGCGGGCCGGGCCTAAATGTCCTGGCAGCTGGTTGTCCCTGATTGTGCGGCGCTGGGTGAACCCGCAAAATATGAACCTGAGTTGTACCAAAGATGACCTAATGTGGCCGTTGATCTGGTCTACTTGGGTTTGTGTTAGGAATAAATTCCCAGCTTGTTGTAATCGTTCGAATCGCCGTCTCTCCCGGACAGTGAGAAACTTGGCTAGTACCAACATCGTAGTAACTGTGATATGGAACATGATGGTTTGGATGAACATGGAATTACTACACCAGCTATGGTTATTATTGTGTGCTACTAAATGATATACTACATTTTTGGCACAGGTTAGTTGCTAATCTAGAGATGAATAGCTATAATTAACTTGATGACCGAATTATAATTGTACAACTGAGTTTGTCGCTTTTGATGCACAATGTTGTCAAGCTACCTCCACTTATAAAGCTTTTCATAATCCTTGGAGTCACTTTGTTTTTGGTTTATGATGGGTAAGTCGAGCTGAGTACCTTCTCGTACTCAGGGTTTTATTCCTATTGTTGCAGATGGTATAGTTTATCACGGCTATTACAAGAACTACTTTTGTCCCGCTGTGGATGAGGAGTGAGCCCTGGGCAGGCATCTCTTATTAATCCTTCTTATATGCTTTTGTCGGATTATGATCATGAACTGGCACTATATATTTGAACTATGATGCCAGATGTTAGTTTCAAACTTTAATTTGCGTCCGCTACTATTTACTGAACTTGGTCTATATTAACCTTAATTCATACTCTAATGAATGAACTGTATTTGTGAACCTTATGTAACATGTGATATGTATGTTGAATCATGTACGATCTTGGTTGTATGTTGATGGTTAATCGAGACCCGTCGTGGTACTCGACGGACTACTAGGTTTATATGGGCTCAAGTATGACAGAGCGATAGCTTGCGGGCTGCCATTGTACTTGTGCTCTTATAAATTGGTAGGTTTTGCTACAAATACCAAGCTTCCAAAGTGGATAGTTGGTGGCTTGATGCGGGATGGTGAATAGATCTGAGGTCCTAAGTAGTAGTTGCCCAAGATCTCAGATTTGGCCGAAGTAGGCAATACCTCAACGTTGGAATGCATCGGTGCGACATACCAAACTCCATTGACAATCGACATAATCACTCTTTGCTTGAAATCCCCCTACCTAGCGCGCCCCTTTCGGTGTTTTTTACCAGTAGATACTCGGTTCTTAGCAGAACTTGCTTGATGCAAAGAGCAAACATAATGAAGACATGGGATTTATACTGGTTCAGTGCCCCTAGGAAGCGGGTAAAAGCCCTACGTCTAGTTGCTAGTTGTCTATATTACGATCTTGTCGAACAGCGAGATGGCAGTTACAAGATGGCTATGCCCATGAGAGTTTCAATGATTACAACAGAGCGGATGGCTAGCTCTTTATACCCGAGGCCTACTTGTTCTATGAGTTACTGGTCATGCCCTAGTCAGAGTCTTGATGTGATCTTCAGATATCCTTCCTTGAATAGGCGATTCATGAACCTTTGGGTCGTCTTCAGTATGGATTTGGTAGCTAGCATATCTGGTAGTCGGGAATCCTAGGAGCATGGTACCATCAAAAAGTTTATCCTCCGCAGTGAAAAATCAATTAGGTTTTAACAAATGATAGAAACTCAAATTTTACAAATAGTTGTCGTTATCCCTATCGACTGTTGGTATTTCTTAACGTCACTACTAAGTACGGGGTTTGAATCCATCCTCAGCAATGGTGCTAGAAATACCTTGTTGGTACTTCTTAGCAACATAACTAATGTGTAGCCATGCTACTAAGAAATAGCCTTGATAGTTCCTTAACAAATTTAGATATTTATCCGTAAGCGCACGGAGCTATCATTGTAGCATTTCACCCAGAAGTATCCAGGGTATCATTATTTATATTTTCCCAAAGGAAGGCATTTGATTAAAAGCCTAGTATGGATATGAACTTGAATAATAATGCTTGCAAGTACACCAATGCTTATAATAGGGGTAAGAATGGTAATTCCAAGATAGTGGACACACACTTGACATTCCTCAAAGGATAAAATAGAACAGAAAGGATAAAAGAATAATCCTAAGTCGAGCAGGCATTGGTCTAGTGTAGTCATACAAAGATTAGTAGAAAATCATACAAATTACCTAATTAGTTTTAGTGCTAAGTGTGAAGCAGGTCGGGAGGCCACCGAGTACGGGTCTGCCAGCAACCTCATGTGACAATTTAGACTCCTACACCCTAAACGAACATGGGGGATTATGAAGGACGAACAGGGCTGTCACCACCTGCTACCTACCCCTTAACCAGAGAGAAGGACAATGCATTCACATGTCTCTCCATACCCAAGCACCACACTTGCGTATACAGAAACTACCCAAATCCCCTCGAGTCTCCCTTGTTCCTTTGCGCAAATTAGCATTGGAAAGCGCCTTTCAGTGAATTATTCCATGTATTTGTGTTTGTGACCTACAAAAAATAATGTTCTCCAAATATATGTGGAACTTGGTTAATAGTAAATGCATGTGTTTAAGATTGCTTATTTCTCCTCTTTTTATGTCTTAATTGGCGGTCGGATTTGATTGGTAAAGACCACCAACAAGCTCCCCCAAGCTTAACCTTTGCTCATCCCGAGCAAATAGCTAAGTTATTGGTTGTTGATCAGTAGTTGCTATGATGATGAATATAATTCACAAGTGCCATGCCTATAACAAAGTATTCTTCCTCAATTTAAATAAGTTTGGCATTCTATCCACACTTTTAACTTAATCCATGTGGGGCATATTGCTTTTTCAAGTCTTAGGCGGTTGCAAGATAGAACAGATTTAATAGATTTACCAATCATTCATTCTTTGATCAAACTTCTATCCGGAGGTTTTATGTGTTTTGCAAAAATAAAATCTAAGTTCCTCAAATGATTCACTCGATCGCTCAATGTGTATGATCCTTACCAAGGCATTTGTTTTGCCTTCTTTTCATCCTATCTCAAAAAAGCT
This sequence comes from Miscanthus lutarioriparius, assembly GCA_904845875.1. Classification (NCBI taxonomy): domain Eukaryota; kingdom Viridiplantae; phylum Streptophyta; class Magnoliopsida; order Poales; family Poaceae; genus Miscanthus; species Miscanthus lutarioriparius. The sequence continues at coordinate 39,827,999 of CAJGYO010000009.1, forward strand.
TTGAGTGGAGTTTTAGGTAGGTATGAATGAGAGGCATACTTACATCACATATATTGCTAAGTCAAAAACCAGATCCAAGGAGATGCTAGTCACACACTTTGATCAAGATGTGCAAGTGTGTGAAATATAAAAGTGATTCCTAATATTTTTTATACTCCTTTGATCATGACTTTCTCTCTTTTGAATAATTGCCTTACAAGTATGGGATATCTCTCTTTTTTTAATACTTTGGAACCTTCATGTGTTCCATTCTTTTTCTTCTTTTCTTTTGCTATTTTGAGAGCTTCATGTGTCTCTATCTTTTAGCATAGCCCCATACTTCTTATTTGACATATGAAAAACTTTGGAGAGAAAGACTCATGACAAATGAATGGAGTTTTTATTTTAGGTGGACAGAAAACATGTTTTTGTGTAACTCTCAGTGTAAGAGTCAGCATTTATTTGTGGTGTATGTGAATCTAGATCATGGGTGCATGACTAGACAAAACTCAATGTGAATATAAGTAGCATATGACTAAGGTTTTGAATTTGAATCATGTCATATGGCCATGGTAGGAATTCATAATCATTGAAGAGCTTTTGATTTTAGCATTTTTAAAATAAAACTTTGGATGTCAAGTTTCTCTTAGAACAAAGTCATAGCATGTCCTATTTACCATATCATAACTTGCAACAACTTAGAAAAGGATCATGCTTTTGCAACCCACAAGTTCCAAGTTTTTAGGATGAGACATTTTTAGCCAACAAACTTAAATCTTGGAGAATACTAAGTTACAACCTAGGCACACATGAATTATAGATAGAGCAACTATTCATCATTTCAACAAAGGATAAACTAAACATTCTTAAGTCACATATTAGAGTGGAAATCATTTTTTAATCATATCTCATCATTTTTTAAGATACTAAAATAACTAAAAGAAATGTGAGATACAAGTTACCTCTATGGGAGTCCTCCCCCAAGCTAGCTCCTAACTTACGGTCCATGGTTCAGCAAGGAACACTATTAGCTGGTGGATGTTGTGGCCTAATTTGTGATTCATGGCCTCCTTTTGAGCATGCTAGGAGGCTCCCCCCGAGCTTGTCTTATGGTTCCCTCAAGATAACAAGACAACCATACTTGGGGTCAAAAGTTTTTATTATTATTATCATCATTATTATCTTTATTATTATTATTATTTTAATCAAGGTTTACGAAACAAGTTTTCATCTTAGTTATCATCTCAAAGACTTACCCTCATGAAGTTGATAAATTCCTGCAAGGGTTATGATGAGGACATGACACCCATGCATATGACCATGTTTGGCGCATGGGATGGAGGGGAAGGAGGCCAGCAAGGGTGTCCAAGTCAAGAAGGAGGCCCGAGGCTAATTCGGTTCGAGTCCCCGATGTGGAGGCCCAAAGCAACTCAAGTTCGAGTCTGCCTCGGCCTCTAGGACCAGTCTGCCTTAAACTAGTCACCCAGGACGCATCCGGACTCCGTTTTCGACGATCCACATATGAATGGAAAGCTAATTTGATAAGCAAGCCAATACAAGTGGTCTCACATCAAAAGCTTTTCAGAATCAATGGGAATCGTGGTCACAAGTCAGCGTCCAGAATCTGCCAGGGTGCTACGACACCATCTTTTGGTCCGTTGGACCGTGTATCATGTTTCGGCCCATTAGGGGGCGCGTCCAGGGTAGGCGATGACCCTAAGACCTTTATAATCATACACCGCCACCGTCATTAGGGTTTGGGATTTTGCTTAGATTATTCTGTGAAGAACAGTTTCGTCGTTCATCGGTTTGTGACCCCAACTTTGAGAGTTTAATCATTCATCTGCAATTTGGTTGTGTTCTTTCTTGTTCTTGCTTGTGTTCTTCGTTGCACAAGCAGAGATTAGCCTTCTTGGTGAGGTCAACCTGGTCCATGACTCGGTTGATAACCAGAGGAGCTGTGGTGCTAAGATTATAGGGTTCGATCTTTCGATCTGAAGCAGGATCGGTGTGTCATTCTCCGCCACAACGATAGTTACCACCACCTGACAGAAGATCGGGATCCCCATCCCCATTATGTGGTATCAGAGCTAAGGTATACAGTCAGGTTCACTTTTATTCCCTAGTTTGAGTGTTTCGCATTCGTCCCATAGTCCAGTGCCATACTCGTTTTTCCTGTCCTAGAACCTTCCGCGCCATAGCCTTTGCATATTTCAGTTTCAGAGTCCGTCGTGTTGAGTTTGTGTCCAGGTCAAGGTCTTGTTGCTGGTTAGGTCATATTAGAGTCCAGTTCGTGTGTTTTCCCCTATCGTTTCCATCAAATCTTTGCTGTTGTTACCAGTTTTGTCCACATTGTTCCCGTTTTGTCCTCTAATTCGGAGCCAATTCTTAAAACTGGTCTAGTTTTCGCATACGAACTTCGATTTCGACATTCCATATATCAAAATCGATCAGAAAAAAAAAATTTGGATCCGTCCATCCCTAGCTAGCTGGGGTCCAGAAATTTTAGATTGGTCAAAAAGTGGTCACAAGATCCTCTTTTCATGGTTACAAGGTTTTTGTCGATTTTGATCAAGTTTTCTGAAAATTCCACAGGCCACGTCTTTCACTTGTTTAAGCTCATATTTTCTGTGGTTACTTATTTTGTGCTCCTAAGTAAAGGAAAAATATCAAAAAAATAAAATAAAAAAGTTGAAATTTCCCCAAAAAACAATGACTGCCCAAAAAATAGAAAAAAAGAGGGGCAAAAGATGAACAATATTTAGAGGGGCACATAGAGAAGACCAAAGTGAGCTGTGTTAGCATGTGTTGTCTGGTTCCTTATTTGTGTTGCTGTTTCCATCCACCATACTTGTTTTTCACTCCCCTGTCACCTTGCTATCCACCATACTTATTTGTTACACACCTGGTACTTGGAGCATTTTATACCAGCAACGAGAACAAGTACTTTGGACTATAATTCAGCATTACTTTCTATTACTGACTTGTGTGCCAGATATACATATTACTCTTTGTTTGTCTTCCAAGCTCCACAAATTCTTCAGATCAATATAGAAAAAGGGCTTTGCAATCTCGGTACCACTGCCTCACAGGTATCACGAACCAGCTGTCGGTTGTACCGTCCATTGCTTGCGTTGGTAAGAACTTTGTAAGAGCTTGGTAAGACGCTTTCACTTGCTGTGAAAAGTGACACCACTGCAACCACGTAGTCATTTGATAGGGATAATACTTTTATGTTGTCTTTTGCTATCTTCTAACAATGACATGTTGTTCGTATCCACCGACTTATGATGGTATAGGTGCTGATGCGTACATGGAGTGGGAAATTGCCATAAATAACATATTTGCTACTCGCTTTATATGTCCAAGGAGGAAGGTAAAAATACAGCTAGTGTTTTGCGACATTCTGCTTTATCTTGGTGGGAGTCTTTAGATCCTTCTGATAAACCTCAAACTTGGAATGATATGAAACTCTTTATGCGAGAAACCTTTGTTAATCCACCTCCTGTTTTGACTTCATATGCTGAGGTGCACCATTTAGAGAAAGAGTGTGTTGTTATTCCTCTTGCTATGACTAACCTTCTGCAGGATAATATCCATAAGCGAGAGGATGACATGGAAGAAAATGAGGAGCTCACAACCTCATATGCAAATTCAGAACCATCACTTCACAATGCACCTATTACTCCTGATGAGAACACAGGTAATGCCCATGGTGCTACACTCACGGAAGGTGAGAATTGTTTTAATGTACTAAATTTTTCTACAAACCATGCTATCATAGAGCAATTGTTAGTGGAACCCTCTCTTGATTTATCTTTGTCCTATGATAATTTGCTTGATGTTCCATGTGACAAAGATGAATTGGTTGAAGATGCTTCAGTTTTACATGTTTTGGAACCAGTGACTTGTGCTGAAAATAAACATGTTATTCATATTGCTACTAAAATTGATGAGTTCAAACTGTTGTCTTCTTTACATACTTTGGGTTACATTGAATTTGATGTTTTGTGTAACCTAGATTATTTGGAAGGGAGCCTTTTTAAATATGCTGATTTGCCTTGGTTTTCTAAACACACATATCATGTTATTGGTAGATATAACAACAAGGGACAATATATGATACATCGAGTATACATTCGTAGTAATATGAATTCTCCTTTTGTTGTACAAGATTATGATCGTTTAGAGGGCAGCCATAATAATACAAATAATTTCTCATGTTCCTCAAAGAAACAAGTTCACTTCCAAGAAGGGGAGCATTGTTGTCTGCTACCTATATCTGCTAGACCATATATTCCTTCATTGTCTTTGGTTAGTTCTAATCTTTTGCAGGATAGTGTTGATATACATCGTGTGCATTTGGATCATGGAGTCTATAAGCTTGCTGAAATTTTTATGCGAGATGGCATGCTAGAAACCTGGAAACATGGTCATGTTCCTTCTCACAATTATTTCAGATCCCTTTGTCTTCGCAACCCCGTTCTCCTTTGTGTTGTGCAGGATCAGTTTCAAGCACAATCGACGCCGAGGACGGCTTTTCATCAAGAAGGGGAGGATGATGAGGACATGACACCCATGCATATCACCATATTTGGCGCATGGGATGGAGGGGAAGGATGCCAGCAAGGGTGTCCAAGTCAAGAAGGAGGCCCGAGGCTAATTCGGTTCGAGTCCCCGAGGTGGAGGCACAAAGCAACTCAAGTTCGAGTCTGCCTCGGCCTCCAGGACCAGTATGCCTTAAACTAGTCACCAAGGACGCATCCAGACTCCGTTTTTGACAATCCACATATGGATGGAAAGCTAATTTGATAAGGAAGCCAATCCAACTGGTCTCACGTCAAAAGCTTTTCGGAATCAATGGAAATCGTGGTCACAAGTCAGTGTCTAGAATCTGCCAGGGTGCTACGACACCATCTTTTGGTCCGTTGGACCATGTATCGTGTTTGGGCCCATTAGGGGGCGCGTCTAGGGTAGGCGATGATCCTAAGACCTTTATAATCATACACCGCTGCCGTCATTAGGGTTTGGGGTTTTGCTTAGATTATTCTGTGAAGAACAGTTTCGTCGTTCATCGGTTTGTGAGACCCCAACTTCGAGAGTTTAATCATTCATCTACAATTTGGTTGCGTTCTTTCTTGTTCTTGCTTATGTTCTTCGTTGCACAGGCAGGGATTAGCCTTCTTAGCGAGGTCAACCTGGTCCGTGACTCGGTTGATAACCAGAGGAGCTGTGGTGCTAAGATTGCAGGGTTCGATCTTTCGATCTGAAGCCAGATCAGTGTGTCATTCTCTGCCACAACGATAGTTACCACCACCTGACGAAAGATCAGGATCCCCGTCCCCATTAGGTTAGTCCATATGATCAACCAAACTCTACATTAGTAGTTTTGGTTCAATGATCAAACTAGACGCCATGTCTAATTTGATTAAGGCAGGCTTATTAACCTAAGCACCATGCTTAATTAAAAAAAGACCTATGGAAGCATGATCATTACATCTAAACTAAGCACCATGCTTAATTTAAAAGATGTATGACCAACCCCCAAACCGAAACATACTAGTGTAGAGAAAGGAAGCAAGACAAGATAAACAAGATTCATCCAACGGAGGTGAAGACATTGAATGGTGAATAAGAGAACTAAAGATTTTTTTAATTATTATTATAGTTTTATTATCTAATAATTTTAGGCAACTTTAAATCATAATTACAAAGGATAACTATCGATTTACCTTCGGCAAGGACTCACCATTTTAAAGTCCAATGAGCAGGACTCTTCTCCTTTATGTTTTTGCTTGATGGACGTACTTCCGTGTTCGGAGAAGTAGATGCAGATGTTGATGCTTCTACGTGCCATACCTATTTGATCCCTTTTTACGTGGTTGTTTTTTGGGTCGATTTGTTTTAACATGTTTATGCATTTTAAACCCATTGAATGGTCATCTCATTGTTTGCCCGTGAATATGAAAGCTAACATGCCTAGATCCCATGTGTAAGACTGCATTTGTAGTGTTAAGAAATGGTCTCCCTAAGAGGAGGTGTACTTCTTCATTGTGGTCCATGTCTAGAACGACAAAGTCCGTAGGGATGTACGTATCTCGAATTTTCACCAAGATGTCCATGGCTAATCCCTCCGGATTTCATAAAGTTTGATCTTCCATCTGCATTCGAAAATGTGCAGTGCGCAAAGGTCCACCTAGTGTTTTATCATATATTACCTTGGACATGATGTTGATGCTTTCTCCAAGGTCAAAGAAGGAGTTGTGGAAGACATGTGGGCCAACTGAGCATGTAATTGTTGGGCGGCCAGAATCTTCTTTCTTGGCAATGAATGGTGGATCTACAAAATAAATGTGGTTTTCTCGACATAGAGGCTTATCGAACCTTATTGAGACCATTTTAATAGATTTAAGAGAAACAAGTATAGTGGCACCACCTGCCGCCTACCCTTCAATCAGAGAGAAGGACAATGCATTCACCTGTCTCTCCATACCCAAGCACCACGCTTGCATATACAGAAACTACCGAAATCCCCTCAAGTCCCTAACCCTATAGATCAACAGGTAAAGAACTTGGGTACACCTGACGGCACGATGAACCGCCACCTCAACATAGCTCTAATTCTGATTATATAAGTTATATGATTATTTAAACATAAAGTTAATTGTGCTATTCTCATGACACATAAACTCTACACTAGTTCATATATCAAGATCATAACATAATAACTATACTCTAGTTCATAAGTATGACTATAATAAAGTGAAGACATGACTTTGGAAGAACCCATATTGATATTCATACCAAAAATCTCTTCTTCCAAGGAGCCAAGCCCTCCACGGTCGCTTTGCCTTGCTCTAATACAACTAAAATGTAAAACTAAAGATAGCAGAGAGTGAGGTGTTGCTCAATGTGGTGTGTGTCATGAGAGGGGGGTACCCCTCTATTTATACAGGAGCTAGGCGGTGCTTGGAGCCTATTCTTGGTGCGTCCCTAGCTCCCACCGCCTTAGCATGCTTCAATGCCACCGCCACAGCAAGGGGTGGCTGAGCAGCGTCGGTAGGGGGTCAGCCGCCCCTTGACCATGGCCACTCACCATCGCCTTCACGTGGTAGGCCGTGGGCTAGACCAAGATGGCTTCCCCATGGTGCTTTGCCCTAGTTGCATTGATTTGATAGGCGTCTCCCTTGTTCCTTTGCGCAAATCAGCATCGGAAAGCGTCTTTCGGTGAATTATTCCATGTATTTGTGTTTGTGACCTGCAAAAAAATAATGTTCTACAAATACATGGGGAACTTGGTTAATAGTAAATGCATATGTATATAAGATTGCTTATTTCTCCTCTTTTTGTGTCTTAATTGGCGGTCGGGTTTGATCGGTAAAGACCGCCAACATCGATCATTCGGGGAAAACCTCGGGAAAAAACCCTATAAGTCCCTTGAAAATGTTAATGCAGCTGCAGATCAATAAAGGAGGAGAGGTCTTGTTCGACCGACCAAAAACGTTGAACCCTTGCCGAAGGTAATTCGGTAGTTATCTTTAAAATTAAAAATATTCAAAATAATATTCCTAAAATTTTAATTTTTTTGAATTTTTATGTCAAAATAAAAATCTTCGAAAAATCCTACAAAAATCATTTCCTGAATAAGAATAATTTATTATTACTAGTTATCATTTTGCAATAATTATAAAAATTAAAAATTCAGTAAAAGTTTGTTGGAAAATAAAAAACGAGCAAGCCATTCGGAGTCAGAGTCAGGACGAAAACCCAACGGCTATGAATTTGAAATAGCCGTTGGCCACTCCCTACTAAGGAGCAGGTTGAGTGGGCCCACCAGGGGGCGGGTGACCCCATGGGTCGGCTAACCCATGGAGGTGGCCGTTGGTGCTGTCCTTTGGGCAGTTGCCCGTGACCGTTGCCTCCTATCTGTCTGTGGTTGGTTCGCGCCTAAAAAAGCCATGGGTGGCTGGGAGCACTCGATAAAGAAGTAAGTTTGCCGAATGTTTTTTTTTGCACTCGGCAAATAAGTAAGTTTGCCGAGTGTTTTTTTTTTTGCACTCGGCAAAGAAATAAGTTTTTCAAAGTACATCGGAACAAATTTAGAAAAACACGTTATGGAAAAGAAGGAAGAGGAGGGAAAAAAAAGGTTTGCCGAGTGCCCCCAATCTAGCACTTGTCAAACACTGCTTTGCCGAGTGTCAGATCTAGGACACTCGGGAAACTCCTATACTATAACTCTCGGCGATGCTCCCCGGCCCCAGGCGTCTCGGCCTCTCCGCTCTTCCCCGGCTGCAAGCCGCCCGGCGGGCGGTCTTGCTGTGCTGCGCGGCGCCCCGTCGCCTCGGTCCGCGACTCAACTGCATGGCACGTCGGCGCCCTGCTCCGCTCCCTACTCGGCTGCCCAAAAGGGAGCAGCAGCCAGCTCCTCAGGCAGGCCTTGCATCTCCTTGGCCTGTGGTGCGGACGCGGCGCACCAGCGAGGCGGCGAGGCGATGCGAGCACGGCCGCCCGACCGTGGCGCGGGATGGGCGCCACCGGCGAAGCCAGCATCTGTGTGGGAGCCCTCCTAAGTTGGGCAGGTGCGCATGGGAGATTTCCTCTAACCTCCGTGTAAGCATAACATCAAACATCTCCCTTGCACTATTGATGTGCCTCTCTCTCTCTCTTGGCCGTGTAGGAAAAGGCAGCATCTCGCTGGCCTCTTGTCCGCAGGAAGACTTCACATCTTCCAACTTGGATGTGTATGGTATGTCGTCGTTGTACCTACAACCTTCTCAGCATCATTGCAGCATGGCTAATGCATGCCCTACCGTGGCGGCGTGGTGGCAGGGGACGTGGTGGCGGGGGCGGCGTGGTGGCAGGGGACGTGGTGGCAGTGGCGGGCATGGTGGTGGGCGCGGCGGCGTGGTGGTGGCGGGGGGGCGGCGTGGTGTTGGCGGCCTAGTGGTGCGGGTTTTTTTTATATTTTTCGAAAATTCTTTGCCGAGTGTAACACTCGGCAAAGCCTTTGCCAAGTGTTTTTTGGGCTTCGCCGTGTGCCCTGGACACATGGCAAAGCTACTGATTCCGGTAGTGTAAGTCACAATCATTATCCATTGATGTGCACTGACAGTGTCCCTCTACAACCAACATTAATATTTATATTTATGTGCCTAGAATTTCATATGTTAGGATGTGGTGCTTGAGAACGTTTACTATATGTTAGCGTGTGCAGAATTGGTCAAACAAATACTTCTTTTTACGTGCCTAAAATTTCTTTCTCGTATCTGTGTATATTTCATAAAATCCAAATTTTGAGGGTTTTTTGTAATTTTTGGCAAGTTAGGATCCATTTATTTGCTCCAGAGATTGGTTTTGCTTCAAATTATCTTGTAGTCAGATTCTATTTATGTCCAGTTCTATTCTATTTTTAGTTCAGGGTTCTCAATGCATGATTGCTTGCAGGGAAATCAAAGCCAGAAAGGAGCCATCACAGCAGAGATTCTGGAAGGTGTGGCCTTCCTATTTTTTGTTGGGCTATTGACTAATTGATATGGCGTTCGAGAAAACTAAATCCTCGGAGAACACTACCAGATTGAAAGTAAATTTTCACATGGCATATGTTTCATTCACGAGAACACTACCAAGTGTTTGCTTTATCACCGATGGTTATCAATCATATTATTGTCATGGTCGTTAATATGGCTTGAAACAGATGATGCTAAGACTTTGTAGATTGTAATATTAATTTGTTCAACTACTTCCCAACGAGAGTGTGAAGCTTGCGTCTTTTCTCCGGATGTTGCATATCTTATCTCGAATGCACTGTGAAGCTTGCAATGTTGCTTGCCGTGCTGAATAAGTGTTCTTTGTGTCGGTTTTGAAAATTGTCTCCCATTGCAATGCACGGGTCTTGTTATGCATGAGTGTCTTTCGAATTATATGTATGGTCATATACAAGTGCGTGAAACTTAAACTATGAAAAAAATATCGTTGTTTGATTGCTTTCACGTGTATCTAAAATAAAGCCGTGTCCTTGGTGGGAGTGGGAAAAAAAGGGAATGAGGGAGGCAATAGTCAGTACAGTTAATGAGCTTATCTTAATGTGCATGTGTACAGGTGGTCAGGTACAGCGAGGTAAGCAGTGCCGCTCATGCCGCGGCCTCGCCAGCTACTACAGCCCTATACAGACCGGCGCGCAGCAAGGAGGTAACAGTGTCGCGGCTGGCGGCAGAGATGGGCGCGCGTTTATGATGGACGCAAGGATGGGGGCTCGGAGTCCTCGGGCTCGGCTTCCCCGGCCTGCGGGTAATAATTCATGGAAGCCTGTGGCAGACTGTGTCCGTTGTGGCACGCCTCTGCTCTCTCCTGTGCAAGTGCAACTGCATGCTACTGCCGCGTCTGCAGGCTTTTCGGCGCTAAAAGGAACTAAAGGGAAGGAGAGGGAGGAGAGAGAGAGAGTGAGGGGTATGGACCGTAAATGGTCCATTAGTTCCAATAAACAGCCTTCTAAGGGACTACTATATTTTAGTCCCTAGTCTCTATTTTAGTCCATGGTGTTTGGTTCAAAGAGACTAATTGAAACTAAAATTTAGTATTTAGTCCCTTCTTCCATGGAAAAGAATACACCCTTACTATGGGCATCAAGAGAGAGAGAGAAAGATTGATTAGCTATGGATGCATGACTGTTCTGCACAACTGCACTGGTTTGAATATCTCATTTAGACATTTACGGTTGGCTAGGCGATTCACACAGCTACTGCGGTCAATACTGGCTTGTTGGGTAGGGTAGCTTGGAATGCATAGTAGTAAGTCCATGTCCAAATGGAAAATTGAAACACGTTGTGAGTTTTCCTATTTGGAACGAAACATGGTTTATGATATCCCTAGCGAAACTAGAGAGGAGTCCACTCCGACCAACCGTAAAGACAAACAAAATATGCAGGCTCGTGTGCCCACTGCCCAACAGCAGGTCGGTCTTTTCTTCACGACAAGTACAATAACAAAAGGTGGAAATGGATATCCGTTATCTATCCGTTTGGTCCCCATTCGTATGCGATATAACTTGAATATAGATATATTTATTGTTGAGAAAGTAGGCAATATCATGGTCAATTTCAAAACATAAATCATTATGCTCTCCAGAATTAGCTAACCACAACTGGAACGAGGTTCTTTGCCGAGGGCCGGATACGCTCGGCAAAGAAGCCTTTGCCCTCGGCAAAGGCCAGTCGGCACAGTACCTCACGGCAAAGGCTACTTTGCCGAGAGCCGCATCTCGGGCTCTCGGCAAAGGATTTGCCGAGGGTTAGCCAGCTGTCGGCAAAAAATTTCACCGTGACGGCGAGAGGTCACGGTAAAGTTGGTCTTTGCCGAGAGCCTTAGCAAGCTCTCGGCAAAGAATTTCTGAATTTTTTTCCAAAAAACTTTGCCGAGCGTCTGTCAGAAGAGCTCTCGGCAAAGAATATTGACAATTTTTTTTTAGACATTTTTTTGCCGAGAGCTATGGCTCAGCTCTCGGCAAAGGCTTCCTCTTTGCCGAGCGCTATGGTCATGCGCTCGGCAAAGCTGGGATTCTGTGTGTTCCAGAATTCCCAGCTTTGCCGAGGGCATGACCATAGCCCTCGGCAAAGCCACAACCAGTTTTTTTTTTGTTTTTTGCATTTCCAGTCAACAAATAAACATATATATGACATCCACATCACAATAAGCACATCCACATATCAATAACCACATCCACATCACATAATTCACATCCACATCACATAATTCACATCCACATCGCATAGAAGTCTCGAAGTTCGAAGTCACAAACAAATCTTGACACATAGACAACCACAAGTGTAAAGTTCGACAAGTAACATAAACAAGAGGCATCGGAGGCGCCAAACTGGTCACGGCGACGATCCGGGCTGAGAAGGCGCCGCGTGCGATCCTGGGGAGTTGACGAGGAGAAGGTTAGGGTCGTTCGACGCCGCCGACTGATGCTACACAAACAAAGAAGATGCAGAACGTGTTAGACAACATAAATAGATAACCAAGCACTACATGTACTTTTTACCACCACGACCACAACACCACCACCACCACCACCACCAACCACGCGACACCACCACCACGACCACACCACCACCACCACCACGCCGCCACCACACTACTACTACCACCACCAACAAGTACACCACCACGCCACCACCACCACCACAACCACGCCACCACCACAACCACACCACTACTACCACCAACAACAACCACACCACCATGCCACCACCAACCACGCAGCCACCACCACGACCACGCCACCACCACTACCAACCACGCCGCCACCACCACCCACCACCATCACCACTAGCACTAGGTTTTACTAGGTTTCACTAGGTTTGACATTTAGAGAAACTAAAACATTTGTCATACGCACCGGAGTAGAATCAAGCTGAGGTGGAGGTGTAGCCTGCAGCTGACCGAGCAGTGAACTGTGGGACCGTTCCACCTTGGGTCATCGCAAGACCTCACACGTAGGAGAGCACCTCCGCCATCCGCCGCCGATCCCGCTCCTGCTTGGCCTCTAAAGCTCGCCACTGCCGCTCGAGCTCCCCGCCGGCCTCCAAAGTCAGCCCTGCCATGGCTGCTCCTTTCGGCCTCCATCGCTCAGAAGTGTGCTCGCAACATTTGACGCCAATGTTTCAAGATTGCGGAGCTAAGGTATGTAAAAGTCAAAGAACTAGGAATGGAAGAGAACACTTACCTGGAGTGTCGACACCATGGTCGGGCGCTGGCGTATGGCCGGCATTGAGCTCATGCTCGCTGCTCGGATCTGGTGCAGCGGAGGAACAGAGGTCGTGTTGAGGACACCGTCGCCAAGCCAGAACCGCCCATGCTTCTTGCCTTGCCCCACCCTCATCATGAGCTCTGGATCAAGCCGCTCCTTGGTGGTGGGGTTGTAGTCTGGCCCGTGGACTGACCTTGCCATCTCTGTGTATGCAGAGATGTGAGGGGCAATGCTAGCGTTGGTGAACGACTCGGCAGGGACTTCCGGGGTCCAGTCGGTGGCAGCCGTCGCCTTGCCCAAGTGGGACAAGGCATATGCCTTGAGGTGACCACAAGGGCGGCCACCATGTGACGCCAAATGCGAGAAAGACAACAACATTGTTAGAGTTGTTGCAGAATTGAGTGTTAGGTTAGAGAAATGGTTTCGCCTTACCCAAGCTTCTGAGAATTCGGAGAGGTTGCGGCTGCCTTGATGGTGTGGTACTCCTTGCATCAGCAAACGGCGCTCGCATGCTTCATCATGCTCCTTCTTCCAATCCTGGCTGAGCCACATGTCCACAATCCTCTCCCAGGCAACTGGATGCCGATTGCACCAGTTTGGAATCACCTACAGGCCATCAAGCATACGATATATCAGAAGATCAAATTACAGAAACTTAATCTCAGAAGAAATCAATAGTAATGTTCTGTATTTACCGCAAGGTACTCCTCCTTGGTCAGCACCACCTGTCTTGCCTCGTCCTTTTTGATGCTATGCCATTTGACCTTCGCGTAGTGCCAAATGTGCGCCTGATGACGCGTGTCGTGAATCATGTCCGTGACGCGCTTCTTACAAGAAGCGACCGCCACCTGGTACGCCCTGTGCTCCTTGCCCTCCTCGATTCTAAAGAAATCCTACATAAAGGCACGAGGTATCAATTACTTATTAGAAGAATGCCCAATGAATACGATGTATCTGTGGCTAAAAGAATACAATGTGTGCCGAAAGACTTACCAAGCAGTCCCTCGACGACCCGCCCGCCTTTGTTCCTCAGATTCTGTGGCCTACTCACGATCCATGGCATCGGCGTGGCCAATTCGTAGTGGTCGAACTGAGTGGCCGGCTCGAACATGTCCGAGCTCACCTCCACCAGGCCAGGGTAGTGCTCCCTGCACGCACCTCCTAGGATGCCATTCACTTTATGCGTGCCTTGGCTCCAGTCTCCACAAGTTTCCAGTTCCTGCACAAGTGATTACAAAAAGTATTAGTTTGTATTTTGATTTTCAACATTTCAAATGAAGAAGTTTCGAGCACATCTTAAGTTACTTACCTATCCCCATAGGGTGTGATCAGCGGGCGGGCCGCTTCAGGTATTGGTCGACGCGGGAGCTTCGCGGGACCACGCAAGTACACCGTCGACACACCAGAGGAAGTGGATCCCCCTGCAGTCGCCTCATCCCCTGAGGTGGAGGAGGACCCCCCCTACATCCGCATGCTCCATCACGGCGGCATGCTCCTCCACGGCCGCAGGCTCCTCCACGGCCGAAGGGGTAGTCGGCTGCGTCCTGCTCTGACGCCTGCGGCTCCTCCGCCTCGGCACCGGCTCCGGAGGCTGAACCAACGCCTTCGGCTCCTCCTGGCTAGCGTAAAGAGACTGGACGGACCTCCTGGGTGGCATCTCCTGCATTAAAAAAGAACAAAACAATTAGCATATATAAATGATACATAATTAGAAAGAGATGCAAAATGAAGATAATTACATGCAAAATGAATATAATTACATGCAAAATGAATAATATTACATGTATTAGAAACGATCTCCATGATCGGGATTAGCTGGATTGTACATATCGTCATCGCTATCAACCATGTCCAAATCTTCATCCGCCTCCTCATCATCACTATCAACACCTAAGTGTAATCGGTCAAGGAACACTATGTCCTTTGGATTTTCCACCTCATCTCCAGAGTCCTCATCCACAACCCTTTCGATGTCTGTCTCCATTTCGACTAGCCCAGTTAAGTCTATCTCAAAGCTCCCTTGTAGCCCCTCTTCTTGTTGATAGAACTCTCTGTCATGTTTTTCTGGGTTCAAGTTGTAATCTTCATTGTTTGGGAGAGGTAGTCTACCGTGCGGCGATATTGTGTGAACAACATACCAACCCTTAAGGTTTTCCTCGGTTTGGCAAGCATATGGACTATAATAGACTTGCTTGGCTTGTGTGGCCACAATCCATACATCATCACCTTCATAGATGGAATCCTGTCGAGTCTCGACTAGCCCAAGATGAGGGTACTTTCTCGATACCTCAGGATCAAACCATCGGCATTTGAATATGACAGGACTAAAAGGTTTGGCTCCACAAAACTGGAGTTCATATATTTCTTCAAGTATCCCATAATAGTCCTTGCCATCAGTTCCGGGCGTCATAACTCCGGTATTTGTGGTCCTTCGATGCGGCCGACTCTGCTCGTAGCTTGTTGTGTGAAAGCGATACCCATTGACGTCATAAACGTTACATGACATGACCCTAAAGTTCAAGCCATCGGCAACCTACCGCAATTCGGCACTTATAGACGCATCCCTGTAGCACTGCAAAGTCAGGCTAGAGCGTTATGTTATTCACACAAATGACCAACTTGAAATCAAGAAACAAGGGGGAAGTTGGACGGTACCTTCTTTTGGAACCAAGAAATGAAATCCCGCTCCTTAAGAATGGTATCAACTTCATGAGGGCGAGGTCACCTTGATTGACGCCAGAATAGATTAACAAATTCCCTGTGTAGACAAGAAACATGACGGGGTTGGATGCAGAATAGTGATGGTGTAAGTAACAAGTTCGTTGAGAACTTACTCGATATACGGTGCCACTTCATCTAGGTTGGCCAACAAATATAGCATGATACTGCGCCACTCTTCATTGCTCAAGGTCTTTGGGCTCAATGCACTCGCTCTTCTGAGTGACCCTTTCAAAAGGCTGAGGGTAGATTTATTTTTGTCCTCATTGTAACGAGCTGGTCGATTATGCACGCTAGGAAGGTTGCCCTTATAGTATGTTGTTGTGAAGTTTGACACCTCCTCGTTAATGAACGCCTCTGCCATGGAAGCCTCAATTCTGGCTTTATTTCCACATTTCTTGCGAATAGTCTTTAGACATCTCTCGATTGGATAGCACCAGCGGTTCTGCACGGGCCCCCCCATTCGTGCCTCGTACGGGAGGTGCACAATCAAATGCTGCATCGACAGGAAGAAGCCGGGTGGAAATATCTTCTCCAACTTACAGATCAACTCAGGGGCTCTTTTTTCCAAGTCAGCCACCATGTTTCGAGATAACTCCTTGGCACAAAGCTGACGGAAGAAATAGCTCAACTCTGCCAGCATGACCCAGACATGCTCAGGGATGAAGCCTCAAACCATCGATGGAAGAAGGCGCTCAATCCATATGTGGAAGTCATGACTCTTCATCCCTAAGACTTGGCCAGTAGATGGGTTGGCTCCCCTCTTAAGATTCGCTGCAAACCCATCAGGAAACATTAAGTCCTTGATCCATTGGACTACAACCGTCCTGTGCTTCTTTTCTAAGATGTAATCGCCCCTAGGCCTTCTCCATGTCTTGCCGGCTCTTGGTGGTCGCATCTCTAGGTGTGGTCTATCGCATAGCCTTGCTAGGTCCGCTCTAGCCTTAGGGTTGTCCTTTGACTTGTCAGTGTCCATGAGTGTTGCCCAGAGAGCTTCGGCGACATTCTTCTCAGTGTGCATTACATCAATGTTATGTGGCAGGGCTAGGTGCTTAAAATAGGGAAGCCTCTCCAAGCCCGACTTATGAGTCCACATATGTTGAACACCATACCCCACGAAACCAACTCCGTCTTCCTTGGCGACAAGACCATCTATCTGAGCAAGAACCTCGGCGCCAGTCATCTTCTGTGGTTCAGGGTCTGTCACTACGACACCTTTCGTAAAGTTCTTAATGTCTCGTTGGAATGCATGGTCAAGAGGGAGGAATTGTCGATGTTTGTCGAACGAGGAAAACTTGCCACCACTCTTCAACCTAATGAACTGCAGAGCTGCCTTGCATACCGGGCATGGGAACTTCCCGTGGACACACCAGGCGCTGAATAGACCATACGCCAGAAAGTCATGCATCGAGTAGTGGTACCAAACGTGCATTGTGAAGTTCCTCTCTGTAGCACGGTCGTATGTCAGTACCCCATGATCCCATGCACTGATCAACTCATCAATCAAAGGCTCCATGAACACACCCATATGTTTCCCCGAGTGACCAGGAATTATCAGCGACAAAAATATGTTCTGACGTTGAAGAAGGACGCCGGGGGGGAGATTGAGGGGGATAACGAAGATTGGCCAACAAGTGTATGGGGCCGCCATCATTCCAAAAGGATTGAACCCATCTGTTGCAAACGCAACACGCACATTACGAGCCTCTAGAGCTTTGTCAACATAAATGCCATCAAATGTTTGCCATGCTTCACCATCTGATGGATGTACCATCTTGTCAGGATTATATCGGATGCCATTTTTGTGCCATGTCATCTGTTTCGCGGACTCCTCGCTCATGAATAGCCGTTGGAGTCTCAGTATGAATGGAAGGTACCGTAGGACTTTCATGGGGATTCCAAGCTGCTTCTTCTGCCCATCACTAGATTCTACCTCCACATACATAGAGGACTTACACTTTGGACAGTACTTTGCTTCCACGTGTTCTTTCCTAAAGAGGACGCACCCGTTCTCACAAGTGTGTATCTGCTCATATGGCATCTTAAGAGCTTTGAGGAGCTTCACTGACTCATACATGTTCTTCGGCAGCGCGTGATCTGCCGGAAGCAAGGTCCCAAAAACTGCCAGCGTACTATCGAAGCAGTCTCGACTCATGTTATGCATGGACTTTAACCCCATTAAGCGTCCAATGGCATCGAGTTGAGAAACATTTGTCTTGTCATGAAGGGGCCTCTTAGCCGACTCCATCATGCGATAGAATGCCCTTGCGGTTTCCTCTGGCTCCTGCTCCTCGGTTTCGTCCGTACATTATTCACCGAAGTGTGCTTGGTGGAAGTCATCCATCATGTCTAGTACCCCGCCATCACTATCAAACTCCTCCAAGTGTGGCCTCAATGCCTCATCTCTAATACGATGGCCTTCACCATGGCACACGCACCGGGTATAGTCTGGCGTAAACCCAAACTTGCAAAGATGTTTCTCAATAACCTTCCTGGTTTTCCTATTCCTGTTTGCACATTCGCTGTAGGGACACCACACCTCTGTCGCTGCTTGAGCACCCACACCAAATGCTTTGTCCAAGAAATCCTCAGTCTTCTGTATCCATTCACGAGTGACCTGATTCTGACTACGGCGGCCCGTGTACATCCAATCACGGTTATCCATCATCTACCATATATATAATAGAGTAATATAACCATCAATAGCATATGCATCGCTTGCCTACTATCTAATAGGTAGGGATAGGTCCTAATCCCACCCGCGGATGCATAGATGAGGTTAGTTTCCATGCTCCGCTCCAATCCGAGATAGAATTTCGGCAGCACATCCCCGCTGTTCTCCCGATACACGTCCTGGAAGGGAGAGTGTGTATCCGGAGAACAACATGGAGGTGCTGCCGAAACCCCATCTCGGACCGGACCGGACCATACAAACTAAATCATCTACGCATCCGCGGGCTGTCCAAATAACGTGGACAATCCAAAACAGATATGGTCGTAGATATGCAGAGATCCACATACCTACGACCGTATCTCTTTCGGACGGGAGACGCCTAACTGGTTTACGCGATCTAGCTAGGGTTACGGACAAAGGGCTTATACCTAGGGTGGCGATGGAGTGGAGAGGTGACGCGTTGCAGGCAGACCCGAAGGAAGACGCTCGGGGTACTCCGGGTCCCCTCCGTCGGGCTCTTCTCTGCAAAACAAGAAACACAATTTATAAGTTCAAAATTTCGGCAGAACCTCCCCTGTATGGGGAGGCTTCCAAAACCTACAAGGAAAAAGACGGCACGATGGCCGACATCCACAATTTCGGCACGATGGTCGACACAGTGACATATGGCACGATGGCCAACACATCCACAAAAGGCACGAAGGCCCACTAATCTAGAAATGGCACGAAGGCCAGCAACAGGCGGGAGGGAGGCTTTACCTTGGGTGGCAGTGTAGTCGGGCGACGCGGAGTCGGGATCACCCTCGTCTTCGGCTAGACGCGGGGAAAACGGCGACGACCGCTCGGCGTGACGCGACGACGCAGGGGCGTGACGGTCGTCGGCCTCTCCTTCTCCCCTGCTCCTCTTCTTCTCCCCATCTCCTTCTCCTCTCTTCTCCCTTCCTCCTCCAAATGCTCTCTACACGGCCGGCAGGGGCGCACGGGGATGGCCGGGGGCGCGCGGGGCCCGCCAGGGACGCGCTGGTCATGGGTGGGCCACCGGCGTGGCGTGGCTGGGGCGCCGGGGGACGACTGGGACGACTGGGGTGGGCCACCGGCGGGCGTGGCTGGGGCGCGTGGGGTACGGCCGGGACGCAGCAGCCACTTGGGTGGGCCACCGACGGGCGTGGCCGGGGGCGCGCAGGGCCGGCCGGGGCGTGGCCGGGGGCACGCGGGGCCGGCCGAGGACGCTGTGGGTCGCGGGGTTGGGCCACCGGCGGGCGTGGCCGGGGCGCATGGGGCGGCTGGGGCTGGGTCAAGGGGGTGGGCCACCGGCGGGCGTGCTGCTGGGCGGCGGTGGTGCCCACCACCGGGCGAGGCGGGGACAACGCGGCCTCGACGACGATGGCGCGGCATGGTGGGGCTGTTGCCATCGGCCCGCAGGGACGGGACGGGCGGGGGGAGAGATCTTGCGGCGAGAGGAAGGGGATGCGGGCTAAGTGGCGAGAGGAAAGGCTGAGTGGGCCGTGAGTGGTCTATGTGGACTGGGCCTTTGCCGAGGGCCCAGATCCGGGCTCTCGACAAAGTTTTTTTTATTTTTCTTTTTTAAACTCTTTGCAATACAAAAAAAAATTTGTTTTTTCCCAATTTTTTTCTGGTGGCTAATAATAATATTTAAAAGACATATTTAAAATTTGGAGCTTTTTTTAGTTTATTAGCTATATTTAATAAGTTTATTTCATTTACTTGAATTCTTCCCGGTAATTCAAATTTGAACTGCAGGTGCATCGAATATTGGAATTGAGTGATTCAAAAAATCATATTCATGGTATTGCATGTGGTGTGAGACCGTATCCAGTGATGATGCCAAATTTGGCGATCGTTTTCACGGAACACGGCGAGGAACTTGCGTGTAAAGTATTTTTAAATTATATAAAATGGAAACGAAGTCCGAAATTCACGAAACTTGTCGAGGTGTCATTTCATCGCATGTATAGGCTGTGATAAAAAATTGAGTGGGTTTCGAGCAAGTTGCGACGTCCGATGCCTAAAACCTAGACATCTCCGCATGTGAAGCGAGCACCTTTTCTATTCCAGTAATGGTTGGAATAGGGCGTTCGTCTGCCCGGACGTTCCTATTGGCAGGCCATGACACCAGCCCAATGACCCGCTCCTATCCGCTTCGGCCCACTCGCCCCAATTTCTAAAAATCGCCATGATCGCTGCTTCCACCGAGCCGCTTTTGGCGCGGCAAGCGTCCGGCACCCGCTATCGGCATCTCCACCGCGCCCAAGCGTGCTCGCCATCCGCCTCCCTATCCATCGTGCCTCCCGCTTGTCGTGGTCGCCCGCCTTCCTCCCTCTCCGCTGCGCCTTCGGCCCACCGCGGCCTTCTCCACCAGACTTGCCTCGACCTAATCCACTAGAGCGGCAAGCTCTACACCGATGAACTCTCTGTGCCGATGAGCCTCCATTCTGTCAAGCAACATGTAGGTGTTGCACTAAAAGCTCATGTTGCAAACGTATGTTTTCAATATTTCAGAGGTATGTTGTATGTGTTTCATATGGATGTTACAAAAGTAGATCTGGATGTTGCATATGTTGCAATAGCTATACACGTATGTTGTAAGTCTTTCAGCTATTTTGACGTATGTTGCAAGTGTTTCGTCAGGATTGCAAAAGTAGATATGGTGTTGCACATGTTGCAATGGGATCTACCTATCGTAGCCACTTGTTGTAGCTACTGAGTCGCTGCTGTCGATCGCCGTGCAAGCACCTGAGGCCAGCAGACGCATCTGTGGTGCGCATCCACATGTGGGGCAGGTGACTGAGACCCACGTGAGTGCGAGAAATGGAGCGGCACGGGTGGTCCCCACGCAAACGAAACTCCCACGTATGTATGGGCACGCAACAACGCGCGGGCATCCGTCTGTACGTCCGGACGCTAGCAATGTCTGTTTCTATTCTGCCAAGTGCCAACAGAACCGCGCTGGAATCAGGCTTCGCACGGCTCGATCACTCTCTCTTCAAGCTTGATGACCAAACTAGACATCAAGTTAGCAGAAATTACAATAAAGATATCATCTTCCGGCTGCCGCCGCCGAGCCACACTAGCCAGCGCAAAAGTGGCCTGCCGCCGCCGCAACCTCCCACCTCAGGCAGCAAGGCTTCAATTTGGCCCCATTAGACTGTCTCCAATAACGCGACCCAACCCCAAAAATACGTCGCGCACAGTATTTTGACAGCGAAAAACAATCTCCAACCGAGTAGGCAAACACAGCACGCATTTTGGGTCGGACGCGACGCGGTTGGCAAAAAAGCATCCTCCCTCCGTCTCTTTGGGTCTCCGCTAGGCCCACCACCACGAAAGCACCACGAGGAAGGGGACGACCGAGCCGGCTCAACACGGCGGCACGCGCAAGAGCCTCGCCCGCCGCCGCCGCGACGATCGAGGGGGCTCCGATCGCCATCCCAGATCCACGCCGCGCCCCACCGCCGCCCGGATCTCGGGAGGGCCACCATGGCGGGGTGTTTTGGCGCTGCAGCGCGAGATGAGGGAGGAGGTTGTAGCACCGTCGCCATGTCCGCCGCCGCAGGAGGATGCGCGCCGCGTTGGGGAGAGGAGCCGCCGACCTTGGCTGCCTTGCCGGATCTGGACCCGCTCCCCCGCCACCGGTGATGAGCAGCGCTGCGTGGGGGCGGAAGTGCTCGCTGGCGCTCGCCGGATCTCGCAGGGAGGGAATGCCGGAGGGAGGGAGGGAGGGGCGGAGGTGCTCACTTGCCCGCCGCCGGCCGACCGAGGGAAAGAGGAACTCCGGCCGGGGGTTAGGACAGTCCGCTGGGCGGGAGCGGGCGTGGCCAGGGGTTGCGAGGCGGCGCGCTGCGCACTGTGTGGCGCGTAGGACCGGCCGGTGTGGCCGCGAGTCCGCTACGTGGAGGGCAGGCCGGGGCGGCGGAGAGGACCGGAGTCGGCGCAGGGGGGAGGGGGCGCGAAGACCGGGGCGGCCGTGGACGCTGTGGCGGCGTCGTTGGATCCGGCCGTAGGAAGTTTTGAGGTCGCGCTGTTGGAGAATAAAAGTTTTGGGTGTGCACCCTTTTTACTGTACGTGACCTAAACCACGATATGGGTCTCTATTTTAGGTTCCTTTGGAGATAGTCTTATGCATCCCAAACTACGGTACCGACCTGTATTGACCCTAGTAGCTGTGTCAATAGTCAACCGTAAATGAGGCATGCATGCATCCGTAGCTACTAATCAATCTCTCTATCTATTGATGCCCAAATAGTACGTTCGCCAGGAAGACAGCAGAGGCATGCCAGTATGCCACAGGCTTCTTCCATGAATTGCCCGCAGGCGGCAGGCCGGGGAAGCCGAGCCCCATCCTTCCATCCATCGTAAATGCGCGCCATTTTCTGCTGCGGCCGCGACACTGTTATCTCCCTGCCGCGCGCGGAGCGCCGGTCTGTAGCGCTAGCTGTAGCTGGCCGCGACCGGCACTGCTCAGCTCCCCTGTACCTGGCCTGAACATGCACAACAAGCTACTAGTACAGTAAGCCCCACTACTGCTTCCTTCGTTCCCTTAACTCCGTCCGTCTCTCACCTCAGCTAAGTACGTGCAGCCAGCCACTACTCTCTTTCTCCCACCACCATACCTATCTTCTCTGCTTCGACCTCTTTGCCTTGAGCTTATGAGACGGACACATTACCAGATCATGGAGAAGGCTACGTGACGGCTTGTACCGGCGTTCGGGGAGTGGAATTCTTTGGTTCGTCACTAAGATGTGACAAATTTTCGATGGCTGTTGTTTAGATGCTTGCCACAAATATTTGACAGGACATCACAATATTACCACACGTGGTTAAACTATATTACACTAAATCAAAACAAATTAATAATAGATATGAAATAGTGGATTAATTATAGATTGATAGATAAGAAACAATAGCTTAAATATAGATGCCGGGGAGGGGCTGTGAGGGAGGTCCAATGTGGACCAAGTCTTGGCCACAGATCAAGAGATGGGCGGTTTAATATTTGTTGTAGGTGTGAGGTATGTATACTAATATTTCTACACGTTTCCTAGTTCAGATGCCTGAATTAAAGGACTGAGAGAGATCGAGAGAGGAAGAGAAAGAAAATCTATACTGGTGGTTTTTGTGGATGGTTAGATTAAAATCTAATCGATACTGTTCTGAAAAGAACTTCAAAATCAGGCATATGAGAAATAGCAAATCCCATATTTTTATTGTATTCCCAGATTTATTATTTTAAAGAAAAAAGGCTAGTTGACCTTCATGTTCACGAAGGAACATGACAAGGCAGAGCAGAGCGCGACCACAGTGCTCGCCCTCCCACCGAAGCATTCCCGTTCGCAGTGCTCTCCCTCCTGCCCGATCCGCACTTCCGCCACCGCCCACCAGAACCAACACGACTGCAGCTACGTGGCGGCGCATGACCGCGGCGCCCTCCTTTGCTACTGGCTCCACGTCCTCGGGGCGAATAGGGTGTTCTCGTGACTAGCTCCGCTTCCTCGCGGCCAAGGTCTGCCCTGGAGAACTCATCATGGTGGGCGGGATGGGGACGACAACGTATCCGTGGAGGAGGAGGCGTGGCGGTAGAGGGCTTTGTAGCTGAGGTGGAGGAAAACCATGCCACACGTTTGACGAAAAAAAAAAAAAAAAAAAAAAAAAAAAAAAAAAACTAAATGGCGAATGCTTGTTCCAGGTGGCGAGCCCTGCTTCAATAATCAACCGAACACCTACCTAAGCACATGTGGCAATCTTAACTTTAGGTGTGGCAAGGTGTGGCAGGCAACCAACACAGGCCCGACGACTCAAGCGGTGCCTGTGTTTAGGTGTTAAAGTTGTTCAGCTTAGGTCTAATGACTGAGTCCTAAGGACTATGGGCACACCACCTCTATCGAACACATTGATCGGACGTGTGGACTAATTCACTGTTGGATTGGTCCCAACCAATAAAGGACCCGTGGCTTTTGACGTCTCTCTGCTATCTCAATGGGATATCCACCATATCCCTAACCTACCGATCTGAGGCACGAAAGTCGGATCAAGATCATAGGCTAGTCACCAGTCCCTGTGCCAGTGATTCTTCAGAGTGTGACTACCAACAAGGCGAGTACCGACAACAAGAGGTGGACCCAGGAGACATCAACCATAATGATCATCTACGTCTAATTGAGGTATGTACTAATTAATCATGAAATTAATGTGTTCATGTTATTAGGTTAGTGATTTTAATAGGCTAATCACACATTTAAGTTCTAATATCAGGTACTTCCCGCCCCCGCGGTGTAGACCGCCGGCGCCTAAAAAAGCGTGAAGACCGCCGGAGATTGCAGGAGGCAGAGAGCACCAAGAGCGTCGCATTGCGACGGACACCCCGGTAAGGCCGGTGGCGGCAGCGCTCACGCCGGCCAAGGGCGCCCGCAGGGTTGTCGTGAGGCCTCTGTGCAAAAGCATGCCACTCACTGCAGCGTGCAGGCTTTTCGGCGGGGACGCTGCCCTTGGAATGGACATTGGTGAATCCGGCGGTTAGCTAGGACACAGCTACTTCCTCTTGGGTCAATAGCATGCTGGGGTAGAGTACTTTTACAGCGTGGGGATCCGAAGTCCTGTAGAAAAAGGAGAGAAAATCCACTCCGGATACTAAGTTCCTCAGTGCAGATCAATACAAAATCCAAACACGGGCCTTGTTTAGATTGTAAGTTTTTTGAACCCAAATTTTTTCATCCAAAATGGTTCAAAATCTGACATCCAAAGGGGTGGAAAAATTGTCATAGCACTGTTTGCCCTGCCAAAGCATTAATGGACTAAAAAACACAAGTGGCACTATTACATGCATTTGGAGGGATGCTTGATGCCTGGCTCATCCTTGCATGCGCATGCATGCAAATCCATGCATGCTGCATGCTGTCTGCTCTTCCTTGCATGCTCTCGCATACAGTAGGGGAAACCCAAAATTATTACAACATTCAAATATTATTACAGTCCGAAAATTATTTTAGAGTCCTCAAATATTACAATGCATGTACCCAAATATTACAGTCCTCAAATATTACAGTCCTCAAGCAACATTATTACAAGTCCAAGCCGCAATCAAACAATTACAACTCACAAGTTCTCAAACATACACATGTATCAATATCTATTAAACAGCCTGTTCGCAATGCTGTCACGAAAGGCATTCATCTGTTCACGATCTGCGCTATCAGGGGCAGGCTCTGTTTCTGGCTGATCAAGATAGGCTTCAGCCGGCACAAAGTTAACATGATGATCTAGGTGCTGGAAGTCCACATCAAATTGCCTACTCAACCTTATGAAGTTATGCAAAGCAACACAAGCAACTATAATCTGCGTTTGTGTTTGAGGAGGATAGGCAGGGATACTCAACAATATGCGCCACTTCATCTTCAAGACGCCAAAGGCCCTTTCAATCACATTCCTAAGAGATGAGTGTGCATAATTGAATATCTCCTGTTTACCTCGAGGTTCTCCGGCGTTTTGAAAGTCTTGAATATGGTACTTCATTCCCTTGTAAGGAGCAAGGTACCCGAGACGGTTTGGGTAGCCGGCATCCACCAAGTAAAACATCCCTACACCACCAAGTACTTGTAATTGTTAAATGTTTCAATTAGAAATGTCAAATGTACTACCACCTAGTTGTCTACCTTCAGGTGGATGAGCGAAGTCATCCTTGAATGTTGTCATGGCATCCTCGAACACTCTTGTGTCATGGGCAGACCCCGGCCATCCCGCAAGGAGAAAAGTAAAAATCATGTCAAAGTCGCAAGCAGCCATCACATTCTGAGTTGTGATGCCCTTGCGACACAAGTGCTGCACAAACTTATCTTGTGGCACCAAAACAGGGAAGTGGCTGCCATCTATAGCTCCTATGCACCTCTTGAATTCAGGATAGAACCGTCGGTTCCTCACCCTAGGATGCATTGTACTAAATTCTGGGTCCACAGGTTTAATGATATCATTCCCAAGTGCAACAACACAGGGCAGCACTCTATAGAACATGTTGTGGACTGTGGCTAGTGACCTCTCAAATCTATCATCAGCTTGCCTATATGATTGTGGAGCACCAACCATCCAAAGGAACATACCTAAAGCCTCAGTTGAGGTGGACTTTTTTGTGTCTTTGAGGTCATACTCATCAGTCAATACCTTGTGCAGTCTATAGAACATATCTGGGGTGATTCTAAACATGTTGTAACAGGCAGTTTCATTTGCTAGTTTATGTTCTACCCAGTCCAGCCCAGTCATCTTTGGCACCCTATAGTATGCCCTATTGTAGTACTTTTGCATGTGCATGGCATACTGGGACATACCATATACGATTGCAGTTTCTTCTTCGATGTCATCAAAGAATAAGCTGAAGAAGTCCTCCTCCCACTGTTCATCATCATCGTCATCGTCATCCTCATCAACGACCGGAGCAGCAGGTTGAGCAGCCCCCTGCACACATGAAACAAACAAATGAACACAAATCAGTTCTAATTCCCAGGGAACAACATACACAGGGCAGCAGTACCTCAAATCCAACAGCACTGACTCCAGAAACAAACAGTATGGCTAAATTCAGACATCACAAGCGAACATCACAAATCACTTAGTTGCTGCCGACAAGTTCGACAACACAACATACAAATGACAGACGTAGTTCAACTAACATGCATCACAGACTTAGTACACGAGGTTCATGACACAAACACATGACAAATGCATTATTAAGAGGGTCTAGTTAACGACCCCGGCATAGTGCTTAATGATGGCCATCCTTCCTTTTGCTTCTGACTTGATAAACATTCTCATAGCAGCTTCGTTTTGGGTGATCATGAGGACACCAATCCACTGCCTCTCATTTTCCTCTGTTGCCCCTGCCTCTTTAGCCAGCTGTATCACTTGGTCAATGGTGTCCATTTTGTCATTCTTCTTCTTCTCTACAGCTTGATTCCTCTCATGCCAAATCTCCTTCAGCGCTTCAGTCCTGTTGTCCAGACTGACGGTCAAGTTCCTTATGCCTTCGTTCATCCTCACTGCTGGACTCCTGCCCCTCTTGCTGGGACTAGCAGCAGTGCTGCGGGTGCTGAGGCTGCTGTAGCTTCTCTTGCTCCCAGTGCTCTGAGGGGTATGGACGTCTTCGTCATCGTCACTGCTCACAGACAGTGGCGCATTCCTGCGGCTAGGAGCATAAGCGGTTTCCCCTGTCACTGCTACGCCAAGGAACATGCGCTCTAAAAGGTCCATGTAGTCAGGCAGTGTACCCTTAAGCTTGTTGTCCTGCAAAACAAGAATTACAAAAGAACTTGTTTAGAACACATGATTACAACACATAATTTGGTAAGAAAAACATGATTACAAAACAGAATTAGGTTGTACCTTGTCGTTGGTTTTCCACCATTCAGCTGAAGCACTGATGGAGCCATCTGCATTGCACCCCAAGCCTGTCTCCTTGTGATAGAGCTTCTATAGGTCATTCCATTCCTTCTTCAGCTAGCGGACCCTACTCCCAAAGATGATGTTGTCATGAACTAATTCTGTCGCTTTGAAGTAACCCTCTGTCAGATTTTTCCAACCCCACTTCAACATCTAACCCCTAGGGCAGTTCCCCTTGTCAATCTCGTCAACGTAGAGCTGACAGAAAGTCCGGGTGTTTTGAGGACTCCACTGGGCCCTGCTAAGGGTACTCTGAAATGATGCAGAAAGAAAAAACAACACATGACATAGGTAAACAATATGCCTAAACAAGGACATGGCGTAGGTAAACAATATGCCTATACAAGGACAGCAATGCATGCAAAGCATGCATAAACAGCTCGCATAAACAACATGCACAAGCTCAGCACAGCACAGCAATCTACTTGTACTAGCACAAGCATCAAGATAGCACAAACAATCTACCATGTGAGCAAACACATAGCAAGCAATCTATTTGTACTAGACCACAAGCACAAAGACAAAGACAAAGCAATCCCATGGAGAAAGAAACTTTGTGTACCGGGACATTAGTCGGAGGGACGTCCTCGTCGGCGGCGGTGGGCTGGACTAGGCTGCGACGCACACTGGGCCTCCTGGAACCGCCAGCCGAGCCGCCTGCCTCATCACCATGAGGCCCCAGGGGAGGCACGCGGCGGCGAGGAGGTCGGAGGCCGAGGGAACCCCTGCCGGCGCGGGATGGCACGCGCACGGGAGGGGGGTCGTGAGCGCTGCCGCTGCCGCCGTCTTCAGCCGGGGACTGGAGGATCTCCTGGTAACGAGCCAAGCCCGGCCACGAATGGCTGGCGTTGAGGTCCAGCTCGCTGAACCCCAGGTGGCTAAGGGAGGGCGCCTTGCTGCCGAAGCCATAGCCGAAGACGTCGCCGGAGTTGTTGCGGAAGCCGGTGTGGGCCCCAGATCCGGCGTACGGCGGCGCCTGGGACAGGAAGTCCCTGGTTTCGGAGCCGTCTCCGTAGCCGGAAGCGTTGTCCAAGGAGCCGTCGTTGAAGTCGCCGTCTTGATTCGAGCCGCCGTGGTACCCGTCCAGCGCCGACGAGGAGGTCAAGGACACCCGATCTGGACGAAGGGAAGGTGGATCATCACGTAGGAGGGCTGGATCTGGTGGAGGGACCGAAAGGGCGGCGTGGGGAGACCGAGAGGCGGCGGCGGAAATGGAGAGCGGCGGCGGCGGAAATGGAGAGCGCCTAGGGTTCGGGGGGAGAGGGAATGGATGGGGTGAGGGGCGCGGGGACGGGGTGGGCTGGATCAGGTGCTGGACTGAGCGGCGGCGGGGAGACCGAGAACGGCGGCCGCGGAAATGGAGTGCGGCGGCGGGGCGAGAGCGGCCTAGGGTTTCCCCGAGGGAAAGGGAGTGGAGACGGATGCGCGAACGGGGCCGTGGTCAGGGTTATACTGGGATGCACGCAGCCCGAGGCAATGATTGGGCTGGGCCAAATTTGCACCGTGCAGGCCGAAATTTTTTCCGGTCGGCCGTTTAGATTCCAAATTCCAAAAGTTAGTTTTTTTGCAATTTGGGCTGCATCTAAACAAGGCCACGGTGTCAATATTTGGACAGAAATGGTTGATGATATAGTTCTAGGGAAACTAAAGGCTGCGTTTGAACTGCTTGGCTTCAAGTTTTCCAGCTCTACTTTATATTTTTAGCTAAATAGATGTAGCTTGACAGACTCTGCTGCCTCAGACAAAAAGGATAGACTTGTGACCACACATAAAATGATACTCTAGAAACTCTAGGTTGTTTTTTACATATTTTACGGTAGAATTTGTGAAGCAAAGCTTACAGAGCAGTTGCAAACGAATGTAAGTGCCTTCAACCAACAGTACTGTATAAATAACGGCAAATGAAATATACGGTGGCACGTGCCCACACAGGCCACAGCGGCCCCATTTTAAAGTACATCGGGACGCTACCCTACATTCGGACGCGTGAGAGAACCAACGGTTGGGCGAACAGAAGCCCGTGTGTCGGAAACGGCGAGGTTACAGTGGTCCACTAGTTGCTCTACAGTCATCGCGACGTCAATGGCCGGCTAGCCTGCCCAACTAACGCTGCTACCGCCAGAGCTATCTAGTCCTGACGTCATTGCCCGGCAGCACCAGCACTCCAGCAGTGCGCAACGAATGCGAGCGCAGGCGTCGCCATGCATGCCGCGCGTACATCATGTACAGTGCACAGCCGTCCGGAGCGCGCCGTGCGTGGAGTCAAAGCAACTCGACCGAGAAATTTATGGCCTGGCCTGGCCTGCCCTGCCATGCCACTCTGCCTCGCGTGCAGTTCTTCCTTCCAGACAACGACGCCACGGCAAGGCATGGGGGTCGAAGGCTCCAAGCCGAGCGCGCATTTATAATAAGGACTAGGTACGTGCATCCAGCCATTGTCGTCCTCCCACTACCACCACCTTCTCTGCTGCTGTAAGCCTTCTACTCACCAGCTTCGACATCTTTGCCTTCGATCGGCCTCTGCGATCATGGAGAAGGCTAGGCGGCGGCACGTGCCGGCGTTCGGGGAGTGGAACTACTGCTACTCCTCGGCGTCCTCCCCAGAGGAGCCGGCGCCGCCGCACTCCGGCGCCGCGGCCGTCAAGTCCTGGTGGTGGTACGCGCCGGAGCCGGAGGCCTGCAGCGACGCCTGGTTCAGGTACTCCCCGCCCCCACGCCGTAGGCCGCCGGCGCCTAATAAGAAGAAGGCGCGGAGGCCGGAGACCGCGGGCGGCGGAGTTGTCGTCGCTGGAGCTGCGGAGCACAAGAGGGCGGTGGCGGCAGCGCGCACGCCGGCCAAGGGCGCCCGCAGGGTTGTCGTGAGGCCCGTCGACGAGGACCTGTACCGGGTGCCGCCGCCGGACGACGATACTGCTGTATCTCGCCTTGGCGGCGGGTACGTACCGTGACATATTAGCCAGAGCGACAGCAAAAGCTCACGTATTCTTCATTTCTTCTTGCTATCCTTCAATTCTTGCAGACTAAAAAGTTTCCTCGCTTTGGTTTGCAGAAGAGGGCGGCGAGGAGGAGCTTGTGGATGGGCTGTTTGGGCCTCAACTGCGTCGCCTGAAGGCTGAAGCTAGCTAGCTTGTTACCATTACTAATGGATGCGGCTAGCTAGCTGATGCAACACTACTCTTAAGCTATATATATGGCGTATGGAATCTGGAGAAGTACTAGCTAGTAGTGTAGTGGAACTAGAGTGCTCTTTAAATTTCATGTTTGCTTCCTCTCCATCGTGTTCGTTGTTAGCTCAGTCTTATTGTGGCCCCGTTCAGCTTACCTTATAATCCGCACTATTCAGCTTGTTTTTTCAGTCGGAACAGTGTTTTTCTCTCACAACAATTCAGTCAGAACAGTGTTTTCAGCCAATTCAGCCAAGTTTCAGCAAGCCGAATGAGACTTATGGCAGCATGAAGATTAATTAGAGGAGCAGTACTAGTAGTTGTGCCAGCCAAGCAATAGATCGAGTAGCAGTGAAACTCGACAGGGTCAGTAGTGCCTGTGTGGGACAGTATGGATTAAGTGCTGCATCTTGTCATGCCATGGCATGATGGTACCAGTTAATAGAGCCATCTTGCTAGCTAGTAGCTCCTGATCAATTTGTTTGATTTGTTGCAAATGCTAGCTGCGTTTCTATGTTTGGGTTAGTGCAATCCGCGCTACCCGGATGTCTGTGTGAAACTCATCACTCCAGGTCTCCAGCCAGAGACTACCAGCCTTGTGCCTTACTTGAATGCGAAGTGACGCACATTTTAGGAACGGTGTTTACTGTTCATGCATGGCATACTGTGCATGTGCTTTGGGCAACGATTTATGAACGATCCATGTTCAGAGAGTTTATAATTTTTTTCCCCCACAAGAGGTGAGTCCCATTTCCTCTCAGAAAACCGAAAATACAGGAGTTTGGTTTAGCAAAAGAACAGGAAGAGTTTAATTTCCCACATGCTTCCTAAAAGGCGACAGATCAGAGAGCAAATGTACGTTCCGATTCAACAGTAAGATGTAAATGCTTACAACAGATGGCCCCAGAGCTGTGTTTCTTCTCTGCGAACTGGTCGGCTCTACACCAGTCCATTTTGGCAGAGCTCCATGCATGGCTATGGCTTGTTGCAGGCACACCCAGTACAAATCGATCCAGTGGGCCTCACTATAGGAAACTGGAATCACCTTGTCGCCCAAAGATTTTTCTTGAGTGCCATGATCAAACCGCCAAGTAAAGTGCATTTTTTTTGGCGGTGCTACTAAACTCTCAAGCAAACATATATTCCTTGGAGGTTGAAGTAAACCGCCAACAAATATGGGTCACTGGTAGAGAACCGAGCTTTACTCCCGGTGGGGAACCCCCTCTAGTCCCGGTTCCCCACCCGGGAGCAAGCATCCGGGACTAAAGGGGGGTCCTTTAGTCCCGGGTCAGGAACCGGGACTAAAGGAGGACCTTTAGTCCCGGTGGGTAACACCAACCGGGACTAAAGGTGCCTCCTGACATGCCACGATGGCCGGCACCTTTAGTCCCGGTTGGTAATACGAACCGGGACTAAAGGTTTTTTTCTTTTTTCTTTTCTTTTCATTTTTTTGTTTTCTTTTCTAAATAGGTTTTCGAAGTCGTATTGTACGCTGCTAATTATACATTTATACGCGCATATAGTATGTTTCGGTTCAAGCACAATGAACGTATTAAATCACACAATTCAAGCATAGAAATATATATATATATATATATATATATATATATATATATATATATATATATATATATATATATATATATATATATATATATATATATGAATGCATGCATCATATATATATTTACATGCATGCATGCATATGTGTATTTTACATTATATTATTTCATGTGCATATATTACAAAAGATTGCATTACAGTTGTTGTGACATAACAAGTTTCCTCTCATCCTCTAGCTTGGCTTCAATGGCAGTGTTGGGTCGAAGTAAAACTCGCCCTTGGAATCGATGACCTGCTCATTAAAAAATCCGGCTATAGACTCTTGAATTGCTTTGATTTGGTCTTGCCGTATGACCTTTTCGTCCAACCATCGAGTCTACAGGTTTGAATTAAAGGAAAATAAATTAATATATGTACATATATATATATAAAGACATAGTAACACAATCAATAATAATAATTAAATGAATATATAGTGTATTTTTAACGTACTTTGAGTCTCTCTGTAGGAGTTCTTTCGGAGAGCACCTTGATAAACTTGCAAACATAGTAACCATGTAGTTGTTCCCCTGTTCTGCTTTTAGACACCACTTTACGAGAAAAGATTTGTCATCCAATCTGGTGATCCGGTGAAAGCTATATGTTTAATTAATAAAGATGATACGATTCGTGGGACTTACTTTCAAAGGGATTACATTCAAGTGGCGCTTTGCATTTTTCCATGTGTTGCTTCTCAATAAAGGTTTTCCAAACATTGCCCAATAAAAATTTGCCACGTCATCGATATAGTTAATCATCATGTTTGTGTGTATATATAGTTGCTAGAGATCCCGAAATTACCTCCTGAATAATATCTATCATATCTTGGTAGTCTTGTTGTGGTTTTCTCATCGAGTCATAGATTATCAAGTGACTTTTCACCGGATCGATGTCCATCAATATCCGATTGATTGCTTTGCATGTGTTTATAGGATATAACGCATAACACTCATTAATTAACTAGAATCAACATATGAGCCATTAAGGATATGATCGACATGATTAACACACACTTGAAGTTATAGGGAAAGAGTATATCCTTCTTGTGGCGTTGGTTCACTAAGAAGTTCATGAGGTTACTCTCGACTCGGACTTCCAATTAGTCTTTGGAGTAATTGGGTCTTTGAATACTATATGGGGATCAACAAAACCAATTTCATTTTGACCTTCTTTTCGAGCTCTGTCATTGTAAATCAGCATATATATAGTACTTGTTAGGATAATTTATATGCATATGCACACATATGATGAGTTTAATAATAGATCAAAAGAATTATTACTTACAGGCAATAGCAGCTAATGATAACTTTGTCCAGAGAGGTCAGGTGGCATAGTTGATGAAATTACGCAAAGTCAACATACATAACATCATCGCCACGGAACCAATGTTCGTCTCTAATTACGACACCAACGTTAGAAGTCTCCATCGGTAGACGCCTTTGCATGTACCACTTGTTTAGCGGTACATTTGCGTCCCCAGATCGAGATAAGGCTTGAGGGTTGTATAGACTCGCCTAGTACAAATTTTTTTCTTCCAAATATCAACCTCCGCCGCACTCTCAATGTTTCCATCACCAAACATCGGTAAAGGTCGAGACCGGTCTCATCAAGAAATTCACCAAGGTGATCCAAATCGACATCCGGAGGTATGTTTGCTCGATGCATTAATCCTAAATTGAACCATATTCATTACCAACAACTAGCGGGGGATTGATTGAGTGCGCTTGTTGTCGAGTTGGGCAATGCCTTTCCCGCCCGCCGCTTTTTTTTCGTGCCGCCTCAATTGACTTGGTGAGAGTGCGGTCATAGTCCGATAACGTTGATTTGGATGGCTTATGAGATTCCCATTGTTGTTCTTTGGTAAGAAGTCACCTTTTTCTTAGAATATCGGAGCTACGAAGAAGTACGATTTCCGGGTTTCTCCTTGCTTCTTGATTCATTTTAAGTTTGTCATAGAATCTAGACATGTCTTTTTTTATATGCATCAGTTCCTTCTTCCTTCTCTTGAGATATTATTTTGGGAATAGCCCTTGGTTTCACGGTGGCTTTCTTTTGCAAAAGGGACCGGTTCTTCGTTTGAGGGCTGGCCTCTTGCTAGGCTTCTTGGTAGGCGGGGCGGGGAGGCGTTGGAGACCTCCTTGAGGTGTTGGCAGCGGTGTTGGAGACCTCCTGGAGGAGGTGGCGCTGGCGTTGGAGACCTCCTTGGAGATGGTGTAGATGCAGCCTCGTCTTCCAACATAATGTCATCAGACTGAGCACTATGATGATCTGGCGATTGAACAATTGGATTTAGGTTGGGGAGGATCTGCTAAAAAAAAAGGAATGACATATTATTATGAGCAGATTGTTAATTATTTAAGCCAATACAAATTAATGATGTAGTGTTTTCATCACGCGTACCTATGGTGAGGTAGTTCGGGAGGAGGTGGAGCCGACATCCCTAGAATGATGATGTAGCGCTTGCCATAGAATGAATGTCTTCTCCGCTTCTCCTAGAGTCTTCTTCGCCATCACCTCCGAGGAATGTCAAGAGGCAAATCACTAAAACCTTTTTTTTCAGCTTTATCTACCGAGATGGTAGCATATCCTTCTTGGATTATATTCCCATGAATCCTTGGTGTCTTGGTTCGGTCGATAGGATTAACAAGACCGATAGCCACCTTGATTGTAGAATTCTCCTTGAATGTGTAGCTCACACGTTGTACAAGGTTCGGTGGCGTCATCCACGGGAAGCGCGATCCTGTGTCCCCTTGATTTGGTATCTCCATGGAAGCGCAAATGCTTTTCAACCCGAAACAGATTGGCTAATGTTGATTTTGGCTCGATGCACGCTTACTTGCACTCACCGCTATTTGCACTTGCCTACGATTTCCTCCTGCATTCTCGCTTCAAGGTTTTTTTTCCCGCTCTCTGTGCTTCACGCACCGCTTCCTCCAATCTCTGGAGCCGCTCGCCTCTTCTTCCTTCTTTTCTCTGGCGACTTACAGAAGAAGGTGCATCTGAGGGAATCCATGCTCCACGAGACACTTCCTTTGCCTCTAGTTCGCCACCATGTTCAACAGATCCCGATGGCGATATGTCACTCATCCTTCTCTCTGTTGGGCTGAACGCACCACTAGCGATAGCTCTCGAGCATAAAACAATCTTCTGCTGCTTCTTGCGGTCTTGCGCCATAAACGCACTTCCCTCGTCTCCTGGTCTAGTGTTCCCCATGACCGAAAAAAACCAATTCTTTGCACGTTTCTCCCCACTCGAGTGATTACGGTCCGATACCCTTGGCAAGAAGGTGCTGCTTCCATTTTGTTCCACTTCTTAATGGCAGTTGGGTAGCCACCTGATCCCAAGGTATGGTGATATGTCTTCTGTTGGGCATTACGTTGGTTCTTTATCACCCGACTCATACTCTCTTCCAAGTCTTGTACTGTACAAACTCATCCCAATAGGGCCTCGCTTTGAGATCGGGCCTGGACAAGTAAAATCTGGTGCTATGTTCTTCTTGACATACGTCGTGTATAGGTGTTTCTTCCAAGTCTGAAACTGGGTGGCCATCTTCTTCATTGCCCAATCCCTAATTCGCTCCTTCAATTCATCACCATCTATTATATCATCATAACCATCTGTTTGGAGCGTGAAATGTACCAAGACATCATTCCAAATTAACGCCTTGTCACGATCGGAGACAAAACTGATATGAGGAGCATTGGTCTTCTTCTTCCATTCACGGGTACTAATCGGGAGCCGGTCCTGCATAAGGTAACCAGTGGTGCACAAATTTCATTTTATTCGCCCCCCGGTTCTCCTGTATCCACATTGAACTCCGAGATGATAAAGCGCCCTCCAATGGCTTTTTGGGACCTCGAACATTTTACTCTTCATTGTAGTTGTTGATGTCGATCCAGAGGGCTACAAAACATAAACATTATTTTTAATGTCATGAGCACACATAAAGACATATGATAATATATATAGCTAATAATAAAAATATATACTTGGTCAATCTGTTGTTGCTCATTTTGTTCAAGAGCTAAATCTTGACTCCGTCATGCATCCTCTTGCACGTTATTTTAGCACCATCATCGCGGCAACTTGAGTGCCGGTGTTGATCAAATTCATCATCAACTCCTCCTCATCCATGTTTCTCGAATTCGGCCATCTAGCTTCAAAAACAAAACCAATATATAGTACATCAACAGCGCGGTTCGCCCTGGTGTGATTGTTTAGCATTAACGATAACGATAATACGAATGTTGATCAACTAGGCCACGAGAAAGGGCGGTGTGACAAGAGTGGTGGTGCTCCACTCCGCCAGTATATATATATGTCCATACACATGGGTGAACGAGGGCGGCGGTGCTCACGCCGTATACATAGAAACGCATGATTTAACGAGGGGCGGCGGTGCTCGCGACGATATATATACATGCATATGAATACAAATGACGTATATATACGTGTCGGCGCGGTGGCCGGTGTGCTGACGATGACGACGTGAGGCGGGCCGGCGTGCTGACGACGACGACGTGAGGCGGGCCGGGGCGGTGTCGGTGCGTGATGTTGTGATCCTATGTACCATGTGAACCATGTAGTCATTCATCATATGAGAAGCGTATAAGTCATTATGAAATGTAAGTATATGTGTCATTCATCATATTACTTTAGCAACATTAATATATTATATCTCAGTATATTCAAAGTTCACAAATGAAGAAACGTTGAAGTTTTCCTTCATTCATTTGTCAGAAATATGCATGCAAGTCCAACCAAAGCGCTTACATCATCACATGTGATATTTTTATAAACTAAAAACGCTTAGTTTACAAACTGGGTATCAAAATTGAGTTTCTAT
This sequence comes from Miscanthus lutarioriparius, assembly GCA_904845875.1. Taxonomy (NCBI): domain Eukaryota; kingdom Viridiplantae; phylum Streptophyta; class Magnoliopsida; order Poales; family Poaceae; genus Miscanthus; species Miscanthus lutarioriparius. The sequence goes on from CAJGYO010000009.1 coordinate 39,865,171, forward strand.
TTGATCATTATATATCCTACAACAAATCCTTCAAAAAAAAGACCCTACATGAATATATTTGGATAAAATTTCGTTAACAAACATTGATCTATAAAGATAGAAAAAATTCTTCTATTGAAACTGCATCTTGGAATAATGGCATATCATATAGTGATGAATATATGGCGGTTGATTGGCTGGATCATTTTCAGCTTTAGTGACAACGACAATGGTTTCCAAATAATATATAGTGTGTTTATTATACAAGTCATGGATTTACATCGATCTAATTAATTTCTAAAGTAATTTCATTGGTGGTCCTTAATTAAACTTGTCATGATTTTGTGATTCAAATATTCATTTTCAGTTCCTCGCTCGCTGCATATATAGAGTTCCAAATATATAGAGTTCCTCGCTCGCTGCATATAAATAACTCACATTGCGATCCGGACACTTGTAGAAGATACGATCCTTGTTGGGACCCTCCTTCTTCACTCGGTACTCCATCACAATTTTCGTCTCATCACGACACTTGCCGCATGGAATGAGAGGGAGGCCCGGCCTAAGTCGCTTTGGAAACCCATGAGGTCAGAGGACCGGAAGCAGTTGCCATCTACTCTCTATACTCATTTTTTAATACACTATAAATTTCTCCTTTTATAAACAAATAAAATTAAGAAACTATAAAATTATCTAGATCTCTAAACAATGATATTTTTAATGGTCATTGTGTTCTAAATCTTTTTTATGGCGGTAAGTAATTCACATGATATTTACGCAAATTAATGGAAGAATAGGAGTGTACACATAAAGACTCACTGCGACGATATCGGGACGTGTGAATAAATAACCATCCATACTAGTTGACCTTGCTTACGTGATCATCTCGGCGAGCATTTCTCTACGGACGGCACCGTGCTTGGCCACGGAAGAGCTCCAATTCTACGAGGAAGGAACACGGTCTTCCACGACCGTTGCCGCTCTCCCTCAGAGAATCAAAGCTCCTCCTTGACGTCCGTTATCGCTCGGCAGAGAACGTGTTTCGCCGAGATGAACACGGTCCGCAAGTTCAACTAGTATGGATTTTTATAATTTTCTAACTATTTTCTAAGTTTATATTTATATATATACTACGTTTGGGTACGGTGATTGACAGACTACTGCGACAATATCAGGACATGTGAATAAATAACCATCAGTACTAGTTGACTTTGCTTACGTGATCATCTCTCGCGAGCATTTCTCCACGGGACGGCACCGCATTTTGACCACGGAAGAGCTCCAATTCTACGAGGAAGGAACACGGTCTTCCACGACCGCTGCCGCTCTCTCCCTCGTAGAATCAAAGCTTCTCCTTGACGTCTGTTACCGCTTCGGGCAGAGAACGTGCTCGCCGAGATGAACACGGTCCGCAAGTTCAACTAGCTACTTTAACCTTATTTCATGTAAATATGCAAGCTTGAAGTGATTTTGAGCTCAAATTGCTTACAAATGAAAAAAAAACCAAAATAAAGAACCATATATATATATATATAGTGAACAAAATGAGATAAGACAATGGTGAAAAATGAGAGTATGAGATTGGTAACCTTTACAACTGAAGAATCGGCGGAGGAATCGAAGAAATCGATGGAGGAATCGAATAATGGATGGAGGAACAATGGAGGGAGGAGGAAGCAAGAACACTAGTGCGGTGAGCTTCAAAATATCTTGAGCTCGGGCTCGGGGAGGAAGAAGGAGACGGCCGGGATATAAAGGGGGACCTTTAGTCTGGGCCGGTGGCTCCAACAGGACTAAAAGTAACTTTCAACCCCCAAGCAGCGGCCGACCCTCGGGAGTAGACCTTTACTCCCGATTGGAGCCCCAACCGGGAGTAAAAGTATACCTTTAGTCGGTTGGTGGCTCCAACAGGACTAAAGGTCCCCGCCACCTGCAAGCGATAGAGTTGAGGCGTAGGACCTTTAGTCCGATTGAAGACACCAACCGGGACTAAAGGTATTTCTAATCCCGGGCGCAAAAAATTCCGGGACTAGAGCCCATTTTTGGCCGAGGATCAAAGGCCTGTTCTCTACTAGTGGGTATTTCCTTGGCGGTTTCCAATTATTTCCTTGAGTGTAACCGTAAACAGTCATACAACAGCGATACAAATGAATCACATCATCAAAATACAAGATCATCAATAGCCGATAGTTCTACAGGTCACCAAAGTTCTACAAGTCCACCAAAGTTCACTAACAGATCATCAAATCACAGTACCAAACATACATCCATCGAAATAAAAATAGCAGCCACATAGCTATGTTCGGCTGCTTGTCAAGGCAATAGCTGCTGGCTGTCAACACAGCAGAGGCAGCTACAGCAGCAGCAGGGCAAAAATAAAACAGACAAGTGACTACAAATTGTTCCAGTCACGGCAACAACAGCATAGCAAAAGTTGCAGTCACCACCAGATCACCAACAACAGCAGCCACCCTCCAGTCACAGTTCCAGTCACAACAAAAGCATCAGCCACGCCAAAGTCCGGTCATAGTTCCAGTCACACCAAACTCCAGTCACAGATCACCAAAATGAGTCGAACCTGCAAAAAACTTGGAGCCTCAGCCACCATCCAGATTGCAACTGTACTATACCAGGTCACCAACTTTCAATTTAGAGATTAACAGAAGTGACCGAATATGAAGATGTGTACCTGAGCACAGCCAAGTCAAGGAGGAGCGGTCTGATGAGTGGACCTAACTTTGTCCAAATGCTATCATCTGCCGAACGAGGTTCTGAGTATCTGCTGTTCCATCTGGACTGCATGTTTCTGTCTTTGGATCTATGCTGTGTGTGCTGGATACACAAGAACAACTTTATTCCCCCATTGTTGGATACTGATCTGGAGTTCTGGACTTTGGCACTCATTGATATCTGCAAGCATCATACAATACAAGAGTATAGGAAAAATGAATATAGATGAACAGGTAACTGGAGGTAAACTTGAAAGAAAAAAGTGAATTCTAGAGAGCTGCTGACCTTGGCACCCATCTGACAGGTACGGGTTGCCTGCAAATCCATCGAGGCAGCTACAATAAGAAGACATACCACTAGCCGACTATCAAAGAATTAATATCAATTACACGATACAAGTAAAGTCTCACCTGCTCCCATCGAGTGCAATCCATGATGCTTGCAGTGGTTCCAACGAGTTATGCAGTTCTTACAGGTACCGGAGGTTCTTCAGTCCTCCCAGATCTGGAACCAGAGGGCCTGAGATGCCTGCGTTCTCCAAATCCCTGCAAAAAGCAATACACAGCTACTTGAGCTTCAATCTAGACAGGGTTTGCAGACAAACTTACACCGTCAGACACACTGTTGTCCAGATTCCATAAGTACATGCACGACACATTAAGAAATGACTAATGCTTCCCCAAAAGAAAACTATATCTTCAAATGTTGAACTAAAGCACACAAAGAGTTTGTGATCTGTCGGGCCTATCCTAAACGTTTTCTCATAATATTAATATAAGGGGGTAAACAAAGGAGGCAAGGTAGTGCTAACCGCATGGGCGAACAAGGGGCGGCGGCACTAGCAGCAAGGGGCGCCCGCAGGCAGCAGCACTGCGGCAGCTGCAACAAGGGGCGAGCTGCAGGTTGGCCTAGGCCGCGGCAGCGGCGCGGTAAGGGCTGCGCGGTGGCGACCTGATCATGCACGTCGCGCACACTCGAGGTTGGGGATGGCATCGGTGTGGCGGCGACGTGGAGGCGAATGGTGGTGAGCTCGAGATCGGCGCCCTCGCCGTGGCGCTCGAGTGCCCTGTCGACGCGCTCGGCGAACTCGAGCGCGCGGCGCCGCCGCCCTTGCCCGACACCATGGCGTCGCGCTCCTGCTGGAGCAACGGCCCCAGATCCGGTTTGTCGAGGGAATCGGCGGCGTCGGGGTGCGGGGGCGTGGGAGAGGGAGACGCCTTCCACGCCTTGGCGCGAGGAAGCGGATGGCGACGGGGAGCGGCGGGCGCGGACGGTCTCTGGTGGAGCGGCGTTCCTGGGGGAGAAGGAAAGGATTGGGGGAGATTTAGGATTTGGGGGCTTCACTGGATACTTATTGCAGCGACCATTTTACCAATTTACCCCCTGCTGTAGGGCTAAATTCCCAACTATATATGGATAGAAACGTCATTTCAGCTCAAATTTTTGTAAGAGCGGAGGGCTGGAATGCCCCCAGGTCTTGGCGCCCGCTGCCAAATCTTGGCATTCAAAAGCTTTTCCACTTACCAAATAAAAAAAAATGATTTTTAGACCATAAATGAAATCAAATCAAAAAGTCATCAACTACAAAGTTTTAGAACTAATCGAGATCTGTAACTTTTGTTTTGGTCATTTCCCCATGTGAGTCCGCTTGAACAATTCAAAATTTGAATTTCAAAATATGAAAACGTTGAATATAATTCTGGGATAGTAAATGATTTCAAATAAAAAAATCATTAACAACAAAGTTATAGAACTCATCGAGATCTACAACTTCGATTTTGGTTATTTCTCCATCCGACACAATTTGAGCAAAGTGGTAGTATAAAGTTCCCAATTGGATACATCTTCATATTGTTCTCATAAAACTATGTGAGAGATATATTAAATCGTGAATGATGTGTACTGTCACTTTGTTAAAATCATTTTAGTTTTTTTATGTAGAGATTATGTAACAAAAACATGCTACCCTGCAAATTTATAGATTTTTTCTGACAAAATTTAGAATTATTATAATTATTTTATGGTAATTTAGGAATAGAAGGATGAACTATCCTTAGCAAACAAGTGTTTTTCTCTAACAACTCTGGGATATGGGTAGAGTGAAATGTATGACTACAAATATGTTCTTTATAATTTTTTTTTTGACTCCTATTGGAAGTACGCACAGTTCAATTTGGAATTACTTTCGATAAGCACGCAAAAAATCATTTTAATGATAGAAAAATATCAAATGAGTTTCAAATGTCTATTGCCTGTTAAAAAAGTTTCTGAGTATGAAAAGCATTTTTTCTAGGGTAGCATCACAACGATCGTTCTCTATTTGCTTGATAAATAAAAAGAACAATAAACAACAATAAAAAAACAGTAAAAATGCCATCAATCGATAAAGCATGATTTTATATGAACATTGCAAAAAGAATCATTCAATTTGGAGTTCATATGAGTGATATAAACTAGTTTCAAATTTTATACACGCATTAAAAAGTAAAAAATTACTATTCCATGATGAACTTCACGAGTCAAGGTTTTTTTCACATGCATCCAAACTACAGAGAAGAAAATGGTTTCGAATGCCCAAACATGCACCAACAATTGAATGGCCGAGTGGTCAGCTCATCTGGTTTAGTAGGAACAGGTTGTAGGTTCAAACCACTCCTCCGCCATATTTTAAAGCTTTATTTGAAGCGAGTTTTTTCACCTGCATCCAGACTTCAGATAAGAAAAGAATTCCGAACGGCCGAATAAATGCTAGCAAGCTACTAACCCAGTGGTTACCTCATTTGGTTTATGGAGCACTGAGCAATAGGTCTCAGGTTCAAAACCGGGTATCGTTCCCTTCATTGTTTTTTCTTTCCATTTTTTCTTTATCTGCTTGCTGATCTTTAAAAAACCATAACTTTTGTATATAAACTCGAATGAATAAAAATTATATTTATATATATATATTGTGTAGAAAAAAAAGATCCACAATTCTGTAGTTTATGATTTTTTTCGTTTGACATTGTTACGGTATGTAAAAAAGTGATTTAGTGCTCAGATCTATATTTGTAGGTCCCAAAATTTTAATATTATATCTAATTTTAGGTATCTCAATGATCTCAAATGAAAAGGTTGTCAACTACAAAGTTGTAGGTCTCATCACGGTCTACAACTTTTGTTTTCATTATTTCTCCATTCGAGTTCATTTGAACAGTTCAAAAATATTTGAATTGCAAAATATATGAATTGTAGGATTACTTTTTTTTATAGTTAATGACGATACATTCGATCACTTTCGTCATGAGCTATTGTCACAAAGATTGGGAGGTGCACATGGTGACGGTTGTTTATGACCAAAGCACAACTTAGTCACAAACGCTTGTCATCCATTGAAAATTTGTCATAAACGCATTGTTTCTGTGACTAAAAAGTGCTTTGTCATATCAAAATTGTCGTAGAAGGCCCAATCTCTTATAGTGTCAATTCCCAGCGGCGCCCTCTGCCCGTCTCCTCGCCTATCTGCAAGTCAGATCCAGCCTCCCTACACCATCCACCGCACCTCCATTTCCCGCCCCAGCTCCCATTACGCAAGAAACTTCGCAAAACGAAAGCACCAAAAGGACGCAGGAAGGAGAGGAGAGCGCTTACGCACCTGGAAAACGGCCGGAACGAAAGAACTGGCACTGGCACGCCCAGCTCTTATCTCACGCGGTTTCTGCTTCCGGGAGAAGCCGGCGACTGGGGCCAGCGGCCCCGCGCACGATGGGGGCCTCCTTTGCCGTTGCGCCGCCGCATCGGACCGCCCAAGCCAGGGCCACCATGCCCGGGGGCCTCCTGTGCCGGTGGCCCCTGCGCCGGGACACCCGCCTGCCCGCGCCAGAGCTGCTGCGCCGAGGGCTTCCCGCGCCATTGTGCCGCCGTGCTGGGTTGTCGCCGTGACTGAGGTCGTCGCCATGATGACAGGCTTTGTGGCCGCCCGCTACTGAGAGAGGAAGGGTGAGGGAGGGAGGAGTAATGGAGCTGTTGCCGCCTGCCATTTACACAGGAGAGAGAGAGCAAGGAGCAACGATCTTGCTAGGCGCACCATGGGCTCCGTCGCCAATGAGCGGTCGACAAGACCCAACACCGCCGGATCACCTAGCGCGCTCCAGAGACCATGGCGGGACTCACAAGGACTGCTCGACGACGGCGGAGGGTAGAGCAGCTGGCTTGCAAAAGCGCGCGAACTCGTCGCGCGCCAGTCGTAAAAGCCCGCGAAAACAGATGTTTGCTCGCGACCATGTCACTGCACGGGGCTCAACGCTCACTCCCACAGCCGAGACTGGCCCCACCATCCACCGACCGCAAATCAGGCGCGAGGTCGTCACCCGCCAATCCCAAGGACTGCTCATAAGCGCCGTGCCATGTGTGTGCATTGTACAGGCCCTTACGCGCCCGCCTCAGCTAAGGGCAGGCACGAACCTCTAAAAACCAGTGCAAATTCTATAACAGTTTCGCCAGGGGGTATCATAAACCATTCTTTTGAAATATTCACACCGTGCTTCGATTTTGTATTGATCTGCATCCGGAGTGGATTTTCACTTCTTTTAATACAGGATTTCGGATCCGACGCCGTAGCAGTGACCTACCTATTGACCCAGGAGGAGGAGCTGTGTCCTAGCTAACCGTAGTAGGGCCTTTCAGATCACCTCCAAATTTCAAGTTTTTTTTTTGCTCTCTCTCCATCACATTAATTTTTGGACGCATGTATGGAGCATTAAATGTAGGTAAAAAAAATAACTAATTGTACAGTTTGGTTGTAAATCACGAGACGAATCTTTTGAGCCTAGTTAGTCCATAATCGGACAAAGTTTGTCAAATACAAACGAAACGTGCTACAGTGTCCAGATTGCAAAAATTTGCAATCTAAACAAGGCCTAGCCCTTGTTTAGTTGGAGAAATTTGGATTTTGAGGCTACTGTAGCACGTTCGTTTTTATTTGGTAAATAGTGTTCAAACATTGATTAATTAGGCTCAAAACGTTCGTCTCGCAATTTCCCACCAAACTGTGCAATTAGTTTTTTTTTTGTCTACATTTAATGCTCCATGCACGGGCCACAAACATTCAATGTGACAGGTAATGTAGTAATTTTTTAGAAGTTGAAGTGGAACTAAACAAGGGCCTAGTATTCAATCTCTACCCTACTCATGCCCAAATAATGAGACCAAATAATAACGCTCCACCACCGTACCAATGTTCATTCCAAGGCAGGGCAACCGCCGAAAAGCCTGCAGACGCTGCAGCGGTTGGCATGCTGCTGCACACAGGCTTGCAGCATGGCCCGCGGCCACAGACTTCCATGAATTAAGAGCAGCTCTAACAGACGTGGGACCTATGTTGTGTAGGCTATTTTAGAATTTTTACGGCAAGCCATGCATCATTGAGACCAAACCATATTCAATCACCTCTAGGAATCTGTTTTCGAGACGACTGATCCAATCACCTCTAAAAATCACATGTCTAGAGGCAGCTGAGAATAACCCCAGCTACGTCTAGAAATGTGATTTTTTGAGACAGTTGGGCTTTCTAATCGATATTTTTTGAGGCACGTTGAAAGCCTAATTGACTCTAAAAAAATCTATTTTTAGAGGTTGGTCATTCCGGAAACTATTTTAAAGGTAGCTTCAGAGCCACATTGTTTTACAAGATTTATAACGACGTGTTTTGTACAAAATTTATAACTGATCTCACAATGTGTCCTTGACATGGTCAATCGACCAAAGGCCAGCGAGACAACAAGATGCAACCATTGTTACACGCTAAAACCCGTTTAGGTACCACTGGAAAAAATTTTGGTGTAGCCTCCTTGCACCGGTGTCTCCGTGTAGGCCCACTCGGATGGAAGCCAAGTGTCCCAGGAAATCCATCACACAGCCAAGAGGTGGAGTTTCTCAGGAAATCCAAGCACATACTCCTAAATTAAACTATTTGAACATGGATCGTTCACAAGTGGTTCCTAAATTAAGCGTTTGTTCAGGTTCAAAGTTAGAATTGCATTTTTTTTAGACGGAGGGAGTAGCCCAAAGCACATACTCCTACAGTATGGCATGCATGAACAGTACACAGCGTCCCTAAAAGTGCGCGGTCAGGCCTTCAGGAGCAATATGCCAATATATACATGTCGGTTCGAAAATATCAGGACACTACTGAAAACTCGAATATTTATGTGGGTGACGAATTTTTCTGTGCGTTTTTTTCGGTACGCACAGAAAAATTATGATTATTCTGTCGGTTCCAAAATATACCAATGAAAAATATAAAAACCACAGAATAATTGTATGATTTTACGTATGCGTGATAATAGAAACACGGAAAAATAAGAACTCACGAGAAAAATGCAATTTATTACATCGGTTTTTAAAGCGCATACGAAAAAAATATATGCACGCACATAAAAATATTATTAATAAAATAAATAAATAAACAAAGAAGTGCTAACCCTAACCCTCCAGCCGCCGCCACCAAACACCCGCCAGCGCCCCCTCTTCCCCTCTCCTCCTGGCCCCCAGCGCCCCCTCTCCTCCCGGCCCTGGCCCCTCCCCCTTGCCGCCTCTTCCCCTCTTCTCTCGGCCCCAGCGCCCCCTCTCCTCCCGGCCCCAGCGCCCCCCCCATGGCGCCGCCTCTTCCCCTCTTCTCTCGGCCCCAGCGCCCCCTCTCCTCCGGTCCCAGCGCCCCTCCCCCCCGCCGCCGCCTCCCTCCTCCTCCTCCCGACCGGCGCTCCTTTCCCCGGTGGCCCCTCCTTCCCCGACGGCCCCCTCGCCGGATCCGCCGCCCCTCCTTTCCCCGGTGGCACCTCCTTTCCTCGGCGGCCCCCTCCTTCCCGGCGCCCCCCCCCTCGCCGGATCCGCCGCCTCGCGGATCCGGCGCCCTCTCCCCGAATCCGGCGCCCCCTCCTTTCCCGGCGGCGTGGTGGCGCGGATCCAGCACCCCCTCCTTTCCCCGGTGGCCCCTCCTTCCCCGGTGCCCCCCTCCTTCCCCGGCGGCCCCCCTCGCCGGATCCACGACGCAGATGTGCCATGGATGGCGGCGGGAGGCCCTTGGTGCGGTGGCCTGGCACAGCGACCCCAAGCTGCAATGGCCGGGCGAGACAGGCCCCTGGTGCGGCAACCCCGACATGGCGGCGGCGCGGATCCAGTGGCGCGGTGACCCCGACGAGGTAGGCCCTCCTCCTCCTGGATCTAGGGTTCCGGCGAGCTTTTCTCCTCTCTCTCCCAACTCCGATCCAGCGCAGGGAGGATGGCGCAGGGAGGCCGACGGGACCGTGGGGAGGTGGCGCGGCTGCGTCGGGTGTCGCGGGGAGGACGGCGCGGCTGCGGGGAGGCGGCATGGGTGGTGGTCGAGGTGGTGGCATGGATGCTGCAGGGGGCACCGCTGTGATTTGCTTTGATTTGTGGGCAAGCTTGCCTCTCTTCAAAAGCTAGCAACTGCAGATTAAATTATACATATCTCGTGCCAAAATTTTTGAGCAGCCAATGATTATTGTGGGATTATGTATTTGGTGTTGATTGGGTAGAAGTAATATGTGACTACAATATGTACTTTGACTTAGCGTTCTGCCATTCAAGTTTGTGTTAGACAGTGATATTCAGTAATTGTACATGATACAAGTGGCTAGTCAATCTGAAAATCTAAAGTGATCATTGGGTTTGTCGTATGAGATTTTTCTGAAGTGGTTCCTTATCTGGAGGATCATATATTTGAGATTTACTTACTAATTTCTATGAATCACATAATACATTTGATTCAGAAGAAGTTTGTACCATCACAAGACTTTGGGCAGCTGTAAAATGCGTTTTAACGTGAAGCTGCAATTGTCTCTTTTAAAACTGTATTTGGTATTGTAAGGTTGCTGATGGTTAACAATGTGGTCATGCCCTTGATAAGTTACAGGGCAATCTGATTTTATTGTGCTTTGTCCTAAGTTGTTACTATTTCCTAGTTAATTTTACAAAAAGAAAAAACTATCTTATATGGTTGAATTGACATGAGTTGGTTGAGCTGGTTTCCATCAATTGATTGACATGTGTGCCCTACTTGACATGGATAATAATAGTTTTTCTGCTTTTCCTTAAGAAGCTGATAAGATAAAATCTGTACTTGATAACATTTGATGACTCTGTTAGTTTTGAGAATGGTCTCCCATTGCAATGCACGGGTCTTGTTATGTATGAGTGTCTTTCAAATTATATGTATGGTCATATATAAGTGCGTGAAACTTAAACAATAAAAAAAATATTGTTGTTTGTTTGCTTTTATGTGTATCTTGAAATAAAGTTGTGGCGTTAGCGCGGGCACCGTTCTAAGTACTGGTTAACGATGGACGGGGTGGGGGTGGGAAAAAAGGGAATGAGGGAGGCAGTAGTCAGTACAGTTAATGAGCTTAGCTTGTGCATGTGTACAGGTGGTCAGGTACAGCGAGGTGAGCAGTGCCGCTCATGCTGCGGCCTCGCCAGCTACTATAGCCCTATACAGACCGGCGCGCGGCAAGGAGGTAACAGTGTCGCGGCTGGCGGCAGAGATGGGCGCGCGTTTATGATGGACGCAAGGATGGGTGCTCGGAGTCCTCGGGCTCGGCTTCCCCGGCCTGCGGGTAACAATTCATGGAAGCATGTGGCAGACTGTGTCCGTTGTGGCACGCCTCTGCTCCTCTCCTGTGCAAGTGCAACTGCATGCTACTGCCGCGTCTGCAGGCTTTTCGGCGGTGTCCCTGCTGCCCTTCAGTCCTTGAAGACTGGAAAACTCACATCATGTTTTGATTTTGCATTTGGCAGAGCACTTAGGCTGCGTTCGGTAGAGATTCTCTAGTAGCTTCTGAAGCTGGTTTACATGTTTTTCCACCAAACGGGTCAAAAACGATGTGCTTCTCGCGCGGAGCCATGGAAATGACGCTGAGACAAGCAGCTGGCGCATAGAGGAACTGGAAATAGCAGCTTCCTACCGCTCCATCTGCCAACGCGCGTGCCGGAACGATTTTGCCCAATAACGGGCGCGCGAGACCGCGCAGGCACGACGACGAGAAGAGTGTGTGGTCGCGGGACGCGACGACGAGGCGCAATCGTAGCGCGGACACGGGCCGCGACGGCGAGACGGAGCACCAACACGGCCCTCCTCCATGTGTGCGGGTGCTAGCACGCAAGAGCAAGTTAGAGACGAGGGAGCCAATGGAAGAAGAGGCTGCGAGGAAGGAGGAACTGCGGGCCATGCTGGTGCTCAGGTGGCTGAGGTTGGGAGAGGAGGCCGGCACAGGGGCGCCCGAGACCTGGAGAGGAGGCCGGCGTGGGCCAGGTGCGTGTGGAGACGACGGTCGCACGGAGGAGATGAGTCCCGTACGGTGGGTTGATGGGATACAGTAGAGAGAATAGAAAGAGAAGAGAAATAAGAAAGAAAAGAAAAAAAAGAGAAGGATGTTATACACATTTCACTCTTTTCAAACACCCAAACACACCTGTTTTACCAAACAATTTTTTAAATAGCTTCAGATCTACCATACTAGCTCTACTATAGAAGCCATGGCTAGAGCTATTTTCTTTAGAGCTGAAGCTCTACCAAAACAGACCCATAGAATCAGGCACCCTCAGCTCAAGCTTTTGACAAAGTCCTACCAAACAGACAAATAAAAAACTACTACTGTTGAGAAGCGAGCACCTTTTCTATTCCAGTAATGGTTAGAATAGGGCGTTCGTCTGACTGGACGCTTCCATTGGTGGGCCATAACACCAGCCCAACGACCTGCTCCTATCTGCTCATCCACTCTCGCCCCCAAACACAGTTTCTTAAAAAACGCCGCGACCGCGCTCCACCGCGCCGCCTTGACGACGGCGTCAAGGCACTGTTGGCTGGCATCTCCACCGCGCCCAAGCGTGCCTGCCAGTCTTCCTCCCTATCCATCGTGCCTCCTTTCTTGTCGTGGTCGCCCGCCTTCCTCCCTCTCCGCTGCGACTCCGGCCCACCGCGGCCTTCTCCACCGGACTTGCTTAGACGTTATCCACTAGACCGGCAAGCTCTACACCGATGAACTCCCCGTGCCGATGAGCCTCCATTCTGTCAAGCAGCATGTAGGTGTTGCACTAAAAGCGCATGTTGCAAATGTATGTTTTAGATGTTTCAGAGGTATGTTGTATATGTTTCATATGGATGTTACAAAAGTAGATCCGGATGTTGCATATGTTGCAATAGCTATATACGTACATTGCAAGCGCCTGTTCCAGTTTCATCTGTTTTTAGATGTATGTTGCAAGTGTTTTATCTAGATGTTGCATATGTTTCCCACATATGTGTTGCTAGTGTTTTATCTCGATATTGCATATGTTTGTAATGGATTTCAAGTGTTTTCCAAGTGTTTCAGATATGTTGTAAGTCTTTCAGCTGTTTTGGACGTATGTTGCAAGCGTTTCGTCAGGATTGTAAAAGTAGATATGGTGTTGCACATGTTGCAATAGGATCTACCTGCCGTAGCCGCTTGCTGCAGCTGCTGGGTCGCTGCTGTGGGTCGCCGTGCGGGCACCTGAGACCAGCAGACGCATGATAGACGCGCATCCATATGTGGGGCAGGTGACTGAGACCCACGAGCGCGAGAAATGGAGCGAAACGAAACTCCCGCGTACGTACGGGCACGCAACAACGCGCGGGCATCCGTCCGTATGTCCGGACGCAAGCAATGTCCCTTTCTATTCTGCCAAGTGCCAACAGAACCGCGCTGGAATCAGGCTTCGCACGGCTCGATCACTCTCTCTTCAAGCTTGGTGACCAAACTAGACATCAAGTTAGCAGAAATTACAATAAAGATATCATCTTCCCGGCTGCCGCCTGCCCAGCCGCACTAGCCGCGCAAGCGCCGGGCCTACCGCTCGCCGCAGCCCCCCACCTCGCGCGCATGCCAAACTACCGTACCCACCTGTATTGACCCTACTAGCTGTGTCAATAGCCAACCGTAAATGAGGCCGCGATTAGTTCGCCGAACTTGGCGCCGCCCGATTTACTTTACGTTCATGTAGCGCACTGTAGTATTGCGTATGTATTTGATAATAATTGTTCAATCGTTGACTAATTAGGCTCAAAACGTTCGTCTCGTAAAGTACAACCAAACTGTACAATTAGTTTTTTATTTCGTCAACATTTAGTACTCCATGCATGTACCGCAAGTATGATGTGACGGAGAATCTTATTTTTGCATAGTGCCAAAGTTTGAATCTTGTTGGAACTAAACATGGCCTGAGGCATGCATGCATCCGTAGCTACTAATCAATCTCTCTATCTGTTGATGCTCAAATAGTACGTTCGCCAGGAAGACAGCAGAGGCATGCCAGTATGCCACAGGCTTCTTCCATGAATTGCCCGCAGGCGGCAGGCCGGGGAAGCCGAGCCCCATCCTTCCATCCATCGTAAATGCGCGCCATTTTCTGCTGCGGCCGCGACACTGTTATCTCCCTGCCGCGCGCGGAGCGCCGGTCTGTAGCGCTAGCTGCAGCTGGCCGCGACCGGCACTGCTCAGCTCCCCTGTACCTGGCCTATACACGCACAACAAGCTACTAGTACAGTAAGCCCCACTACTGCTTCCTTCGTTCCCTTTTTTCCCACTCCCACACAGCCGCTAACTTTTAACTCCGTCCGTCTCTCACCTCAGCTAAGTACGTGCAGCCAGCCACTACTCTCTTTCTCCCACCACCATACCTATCTTCTCTGCTTCGACCTCTTTGCCTTGAGCTTATGTGACGGCACGTACCGGCGTTCGGGGAGTGGAACTCTTTGGTTCGTCACTAAGATGTGACAAATTTTCAATGGCTGTTGTTTAAATGCTTGCCACAAATATTTGACAAGACATCACGTACAATATTACCACACATGGTTAAACTATATTACACTAAATCAAAACAAATTAATAATAGATATGAAACAGTGGATTAATTATAGATTGATAGATAAGAAACATGGCAAGGTAGAGCAAAGCGCGACCACGGCGCTCACCCTCCCACCGATGCATTCCCATTCGCAGTGCTCTCCCTCCTGTCCGATCCGCACTTCCGCTGCCGCCCACTAGAACCAACCCGACGGCAGCTATGTGGCGGCGCATGACCGCGGCGCCCTCCTTAGCTACTGGCTCCACGTCCTTGGGCCAAAGAGGGTGTTCTCGTGACTAGCTCCGCTTCCTCGCGGCCAAGGTCAGCCCTGGAGAACTCATCATGGTGGGCGGGATGGGGACGACAACATATCCGTGGAGGAGGAGGCGTGGCGGTAGAGGGCTTTGTAGCTGAGGTGGAGGAAAACCATGCCACACGTTTGACGTAAAAAAAACTAAATGGCGAATGCTTGTTCCAGGTGTGGCTAGCCCTGCTTCAATAATGAACCGAACACCTACCTAAGCACATGTGGCAATCTTAACTTTAGGCGTGGCAAGGTGTGGCAGGCAACCAAACAGGCCCGAGGACTCAAGCGGTGCCTGTTTTAGGTGTTAAAGTTGTTCAGCTTAGGTCTAATGACTGAGTCCTAAGGACTATGGGCACACCACCTCTATCGAACACATGTTGATCGGACGTGTGGACTAATTCACTGTTGGATTGGTCCCAACCAATAAAGGACACCCGTGGCTTTTGACGTCTCTCTGCTCTCGCAATGGGACATCCACCATATCCCTAACCTACCGATCCGAGGCACGAAAGTCGGGTCAAGATCATAGGCTAGTCACCAGTCCCTGTGCCAGTGATTCTTCAGAGTGTGACTACCAACAAGGCGAGTACCGACAACAAGAGGTGAATCCAGGAGACATCAACCATAATGATCATCTACGTCTAATTGAGGTATGCACTAATTAATCATGAAATTAGTGTGTTCATGTTATTAGGTTAGTGATTTTAATAGGCTAATCACACATTTACGTTCTAATATCAGGTACTTCCCGCCCCCGCGGTGTAGACCGCCCGGCGCCTAAAAAAGCGTGAAGACCGCCGGAGATTGCAGGAGGCAGAGAGCACCAAGAGCGTCGCATTGCGACGGAGACCCCGGTAAGGGCGGTGGCGGCAGCGCTCACGCCGGCCAAGGGCGCGCCCCCAGGGTGGTGAGCCCGTGTTTGCATTGCATGCCTCTGTGCAAAAGCATGCCACTCACTGCAGCGTGCAGGCTTTTCGGCGGGGACGCTGCCCTTGGAATGGACATTGGTGAATCCGGCGGTTAGCTAGGACACAGCTACTTCCTCTTGGGTCAATAGCATGCTGGGGTAGAGTACTTTTACAGCGTGGGGATCCGAAGACCTGTAGAAAAAGGAGAGAAAATACACTCCGGATACTAAGTTCCTCAGTGCAGATCAATACAAAATCGAAACACGGTGTCAATATTTGGACAGAAATGGTTGATGATATAGTTCTAGGGAAACTAAAGGCTTGGTTTGAACTGCTTCGCTTCAAGTTTTTCAGCTCTACTTTATATTTTTAGCTAAATAGATGTAGCTTCACAGACTCTGCTACTTTAGACAAAAAGGATAAACTTGTGACCACACATAAAATGATACTCTAGAAACTTTAGGGTTTTTTTTTACATACTTTACGGTAGAATTTGTGAAGCAAAGCTTACAGAGCAGTTGCAAACAAATGTAAGTGCCTTCAACCAACAGTACTGTATAAATAACGGCAAATGAAATATACGGTGGCACGTGCCCACACAGGCCACAGCGGCCCCATTTTAAAGTACATCGGGACGCTACCCTACATTCGGACGCGTGAGAGAACCAACGGTTGGCCGAACAGAAGCCCGTGTGTCGGAAACGGCGAGGTTACAGTGGTCCACTAGTTGCTCTACAGTCATCGCGACGTCAATGGCCGGCTAGCCTGCCCAACTAACGCTGCTACCGCCAGAGCTATCTAGCCCTGACGTCATTGCCCGGCAGCACCAGCACTCCAGCAGTGCGCAACGAATGCGAGCGCAGGCGTCGCCATGCATGCCGCGCGTACATCATGTACAGTGCACAGCCGTCGGGCGCGCGCCGTGCGTGGAGTCAAAGCAACTCGACCGAGAAATTTATGGCCTGGCCTGCCCTGCCCTGCCATGCCACTCTGCCTCGCGTGCAGTTCTTCCTTCCAGACAACGACGCCACGGCAAGGACTAGGTACGTGCATCCAGCCATTGTCGTCCTCCCACTACCACCACCTTCTCTGCTGCTGTAAGCCTTCTACTCACCAGCTTCGACATCTTTGCCTTCGATCGGCCTCTGCGATCATGGAGAAGGCTAGGCGGCGGCACGTGCCGGCGTTCGGGGAGTGGAACTACTGCTACTCCTCGGCGTCCTCCCCAGAGGAGCCGGCGCCGCCGCACTCCGGCGCCGCGGCCGTCGAGTCCTGGTGGTGGTACGCGCCGGAGCCGGAGGCCTGCAGCGACGCCTGGTTCAGGTACTCCCCGCCCCCACGCCGTAGGCCGCCGGCGCCTAATAAGAAGAAGGCTTGGAGGCCGGAGACCGCGGGCGGCGGAGTCGTCGTCGCTGGAGCTGCGGAGCACAAGAGGGCGGTGGCGGCAGCGCGCACGCCGGCCAAGGGCGCCCGCAGGGTTGTCGTGAGGCCTGTCCACGAGGACCTGTACCGGGTGCCGCCGCCGGACGACGATACTGCTGTATCTCGCCTTCCAAGGCGGCGGGTACGTACCGTGACATATTAGCCAGAGCGACAGCAAAAGCTCACGTATTCTTCATTTCTTCTTGCTATCCTTCAATTCTTGCAGACTAAAAAGTCTCCTCGCTTTGGTTTGCAGAAGAGGGCGGCGAGGAGGAGCTTGTGGATGGGCTGCTTGGGCCTCAACTGCGTCGCCTGAAGGCTGAAGCTAGCTAGCTTGTTACCATTACTAATGGATGCGGCTAGCTAGCTGATGCAACACTACTCTTAAGTTATATATATGGCGTATGGAATCTGGAGAAGTACTAGCTAGTAGTGTAGTGGAACTAGAGCGCTCTTTAAATTTCATGTTTGCTTCTTCTCCATCGTGTTCGTTGTTAGCTCACTCTCATTGGCCCGTTCGGCTTACCTTATAATCCGCACTATTCAGCTTGTTTTTTTAACCGAAACAGTGTTTTTCTCTCACAACAATTCAAGCAGAACAGTATTTTCAACCAATTCAGCCAAGTTTCAGCAAGCCGAACGGGACTTATGGCAGCATGAAGATTAATTAGAGGAGCAGTACTAGTAGTTGTGCCAGCCAAGCAATAGATCGAGTAGCAGTGAAACTCGACAGGGTCAGTAGTGCCTGTGTGGGACAGTATGGATTAAGTGCTGCATCTTGTCATGCCATGGCATGATGGTACCAGTTAATAGAGCCATCTTGCTAGCTAGTAGCTCCTGATCAATTTGTTTGATTTGTTGCAAATGCTAGCTGCGTTTCTATGTTTGGGTGCAATCCGCGCTACCCGGATGTCTCTCATCACTCCAGGTCTCCAGCCATCGACTACCAGCCTTGTGCCTTACTTGAATGCGAAGTGACGCACATTTTAGGAACGGTGGTTACTGTTCATGCATGACATACTGTGCATGTGCTTTGGGCAACGATTTATGAACGATCCATGTTCAGAGAGTTTATAATTTTTTTTTTCCACAAGAGGCGAGCCCCATTGACTCTCAGAAAACTGAAAATACAGGAGTTTGGTTTAGCAAAAGAACAGGAAGAGTTTAATTTCCCACATGCTTCCTAAAAGGCGACAGATCAGAGAGCAAATGTACGTTCCGATTCATCAGTAAGGTGTAAATGCTTACAACAGATGGCCCCAGAGCTGTGTTTCTTCTCTGCCAACTGGTCGGCTCTACACCAGTCCATTTTGGCAGAGCTCCATGCATGGCTATGGCTTGTTGCAGGCCCTTGTTTAGTTGAAACCCAAATTCTAAAAAGTTGCTACAGTACATGTCACATCGAATGTTTGCGGCTCATGCATAGAGCATTAAATGTAGACGAAAAGAAAAACTAATTACACAGTTTGGTGGGAAATTGCGAGACGAACGTTTTGAGCCTAATTAGTCCATGTTTGAACACTATTTGCCAAATAAAAACGAACGTGCTACAGTAGCCCCAAAATCCAAATTCATAGAACTAAACAAGGGCCCAGTACAAATCGATCCAGTGGGCCTCACTATAGGAAACTGGAATCACCTTGGCGCCCAAAGATTTTTCTTGAGTGCCATGATCAAACTGCCAAGGAAAGTGCATTTTTCTTGGCGGTGCTACTAAACTCTCAAGGAAACATATATTTCTTGGAGGTTGAAGTAAACCGCCAACGAATATGGGTATTTTCTTGGCGGTTTCCAATTATTTCCTTGAATGTAACCGTAAACAGTCAACCTTGAGTGTTATTCTTAACCGCCAAGAAAAATACCTATTTCCTTGAGTGTTATTCTAAACCGTCAAATAAATTATCATTTCCTTGGGGGTTATCGAAGTTTCTTGGAGGTTGGCACCCAATGAAATGTTTGTAAGTATTTTGGTGACTCCGACTGAAAAAATCAATACTATCTTAATGGTGTCTGAAAATCCTAAAATTTGGTAAGAGATCATAATATGGTTGTATTATCTTGGCATAAAATTTTCAAATCATATTAATAAAGTTGGACTATCGTTATTCACAAAGGATATATCTCTCACATAGTTACATAACTATGTGAGACATGTGTCCATTTGTGAACAATGTATAGTACCACTTTGTTTAAATCATTCGATTTTTTATGCAAAGATTATACATCAAAACCATGTTGTCATGCAAGTTTGTAGAATTTTCTAACAAAGTTTAGATATTATTTAATTATCTTATGGTAATTTGGAGATAAAACTATGAATTATCCCAAGCAAACAAATGGTTTTTTTTGTATAACTCCAAGATATGGGCTAGAGTGAAATGTATGAGCCAAAATATATTTTTATGTTTGTTTTTGAATCTTTTTGGAGGTATATGTATGAACAGTTCAGTTTACAATTACTTTAAATGAACATCCAGAAATTAATTTTAACTATAGAAAATAGAAAAATATATTCAAAAAATTTTAAACTCCTGCACAACAACTTACATATAGCATATTACATTTGAAAAATATATTGGGTATACAAGATACGTTTTTTCACGTTACTTTAGAAGCATTTTCCTACTTATTTAAACATTAGACAAAACAATTAACTACGTATAATTGACAACCTCACAATATTCAACGTAAAATAAAGCCCATCTCATGGATGCAGCCCACTACAGCCCAAATCAAACACTGCCTCAGCCGTTAGATCGAAAGGAACGGTCAAGATGCATTGGGCGTTGGAATATAACGCTCTCCAGAAACCCTATCCGCCACCGAGCCCCTCTTCCCCATACGTCCTTTTTCTTTCTTTCTTCTCGGGTTATCTCCCGCTCCCCAGTCCGCACCAGCGCGCTGTTCCTGGGTTAGGGCCTTAGGGGCGGGCGAGCGGGGGTGGCGCGGGGCCGCGTGGCGGCGGGCGGAGCAGCGGAGGCCGTCACGCAGCAGCTGAGCAGGGCAGCGCGCAGGCCGGCTCCGGGCTCCGGTGGGCAGGCGTGGTAGGGCGCAGGCAGCGCCCAAGCCAGCCTGGTGCTGGCAACAGCCGGTCAGACGGCCAAGAGACCATCCGCATCCGAGGGCTGGCCCCCTCTCTGAAGGCGCAGGCGGGAGGGATACGTCCGATTCGCGATCTGTGGCCTCCGATTCGCAATCTGTGGCTTCTAATTCGCTTCATGGTTAAGTGATGTTTGCTCGTATCTTTGGTGCAGTGCGAGATCTGAGTTGAGCAGGATATTAGCACAATGATATTAGGTTTGATGGTCATACCTTTCATATCCTAACTGTAACTGTAACTATCAGTAGTAACATTTGTATGTTTAGTAACTGAACATTTGTATGTCAAGTCTGATTGCGTTGGCACCAATTTTAAAACAGATCTAGTCTAGTAATTGATATGTGGATAGTTGAACTGAAAATAGGTGCAGTTGCATATATGCGCTTGGTAGTTCTGCATTGCTAAGCTATAGAATACATGTATTTTGTTGTCGATTTTGACAAGAGGTCTATCTGAATTTGTAATTTGAGGACAAAAAGAATTGTAGCATTTTTCATCATATTTACATTGACAAAAATTGTGCCAGGTATGCCTTGTTAGCTGCTAGGCTTTTGCTTGCATAGTTGCATCTGTTTAAAATTATGTTACACAGATTTTCATCTTGTTAAGTTGATAGTCTAGCATTGCATTTCAAGATTTAGACCAGTGAAAAACAAGGCGCGATTCCGCGCTCGCCTAGGCGCGACTAGGCGCTGGGCGGAGGCCTCCCGCGGGGCCTAGGGGTGAGGCGGCATCTAGGCGGTGGACGCGTGCGTTTGCGGAGGAGGCGGCGCCTGGGCGGGATGCGCGCGCGTTTTGGCGGCGAAGCGAGAGCAGCCTGCAGACGAGCGGAGGCTTGGCGGGAAGGATCGATTCGCCGGCCACGGTACGTCTCCGGCCTATTCGTCGTGCGCGAAGCTTGTACTTGACGCCGTGGACCCGTTTTCCGTATCACCGGCCATCTTCTCCCTCCATGCAGGCCTCCTCGCGCCGCCTCCGTCCGCCGGCCCGCCGCCGCCCCTGGAGCTCCCGTGCGCCCCCTCCTCGCCGGGCCGCCACTGCTGGTGAGCTCCACGCCTCACCTGCCTCGCTGCCCCTCGCCCCGCCTCTCGGGAACCCCAAGGTGAGGTCCGCCCGCCCCCTGCTCCTCTCTCCTCTGCTCGGCTGCTCCTTTCTATCTTCCTGCTCTGTACGCCTAGAAAATGCCTAGGCGCGCCTAAGCACGCCTAGGCGCTAGGCGATGGGTCACCGCCTATAAACCGCCTAGCGCCTAAAAAAACATTGATTTAGACACAAGGAGGAGGCTTGAAAGCTGCAGTGGTCCATATGCAGAGTCATAGGCAACATTGGAACCCTCAATTGCCTTTTCAATTCAAGGTAAAGCTCTTCCAAAATGGCTGCGAGGCTAGACCATGCTGAGATAGATGGTGTGTGAGATGTATACTTACTATTCCATTGTTTATTAGTAGTTTTGTAACAGTGAGATGAGCAACTGTTGTACTACCCTGTGAAGCTAATCTGCTCGGTGTGACCTCAGTGTTAATCCTTTTCAAACTAGCAACACTGTTTCTTGCTTTCACAATGTGCTAATTGCTCAACACCTATTGCTTGCCTTAGGTTGCTTCTTGAACGGAAATTAGTGATATATTGATAGAGCTAGTAATCTGGTTGAACTTTATTGATGAACTGGAGATAATTGCAATGGCTAAATCTAGAGATAATCAGCAGCGGTAGAGCAGGTTCGCCCTCCCTGGGAGGCTCTGAACGTGCTGGCTCTATTTCTGCTTAACTTCCCTAATCAGCCGGCCCTTTGTTATATCTCCCAATGGCCGGCTGGACACTAACAAACTCACTAACAAACTGGCTCCCAGATCCTAACTTATAGGAAAAGATAACTATGGCCTAAAACTAGCCACTAGAGGTGGGCCTTCTTCTTCTTCCTGCCAGATTGCTTCCCAATGAAAGTGTCTACAACACTTCCATCCTCCTTTCGAAATAGCTCGTCCTCGAGCTGGAATTTGGGATAGGTGGCCTTGAAATCTTCCAGCAGCTCCCAGGTTGAATGAGCTGGCCTTGACCGAGCCATTGCACCAAAACTTCCCACACACCATGGTTGAGGCGGCCTTGGGCAATGTGGTGGGCTCGGGAACAAGCATGGCCATGGACAATCTGTAGGTAGTGGAACAATGTCTGTAGGAGTGTTGCCATGGAACTTCTTCAGAACACCACGTGGAACACATTGTGGATGCGTGCCTTAGTGAGGGAGGCGAGGCGGTAGGCCATCGAGCCAATGCGCTCGAGCACCTAGAAGGGGCAAGTGGCATGGGGCGTGAGCTTGGCATTCTGGCTGGACTCGATAGGCTGCCGTCAGCCTTACTGGTGAAGGCGGAGCCACACCCAATCGCCCTCCACACCGAAAGACACATCATCTGGTGTGTGCCATTTGCCGAGTCATGGCTCGCTTCATGATACTACGGGCTTGGAGGAGCCGTTCCGGACAGCAGCCAGGAACTCATCCCTGGCCGTCGGTTGCTTGTCCAAAGTCTGACCACCTTTGAGAGACACAGGCGTCTGAAGCGGGGGTGGGCGGTGGTCGACCATACACCACTTCAATCGTGAATGATGTGTACTGTCACTTTGTTAAAATCATTTTAGTTTTTTTTATGTAGAGATTATGTAACAAAAACATGCTACCCTGCAAATTTATAGATTTTTCTGACAAAATTTAGAATTATTATAATTATTTTATGGTAATTTAGGAATAGAAGGATGAACTATCCTTAGCAAACAAGTGTTTTCTCTAACAACTCTGGGATATGGGTAGAGTGAAATGTACAAATATGTTCTTTATAATTTTTTTTTTTGACTCCTATTGGAAGTACGCACAGTTCAATTTGGAATTACTTTCGATAAGCACGCAAAAATTCATTTTAATGATAGAAAAATATCAAATGAGTTTCAAATAAAAAAACAGTAAAAATGCCATCAATCGATAGAGCATGATTTTATATGAACATTGCAAAAAGAATCATTCCATTTGGAGTTCATATGAGTGATATAAACTAGTTTCAAATTTTATACACGCATTAAAAAGTAAAAAATTACTATTCCATGATGAACTTCACGAGTCAAGGTTTTTTTCACATGCATCCAAACTACAGAGAAGAAAACGGTTTCGAATGCCTAAACACGCACCAACTATTGAAAGGCCGAGTGGTCAGCTCATCGGGTTTAGTAGGAACAGGTCGTAGGTTCAAACCACTCCGCCGCCATATTTTAAAGCTTTATTTGAAGCGAGTTTTTTCACCTGCATCCAGACTTCAGATAAGAAAAGAGTTCCGAACGGCCAAATAAATGCTAACAAGCTACTAACCCAGTGGTTACCTCATTTGGTTTATGGAGCACTGAGCAATAGGTCTCAGGTTCAAAACCGGGTATCGTTCCCTTCATTGTTTTTTCTTTCCATTTTTTCTTTATCTGCTTGCTGATCTTTAAAAAACCATAACTTTTGTATATAAACTCGAATGAATAAAAATTACATTTATATATATATATATATATATATATATATATATATTGTGTAGAAAAAAAGATCCACAATTCTGTAGTTTATGATTTTTTTCGTTTGACATTGTTACGGTATGTAAAAAAGTGATTTAGTGCTCAGATCTATATTTGTAGGTCCTAAAATTTTAATATTATATCTAATTTTAGGTATCTCAATGATCTCAAATGGAAAGGTTATCAACTACAAAGTTGTAGGTCTCATCACGGTCTACAACTTTTGTTTTCATTATTTCTCCATCCGAGTTCAGTTGAACAGTTCAAAAATATTTGAATTGCAAAATATATGAATTGTAGGATTACTTTTTTTTATAGTTAATGACGATACATTCGATCACTTTCGTCATGAGCTATTGTCACAAAAGATTGGGAGGTGCACATGGTGACGGTTGTTTATGACCAAAGCACAACTTAGTCAAACGCTTGTCATCCATTGAAAATTTGTCATAAACGCATCGTTTTTATGACTAAAAAGTGCTTTGTCATATCAAAATTTTCATAGAAGGCCCAATCTCTTATAGTGTCAATTCGCATCGGCGCCCTCTGCCCGTCTCCTCGCCTATCTGCAAGTCAGATCCAGCCTCCCTACACCATCCACCGCACCTCCATTTCCCGCCCCAGCTCCCATTACGCAAGAAACTTCGCAAAACGAAAGCACCAAAAGGACGCAGGAAGGAGAGGAGAGCGCTTACGCACCTGGAAAACGGCCGGAACGAAAGAACTGGAACTGGCACGCCCAGCTCTTATCTCACGCGGTTTCTGCTTCCGGGAGAAGCCGGCGACTGGGGCCAGCGGCCCCGCGCACGATGGGGGCCTCCTTTGCCGTTGCGCAGCCGCATCGGACCGCCCAAGACCATGCCCGGGGGCCTCCTGTGCCGGTGGCCCCTGCGCCGGGACACCCGCCTGCCCGCGCCAGAGCTGCTGCGCCGAGGGCTTCCCGCGCCATTGTGCCGCCGTGCTGGGGCGTCGCCGTGACTGAGGTCGTCGCCATGATGACAGGCTTTGTGGCCGCCCGCTACTGAGAGAGGAAGGGTGAGGGAGGGAGGAGTAATGGAGCTGTTGCCGCCTGCCATTTACACAGGAGAGAGAGAGCAAGGAGCAACGATCTTGCTAGGCGCACCACGGGCTCCGTCGCCAATGAGCGGTCGACAAGACCCAACACCGCCGGATCACCTAGCGCGCTCCAGAGACCATGGCGGGACTCACAAGGACTGCTCGACGACGGCGGAGGGTAGAGCAGCTGGCTGGCTTGCAAAAGCGCGCGAACTCGTCGCGCGCCAGTCGTAAAAGCCCGCGAAAACAGATGTTTGCTCGCGACCATGTCACTGCACGGGGCTCAACGCTCACTCCCACAGCCGAGACTGGCCCCACCATCCACCGACCGCAAATCAGGCGCGAGGTCGTCACCCGCCAATCCCAAGGACTGCTCATAAGCGCCGTGCCATGTGTGTGCATTGTACAGGCCCTTACGCGCCCGCCTCAGCTAAGGGCAGGCACGAACCTCTAAAAACCGGTGCAAATTCTATAACAGTTTCGCTAGGGGGTATCATAAACCATTCTTTTGAAATATTCACACCGTGCTTCGATTTTGTATTGATCTGCATCCGGAGTGGATTTTCACTTCTTTTAATACAGGATTTCGGATCCGACGCCGTAGCAGTGCCCTACCTATTGACCCAGGAGGAGGAGCTGTGTCCTAGCTAACCGTAGTAGTATTCAATCTCTACCCTACTCATGCCCAAATAATGGGCCTGTTCGCTGGTTGGTGCTGGTGCTGATTTTCTGTGAGAGGAAAATACTGTTAGCTGGCTGGTTTGGGCTGGCTGAAACCAACAAGCGAACAGGCTGATTCCAGGGCAGGGCAACCGCCGAAAAGCCTGCAGACGCTGCAGCGGTTGGCATGCTGTTGCACACAGGCTTGCAGCATGGCCCGCGGCCACAGACTTCCATGAATTAAGAGCAGCTCTAACAGACGTGGGACCTATGTTGTGTAGGCTATTTTAGAATTTTTACGGCAAGCCATGCATCATTGAGACCAAACCATATCCAATCACCTCTAGGAATCTGTTTTCGAGACAACTGGTCCAATCACCTCTAAAAATCGCATGTCTAGAGGCAGCTGAGAATAACCCCAACTACGTCTAAAAATGTGATTTTTAGAGGTGGTTGGGCTTTCTAATCGATATTTTTTGAGGCAGGTTGAAAGCCTAATTGACTCTAAAAAATCTATTTTTAGAGGTTGGTCATTCCAGAAACCATTTTAAAGGTAGCTTCAGAGCCACATTGTTTTACAAGATTTATAACGACGTGTTTTGTACAAAATTTATAACTGATCTCACAATGTGTCCTTGATATGGTCAATCGACCAAAGGCCAGCGAGACAACAAGATGCAACCATTGTTACACGCTAAAACCCGTTTAGGTACCACTTGAAAAAAATTTGGTGCAGCCTCCTTGCACCGGTGTCTCCGTGTAGGCCCACTCGGATGGAAGCCAGGTGTCCTAGGAAATCCATCACACGGCCAAGAGGTGGAGTTTCTCAGGAAATCCAAGCACATACTCCTAAATACGCTTTGAACATGGATTGTTCACAAGTGGTTCCTAAATTACAGATTCAGAACTAGAATTACGTTTTTTTTTACGGATGGAGTAGCCCAGAGCACATACTCCTACAGTATGTCTTGCATGAACAGTACACAGCGTCCCTAAAAGTGCACGGTCAGATCGAAGCGCGTCACATGGGATTCAAGTGAGGCAGGGCTGCTCGTAGTAGCTGCTGGAGTGATGAGTTTGACAGACACCCGGGTAGTGCGGGTTGCAACAACCCAAAAAAACATAGAAACGCCGCATTTGCATGCGCAAACAAATTGGTCAGGCCTTCAGGAGCAATATGCCAATATATACATGTCCGTTCAAAAAGATCAGGAGCTACCAGCAAGATAACCTGGCTCTATGTATTTTTCTGCTTAGTTACTGTAAACCCCCCTTGCCATGCATGACAAGATGCTGCAATAATCCACACATGCACGACCGATGATCCTGTTAAATTTCACTGGTACTCTATTCCTTGGCTGGCACAAGCACAACTACTAGTCTACTAGTACTAAGCTAGTACTGCTCCTCTAATCTTCATGCTGCCATATATAGCAGTATTGGCATACAGTGAGAGTGAGCTAACCACGAACACGATGGAGAGGAAGCAAAGAGCACTCTATTCCCACTACTAGCTACTACTTCTCCAGATTCCATACGCCCTATATATATAGCTTAAAAGTAGTGTTGCATCAGGTAGCCGCCGCAATGGTAAGCTACTAGTTTCAGGCGACGCAGTTGAGGCCCAAGCAACCCATCCACAGGCTCCTCCTCGCCGCCGTCTTCTGCAGACAGCAAAACCAAAGCAAGGAAATTTTTAGCCTGCATGAACTCAAGGACAGCAAGAAGAATACGCGTGCAGTCGATCTACGTGTCGCGTACGTACCCGGCGCCTTGGAAGGCGGGAGACAGCAGTGTCGTCGTCCGGCGGCGGCACCCGGTACAGGTCCTCGTCGACGGGCCTCACCAGTCACCACCACCCTGCGGCAGGCGCCCTTCTTGGCCGGCGTGCGCTGTGCCGCCGCCGGCCTCTTGTGCTCCGCAGCTCCAGCGACGACGACTCCGCCGCCCGCGGTCTGCGGCCTCCGCGCCTTCTTAGGCGCCGGCGGAGAGTACCTGAACCAGGCGTCGCTGCAGGCCTCCGGCTCCGGCGCGTACCAGCACCAGGACTCGCCCGCCGCGGCGCCAGAGTACTGCGGCTCCGGCTCGTCTGGGGAGGACGTCGAGGAGGAGTAGTAGTTCCACTCCCCAAACGAGGGCACGTGCCGCCGCCTCGCCTTCTCCATGATCTCAGAAGCCTGTCGTCTCCGACGAAGCCGATCGAAGCTGGTGAGTAGAAGGCTGGCAGCAGCAGAGAAGGTAACTAAGCTCTGCTGGTGGGAGGACATTGGGCGCTGGATGCACGTACCTAGTCCTTATAAATGCGCGCTCGGCTTCGAGCCTTCGACCCCCATGCCTCTTGGCATCGTCTGGAAGAAGAAGTGCGCGCGAGCAGAGCATTACGTTGACCTAGGAGTAGTAGTAGCTGTGCCCTAGCTAACCGTAGTATTCAATCTCTGAACCAGGCATCGCGCGCTGCAGGTCTCCGGCTCCGGCGCGTACCACCAGCACGCACTGGGCCGCAGTTCCACTCCCCGAACGCCGGCACATGCCGTCGCCAGGCCTTCTCCATGATCTGGTCATGTGTCTGGACTCTGGATGTACGTATCTCTACCAATATATAATGCACCGCCTTTGAACTTACCTAAAGCCACTCCATAAACTGTCCACCACAGTCATGAACTCTTTTAAGTGCACCAAACAAATTTCACCCAGCAGCAGCTAACCTTTTAAATGAAAGGACGAGATTGACTCTGTCCTCTTCTTTCTCTAACTCACTCACGTTCAACGGACGAGATTGCTATGACCAAACCTCATCACTCATCCTGCCCACCCCACGCGTGCCTCTCCCGCTTCACAAACGCCACAACTCCTCGATCTTTCCCCCACGGACGCAACCCTATCCCCACGCGCGCAGGGGCGGATCCAGCAGCATGGGGGGGGCTCAAGCCCCCCCTACCCATACCGAATCAGTGCAAATTACTGTAGAGCCCCTATGAATTTTTAGGCAAAGTTCTATAGTGTAAGAGGGGCTGAGACTTAAGATCGAGCAGCAGTGCTGTTCACCCCCCCCTAAAATATTTCCTGGATCCGCCGCTGCACGCGCGGCTCCTCCTCTCCCCTAGGCGTGACCCTATCCCCCAGCGTGATGCGCGTGGCTCCTCCTCTCCACCAATCCTCTCCCCCACGTGTAGGCTCGAAACCCTTGCTCCGTGCGCCGATGGCGATATGGCTACTGTTCCGGCGCTCCGGCTGAGGACGAGGTGGGGCGATGCCATCGCGGCCTCCGCCACTCCTGGGCGCCAGGACGCGGGAGCCAGCCACCGGTTGAGGCGAGGCTGAGGCGGGGAGCGTCGCCTCTGGGCTAGGCGAGGCCGCAGTGGGGCGCGAAGCTGGTCGGGGCCGCCGTCCCCAGGGGTGGCAAGGCGGGGTGCATGCCGGGGGTTCAGATGTACACCCGCGCTCCGTGTGCCTACAGATGATGTACAAGATGCTGGCGATCTCCTTCTCGACGATGACGCTCTTCACGGGGGTCATGACATTGTATGGGAGCAGCCTGCAGTATGCGAGGCTGGCGCCACTCGTCGGGGGCTAGGTTGTCGTCTCCTTCTTCACCTGGTTCGTCGGCATCGTGGCATTGCCATGGCCGAGATCTGCTCCTCCTTCACGGAACGCCCCCATGCTAAGTGCCGCACTCTCTCTACTTACATTAGGCATTTTAGGGATGATAGCATCTGCATTAGATTATTTTTTCAGCAAGTTCTTTGTTTTGTATTATCTTACGAACATGATTTGCTAGACGGAGATGGTTTGCCCTGGCCTCTGCTTATAAAGTATTAATGTCCCAAAGCCAACCATCTCAAAGGTAAAAGTTGTGGTTCAAGTTCAGTTTTCTCCAGTGATAGATGTCTGAAGCAACCGTGCTTGGTAAATATTTTTTGGTTTTCCTCTGATCTAAATATAAATGGAACATAGCGTTTATTGTACAAGTGGCCTTATGATTTGCCTTTTTATTTATAGATTATATTATAATAATAATATTGCTCTATTTCCTCTAACGCCCAATTCTTTGTAGAATCTAATTACTCTGATCTGTGGCATCCTGAATTGATAGGAAGCTGCGATGGGGAAGAGCTTTCCGTGGAGGGGCGCAACCTGCTGTGCGTCGCCTACAAGAACATCATCGGCGCAGGGTCTCATGGCAGTTCATCTCCTCCATCGAGCAGGAGGAGGGCCGCAGTAGTAGGAAGCTTAATCTGCAATTAGAGATGGAACATGAAAATGCTGCATGTACTGACCATGTGTAGTTAGTCTGTTGCTTGTCTCTGAGGCACCTGATAAGTCACAAACATTATCCACTGATGTGCACTCACAGTATCCCTCTACAACCAACATTAATATTTCTATTTATGTGCCTAGAATTTCATATGTTAGGATGTGGTGCTTGAGAACGTTTACTATATGTTAGTGTGTGCAGAATTGGTCAAACAAATACTTCTTTTTACGTGCCTAAAATTTCTTTCTCGTATCTGTGTATATTTCATAAAATCCAAAATTTGAGGGTTTTTTTTTGTAATTTTTGGGAAGTTAGGATCCATTTATTTGCTCCAGAGATTGGTTTTGCTTCAAATTATCTTGTAGTTAGATTCTATTTATGTCCAGTTCTATTCTATTTTCAGTTCAGGGTTCTCAATGTATGATTGCTTGCAGGGAAATCAAAGCCATAAAGGAGCCATCACAGCAGAGATTCTGGAAGGTGTGGCCTTCCTATTTTTTGTTGGGCTATTGACTAATTGATATGGCGTTCTAGAAAACTAAATCCTCAGAGAACACTACCAGATTCAAAGTAAATTTTCACATGGCATATGTTTCATTCACGAGAACACTACCAAGTGCTTGCTTTATCACCGATGGTTATCAATCATATTATTGTCATGGTTGTTAATATGGCTTGAAACAGATGATGCTAAGGGGGTGTTTGGTTCTTTAGTCGCTCCTAAAATTCATGTCACATCGAGTGTTTAGATACTAATAAGGAGTATTAAATATAGATTAATTACAAAACCAATTATATAGATGGAGGCTAATTTGCGAGATGATTTTTTAAGCCTAATTAATCTGTCATTAGCACATGTTTACTGTAGCACCACGTTGTCAAATCATGGACTAATTAGGCTTAAAAGATTCGTCTCGCAAATTAGTCGCAAGTTATGCAATTAGTTTTGTAATTAGTCTATATTTAATACTCCATGCATATGTCAAATATTCGATGTGACAGGAATTTTAGGAGTGGCTAAACAACCAGGGCCTAAGACTTTGTAGATTATAATATTAATTTGTTCAACTACTTCCCAACGAGAGTGTGAAGCTTGCGTCTTTTCTCCATGATGCATATCTTATCTCGAATGCACTGTGAAGCTTGCAATGTTGCTTGCCGTGCTGAATAAGTGTTCTTTGTGTCGGTTTTGAGAATTGTCTCCCATTGCAATGCACGGGTCTTGTTATGTATGAGTGTCTTTCAAATTATATGTATGGTCATATACAAGTACGTGAAACTTAAACAATGAAAAAAAATATTATTGTTTGATTGTTTTTATGTGTATCCTGAAATAAAGTTGTGGCGTACTTGTTAACGATGGACGGGGTGGGGGTGGGAAAAAAGGGAACGAGGGAGGCAGTAGTCAGTACAGTTAATGAGCTTAGCTTGTGCATGTGTACAGGTGGTCAGGTACAGCGAGGTGAGCAGTGCCGCTCATGCTGCGGCCTCGCCAGCTACTACAGCCCTATACAGACCGGCGCGCGGCAAGTGCAACTGCATGCTACTGCCGCGTCTGCAGGCTTTTCGGCGGTGTCCCTGCTGCCCTTCAGTCCTTGAAGACTGGAAAACTCACATCATGTTTTGATTTTGCATTTGGCAGAGCACTTAGGCTGCGTTCGGTAGAGATTCTCTAGTAGCTTCTGAAGCTGGTTTACATGTTTTTCCACCAAACGGGTCAAAAACGATGTGCTTCTCGCGCGGAGCCATGGAAATGACGCTGAGACAAGCAGCTGGCGCATAGAGGAAAATAGCAGCTTCCTACCGCTCCATCTGCCAACGCGCGTGCCGGAACGATTTTGCCCAATAACGGGCGCGCGAGGCCGCGCAGGCACGACGACGAGCAGAGTGTGGGTCGCGGGACGCGACGACGAGGCGCAATCGTAGCGCGGACACGGGCCGCGACGGCGAGACGGAGCACCAACACGGCCCTCCTCCATGTGTGCGGGTGCTAGCACGCAAGAGCAAGTTAGAGACGAGGGAGCCAATGGAAGAAGAGGCTGCGAGGAAGGAGGAACTGCGGGCCATGCTGGTGCTCAGGTGGCTGAGGTTGGGAGAGGAGGCCGGCACAGGGGCGCCCGAGACCTGGAGAGGAGGCCGGCGTGGGCCAGGTGCGTGTGGAGACGACGGTCGCACGGAGGAGATGAGTCCCGTACGGTGGGTTGATGGGATACAGTAGAGAGAATAGAAAGAGAAGAGAAATAAGAAAGAAAAGAAAAAAAGAGAAGGATGTTATACACATTTCACTCTTTTCAAACACCCAAACATAGCTGTTTTACCAAACAGTTTTTTTAAATAGCTTCAGCTCTACCATACTCTACTATAGAAACCATTGCATTGCTAGAGCTATTTTCTTCAGAGCTAAAGCTCTACCAAACAGGCCCTCAGAGTCAGGCACCCTCAGCTCAAGCTTCTGACAAAGTCCTACCAAACGGACAAATAAAAAACTACTACGGTTAAGAAGCGAGCACCTTTTCTATTCCAGTAATGGTTGGAATAGGGCGTCCCTATGCCCGGACGGTCCCATTGGCGGGCTATGACACCAGCCCAATGACCCGCTCCTATCCGCTCGTCCACTCTTGCCCCCAAACACAGTTTCTAAAAAAACGCCGCGACCGCGCTCCACCGCGGCGCCTTGGCGACGGCGTCCGGGCACCCGTTGGCATGTAGGTGTTGCACTAAAAGCGCATGTTGCAAACGTATGTTTTAGATGTTTCAAAGGTATGTTGTATGTGTTTCATATGGATGTTGCAAAAGTAGATCATGATGTTGCATATGTTGCAATAGCTATGCACGTACGTTGCAAGCGCCTGTTCCATATGTTTCATCTGTTTTCAGATGTATGTTGTAAGTGTTTTATCTGGATGTTGCATATGTTTCCCACATATGTGTTGCTAGTGTTTTATCTTGATGTTGCATATATTTGCAATGGCTCTCAAGTGTTTTCCAAGTGTTTCAGATATGTTGTAAGTCTTTCAGTTGTTTTGAACGTATGTTGCAAGTGTTTCGTCAGGATTGCAAAAGTAGATATGGTGTTGCACATGTTGCAATAAGATCTACCGCCAGAAGCCGCTTACTACATACTTTGGGTCATTCTTTGTGGGTCGCCGTCTTGGGCACGTGAGGCCAGCAGACGATCTCGTGTGGCGCGCATCCACATGTGGGGCAAGTGGATGAGACCCATGTGAGCGAGAAAATGGAGCGGCACGGTGGTCCCCACGTGAAACGAACTCCCGTGTAACGCACGCACGCACGCAACAACGCGGGCATCCGTCCGTGTGTCCGGACGCTTAGTGATGTCCCTTTCTATTCGCGCCAAGTGCCAGCAGAACGGCGCTAGAATCGAAGCCGCGACGGCTCGATCATCAAGTGCGGGCCCGCCGCCGCCGCCGTAGCCCCCCCCACCCAGCGTGCTTCAATTTGGCCCTGTTAGGATCGACTCAATGGCGGTACCCAAACCTAAAAATAAGTCTCAGACGTAAATTGCTTTGCCTATCAAATACCCGCCCAACGGTGACCCATCCGCGCGACGCATTTTGGCTACCGGGCCAAAGGAAACGCAAAAAAGCGTCCTTCTCTCTCCTCGACCCATATCTCTGCGGCACGACGGCGTGAAGGAGGCAAGGCGGGAGCGGGAGTCCGGCGCGACCGCGCAGGGGAGGGAGCTCTTCATGTGCGGCCTCCGGTTCTTCTCCATGTCCTTCCTCTCCAGCTTGCATCCCCGCCGTCGCCGCCCCTTGCTTGTGCGTGTGCGTGTTCGCCTCCCTCTGCGGGCGACGCTGCCAAACTGCCTCAGCTGCTCTCGCCTCCGGCTCTTCATCTCAATCGACCACTCTACTCTGGTCTGCTCTCACCTTGGCTCGTTGCGGCTGCTGCTTGCTTGCGGTGTGCAGTGCAGATCTCGAGCTAGCCTTTTGGTTAGGACAAGAGAGGCTGGAGAGCTGCTGCTGTGCTTTGCTTGCTGCCTTGGGCGGGGTCTGCTGGCTGCTCATTTATACAGGGAGTGGGTATGGGCCAGGTGAGAGAGCTTTGTAAAGATGATGCGTTCGTGATTTAGCTGTGCTTGTTGTCTAGTTTCGTGCTAAATCTTTGATTCCCGTGTGTTTTTCTTTTTCCTATTTTCGGAGCCCTTTTTGGGGGATTTTTTGTTCTTCGTGTTTGAGCCCGAATCTCGTGGAATTGGTTGAGGAGAAATGTTGATAGGACCTTAGGGAGCATCTTTGATATGATCCCCCTCCAAATCCTTCACAAATTTGGCTTGAATTTTGAATTTCGTCTTTGGGGACTTTTTCGTGTTCTTGGCCATGATCTGTTTTTCCCAGAGATTGAGGTTGGTTCGAGCCATGATCTTGTAGGAGTAGCTCGACAACTTCCTTGTGATGGCCTGTGCAAAGTTTGGGAACGAATCATTGTGATTTGACCGATTTTTGGTTGATTTTGTGTCCGCCGTTCTCTGTCTTCGGTTCGTGCGTTGTCTTTTCTGTTCTTTCTTTGCAGCATCGCTGTTCTTCAGTGGAGGGGCTCGTCCGTGCGAAGGGGCCGCGCGCCTCGCCGGATCTCGCGCCGGAGCTCGCAAGTCGGTGGCCGG
The DNA here is from genome assembly GCA_904845875.1 of Miscanthus lutarioriparius. Taxonomy (NCBI): domain Eukaryota; kingdom Viridiplantae; phylum Streptophyta; class Magnoliopsida; order Poales; family Poaceae; genus Miscanthus; species Miscanthus lutarioriparius. Next base: position 39,899,611 of record CAJGYO010000009.1, read on the forward strand.
CCGCGGGGAAGACAAAGACGGAGGAGCAAGCGGCATCGCTGTTGGAGAAGGAAGGTTTTGGGTCCGTGACCCTTTCTCCGTACGTGACTCAAATCATGAAATAGGTCTCGTGTTTGCCTTCAAATCGTTGGAGACAGTCTTATGCATCCCAAACTACCGTACCCACCTGTATTGACCCTAGTAGCTGTGTCAATAGCCAACCGTAAATGAGGCATGCATGCATCCGTAGCTACTAATCAATCTCTCTATCTATTGATGCTCAAATAGTACGTTCGCCAGGAAGACAGCAGAGGCATGCCAGTATGCCACAGGCTTCTTCCATGAATTGCCCGCGCGCAAGCGGCAGGCCGGGGAAGCCGAGCCCCATCCTTCCATCCATCGTAAATGCGCGCCATTTTCTGCTGCGGCCGCGACACTGTTATCCCCCTGCCGCGCGCGGAGCGCCGGTCTGTAGCGCTAGCTGTAGCTGGACGCGACCGGCACTGCTCAGCTCCCCTGTACCTGGCCTGTACATGCACAACAAGCTACTGCTTCCTTCGTTCCCTTTTTTCCCACTCCCACACACCAGCTAACTTTTAACTCCGTCCGTCTCTCACCTCAGCTAAGTACGTGCAGCCAGCCACTACTCTCTTTCTCCCACCACCATACCTATCTTCTCTGCTTCGACCTCTTTGCCTTGAGCTTATGAGACGGACACATTACCAGATCATGGAGAAGGCTACGTGACGGCACGTACCGGCGTCCCGGGAGTGGAACTCTTTGGTTCGTCACTAAGATGTGACAAATTTTCGATGGCTGTTGTTTAGATGCTTGCCACAAATATTTGACAGGACATCACAATATTACCACACATGGTTAAACTATATTACACTAAATCAAAACAAATTAATAATAGATATGAAATAGTGGATTAATTATAGATTGATAGATAAGAAACAATAGCTTAAATATTGGTGCCGGGGAGGGGCTGTGAGGGAGGTCCAATGTGGACCAAGTCTTGGCCACAGATCAAGAGATGGACGGTTTAATATTTGTTGTAGGTGTGAGGTATGTATACTAATATTTCTACACGTTTCCTAGTTCAGATGCCTGAATTAAAGGACTGAGAGAGATTGAGAGAGGAAGAGAAAGAAAATCTATACTGCTGGTTTTTTTGGATGGTTAGATTAAAATCTAATAGATACTGTTCTGAAAAGAACTTCAAAATCAGGCATATGAGAAATAGCAAATCACATATTATTATTGTATTCCCAGATTTATTATTTTAAAGAAAAAGGCTAGTTGACCTTCATGTTCACGAAGGAACATGGCAAGGCAGAGCACAGCGCGACCACGGTGCTCGCCCTCCCACCGATGCATTCCCGTTCGCAGTGCTCTCCCTCCTGCCCGATCCGCACTTCCGCCGCCGCCCACCAGAACCAACCCGACGGCAGCTACGCGGCGGCGCATGACCGCGGGGCCCTCCTTTGCTACTGGCTCCACGTCCTCGGGCCAAAGAGGGTGTTCTCGTGACTAGCTCCGCTTCCTCGCGGCCAAGGTCAGCCCTGGAGAACTCATCATGGTGGGCGGGATGGGGACGACAACATATCCGTGGAGGAGGAGGCGTGGCGGTAGAGGGCTTTGTAGCGGAGGCGGAGGGAAACCATGCCACACGATTTGACGAAAAAAAAATGGCGAATGCTTGTTCCAGGTGTGGCGAGCCCTGCTTCAATAATCAACCGAACACCTACCTAAGCACATGTGGCAATCTTAACTTCAGGCGTGGCAAGGTGTGGCAGGCAACCAAACAGGCCTGAGGACTCAAGCGGTGCCTGTTTTAGGTGTTAAAGTTGTTCAGCTTAGGTCTAATGACCGAGTCCTAAGCACTATGGGCACACCACCTCTATCGAACACATGTTGATCGGACGTGTGGACTAATTCACTGTTGGATTGGTCCCAACCAATAAAGGACACCCGTGGCTTTTGACGTCTCTCTGCTCTCTCAATGGGATATCCACCATATCCCTAACCTACCGATCTGAGGCACAAAAGTCGGGTCAAGATCATAGGCTAGTCACCAGTCCCTGTGCCAATGATTCTTCAGAGTCTGACTACCAACAAGGCGAGTACCGACAACTTAACAAGAGGTGGATCCAGGAGACATCAACCATAATGATCATCTACGTCTAATTGAGGTATGTACTAATTAATCATGAAATTAGTGTGTTCATGTTATTAGGTTAGTGATTGTAATAGGCTAATCACACATTTACGTTCTAATATCAGGTACTTCCCGCCCCCGTGGTGTAGACCGCCGGCGCCTAAGAAAGCGTGAAGACCGCCGGAGATTGCAGGAGGCAGAGAGCACCAAGAGCGTCACATTGCGACGGAGACCCCGGTAAGGGCGGTGGCGGCAGCGCTCACGCCGGCCAAGTGCGCGCCCCCAGGGTGGTGAGCCCGTGTTTGCATTGCATGCCTCTGTGCAAAAGCATGCCACTCACTGCAGCGTGCAGGCTTTTCGGCGGGGACGCTGCCCTTGGAATGGACATTGGTCAATCGTGGTGGAGCCTATTATTATTTGGCCATGAGTAGAGACTTAATGCGGCGGTTAGCTAGGACACAGCTACTTCCTCTTGGGTCAATAGCATGCTGGGGTAGAGTACTTTTACAGCGTGGGGATCCGAAGTCCTGTAGAAAAAGGAGAGAAGATCCACTCCGGATACTAAGTTCCTCAGTGCAGATCAATACAAAATCGAAACACGGTGTCAATATTTGGACAGAAATGGTTGATGATATAGTTCTAGGGAAACTAAAGGCTTCGTTTGAACTGCTTCGCTTCAAGTTTTCCAGCTCTACTTTATATTTTTAGCTAAATAGATATAGATTCACAGACTCTGCTGCTTCAGACAAAAAGGATAGACTTGTGACCACACATAAAATGATACTATAGAAACTCTAGGGGTTTTTTTACATACTTTACGGTAGAATTTGTGAAGCAAAGCTTACGGAGCAGTTGCAAACAAATGTAAGTGCCTTCTACCAACAGTACTGTATAAATAACGGCAAATGAAATATACGGTGGCACGTGCCCACACAGGCCACAGCGGCCCCATTTTAAAGTACATCGGGACGCTACCCTACATTCGGACGCGTGAGAGAACCAACGGTTGGCCGAACAGAAGCCCGTGTGTCGGAAACGGCGAGGTTACAGTGGTCCACTAGTTGCTCTACAGTCATCGCGACGTCAATGGCCGGCTATCTAGCCCTGACGTGATTGCCCGGCAGCACCAGCACTCCAGCAGTGCGCAACGAAGGAATGCGAGCGCAGGCGTCGCCATGCCGCGCGTACATCATGTATAGTGCGCAGCCGTCGTGCGCGCGCCGTGCGTGCAGTCAAAGCAACCCGACCGAGAAATTTATGGCCTGGCCTGCCCTGCCATGCCACTCTGCCTCGCGTGCAGTTCTTCCTTCCAGACGACGACGCCACGGCAAGGCATGGGGGTCGAAGGCTCCAAGCCGAGCCCGCATTTATAAGAAGGACTAGGTACGTGCATCCAGCCATTGTCCTTCTCCCACTACCACCACCTTCTCTGCTGCTGTAAGCCTTCTACTCACCAGCTTCGACTCTTTGCCTTCGATCGGCCTCTGCGATCATGGAGAAGGCTAGGCGGCGGCACGTGCCGGCGTTCGGGGAGTGGAACTACTCCTCCTCCTCGACGTCCTCCCCAGAGGAGCCGGCGCCGCCGCACTCCGGCGCCGCGGCGGCCGAGTCCTGGTGGTGGTACGCGCCGGAGCCGGAGGCCTGCAGCGACGCCTGGTTCAGGTACTCCCCGCCCCCACGCCGTAGGCCGCCGGCGCCTAATAAGAAGAAGGCGCGGAGGCCGGAGACCGCGGGCTGCGGAGTCGTCGTCGCTGGAGCTGCGGAGCACAAGAGGGCGGTGGCGGCAGCGCGCACGCCGGCCAAGGGCGCCCGCAGGGTTGTCGTGAGGCCCGTCGACGAGGACCTGTACCGGGTGCCGCCGCCGGACGACGATACTGCTGTATCTCGCCTTCCAAGGCGGCGGGTACGTACCGTGACATATTAGCCAGAGCGACAGCAAAAGCTCACGTATTCTTCATTTCTTCTTGCTATCCTTCAATTCTTGCAGACTAAAAAGTTTCCTCGCTTTGGTTTGCAGAAGAGGGCGGCGAGGAGGAGCTTGTGGATGGGCTGCTTGGGCCTCAACTGCGTCGCCTGAAGCTAGCTAGCTTGTTACCATTACCAATGGATGCGGCTAGCTAGCTGATGCAACACGTACTACTCTTAAGCTATATATATGGCGTATGGAATCTGGAGAAGTACTAGCTAGTAGTGTAGTGGAACTAGAGTGCTCTTTAAATTTCATGTTTGCTTCCTCTCCATCGTGTTCGTTGTTAGCTCACTCTCACTGTATGCCATACTGCTATATATGGCAGCATGAAGATTAATTAGAGGAGCAGTACTAGTAGTTGTGCCAGCCAAGCAATAGAGTAGCAGTGAAACTCGACAGGATTAAGTGGTGCATCTTGTCATGCCATGGCATGATGGTACCAGTTAATAGAGCCATCTTGCTAGCTAGTAGCTCCTGATCAATTTGTTAGATTTGTTGCAAATGCTAGCTGCGTTTCTATGTTTGGGTTAGTGCAATCCGCGCTACCCGGATGTCTGTGTGAAACTCATCACTCCAGGTCTCCAGCCAGAGACTACCAGCCTTGTGCCTTACTTGAATGCGAAGTGACGCACATTTTAGGAACGGTGGGACTGTTCATGCATGACATACTGTGCATGTGCTTTGGGCAACGATTTATGAACGATCCATGTTCAGAGAGTTTATAAAAAAAATTCCCACAAGAGGCGAGCCCCATTTCCTCTCAGAAAACCGAAAATACAGGAGTTTGGTTTAGCAAAAGAACAGGAAGAGTTTAATTTCCCACATGCTTCCTAAAAGGCGACAGATCAGAGAGCAAGGTCCAGTTTAGTTCCAGAAAATTTTGCAAAATTTTTCAGATTCCCCGTCATATCGAATCTTTGGACGCATGCATGAAGCATTAAATATAAATAAAAAATAAAACTAATTACACAGTTTAGACGAAATTCCCGAGACGAATCTTTTAAGCCTAATTAGACTATAATTGGACACTAATTGCCAAATAACAACGAAAAGTGCTACGGTGGGATTTTGCAAAAAATTTCACCATCAGGCCCCAAATGTACGTTCCGATTCAACAGTAAGATGTAAATGCTTACAACAGATGGCCCCAGAGCTGTGTTTCTTCTCTGCGAACTGGTCGGCTCTACACCAGTCCATTTTGGCAGAGCTCCATGCATGGCTATGGCTTGTTGCAGGCACACCCAGTACAAATCGATCCAGTGGGCCTCACTGTAGGAAACTGGATCCGGAATTACCTTGGCGCCGAAAGATTTTTCTTGAGTGCCATGATCAAACCGCCAAGGGAAGTGCATTTTTCTTGGCGTTGCTACTAAACTCTCAAGGAAACATATTCCTTGGAGGTTGAAGTAAACCGCCAACGAATATAGGTTTTTCCTTGGCGGTTTCCAATTATTTCCTTGAGTGTAACTATAAACGGTCAACCTTGAGTGTTATTCTTAACCGCCAAGAAAAATACCTATTTCCTTGAGTGTTATTCTAAACCGTCAAATACATTATCATTTCCTTGGGTGTTATTGAAGTTTCTTGGAGGTTGGCACCCAATGAAATGTTTGTAAGTATTTTGGTGACTCCGACTGAAAAAATCAATACTATCTTAATGGTGTCTGAAAATCCTAAAATTTGGTATGAGATCATAATATGGTTGTATTATCTTGGCATAAAATTTTCAAATCATATTAACAAAGTTGGACTATACGTTATTCACAAAAGGATATATCTCTCACATAGTTACATAGCTATGTGAGACATGTGTACATTTGTGAACAATGTATAGTACCACTTTGTTTAAATCATTCAATTTTTTATGCAAAGATTATACATCAAAACCATGTTGTCATGCAAGTTTGTAGAATTTTCTAACAAAGTTTAGATATTATTTAATTATCTTATGGCAATTTGGAGATAAAACTATGAATTATCCCAAGCAAGCAAATGGTTGTTTTTGTATAACTCCAAGATATGGGCTAGAGTGAAATGTATGAGCCAAAATATATTTTTATGTTTGTTTTTAAATCTTTTTGGAGGTATACGTATGAACAGTTCAGTTTACAATTACTTTAAATGAACATCCAGAAATTAACTTAAACTATAGGAAATAGAAAAATATATTCAAAAAATTTTAAACTCCTGCACAACAACTTACATATAGCATATTACATTTGAAAAATATATTGGGTATACAAGATACGTTTTTTCACGTTACTTTAGAAGAATTTTCCTACTTATTTAAACATTAGACAAAACAATTAACTACATATAATTGACAACCTCACAATATTCAACGTAAAATAAAGCCCATCTCATGGATGCAGCCCACTACAGCCCAAATCAAACACTGCCTCAGCCGTTAGATCGAAAGGAACAATCAAGATGCATTGGGCGTTGGAATATAACGCTCTCCAGAAACCCTATCCGCCACCGAGCCCCTCTTCCCCATACGACCTTTTTTTTTCTTTCTTCTCTGGTTATCTCCCGCTCCCCAGTCCGCACCAGCGCGCTGTTCTAGGGTTAGGGCCTTAGGGGCGGGCGAGCGGCGGTGGCACGGGGCCGCGTGGCGGCGGGCGGAGCAGCGGAGGCCGTCACGCAGGAGCTGAGCAGGGCAGCGCGCAGGCCGGCTCCGGGCTCCGGTGGACAGGCGTCGTAGGGCACAGGCGGCAGCTGGGCCCGGCTGGACACTAACAAACTCACTAACAAACTCCCAATCAGCCGGCCCTTTGTTATATCTCCCAATGGCCGGCTGGACACTAACAAACTCACTAACAAACTGGCTCCCAGATCCTAACTTATAGGAAAAGATAACTATGGCCTAAAACTAGCCACTAGAGGCTGGCGCCTTCTTCTTCTTCCTGCTGTATTGCTTCCCAATGAAAGCGTCTACAACATATATACTGATATTATTTGATTAAAAAACAGAAGATGTGTGAGGGTGACTAATTGATGATAACATGTTGTCTCACATATTAAATAATAAATAAATAGATGCTAATCAGCATGTCGGCACAAGCAGCAGTCCGACCATTAGAAATGTTTGCACTTATTTCAGTTTGTGGGTTGGTGATTCCAGTGCCTTTAAAGTGCCAGTAAGGATAAGACCTGTGAATTTATATGATGACTAGCAGTAGTAACATTTGTATATTTAGTAAAAAGTTAATATTTCTATGTCATGTCTGGTTGTGTTAGAATTAAATTAAAAAGAGATCTAGTGAGATTGATATGTGGTTCGTAGTAGAATTGAAAATACAGTTGCGTATATGTTGCTTGCATCTAAAAATTCAGACCATGCATTAGCAGTTACTCAGAATGTGTCAGGCTCAAATGGTAGCAGCAGCTTATTCAAATTGTAGCAGCTAGGGGCAGCACTTATTAATTCTTTAACCCAAACAAAATCATTACATTGATCTGGTTGGTGTAATTCAATTTTTGGACAAATGGATTATACGTTTATAACTGCTGTTATCTCTTTCTATTGGTTGTATGTCTTTCTCTAAAATAAAATTGTGATTTTGCCCTTAACTGTTCACAGTCAACGCGAATTTGCCCCTGTTTTTATCGTTGACCATGGGCAAAATCGCGTTGACTTGTGAACAGTTAAGGGCAAAATCACAAAGTTAGAAAAATGAGGACAAAATCACAATTGCACATCAAAGTAGGGGCAAGAACACAAGACCCATAGAAGAAATTGTCTATATGCTTCTACAAATTGAAACAATGTCTTATTTCTTAGCAATAATTTGGATATTTTTGTGAAAGCGCTGACTAGTATAGCACCTCATGTATGTTACTAGATTGGTACATGTCAAACTGCCTGTTAAAACCATTAGTTTTGTTTGGTTAATTCTTTGTTCAATTTTCTCATGTAGGTATGCAACCAGCAAATCTACGACTTCGGCCAAAAGATAGTGTGGTGGAGGGCTCGATACAGGAGTTAGTAATACCCCAACCACTTTGGAAACTATTAGTGACTTGTGTGTTATGATGTATAGACTTCATGTAAGGATAAATGACATGCACTTATAATATTCGTATGGATATTTTAACGTCAATATAATGGTTGGGGACCATAATAAAATGTCTATATGCATGTCATCATGTGTCAATTGAATATAGTGACTAGAATATTAGAATATATTGATTGTTACAATTTTTTTATTGCTAGGATAGATTTTCTTGGCGGTTGGCCCTCAAGGAAATTAGAATGAACTTCGTGGTTAATGATAGTCAAGGAAAACTATAATCTTGTTTGAGGTGAAGGACAGCCAAGGAAACAACAATTACCTTGCGGTTTATAGTGTTTCCTTGGAGGTTGTCTACCCTCGAGAAAATTAATTTACTTGGCTGCTGTCGCCCAACAAGCCCATCGAGCCCGCACTCTCAGCAACTGCTATCGTCTTGCGCCCAGCCTCCATGTGCCAGCGCTGCTGCACGTTCTCCCACCACAGGACCTGCCTTGGCCCACTGTTGCGCGTTCTCTCCCCACAAGATCTGCGCGTTCTCAAAGGAGCCGGCTTGTTGGGCGACGGCTACAAGGATGAACAACAAAGCAGGAGGAGATGCTGCCAGCCAGTATATATTTGCCTATCGGCTCACTGCTGCGGGATGAATTGATGATGCATGGTGCGAGTACGAGAGGCGGCCGGCTCCAGTTTAATTTTTCGACTTGATGCGCGGTCAAGTCATCGTCAACCTGGTATATAATTTATCCAGCTCATACAACAAAGCATTGAAATGTGCCAGCTGCATGCATGCCAACTTCAGCAGGTTCACCATAATGCTTGTTTCAGGACATTTCTCACACAACTTCAGCAGGTACACCAACCAAGTCATGCGTCCCTGTAGCACAAGGAGGCTTCAGCCAAGAGCCACCATAGTTTAAGATAAGGTTTCAACTAATTCTTTACATTATGGACTATAATAGTGCAGCCTCCAACATACTCATAGTATATATATAGTACTTAGACTATACTCCATCATGCAGTGGCAGTTAAGACTCGTTAACAACGGAATGATACTCAAGTCCCTAACCTATCCTGACTTCACCACCCAAATTTGCTGAAGAATACCAACACCGTATTCTTGATCAAGCGCCTACATTCATCTAGTGAATAGCATGTATCTTGCTCCAGCTCAGACGCTCCGGAAGGAAGAGCTTCGTCAAGCACCCTCAATTCATCCGAGACGTACCCTCCATCCAGTGTCCAAGACACTTGGACATCCTACCCATCTAAGCGGGTAGGGACATGAGAGAAGACACAACACGAGTGCCGCTGGCGGAACAACAAATCACAAACAAGCAAAACTCCAGCAACCCTGTCCTAACACGCTAAGGATTGTGAGATCCAAGGAGCGGGGCGCCACCAGCTCACCTTCGTATGGCCATGCCATCGCTCGCATCCCATTGTCACCACCTGCAACCTCCTTGGGACACCAGCCGCTGCAAGCTCTCCTTCCATATCCTTATGCGACCGCCCTGATCCAACCGAGATTGGCCCGCCACCCCCTTCCTAGCACCCACATAGGCCTCTGCGTGGCGTACTCTAGCGGTGGCGATGTAAAGGATGCAAGGGATACGGAGGAGCGGCAACGCTGGCATTCAGGCATTGTGGCCACCAAACCCATCAATTGGTATTGTGGACTGCTGTTCGTTGGAGTGATGGATATAGGTTTCAATTAAATACATATTCAAAATTTTGCTTATTAAATTTTAATATTCTAGGGAAAAGTCTACTTAACCCACAACTATAGTTATTGTCTACTTCACCCCTCACCTATGAAACCAGTTATTCTGCCATTTAAACTATTGAAAATCGTCTAAATACCCCAGGCTATTTTAAAGGTGGTTTCACTGGCGTGACATATTAAAAATTTAATATAAGCCCTTAACATAAAGGTTTGACTATATGTCGACTAAAGATGCTCGACAGTCCATCGAGGGGGCTACCCACGATGGTAGATTGATCAGAGAGGTGCACGTGAACAGGAACTAAATGGTGATAGAGACACAAGATTAGACAGGCTCAGGCCGTCGGCTCGACGTAGTACCCTAATCCTGTGTCCTGCCGGTTTGTATTGGCTATCGTATATGATTGCGTGTGTTTTGAGGGGGTCCCCTACCCGCCTTATATAGCCCGGGGTAGGGTTACATGCCGATCAGGTCTAAGTCTAATCGGGTAACAAATAATCTTTACATGGAATCTTTCATTCGGTATATCCTAACAAATCCTATGCTATCTTCAGGATATCGCTGAGATGCCTTGCGGCGTGCGCCGAGCAGTGCCATGCGCTGCATGCCCTCGTCTTGTGGGCTGGACCGTCCCTGTTGGGGCGGCCCATGTCCATCGCCATGGGTACCTAGGGTCAGACCCCCCATGGCTAGTCCTCGAGCGCCTTGTATTCGCTTGGTGACGCCGTCTTGATCAAGTCTGAGGAGTTTGACATGAAGCCGATCAGCTTAACTAACAATCCGAGGGGTGAAAATGATGGCCGATCAGTTTAACTGACGACCTGGGCGGTGAAAATGATGGCCGACAAGTTTAACTGATGACCTAGGCGGTGAAAGTGCGCGCCGACCAGCTTAACTGACCTACTTACCTGTGAGGGCAGCTGCCGACTAGTTAACCAGCCTGCAAACCACGGACTAAGCCAAGTGAGGCTCACCAATAGGATGTAAGGAGCTCAAGATGAAAAATTGAAAAATTATTGGCTGATGAAGTGTACACACTTAAGCGCCAATTGCGATAACGCCGACGATGTGGTCATCAGAGCAGAGCAGAGCAGAGGCATTAAGCGATAGATTTGACGTAGCCAAAACATCATGAAGAAGCACCAGTACATGCACCACAAGGTGCAGTGTACACACTGTAGTACCCGAGACTGAGATTAGGTGTAGAATACTTCTAGTGTTAGGGTCTTAAAGAAATAATAGGCAATCCCCAGCGTAGCTAAGAATGCAACCAGTCCCCAGCGTTGCTGAGGAAGCCGCCAGTCCCTGTCGTAGTTGAGAAATCAAGTGATCAAAGAACGAGTACATTCACCGCAAGGTGAAGTGTACACACTTTGTCCCCGAGCTTGCTAGAAGATGAAGAATAAATATTGTAGCAAGGTCAAAGAAAAGCCTTGAAATAGTACCACTAGTCAGGAGAAAAATTTGGTCGTGACTGATAGCCTGTGCGGACCATCAAATAATCATGGAGTAATCAACACAGCAATGAATGCAGCAAAGAGGGAAAACGGGCCGCCCGTTGGTAGCTTCCTGTGAAAGGAAAACCAACGACCCGTTAAACGGCCCATTTAAAGGAAAGCACGGAGAAGCCGGAGTGACGTGCAGTAACTGCGGGTGAGCGCATGTGCGTGGCGTAGCGAATGCGGGAACGGGTGCACGTGGCACGGCACGGTTTCCCAAAAACCCTAGAGATTGAGGGGCGGGGGCGAACCGTTATAAAGCCCATCCCGCCCGCGGCGCAATCCATTTCGCACCAGCAGTTACACACTCGCCTCCCATCTTCTTCCTCTAGCAGCCACCAACAATCCGCCGCTGCCATTTCTTCGTCGTCTTCAGCCACTACCTATGCTCGAATCTGAGTGCCCAAACCCACCGCGAGAGCAGAGTGAGCTCAAGGAGTCCCCAGATCCAGATCATGTGCAATGGCACCGTGGAAAAACTCACGCAAGGTCGATGCCATCCGCAAGGAGTGGGTGGCATCAAGCAGCACCCAATTGATTCCGGAGGCGATGGTAATGAACGGGATCCTCCCCGACCAAGCGACGGCCAGATGGCGCCCTGCTGTAGGTGAACGATTTCCAAACCCCTATGATGGTGAACTCGTTGTTTTCGAAGATTTCTATCATCGAGGGTTCGCATTACCAGCGCATCTGTTTGTGTGCAAACTCCTTGTTTACTATGGGATTGCTTTAGTCCACCTAAATCCCAATAGTATTCTCCATCTTTCCATTTTTATCAATCTGTGTGAGGCCTATCTTGGCATAAAACTGCATTTCAATCTTTTCCGCTATTTGTTCTACCTTAAATCTTTTACTGGCGCCAAGGTGATTGGATCCACCTATCTTGTGCTGCGGGATGGTAAGGCGTCTGAATACAAACCAGTCCCGCTTAGTACTTCCAATAAGGGGTGGAAATCGAAGTGGTTCTACACCAAAAATGTAGAAGATGGACTGTCCACAGATATCGATAGCCCAGCTGCTTCCAATCCCAATTGGTTGGCGAAACCAAATAGTGATGAGATGCATCATGTGGAGGAACTGGTTGACCTCCTTGCTCATGTAAACATCAACGAATTTCATCGGGCGGCGAATCCAGCCCTGTAAAGACTTCATGCGGGAGGCACCTGAAAAGCTTAATAATGAAGAGATCGACCACCGAGTGTCGAAGTTCTTCACAATAAAGAAGGCATAGGAGAAAAGGCACCCCCAGAGGGCGTTTGGTCTGATGTTCCCACCGCCAGAGGTGATTATATTTGAATAGTTGTCTTATTCATCGCTGAGTACTGTATACATGACACCTGTTTGTTGGTTTGCCGAACAGGACTAGAAGGTGTATATCTCTGAAGTTTCGGACAGGACCTGGCCGATGGCTGAAGGTAGATTCAAGGAGCCACAGAGCATTGCTGACATCGCGGAGGCGATGAGCCGAGGCACACCGACTGATTCGTTAGATGAGCAGGAGGCCACACACAACCCTGGTTGTCACAACTTGCGGAGTGGCAAGCAGCCGCTCCGTGAGGCACCAGCGGCCAAGAAGAAGAGGAAGGCATCAACACCACACCACCGAGATGGCAGGGTTAGCATCAGGGACTCCCCGCCCCGCCAACGTCGGAAGTACGTCGGCGGGTCGGAGAGCAATGAAGAGTCGGAGGATGGGGAAACGCGGAGGGAGAGGGCTGCTCATCGAGTGGCTACTACCTCCCCACCACCGGCGGAAGAGGGTACCAGCTCAGTGAGGAACGCTGAGCAAACAGGAAGCCCTAGTGAGTGGGCAGAAAGCCCTACTGGCTAGACTGGAGTTGAAGTCCTCGAGACTGAGTGTGACTCATAGGGCGGAGGGGGTGCATCTGGCGTGACAACAATTCTAGAGGCAAGCCCCGTGCCCCCAGGTTTCGGGAGAACGGCCACGCCGACCACTGAGACGGGCGGCCCCGGTGGTGTGTGCAAGATCAAACGCACCATCAGGCGATCCAGCAAGTAAGTAACTGTTTTTGTAAATTTTTGGAACTTGATTTATGCCTTGGAGTTTCTAACAGACAATTTCTATGGAACAACAAACCGTCAACCGACCCATAATTGCCTGGTTGGTGAAAAACCCGTTGTTGAGGAAGGCAGCTTCTTCGTGGGTTTCGGCGCAATTGTTCCCCGAATGGAGAACGTTCCCACAGATCTCACACGTCATGTGTCAGTCCATGGCCTGGACGATGTCCATCATGGTGTCTTTATCTTGGGCTCGTTCCTCCAGTCTTTTCATCAAAAGATCTATTTTCGCGAAAAGCATGTCCGTCTCCTTCACAGTATGCATTCCTTTTTGTGTTTTCCTTTCCCCCCCCTAGCTTTGATTGGTCACTATTTTATTGATGAGAGTCGTAGCTCCATCAATGATGGGGGAAAGGAAAGCACCTCCAGTAGTAGTGTCGAGGTGGCCCCTAGACATGGGTATTAATCCATCTTAAAATTTTTGGAGCACTAACCAGTTTTCAATCTCATAGTCCGGGCATGCTTGTATGTAGTCCTGCAGCCTTTCCCATGCCTCGGGAATGGTCTCCATGGAGCTTTGCTGGAAGTTCAAAATTCATCCCCTCTGGGCATTGGTTTTGCCCATGGGGAAGAACTTGGCGAGGGACGCCGCAAAACATTTTTCCCACATGTTGATAGCTTCCTTTTCCTTGTAAAACCACTGCTTCGCCTTCCCTGAGAGGGAGAAGGGAAACAAGCGGAGCCTGATGCTCTCGGGTGCGATGTCCTTGATGATGATCGTGTCGCACAACTCGAGGAATTGTTGGAGATGTGCGTTCGCGTCCTCGTTTGGCAAACCATGGAATTGGTTTGCCTGCACCATCGTGATGAGGCCGGTACGGAGCTCGAAGTTCCCTTCACCGATGTTGACAGCTGGCCCAACGGGCACGTTGGCAATAGTGGGCGTGGAGTAGTCGTGGAGGGTCTTGGCCATAATTGGGGTAGCAGAAGGTGCGAGGGTGAATAGTTCAACTGTCGATGGAGTGGCAGAAGAAGAGGTATGGGACCGTTTCTTCCTTTGGAGTGGCTCTGGATTTTGAGTGTAGTTGTTTGGCAGGTCATAACTAGTCATGCACTATCCTGTTTTCATCCACAATAGGAGAAAACAAGCAAAGTTATCCTGCATAAACAATGACTACCTTACATGCATATTATCATGAACATGTCCTACTCGATTCTTTAATCAATCTGCCTTCCTCGGCAACGGCGCCAGAAATGATTGTTGACATTTTTAAACGCAATCACCAAGTATGGAGATAGAATCCATCCCTAACAACGGCGCCAGAAATGCTTGTTGACATTTCTAAACGCAATCACCAAGTATGGAGATAGAATCCATCCCCGGCAACGGCACCATAAATTCTTGTTGGTATTTCTTAACATCACTACTAAGTACGGGGTTTGAATCCATCCTCAGCAATGGCGCCAGAAATACCATGTTGGTACTTCTTAGCAACATAACTAATGTGTAGCCATGCTACTAAGAAATAGCCTTGATAGTTCCTTAACAATTTTAGATATTTATCTGCAAGTGCACAGAGCTATCATTGTAGCATTTCACTCGAAAGTATTTAGGTTACCTGGCCTATCGGTGCTATCTCTATGGCTTATACTTTGGTGGATCTAGGCTTCTCCAAGTCTACATCTGAGATACCTCTAGTAATTGATTTCTGTTTAAAGTAAGTTTTGTTCTCTTTTGTTCACGGGTTCACAATTCTGTTTAGTGCTCTGGTCCTTGTTAGGCCTCTGGATCAGAGTAGTAATTGTTAGCATAAGCGTGGTGCTTAGGCTATCGACTACCTGTGTTTGCTCCCAACTTCTTGGTTGTGTGGTAGCAGCGGGAGGTGACAGTCCTGTCTATCCTTTGTAGTTCACGTTGAATTGAGCAGGCTCTTAAATTAGGTGGACCGTAGTCGCATCGGTAAAGTTATCTATTAGCGGTGCTTCATCGTCTAAGTGGTGTCCCGAAGTGAACAATAGAATCATAAGCCTTGCTTTGCATAGGGTCATAATCATAGGAATCCTCTCTACTCATATCTTAAACCTTAATTGCTATCCCTAGACAAACTAGTGTTTAGACGACATACACACGTTTCCCTGTGGATACGATACTCGATAATACTCTGGGTGAAAACAACTTTGATACCCGTGCACTTGTTGATTTGTCTCTGTGTGCCACCACAGGTGTCAACAAGTTTTCTGGCACCATTGCTAGGGAAACGATTGCTGTGATTTCGTCGAACCAGGTTTGTCCTTGTATCTTTTATTTTATTTCTTTTTAAGCATGGATAACATCATGCCTATCAATCAATTCGCTGCTCCAATGGGCACACAACTAGAGCCACTGGAATCATCGAAACCCATTCTTACACCTAGCTATGAGTTGCGTCCGAGCAAACTTGTGCATGCTTGCATATTGTGGGCATGTCACATGAAACCTTAAAAGCTCTAGTTTGGTTTTGGTGAATTGATGAAACTCGAAGTGCTAACCTAGTTTATCAAAGTGATCCTGAGATAGATAGCACTATTCCAAGTATGGAGCAATGGTGAAGATCATGATGATGGTGATGATGGTGATGACCAAGTGCTTGGATATGGAAAAGAAGAAAGAGAAAAACAAAAAGCTCAAAGCAAAGGTGAAACTTGATAGGAGCTTTTTGATTTGGTGATCGAGACACTTAGGGAGTGTGATCACATTTAGGATCGATAGCCATACTATTAAGTGGGGTGAAACTCATATCAAAATGCAGTTATCAAAGTGCCACTAGATGTTATAACTCACGGCATATGCATATATATTCTAGTGAGTGATAACACCCTTGAAAATGTTTGTGAAAATATGCTAACACACGTGCACAAGGTGATACAATTGGTGGTTAGCACATTTGAGCAAGGGTGGTGAAGTTTGGTGAAAAGAAGGAGGAGTTATGCAGGGACCGGATGCTAGACCAGATCTAGGACCGGACTCAGCCCTGAGTCCGATCATTATTGCATAGAGGAGGAATTCTTTTGGTCTTTGACCAGATGCTAGAGGAAGAGAATGATCGGACACGTAGAGGGTGAGTTCGATCGGCGCTGATGCAACACGGTGAAGCTGACCAGAGAGGACCAGACACTGAGCGCATCAGGTCATGTTGGACCAGACGCGTCAGGTCATGGTTTTGCCTCTCTAGACCCTCTCTGGTGTTGACCGGACTTTGAGTGGGTGGCGAGTCAGGTGGTGCAGTGGTGAGTCTGGTCGCGATGGTGGCCGAGCGGAGGCATGTGTGAGCGGACGCTGGGTGGCCACGTCTGGTCATTGTTTGCTGAGTCCGGTTGCCACTGAACCGTTGAGATCGGGCGATAGTGGTTGAACCGAGAGGTCACGTGGTGGGCATCTAGGGGCGCGTCCGGTCAATGTGCAGATAGTTATAGTAAGGGGGTAACGGCTCTATTTCATTTGCCCCTCTCTTTAAGCCGCTTGACTGGCTCAAGCTCACTCTCTTGGCCATTTGCATGGACATAGCAACCTTGTGAGCTTAACCAAAGCCCTCCCACTCATCTCCATCATTGATTCATCATCTTTGTGAGATTGGGAGTGAATCCAAGTGCATTGTTTGAGTGATTGCATCTAGAGGCACTTGGTGTTCGTGTTTCACTGTGGGATTCGCTTGTTACTCTTGGTGTTTGCCGACACCTAGATGGCCCAGTGATTGGTGGATCATCGAGCAGAGGAAGGTGATTGCCTCTGACTCCGATCATTGTGATTGTGAGGGGTTCTTGTGCCTACCCCGGTGGAGCACCAAAGGCAACTCTAGTGGATTGCGTGTGGCTTGTGGATCCTCATCTTGTGTTGGTTGTGTGGCATCCGGTTGCGGGTTTGGCGTGTGATGCCAATTAGTGCGTGAACCTCCAAGTGAGTGAATCGCCACAACGGGGACTAGCTTGCCGGCAAGCAAGTGAACCTCGAAGGAAAAATCATTGTCTTGATTGTCTCGTTGGTATTCACTTGTATTCATTGGTATTCATTGATTGATCACTTGTCATGGCGGTATACCTCTCTACCACTCTCTTGTAGTTCTCTTGCTAGCTTGCTCACCTAGGTGAAAATTAGTGACTAACCTTGTGATATACAAGAGATCATAGATTTTAGAATTGGGTAGGTGGCTTGCAACACAAGTATAGTGCTAGCGCAAAATTGGCTTCGCCATCTTATTTACTAATCACTTGCCTTAGTGTTGTTGTAGAATTTTTTTAATAGGATATTCACCCCCTCTAGCCATTAGGACCTTCCAAGTGGTATCGGAGTCGTGGTCACCGTGATTTGAGGCTTAATAACATTCAGTGTCAAAATGACTCAAATCAACAACACCAAGAAGCCACCCCAATTTGATGGCACAAATTATCCATATTAGAAGTCAAAGATGACCACTCATATCAAGTCAATCAATAGAAGAGTGTGGAAGGTGGTGGAGACCAAAATTGAAATAGCCGATCCGGAGAATCCCACCGCGGCCGAAGAAGTGCTTCTCCAAAACAATGACATTGCTCTTAGTGCTATTCATGATGCTATTGATGAGAGAACATTTGAGCAAATCAAGAACATTGAGATAGCTCATGAAGCTTGGAAGAAGTTGGAAGAATCATTTGAGGGCACCAAGGTAATAAAGCTTGCAAAGGCATACATTCTCAAGGAGAAATTTGCTAGCTTCAAGATGAAGGAAGATGAGAGTGTGTTGGACATGCTTTATTGGATGGAAGTGTTTGTCAATGATCTCAAAGCACTTGGTGAGAAGGTGGAGGACAAGGACTTCTCCCATAAGTTCTTGGGATGCTTACCCGCAAGATTTGGCATGTTGGTCACCTTGCTAGTCAGGACCGGTTTGGACACAATGACACCAAACCAAATCTTGGGAGATATGATGACTGATGATGCTTATAGAGATGATGATGAGAAGGAAGAAAAGAACAAATAGAAGAAGGATGAGAAGAAGAAGAGTGTGGCATTCAAAGATGGTTCATCATCCAAGGGCAAGGCTAAGCAAGATACATCAAGCGAAGATGATGGTTCATGGGATGATAATATTGATGAGAAGATGACTCTCTTTGTCAAGAGATTTGGCAAGTTCATGGTGAAGAAGGGCTACCGTGCTACAAGGAAGAAGTCATCATCCAAGAACAAGGAAGAATCAAGAAGGTGCTTCAACTATGGAAGCAAGGATCATCTTGTTGCTCAATGCCCATACAATAGCGACAATGATGATGATGACAAGAAGAGCAAGAAGAAGGACAAGAAGGAAAAGAAAGAGTAGAAGGACAAGATGACCATCAAGAAGAAGAAGGGTGATTCATATGTGGTCACTTGGGATAGTGATGCTTCCTCAAGTGATGATGATGAAAGTGATGATGACAAGACCATCAAGAAGAAGGCTCTTGCAAGCATTGCCATAAATGAGAAGCCTTCTCTCTGACACTCCATCATGCTTCATGGCTAAGGCCACTAAGGTACAAACTTGTGATGATGAATGTAATGAGGAACATGATAACAAAAATAAAAATGAAAGTGATAGTGATGATGATGAACCTACTAAAGATGAACTACTTGACATGTTAGATGATGCTAAGGAATATTTTGACATTAAGAGAAGGGAATGCAAAAGCTTGCGTAAGGAACTAAAAGCCCTTAAGTAAGCCTTTGATGACCTCAATGCATCTCATGAGACGCTAGAGGAAGCCCATGAGAGGCTTGGCATGGCTCAAGAAGCTTGAGAAAGCTCATTCCTCTCTACTTAATGAGCAAAATAAGAAGGAACATGTTGTAACATGTGACAACTGCTTAACCTTTGATATAATTGATGAATCATTCTATAAGCCTATCATTGTTGCTCCCACTAACTTCTTGTAGAACATCCACTTCTAGCTCATCTAGTAGTGATGGTTTCACTTGTGATGCCTCACTAATGGTTGAGAATGAGACACTCAAGAAGGAGGTAAAAGAGCTCAATAACACCTTGGCTAAGGCCTATAGTGGTGAGGACTGCTTGCTTATGTGCTTGGGTAGCCAAAAATCTTCTCTCTACAAAGATGGATTGGGCTATACCCCCAATAAAGGCAAAGCGGCCTTTGCTCCTCACAAGACAAGTTTTGTGAAGAACAATGGTTGATTTTACACAAATTGCAAGCAAGTTGGTCATGTAGAGCAAAAGTGCATGAAAAAGAAGTCTCAAGCCAATGTATCCTCAATTAAGATTGATTCTTTCTATGTGCTTACCAAGGGTACTAATGGTGTGAAGGCTATGTTCATTGGTGCAGCATGGATGGGCTCAAAGAAGAAAGCCATTTGGGTGCCAAAGAGCTTAGTAACTAACCTTCAAGGACCCAAGCAAGTTTGGGTACCTAAAAAGAATTGATCTTCTTTTATAGGTCAATTACAAAGCCAGAGGAAGGCATTGGGTTCTTGATAGTGGGTGCACTGAACACATGACCGGTGATGCAAGAATGTTCAACTCAATCAATACCAATGGCAATTATGGTTAAGATAGTATCACATTTAGTGACAATGGCAATGGCAAAGTCAAAGGGCTTGGTAAGATTTCAATATCCAATGACATGAGCATTTCCAATGTGTTGTTAGTTGAGAGCTTGAACTTCAATTTGCTATCCATGGCTCAATTGTATGATCTTGGATTCAAATGCATATTTGGGGTAGATGATGTAGAGATCATAAGTGTTGATGGCTCTAATTTGATCTTCAAAGGTTTAGATATGAGAATCTATACTTGGTTGATTCAATACTAGTGAAGCTCAATTGTCAACATGCTTGTTCACTAAATCTAGTATGGGTTGGTTATGGCATAGAAGGCTTGGTCATGTTGGAATGAAACAATTGAATAGATTGGTTAAGCATGACTTGATTAGAGGTTTGAAAGATGTTGTGTCTGAGAAGGATAAGCTTTGTAGCTCTTGTCAAGTTGGAAAACTAGTTCGAAACACCCATCCTAAGAAAAGCATAATGAGCACTAGCAAGGCATTTGAGTTATTGCATATGGATTTGTTTGGGCCAACACAATACACTAGCATCGGTGGAAACAAATATGGCTTTGTGATAGTGGATGACTATACAAGATACACTTGGGAATTCTTTCTAGTGGACAAGAGTGATGTGTTTGCAACATTCAAATCATTTGTCAATGGCATACACAATGAGTTTGAAACAACCATCAAGAGAGTTAGAAGTGACAATGCTAGTGAGTTCAAGAACACAAGCATTGATGAAAGTGTGATGATTTTGGAATTAGACATCAAGTCTCGGCAAAGGACACTCCACAAATCAAATGGCCATGTTGAGAGGAAAAATAGAACCTTGATTGACATGGGAAAGATCAATGTTGAGTGAGTACAATGTGAGTCAATCCTTTTGGGCCGAAGCTATCAACACGGCTTGCTATTGTAGCAACCGCTTATATTGTCACCCATTTAAAGAGAAGACACCATATGAGCTCTTGAATGGTAGAAAGCCCAACATTGCATATTTTTGGGTCTTTGGTTGTAAATGCTATATCTTGAAGAAAGGCACTAGATTAGGCAAGTTTGAAAAGAAGTGTGATGACGGATTCCTTCTTGGTTACTCCACTACAAGCAAAGCATATAGAGTTTGGAATTTAGCAAGTGGTACTCTTGAAGAAGTACATGATGTTAAATTTGATAAAACCAAGGGTTCACAAGATGAGAATGAGAACATGGAAGTGTGTAATGAGGAGCCCAATGACTCTATTTCGTGGGGGCTCCTATTTAAGCCCCATGGTCGGCTCAAGCTCACTGTCTTGGCCATTTGCATTGACATAGCCACCTTGTGAGCTTAGCCAAAGCCCTCCCATTCATCTCCATCATTGATTCATCATCTTTGTGAGATTGGGAGTGAATCCAAGTGCATTGCTTGAGTGATTGCATCTAGAGGCACTTGGTGATTGTGTTTCACTGCAGGATTCCCTTGTTTCTCTTGGTGGTTGCCACCACCTAGATGGCTTGGAGCAGCGAGGATCGTCGAGCGGAGGTTGGTGATTGTCTCTGTCTCTGATCGTGGTGATTGTGGGGGGGGGGGTTCTTGACCTTTCCTTGACGGAGAGCCAAAAGGTACTCTAGTGGATTGCTTGTGGATTGTGTGATCCTCATCTTGTGTTGGTTGTGCGGCACCCGGTTGTGGGTTTGGCATGTGATGCCAATTAGCGCGTGAACCTCCAAGTAAGTGAATCGCCACAACGAGGACTAGCTTGCCAGCAAGCAAGTGAACCTCGGTAAAAAATCTTGTGTCATCTTGTTCGAGGATTTCATTGGTTATCTTATGATTGATTGATTGGCTCCATCTTGTGATTGGCACACTCCTCGACACGTCGGTATAACCATCACCACCTCTCTTGTATTACATTCTTACTGTAGCTAAGCTCTTTAGAGAAATTAATTTTGAGAGCTAGCTTGTGTCGGGTCTAGTGGTTAGTGAGGCTCTTTAGTTAGTCTTTGAGAGCTTACTAACTTAGTGTAGTGACATAGCCATTGTGTGGATATAGACTATTGCTACTAGAATCGTGTTAGGTGGCTTGCATTTTTAGTAGGCTAGCGCAACATTTGCTTTGCCTCATATTTGTCTAACCGGTTTGTTAAGTGTTGTTGTAGAAACATTTAATAGGCTATTCACCCCCTCTAGCCATTAGGACATTTCAAGTGGTATCAGAGCTGTGGTCACCGTGATTTGAGGCTTAACAACCTTCGGTGTCAAAATAGCTCAAATCAGCAACACCAAGAAGCCACCCTAATTTGATGGCTCCAATTATCCTTATTGGAAGGCTAAGATGACAACTTACATCAAGTCAATCAATAAAAAGGTGTGAAAGGTGGTGGAGGCCAAGATTGAGATTGCCAATGAGGAGGCTCCCACCGCCGCCGAAGAAGTGCTACTCCAAAACAATGACATTGCTCTTAGTGCCATTCATGATGGTTTGGATGAGAGAACATTTAAGCAAATCAAGAACATTGAGAGGGCTCATGAGGCATGTAAGAAGTTGGAGAAATCATTTGAGGGCACTCAAGCCGTGAAGGGTGCAAAAACATACATTCTCAAGGATAAGTTTGCAAGCTTCAAGATGAGGGAGGATGAGAGTGTGCCGGAGATGTTCCATAGGCTTCAAGTGCTTGTCAATGATCTCAAAGCACTTGGAGAAGAGGTGAAGGACAAGGACTTCTTCCACAAGTTCTTGAGATGCTTGCCATCAAGATTTGGCACATTAGTCACTATTCTAGTGAGGAGTGGTTTGGACATCATAACACGAAACCAAGTATTGGGTGATGTGATGACCGATGATACATATCGAGATGCTGATGAGAAGGAAGAAAAGAAGGAGAAGAAAGATGAGAAGGATGACAAGAAGAAGAGTGTGGCATTCAAAGCCACATCATCTAAGGGAAAGGCCAAGCAAGTCACTTCAAGTGAAGATGAAGGTTCATTCTCTTGGGATGATGATGATGATGATGAGAAGATGACTCTCTTTGTGGAGATTTGACAAGTTCATGGTGAAGAAGGGCTATCGTGCTACAAGGAAGCAGTCTCCATCCAAGAACAAGGAAGAATCAAGGAGGTGCTTGAAGTGTGGAAGCAAGGATCATCTTATTGCTCAATGCCCATACAATAGTAACAATGATGATGATGACAATAAGAGAAAGAAGAAGGACAAGAAGGAAAAGAAAGAGAAAAAGGACAAGATGACCTTCAAGAAGAAGAAGAAGGGTGGTTCATATATGGTCACTTGGGATAGTGATGCTTCCTCAAATGATGATGATAGTGATGATGACAAGACCACCAAGAAGAAGGCTCTTGCTAGCATTGCCACAAATGAGAAGCCTCATGGCTAAGGCCACTAAGGTATAAAGAAGAAGAAGGCTCTATCGACATGCTTTATGGCTAAGGCCACTAAGGTATAATCCGATGATGAGTGTGATGATGAGGAACATGATAAAAATGAAAGTGATAGTGATGATTATCATGAACCAACTAAGGATGAACTAGTTGACATGTTGGATGATGCTAAGGAACTTTTTAACATTAAGAGAAGGGAATGCAAAAGCTTGCGTAAGGAACTAAAAGCTCCTAAGCAAGCCTTTGATGAGCTCAATGCATCTCATGAGAGGCTAGAGGAAGCCCATGATAAGTTTGGCAAGGCTCACAAGAAGCTTAAAAAAGCTCATTCCTCTCTACTTGATGAGCAAAAGGTGAAAGAGCATGTTGAAACATGTGATGCAGGCTTAACTTGTGATATAATTTATGAATCATTCTATAAGCCTATCATTGTTGCTCCCACTAACCCAACGTGTAGCACATCTACTTCTACATCATCTAATAGTGATGGTTTCACTTCTGATGCCTCACTAATGGTTGAGAATGATACCCTCAAGAAGGAGGTCAATGAGCTCACTCGCGCCTTAGGCAAAGCCTATGGCGGTGAGGATCGCTTGCTTATGTGCTTGGGTAGCCAAAGAGCTTCTCTCTATAAAGAGGGATTGGGCTATACTTCCAAGAAAAGCAAGGCAGCCTTTGCTCCTCACAAGACTAGTTTTATGAAGAACAATAGTTGGTTTTGCACTAGTTGCAAGCAAGTTGGTCATGAAGAGCATGAGTGCGAGATCAAGAGCAAGAATGCTAATGTATCCTCAATTAAGCTTGATTCTTTCTATGTGCTTACCAAGGGTACTAATGGTGTGAAGACTAAGTTCATTGGTGCACAATGGATGGGCTCAAAGAAGAAAGCCATTTGGATACTAAAGAGTTTAGTGACTAACCTTCAAGGACCCAAGCAACTTTGGGTACCTAAAAAGAATTGATCTTGTTTTGTAGGTCAATTATAAAGTCAGAGGAAGACATTGGGTTCTTGATAGTGGGTGCACTCAACACATGACCGGTGATGCAAGAACGTTCAACTCAATCAACACCAATGACAATGATGGTTATGATAGTATCACATTTGGTGACAATGGCAAAGGCAAGGTCAAAGGGCTTGATAATATTGCAATATCCAATGGCATGAGCATATCCAATGTGTTGCTAGTTGAGAGCTTGAACTTCAATTTGCTATCCGTGGGTCAATTGTGTGATCTTGGATTCAAATGCATATTTGGGGTAGGTGATGTAGAGATCATAAGTGTAGATGGCTCTAACTTGATCTTCAAAGGTTTTAGATATGAAAATCTATACTTGGTTGATTTCAATGCTAGTGTAGTTCAATTGTTAACATGCTTGTTCACTAAGTCTAGTATGGGTTGGTTATGGTATAGAAGGCTTGGTCATGTTGGAATGAAACAATTGAATAGATTGGTTAAGCATGACTTGGTTAAAGGCTTGAAAGATGTTGTGTTAGAGAAGGATAAACTTTGTAGCTCTTGTCAAGCCGGCAAACAAGTTGGAAACACCCATCCTAAGAAAACCATAATAAGTACTAGCAAGGCATTTAAGTTATTGCACATGGATTTATTTGGGCCAACACAATACACTAGCATTAGTGTAAACAAATATAGCTTTATGATAGTGAATGACTATACAAGATACACAATGAGATGTGTTTGCAATCTTCAAATCATTTGTCAAGGGCTTACACAATGAGTTTGAAACAACCATCAAGAGAGTTAGAAGTGACAATGGTAGTGAGTTCAAGAATACTAGAATTGATGAGTTGTGTGATGAATTTGGAATTAGACATAAATTCTCGGCTAAATATATTACACAATCAAATGGCCTTGTTGAGAGGAAGAATAGAACACTTATTGACATGGCATGATCAATGTTAAGTGAGTCCAATGTGAGTCAAACTTTTTGGCCAAAGCAATCAACATGGCTTGCTATTGTAGCAACTGACTATATTGTCACCCATTGAAAGAGAAGACACCATATGAGCCCTTGAATGGTAGAAAGCCCAACATTGCATATTTTTCGGGTCTTTGGTTGCAAATGCTATATCATAAAGAAAGGCACTAGATTGACCAAGTTTGATAAGAAATGTGATGATGGTTTCTTACTTGGATACTCCACTACAAGCAAAGCATATAGAGTTTCAAATTTGGTAAGTGGTACTCTTGAGGAAGTGATTGATGAAGAATATGGATGTTGGTGAATTGAGGCCTAGGCAAGTGATTGATGAAGAAGATGATCAAGCGCAAGTGCTCTCTTACTCAAATATGCAAGCTGACACTAATCAAGCAAGTACAAGTGGCTCTCATGACAATGTGCAAGATCAAGTGGCTAGTACATCATCTCAACCCAATGATCAAGCAAGTGCAAGCAATGTTCTAATACTCCAACCAACTCATATTGCAAGAGATCATCCATTGGTTACTATAATTGGTGATATTTCTAAAGATGTGCAAACTAGATCAAGATTGGCATCATTTTGTGAGCATTTCTCATTTGTGTCATCCATTGAACCAAAGAAGATAGAAGAAGCATTGAAGGATGTTGATTGGGTGAATGCTATACATGAAGAATTGAACAACTTCACGAGAAATCAAGTATGGGAGTTAGTGGAAAGACCAAAGAACCACAATATGATTGGAACCAAATGGCTCTATAGAAACAAGCAAGATCAAGATGGGATAGTAGTAAGGAACAAAACAAGATTGGTAGCACAAGGCTATACCAAGTTGAAGGTCTTGACTTTAGAGAAACATATGCCCTGGTTGCTAGATTGGAAGCAATTAGACTCTTTGCTAGCCTATGCTTATGCCCACAACATCAAGCTCTATCAAATAGATGTCAAGAGTGCATTTCTCAATGGCTACATCAATGAAGAAGTTTATGTTGAGCAACCTCCCGGTTTTGAAGATGACAAGAAGCCCGACCCTGTGTACAAGTTGAAGAAGGCATTGTATGGCTTGAAGCAAGCACCTAGACCATGGTATGAGAGGTTAAGGAACTTTCTGCTCTCAAAGGGATTCATAATGGGCAAGGTTGACACCACTCTTTTCACCAAGAAGATTGGCAAAGACTTGTTTGTGTTGCAAATCTATGTTGATGACATCATATTTGGATCAACCAATCAAGACTTTTGTGAAGAGTTTGGGAAGATGATGGCTAATGAATTTGAGATGTCCATGATTGGAGAGTGAAGTTACTTTCTTGGTCTTCAAATCAAGCAATTAAAGAATGGTACATTTGTGAGTCAAGGCAAGTACACCAAAGACATGCTCAAGAAGTTTGGCATGAATGAAGCAAAGGCCATTAGTACACCAATGGGGACAAATGACAATTTGGATAGTAATGTAAGTGGCAACATGGTTGATTAAAAGTTGTATCGGTCTATGATTGGAAGCCTACTCTATGTGACCGCGTCAAGGCCGGATGTTATGTTTAGTGTGTGCATGTGTGCAAGATTTCAAGCCTCACCAAGAGAAAGTCACTTTAAGGCTACAAAGAGAATATTGAGGTACTCGAAGTATACACAAAATGTTAGTTTATGGTACCCCAAATGAGCAAAGTTTGAGCTAGTTAGTTACTCCGACTCAGATTATGCGAGATGCAAGATTGAAAGGAAGAGCACCTTAGGCACATGTCAACTATTAGAAAGATCACTTGTTTCATGGTCATCAAAGAAGCAAATTAGTATTGCATTATCAACCGCCGAAGCCGAATACATATCCACCGATAGTTGTTGTGTACAAATACTTCGGATGAAGGCCACCTTGAATGACTTTGGAATCAAGTTCAAGAAAGTGCCATTGCTTTGTGACATTGAGAGTGCAATCAAGCTCACCAACAATCCGGTTCAACGTGCAAGAACAAAGCACATTGATGTCCGCCATCATTTCATTAGAGATCACCAACAAAAAAGGGGACATTTGCATTGAGAGTGTGGGCACCAAAGATCAACTTGCCGATATATTCACCAAGCCATTGGATGAGAAAAGGTTTTGCAAGCTAAGGAATGAGTTGAACATATTGGATTTCTCAAATATGTGTTGATGCACCCCCACTTATATGACATGCCTCTCTTCCGAGCAACCAAGGTAAAAGTTAATTGGCATGCATACATCCTTTGCTAAGGACATTCAAGAAAATCAAATGAATTTGATGCTTGTATGGTACTACTATTGCTTCTATGCTTGACTTGATCTAGTGGTAGCATATGACATGTTTGTGGGCTTGAGAACCTAGTGTTTGATCTAGAAAATGAGCTACAAGTGTTTAACTCAACATGGTACAAGATAACCCATGAAATGAGGTGTGAAGAAGCTTGTCCTTGGATCAAACCGAGTTAAATATCTTTGGCAAGTGTTCTAAATTGAACCAAATTTGGGAAATGATCCTCACCCCATTGATTGACTTTGATAATCTTAACCTATCTAAAATTGAACCATTGTGGTCATTGATGACAAAGGGGGAGAAATTGCACAAAGATAAAGTCAAATGACAAAGGGGGAGAACTTTGACATAGGGGGAGAGATGAGAGAGAACTTTGACATAGGGGGAGAAATATGACAAAGTAAGAGGATCAATTAAAATTTTGAGCACACAAGTAGGGGGAGCAAGCTCATAAACTTGATTTGTGCATTTGGATATGCATTTCATGTGTGTTGCCTGCATGGCACAAGTTTTAAATCTAAAAATTCCATGCTTGTGTGGTGTATGCTAGTTGTAGGTTTGAATGATGAAATGAAAAACTATCATGCATAGGTTGAGTAACTAGACTTGTGTTTATATTATGGAAACTAGACCCTTGCTTCTAATGTTGATCTCATGGGGTATTCTAGTTTTTGTGTGCATGTCTAGTTACTAATGGTGCTAAGGATGGTATATTTAGTGCACTCCAATTGGTATCACTCTTCAAATGTACATCTCTTATACCTTAGCATCATTTGGTAGACATTACTCTCCCACAACTCAATTCCATGCATATGTGCAAGGTTTCAGTCCAAACTCTTAGCACATATGTAGGGGGAGCTAATGCTACCATTTGGGGTTCATGAAACTTGTCCATATCCTTTTACACATGATAAATATGCTTAGGCAACTAACATGAATTCAATTGAATTTTAATTCATATCTTTGTGAAAGGGTTGTCATTAATTACCAAAAACGGGAGATTGAAAGCTCTAGTTTGGTTTTGGTGAATTGATGAAACCCAAAGTGCTAACCTAGTTTATCAAAGTGATCATGAGATATATAGGACTATTCCAAGTATGGAGCAATGGTGAAGATCATGATGATGGTGATGCCATGGTGATGATCAAGTGCTTGGACTTAGAAAACAAGAAAGAGAAAAACAAAAAGCTCAAAGCAAAGGTGAAACTTGATATGAGCTTTTTAGTTTGGTCATCGAGACACTTAGAGAGTGTGATCACATTTAGGATCGATAGCTGTACTATTAAGAGGGGTGAAACTCGTATTGAAATACAGTTATCAAAGTGCCACTAGATGTTCTAACTCATTGCATATGCATCTAGATTCTAGTGAGTGCTAACACCCATGAAAATGTTTGCGAAAACACGCTAACACACGTGCACAAGGTGATACACTTGGTGGTTGGCACATTTGAGCAAGGGTGGAGAAGTTGGAGGAGTTCCTTCAGTCTTTGACCAGACGCTAGAGGAAGGGAACGATCAGACACACAGAGGGTGAGTCCGATCGGTGCTGAAGCAACACGGTGAAGATGAATAGAGAGGACCAGACGCTGAGCATGTTAGGTCACGTTGGACTGGACGCGTCAGGTCATGGTTTTGCCTCTCTAGACCCTCTCTAGAGTTAACCAAACTCTGAGTGGGTGGTGAGTCAGGTGGCGTAGCAGTGAGTCCAATCACGATGGTGGCTGAGCGAAGGCGTGTGTGAGCGGACGCTGGGGGGTCGGGTCCGATTGTTGTTCGCTGGGTTCGGTTGCCACTTAACTGTTGAGATCGGGCGATCGTGGTTGAACCGAGAGGCCACGTGGTGGGCATCCAGGGACCGGATGCTGGCTTGGGTGCGTCCGGTCACCCCGACCAGCGCGTCTGGTCAACACGCACACAGTTGCATTAAGGGGGTAATGGCTCTATTTCATTTGCCCCTCTATTTAAGCCCTTGGCCAGCTCAAGCTCACTCTCTTGGCCATTTACACAGACATAGCAACCTTGTGAGCTTAGCCAAAGCCCTCCCACTCATCTCCATCATTGATTCATCATCTTTGTGAGATTGGGACTTGGTGGTGAGTGATTGCATTTAGAGGCACTTGGTGTTCGTGTTTCGCTGTGGGATTCGCTTGTTACTCTTGGTGTTTGCTGACACCTAGATGCCCTAATGATTGGTGGATCATTGAGCGGAGGAAGGTGATTGCCTTCGGCTCCATTCATTGTAATTGTGAGGGGTTCTTGTGCCTTCTCCGGTGGAGCACTAAATTCAACTCTAGTGAATTACGCGTGGCTTGTGGATCCTCATCTTGTGTTGGTTGTGCGGCACCCGGTTGCGGGTTTGGTGTGTGATGCCGATTAGCGCGTGAACCTCCGAGTGAGTGAATCGCCACAATAGGGATTAGCTTGCCAGCAAGCAAATGAACCTTGGAGGAAAAATCATTGTGTCTTGATTGTCTCCTTGGTATTCATTGATATATCACTTACCACGGCGGTATACCTCTCTACCACTCTCTTGTATTACATTGTGCCTTTACTTGTGTAGAGCTTGTGGTAGTTGAAACTAGTTAGTGTAGCTTTTAGTTATAGTTCTCTTGCTAGCCTGCTCACCTAGGTGAAAATTAGTGACTTAGCCTTGTTGTGATGTACAAGAGATCATAGATTTTAGAATTGGGTAGGTGGCTTGCAACACAAGTGTAGTGCTAGTGCAAAATTCGCTTCACCATCTTATTTACTAATCACTTGCCTTAGTGTTGTTGTAGAATTTTTTAATAGGCTATTCACCCCCCTCTAGCCATTTGGATCTAACAAACCTTAAAGTGGAAGCTATTTCCATTCTCTTTGACGAGAAGAGCTAAATACTGGTATACCTGCACCGTAGGGAGTGTACAAGGATATTGGGAAGCCTTATGCTCTAGCTTTTGCTTATCATTCTTTCCCATCTCTGGAGTGGTTAGCCTTCGAGAGAGGTTCTATCTTTCAAACAGAAAGAAAAAAGAATCTCTTGGTGCGACATGGGCACGTTTTAATGACCTAGTCAACTCTGGCCCCGACCTTGCCATTCAAGACCATATACTTTTACAACACTTTTATATGGATCTTAGTGGGGAGACCGCATAGTTTCTTGATACATCTTCTGGAGGTGCCTTCTTACACTGCTTTGCTAGTGAAGAGAGAAAAATCATAGAAAACACCTACCTACACCAGCGTTCGGAACGATGGCCTAGAAAATGTAGTTGAGGAAACTCCTGAGGAAGAACTAGTGATAGTTGAGCCTAAGCCTTTAGCTACTCCACTTGAAGCCTCAACTGTCCTCCAAGTTCTCAAACCACTGAAGAAGGAAGAAATTCCCCCTTTGGAAAATATGATTGAATTTGAGGATGAGCTCTTCTCCAATTTTGGAAACACCTCGAATTATTATGCAATAAGGAAATCTTCGGCACCATTAGCACCTAACCAGCATCTTCCTGACCCAACCGAAGAGAAATTCTTTAAAAAGACCGTGAAGGAGTTGATAACGACCGTAAGCAATGAGTGGTTGGGAGAATCCAAGCTTTCTCCTGAAATCATTTGTTTAGATTCTCCCTCTACCTCCATTCGTTGTCAGATTCGTAAAACCTCCTTCAATGCTCTTTATAATCCGGTTGTAGGAGTAAATCATATTTCTAAATCTTTTACACATACCCTTCCTGGAAAGATGCAATTAACTCCAACAACCAAACTCTTAAAAAGTCTCTTAGGCCAAATCATTCCAAGTGAAGGAATTTTCCACCTCATCCCTATCAAAGTAGACAAAACCAAGGTGAATCTTAGTTTTTATGTTTTCGATATTTGGGAGTTTGATCTTTTGATAGGGCATCCAATAGAGAGACTCCTATATGAAGGAAGAAAGGGGAGTATAAACATAAATCTCGGGAAAAGCATAAAGCTTTCTATCCCCATCACTCGCTCATTACATGTTAAGACAGAGTTGAGCCCCGAGCAAGATCCAATGGAAGACATTATGGCAGCATCTCTCTTAGAAGCCTCCAACAAAGATCTCGAAGAGGATGGCTAGGATTTCAACCAAGATGAAGAAGAACCGCGAGATCCTTTCCCTTTGGATGAAACTAGAGAGCCACCAAAACCCTCCATTGTGCTCAAACCTCTTCCTTTATGTTTGAAATACGCTTTTCTAAACAATGGTAGGGAGTCTCCTATGATTATTAGTGATAAACTCTCTAAAGACGAGACCCTTTGGCTCCTTACTATTTTACAAAAGCATCGCTCTGCTTTCGGTTACTCACTCAAAGACCTCAAGGGGATTAGTTCTGCCGTTTGCACCCATCACATTCCCATAGATCCAGCATATCCACCTTCTAGGGAGCCCCAACGTAGGCTTAACAATGCGATGAGAGAAGTTGGTAAGAAAGAGGTTTTGAAACTTTTGCATGCAGGGATAATCTATCTCATGCCTTATAGTGAGTGGGTAAGCCCGGTACAAGTTGTACCGAAGAAAGGGGGCATGACTATGGTAAAAAATGAAAAAGATGAATTAATCCCACAACGAACAGTCACAGGATGGCGGATGTGTATTGATTACCAAAAACTTAACAACGCAACCAAGAAAGGTCACTTACCATTACTAATGGAGACGGGGATCCCAATCTTCCGTCAGGTGATGGTAACTATCGTTGTGGCGGAGAATGACACACCAATCCGGCTTCAGATCGAAAGATCGAACCCTGCAATCTTAGCACCACAGCTCCTCTGGTTATCAACCAAGTCACGGACCAGGTTGACCTCGCCAATAAGGCTAATCCTTGCCTGCGCAACGAAGAACACGAGCAAGAACAAGAAAGAACGCAACCAAATTGCAGATGAAAGATTAATCTCACGAGTTGGGGTCTCACAAACCGAAGAACGGCGAAACTGTTTCTTGACAGAATAATCTAAGCAAAACCCAAACCCTAAAGTAGGTGGTGGCTACTGATTATATAGCCTAAGGGACGTCAAAGGATCCCTCTTCACGTCCTAAAGGTGTCCCAACACGTTACAAGGCCCAACGGCCCAAAAGAAGGTGTCGCAGCACCCTGACAGATTCTGGACGCTGAATTGTTTCGACAATTCCCGTTGATTCCGAAGAGCTTTTGATGTGAAACCACTTGGATTGGCTTCCTTATCAAATTATCTTTCCATCCATATGTGGATCATCGAAAACGGAGTTCGGATGCGTCCGGAGCGTCCGTTTTATTGTAGACTGGTCCTTATGGCCGAGACAGACTCGAACTCGGATTGGACTGGGCCTCTGGCTTGGCTTGGACGTCCTTGCTGGCCTCCTAAGGTGGTGGCCAAGGAGGAGGACGTCCAAGGCCATCTCTTAGGTGTTCTCCATCTTCTTGGGGCGTGCTCCAGCTTGGGCCGGGGTCCCAAGGATGTCTAACAAGCCCATGACGACAGTGTAGCTCCCGCCAGAAATAGCGACAGAATATATTAGTAATTTGGAGGCCTTGCTGACGTGATATTGAGATGGAACCAGATCTATTTGAAATCTTATCAAACAAGCTTTCCATCAAGTGCTCATTGACCTCGATCGCACTCCGGATGGATAAGTTATGGCCTTCCCAATGAGGCACTGTCGGGCTGCCGACGAACCAAAAGTTCAACTTTGATGAACTTCCATTATGAAACACATTTGAACCTACAATCAAATAGTGACATGTACATGTGGAACCAAGTGAATTATAACCAAATCCACTATGCAAATGTAGGAATGAGCGCACCTTATAATCATTGTTCGTATCCGAAGGTGCCATGTCCTCATCAATTACCCTTCATCGATGAGATATTGGAATGTCTTGCAAAGCATTCTTTCTTTTGTTCCCTTGATGGGTATTCTGGCTATCATCAAATCCTGATCCATCCTGATGACCAAAGCAAAACTACTATTACTTGTCCCTATGGAACATATGCTTATCGTAGGATTCTTTCGGATTATGCAACGCTCTAGCTTCATTCCAAAGGTGCTTAATGCCTATATTTTCTGATATGATAGAAGAAATCATGGAAGTTTTTATAGATGATTTTTCTGTTTATGGAAAAACTTTCAATGATTGCTTAGAAAATTTAGACAAAATTTTGCAAAGATGTGAGGAAAAGCACTTAGTCCTTAATTGAGAAAACTGTCATTTCATGGTTAGAGAAGGCATAGTGCTTGGACACTTGGTATCTGAACATGGGATAGAGGTAGACCAAGCTAAGACAGAAATAATAGAACAGCTACCTCCTCCTACAAATGCCAAAGGGGTACGATGTTTCCTTGGTCATGCGGGGTTCTATCGCTGTTTTATAAAAGATTTTTTCTCATATTGCTAGACCCCTTACAAGTTTGCTAGCCAAGGATTCTCCCTTTGAGTTTCATGATGAGTGTTTAAATGCTTTTCAAATCCTTAAGAAAGCACTCATCTCTGCACTAATCATTCAACCTCTTGATTGGTCGCTGCCTTTTGAAATCATGTGTGATGCTAGTGATTATGTTGTGGGGGCAGTTTTGGGTCAAACAAAAGATAGAAAGCATCATGCAATTTCTTCTGCTAGTAAAACTCTGTTAGGACCTCAACTTAATTATGCAACAACAGAAAAAGAGCTCATGGCTGTTGTTTTTGCTATTGATAAGTTTAGATCTTACTTAGTAGGAGCCAAAGCTATTGTTTACACTGATCATGCTGCTCTTAAATATCTCCTTACTAAGAAAGATGCTATGCCTTGGCTTATAAGATGGATCCTTTTGCTTCAAGAATTTAATTTAGATATTAAAGATAAAAAAGGAATAGAAAATTTTGTAGCCGATCACTTGTCAAGAATGCAGTTTGAGAATTCACAGGAGTTGCCCATCAATGATTTTTTGCAGGACGACATGCTCTTGAAGGTCACAAGATCTGACCCCTGGTATGCAAATATTGTTAATTTTATGGTTGCAGGTTATGTACCACCAGGGGAGAGCAGGCGCAAGCTCATCCATGAAAGTCATCTCCACCTATGTGATGAACCGTTCCTCTTTAGAGTTTGCTCCGATGGACTGCTCAGGAGGTGTGTTCCGGCTGAGGAAGCAACCAAGATCATTGAAAGATGCCACTCATCACCGTATGGAGGACATTATGGGGCATTCCACACTAATGCTAAGATTTAGCAAAGTGGATTCTTCTAGCCAACCATGTACGATGACACCAAAGAATTCATACAGAGGTGCATCCCGTCTCCGAAACATGGAAATATCAATGCAAGAGAAGCATGCCACTCACCACTAACATCCAGTTAGAACTCTAATGTCTGGGGAATCAACTACATGGGGCCATTTCCAAAATCCTAGCAGTGCGAATACATCCTGGTGGCAGTGGACTATGTCTCAAAATGGGTTAAAGCTTTACCATGTTGAGCTGCAGATTCCAATAATGCGAAGAGGATGTTTTCCGAGACTATCTTTCCACGCTTCGGAGTTCCACGCTTGGTAATTAGTGATGGAGGTCCTCACTTCATTGATAAGCAGTTTCGACGCTTCTTATCTGATCATGGGGTCTATCATAACATCATGACATCATATCATCCTCAAACTAGCGGACAAGCAGAAACGTCAAACAAGCAAATCAAGAACATTCTACAGAAGACTGTCAATGAGATGGGGACAACATGGAAGGATAAGTTACACGG
Organism: Miscanthus lutarioriparius; assembly: GCA_904845875.1. Lineage (NCBI taxonomy): Eukaryota > Viridiplantae > Streptophyta > Magnoliopsida > Poales > Poaceae > Miscanthus > Miscanthus lutarioriparius. Next base: position 39,934,815 of record CAJGYO010000009.1, read on the forward strand.
AGCACTATGGGCTTACAAAACAACTTACAAAACACCTCTTGGAATGTCACCATACCAATTGGTCTATGGGAAGACATATCACCTACCTGTCGAGTTGGAATTCAAAGCACATTGGGCCATAAAAAGGTGGAACATGGACTTTGAAGTAGCCAGAAAGAAAAGAAAAATGCAACTCTCTGAGCTAGAGGAATGGTGAGAACAGGCATATCATAATGCAAAACTATACAAAGAGAGGACAAAGAGGAGGAATGACAAAAGATTGAAAAGAAGGAATTCAAACCAGGTGACAATGTGTTGCTTTTCAACTCCAGAGTGAAGTTGTTCGGACATGGGAAACTACGAAGCAAATGGAAAGGACCTTACAAGGTAATTAGCACATCGTCTCATGGAGCAGTCACACATAAAAAATGACGAAGGTATGCTTTTCAAGGTAAATGGTCAACGTTTAAAAGTTTTCCATGACACACAATTGCTAGAAGAAGAATTAGATATAATTAACTTTATAGAATTTAAATAACATTTACAATTCAAGCCCTTCTTCTTTACTCCATGAAAACCTTAAAAACATGTTTAACTGCTAAGCTATCAATACATTCGAATAAAATATTGCCAAGGATCTCTCTAGTCTTTTGTTGGTTCTTGTCTCCACATGTTGTTTATGCAAGATTATAGAACTCAAGTGTGGGGGAGGCAACCCTCCCAAACAAAGCACGGCATCGACAAACGACGGAAGAACCACAAGAAAGGTAGGCCGACCTGTCTTGGGTCTGCTAGCCTTGTACTTCATTCTCGACCAGGTTTACCAACAACCAGCTTGGGGGAGAAGGCACCCCCATGTATCCAGGTAAGTATTATTTCCCTTCATTCTAGTTTAAAAAAACTACAAACTAAAACCAAAATAAATAGTTATGCCTAAAGTAGTAAAAATGAAAACAAAATAAAAAGAGTGTGTATAGTTTGCTTTAATTTCTTTTAAGAGCTAAATAAATAATAAAGACTTGAGGCAAATCTCTTAAAATGGAAATGATAAATAGTTGCTCTGTTGTAATTCCTTTCAAGTACCTAGTTTTTAGCCTTGAATTCTCCCGAGTTTTGGATAAGATTATTTTGATATAAGAATTTATTTTGAACTTAAAACTCGTGGGTAGCATATGCTTGATCTAAGTCTAGGTAATTGAGGGATATGATATGAGAAGGTCTGAGCTATTGTTTATCTTGTTCCCAAGTGACACTAAAGTTCTGGATATTTTTTTTGAAAAACACAAAAATTCTACATGATGAGTTTTTGTATGACAAAGCTTGAATTCCCACCAGAGCCATACATGTTATTTAGGCTAGGAAAACTTCCACATATATGCTGCTTGTTTTGCATTGAGTTTTGTAAAGCTTTGTTGACCCTTATGAGAGGTTTGTCATGCTCTTGAAATCAAGATCATGTACACACCACCCACATATGCACTACTCCTACACTAGGGGTAGGCACAAAAACATGCTTTCCATTTAGATCCACCAAAAATGTTCTACTCCTACACTGGGTGTGAACACAAAAACATGCTTGTTGGGTTTTCCATCCACCAAATCAATGCTCCAAGTTCTTGTTGTTATCTCTCAAAAGCTTTGTTGCAAAAAAAGAGAGACATGGGGCTATGCAAAAGTTTTTCAAAAAAGAGAGAAGGAAAAAAGTTGAAAAAAAGATAGACAAGTGTCCGAGATATTGAAAACAATGGGTACTCAGATGCCCGCCTGAAAAAAAAAAAAAAGAGAGATTAATAAGATAGCCCCTGTTCTCTCGCATAATATTTCCAAGTTTCAAAAGAGAGATATGCTTTCAAGGAACAAAGTAGAATTAGGTGAGCCACCATATATCCACACACATGCACATCTTGATTTGATTGTATGACTCAACTCTCTTTGGATCTGAGGTTTGACTTTACAATATATGCTTTGCAAGTATGCCCTAGCTTTCTCCCTACCTATAAACTCCATATAAGCCCTAGTGGTAGGAAGAGGAAAAGGCATAACATCTTTATTGCCTTGGTGAGGATCCACAAATACCACTTATATTGAGAGACTTGAGAGTGTCATACACTAGAATCTCTGAGTTTTATTTTGAAAACTTACAAAAACTATGAAACAATTGTGGAACAAAGAACTTGAGACATGGTGCTTGACTCGATCATTCTGTCTTTCAATTGCTCAAGATCCAAGTGAAGTCTAAGATGCCCCATGGTTGAAGGTAATATGGGTAAGTTTGAAAGTAGAATAGTTTGTTCTAATCCGGAGGAGATTTTTTGAGGAGTGAAAACATTGTAGCAACTCCTGATCCATTGTTCAAGTTTAGCTTTGCTCAGGGACTAGCAAAGGTTAAGTGTGGGGGAGCTTGTTGACGGTAGTTAACATCAATTATAAACCATCAATGTATCCTGCATATATACTTAATTTCATCACCAAACTAGGTTTAGGGGTTTAAACTAATAAATTCAATGAGTTTTGGTTAATCTGTGTTTTCAGCAGGGTTTATCCAGAAAACCATCAAGGAGGACCTATTCGTCAAAGCAAATCATGTTTTTCCGTGATGATACCATCATATGAAGACTCTAGAACACTCTAGGAGACTCTCCACCGAAGATTGGGCCAAGACACTGATAGGGGGGCCGGCCGGCCCCACCTACAGGCCGGTTAGTCTGTGGGACCCACAGGTCAGCGTCCCCTTCAAAGATATCGGTTCTCCACCGCCTTCTAGATTGCATCTCTGCTATCCTTTCAAGTTGGATTGATCCGAGGGTCCAGAATTAATGCTTCAACCTATATATAGCAGCCCCTACCCCCCTCCCTAAGATCATCCTAAAACCCTGATTCATATCCTCATCTCAGGATCGGGGCATCGCATTCAAGAGAGATTAGTCCTCTCGTTAGGATCTATTCTCTTTGTCACAAATAGAGAGAGAGAGACTAAGGGAAGAGTTTAGAGGGAGTGCCGGCCTATCGGTGCTACCTCTACGGCTTGTACTTTGGAGGATCTAGGCTTCTCCAAGTCTACATATGAGATACCTCTAGTAATTGATTTCTGTTTAAAGTAAGTTTTGTGCTCTTTTGTTCACAGGTTCACAGTTCTTTTGATTGCTCTAGTCCTTGTTAGGCCTCTAGATTAGAGTAGTAATCATTAGCATAAGCGTGGTGCTTAGGCTATTAGCTACTTGTGTTTGCTCCCTGCTTCTTGGTTGTGTGGTAATAGCGGGAGGTGATAGCCCCATCTATCCTTTGTAGTCTACATCGAATTGAGCAGGTTCTTCAATTAGTAGGACCGTAGTCACATCGGGAAAGTTATCTGTTAGCAGTGCTTCATCATCTATGCGGCGTCCCAAAGTGAACAATAGAATCATAAGTCTTGCTTTGCATAGGGTCATAATCATAGGAATCCTATCTACTCATATCTTAAACCTTGATTGCTATCCCTAGACAAACTAGTGTTTAGACGACATACACTTGTTTCCTCGTGGATATGATTCTCGATAATACTCTGGGTGAAAACTACTTCGATACCCATGTGCTTGCGCATTTTCTCTCTATGTGCCACCACAGGTGTCAACACCCCTCTGTGGGTTGCCTTGCTCTTAGTACTTAGCAGAGGCAAAGGAATGGAATGGAATGATCCGAGTTCTAGTGATCGTCCCCTCCTAGGTCTGACCTTACCCCTTATATAACGAGATAGGTCGGGTACATGGAGGTAAGGGGGAACTAGTCTACAGTCAACATGCGTCGGAGTCCAAGAAGGCCTTGTAGAAATGCACTGTGGACCGTGGAGGTGTCGTGGAGCCAAAGAAGCCATGGGTATCGTCCGGCCACTCTGTTCTGACACTCTGCTTGTCAGGCTATGTCGGCTTAGACCGGCCTCCCTCGGGTGGACCTTCTAGATCCTTCTTGGCGGTGAAGGAGGTCGGCTCTAGGGGCTGACACGTGGGCTGCTAGGAACCTTTGTCTTCTTGTGTCACGCCCCGTGCATGACCTTATCGGGAAAGTGGTGGCCGGCAATGCCGTGCCCAAGGGGTAGCACCGGGGAGCACCCAAGCCTCTATAGCTTGGGGCTTGCCTTCTTATACCCGAGTTGGAGCCAAGGGCCGGACCTTAGTGTCGGCATAGATCAGGAGTATGGGGGCTCGGGCAAGCCCCCGAGCCCCTAGGCGAAGGTCACGGTGGACTCAGGCTTGGCCGGGTTTCTTCTCAGAGGGTGCGCATGAGCGTACCTGATGGGCATAACCCCTAAGCCCCAGCGATCTAGGAGGGGTAGGTTGGGGGGTCTTCTTCGTTCGACAACCATTGGACCTAAGGCTTAACATACCCATATGTTAGGATCTCGTCAGGAGCCCCCGAGCCCTTCGTGGCCTCACTTGGCGTGATGGCGACGAAGGGCTGAATTTGATCTTCTGGTGACTAAACCCTCCTTGGTAGGGATGGCTTCCACTAACAAGGGTGTCGGGCCCTGCTTGGGGCCTTCTTCTCCCATGTGGTGGGTGTTGCTCGGCAATTGAGGTCTAGCAATGATGGTGCTAACCCATTTGTGAGTCTATGTTGCATAGGTCTTTGACTTGAGTGAGGGCTTAGTGAACTTGTCTGGGAGTTACCATCCTTAGGCCTAGGGGCACCCTGCTTTTTGACCGGGGCCTACTGTGGGTCAGGTGATCAAGAGCGCTTGGGCTCTAGCTCGAGGCCAACTGATCATCTGGAGCGCCACGCCCTTCTGAGGGCTATGTTAGCAGGCCCTGATCCTCTTGAGATGGCCTTCTAGGGCCAACCTCCTGTGGCCATAGATCGGGGTGAGGGGAGCACGCCGGGCCCTAGATAGAGGCCCTCGTTGGGCCCACTCTAGGGAGTTGGTTGGTTTTTTGGGGATGCTCCACTCGAGCACCTGTCGTTTAGGGGGGCGGGTTGCTCCATCTGGGAGATGGCACAACCCTTGAGGTTGTTGTGGCGCCTCCTTGCCCGTGGGAGGAGCAGCTTATGGGTACATGCCTTCCATGGTTGTCTTGCGCAGATGGTTGATGGCGTCTAGGCTGTCGTGCCTGGTGGAGGATTTAAGGCATGCACCTTCACACTATCCCACTTCGACTGGTACAAGGGATGTTAGGGCCATGTGGAGTAGATTGGGCGGAGGGGGAGCTGTGGCACTTGGTGTGTGGATCCAAGCCATCGATGGTAGACGATGGGCCCGAGGGGAGTCGGATCCCCTCAAGTCCCGCGAGGAGGCATGTACGGAGTGGGTGACATGCGTGGTGGAAAGTGGAGCGGGGACTTGACTCATTGTCAGCAGTCCTTGACTCTGCCTTTACTGCGTGGCCGTCATCTTGCAACCACCTAGGGGCATGCTATGGGGATTGAGGAGACGCCCGGCCAGTTCCCCAGGGACTGTTCAGGCCGTTGATGGTTGATCGGAGGTCTCAGAGCCCCTCACAGTGCATCGTCTGGGCTATAAAGGGAGCCCTGGGGGACACGGTGTCTTCAACCCCTTCCTCCGGCCCCTTCTCTTCTTCTTAGATCCATCTTCTTCGGCGGCGATGGTAATGATGAAGTGCGACACTTCCCTCTGGTGAGCCTGTCTTGGTCCGTCGGACGTTTGCTTCTTCGAGGGTGGAAGGACCCTAGTGAAGGGAGGTCAATGGTGTGGCTTGGAGGGGGATGGAGAATCACAGTGCTAGACCGGAGTCCGATGCCTCCGATGCACCCAACGGCCCAGGCGACCATGGGTCCCCTTTGAGTGTTGTAGGCACTGACACTTTCCCTACGCCAAGTCATGTCGAGCCCCTATCCTGCTCTCCTTCCTTTGAAAAGGGGAAGGACCCCAGTGCTTTGGGATGCCGAGGTATTTTCGCTTTATCAATGGAAGAGCCAACGGTCCAAGGGCCTGTTGGGCCTTTGCGCTGGCGAGCTTGGTCGAGTTGAGCCATCCAGTAGTCGAGGTTAGGCATCTTAGGGGAACCCCCTCCTCGGTGTGTTGCCCGACGACAGTGGGGTGGGGGCTCGGCTCCGCCTTCACTGTGCCTGTCTGTGTGGCGCGGAAGCTTGATCGGGAATCCCGGCCGACCATCTGTGGTCCCCACCGGTGGGGCGGTGGTTTTTGTCGCCGTATATTGTAATCGGGCCGCTCCCAATTAATAAAATGAAATTACTTTTGTTTGTAATCCCATTTACTCTTGAGTCATGCTTTGAGGATTTGTGCCTCGTTAGGATGGGCTGTTACGATGATGGCCTTAGTGGCCAAGATTGCCACACCCGTGCTGCTAGCGGGTAAGTCCGTGAGAACCCTGGGTTTATGGTCATTCCATGTTCCCTGGTCATGTCCCCTAGAGGGGAGATCCTCGACTTCCCGACCGTGTCACTCGTATAGTTGTCGAGCCAACCTATCGATGCTTGAGGGCTCGCTGCCTCCCTCGTTGGGTCACCATGAGTCAGTACCCAGACATCGTTCGTCCAGATGGTCGGGACGCTTCTGGGCGCCCTGGCTACAGCCACGTGGGCTCATCTACCAAATGTCCCTCGCACTTTAGGTACTTTGGGTGGCCTTGAAGCTTAGTGGGCCAGCCTTAGAAACCTCAGTGATGCCCCTTCTGGGGCCCAGACCATCATGCAGTGGGGTGGTCCAATCTAATGAAGGATCAGGAGATAGGTAGGTACGTGCAAAGAAAACAAAATGGACACAAGAGAAGGGGAAGATGACATAGCTGGTAACGCAGCGGTCGAGGTCGTTCCATTAGCGCCTTGCCGATCCCTCACTCAGTCCTCTCACTCTATCCATCCCGTTCCCACCTCACTTGGTGGCCTTCTGCGGTAGTTCTCCTTCACAAAGGTTAGCAAATGGTTAGCTCAGCCGATCCTCTAGTGCAGCCGAGCTATCCCTAGGGTGGCTTAGGATAAAGGAAATCATTATGGAGATAAGCGAAGCAAGAGGGTCGGTAGGACAAGACTTATCTTGGTTTTTATTGTTGGACAGGTAGGCCGGTGAAGGAGGTCGGCAGGTGGGCCATGGCTCGGGAGACGACACTTCTAGGTAGATGGCTCAGCCTTGGCCTTCCCTCATGGGGGAAGGTCAGAACTCACCTCGATCGGGTCAACCCCTTCTAGGGGCTGAGCACCTAAATGGAGGGGCCAACCAGGCCACCATTGCCACCAGTAACATTGTCGGCCTTGCCGATGCTCGATCGATCGAGCGTCACTACTACCTTGGCTGGTTCCTCTACCGGTGCCCATCCTACATTGTGGCTAGAGCCATCGATATCATAGGGGGTGATGAGTGTGATGGCTTGGGTGACGCAGTCTTGCTCATAGTAGTAGGCTTGCTTGAAGCTGCCCTCGATGGTGATGACCCCCTTAGGGCCGGGCATCTTGAGCTTCAGGTAGGTGTAGTTGGGGATAGCCGTGAACTTAGCGAAGCAGGGTCGACCAGGGAGGGTGTGGTAGATGCTGGTGAGGTCAACCACCCGAAGGTGAGTGGCTCCTTGCAGAAGTTGTCGGCTAGCCGAAGGTGATGTTGAGCCAGATACGTCTGAGGGGCATGTCTTTCTTCCTTGGTGCGATCCCATAGAACGGCGCCCTACTAGGGCACAGGTTGCTGCGGGAGATGCCCATCTTGTCGAGGGTGCTAGAGTAGAGTATGTTGAGGTTGCTGACCCCATCCATTAGCACCTTGGTGAGGCGCGTGGTGCCCATGATCGGGCTGACCAAGAGCGGGTAGTGCCCCAGATGAGGGACGTTGTCGGGGTGGCCATCCTAGTCGAAGGTGATAGCCGTCTGGGACCATCGGACCCATATCGAAGCCGTGAGGGTGTGGACGACGTTCACCTCCTACTCGGTGATGTGGTGCTGCTGGTAGGATTCATGGGCCTAGGAGCCCACAAAGATCATGTGGTAGCGCTCGGCCTTTGGGAACTCAGTTTTTATTGTCTTGGGCACCTCCCACTGGGTTGTTGGCCTTTAGGACAGGATTTTGGGCCTTGCCCTGTTGGTCGAGTGTGCCACGGATGTAGCCCTTCATGGTGGTGCAGTATTTGAGGAGGTGCTTTGCTTGCCCCCCATGGAACAGGCAGGGGCCTCGAGCACCTTCACAAAGTGTTCTAAGCATGTGCCTCACCCATGGGGTTGAGGTCTGGTAGTGCGGTCGACCGCGGCCACCATCTCCTTCTCATGTCGCTTTCGGTCCTTGTTCCTCTTATCGTGGCATTGCTAGGGAGGCGGGGATTGTCACCGCCGTTGCCTCCACTAAGGTGACTGGTGGCCTTGGCCTTGCCATTGAAGTTAGCCTAGACCGCCTTCTCACCGGTGGCATAATAGGTGGCGACGTCTAGGATCTCCTAGGTCATGCACGGGGTCTCACGGCTGAGTGCGTGGATGAGTGCCTCGTAGGTCATGCTGTAGATGTAGGCGTTGATGACATCGGTGTCAGTGATGTTGGGGAGCTGGTTGCGCTTCTTAGATAAACACTAGATGTACTCTTGAGGGTCTCATTGGGCCTCTGCCTGTAGTTGTAGAGATCCCATGAGTTCCTAGGCTGAGTGTACGTACCTTGGAAGTGGCCAATGAAGACCGAACGGAGATCACCCGAGCAATGGATGCTGCTTGGCTCAATCTATTTGGGCCAATCTCTAGTCGAACTTGATAGAAGCAGAGGAAGGTACTGAATGGCAAATTCATCGTCTGAACCCCTAACCTTCATGGCGAGGTGGTAGTCCTGTAGCCAATGATCTGGGTTGGTCTCACCGTTGTACTTGGAGATGTGCATTAGTGGCCAAAAACGCCTGGGTAGGGAGCCACCCATATCGCTACCCCAAATGCTAGGGGGCCAAAGTGATCTAGGGCGGCACCCTCACCCCGCTACTCAGGGGTATAGAACTATGCCTGAGCGTGGCGCCTAGCCTCGATGGTGTTCATGGGTGTTGCGGTCATCGCCGATCTGGTGGCACCTGGGGACGCCAAGGAGAAAGGTCGCGCCTTCGCTCCTGCCGGGGCTTGGCGCCCTGAGTCCATGGCTAGTCAAAGCTATTGCCGAGGTTTTGCCACTACTTCCCCTTGCCTGTGGGGTGCGAGCATCGGAGTGGTCCTCATTGGGGGTAGCCATCATCTAGGATGGCTGGTAGAGCATGGTGCAGTGCCGGGATGCCGAGCTCTCGGCCTGCTGCTCGAGGGTGATGCGGAGGAGCCGCCTCGCCTTGTTCAGCCACTTGTTGGTCTTCAAGTTCGGTGTGTCGGAGATATCTTCTAGGTGGCAGGTGGCATCCACCATGTTGTACCCATGCGGGGAAGCAAAGGCTACTGGGAGCCCCCGAGAGGGTGTTGTCGTCATCGTTGAGAGGGTGCGCAGCTTGCTGCCACACAAAGTCCTGCCTTTGGTGCTCGAGCTCTGCCTCGGCAGCCTCCAAGTGTACCTATCGAGCTCACAAGCGGTCCATGATCTCCTGAAGGTAGGTCATGTGGCTGTGGGGACTCTACTCTGACGACGTGAGCCCGGCACCTCCTCAGGTAGAAACTCGCCATCGATGTGGTAGCACATGCGCATGAAGGGGCGTGGTAGTCGATGTTGTCGGAGTCGTACATTGAGTCATTCCCCGAAAGGATCTCGAGGAAGGCTTGCAGCGATAGGACGTTGGTCCCCGCCGCACCGGAGAGGATGGCGCTTCATGGTGCCTCACGACTGATGAGGTGCTCTAGCTCCATCGAGAAGGACGCCGCCACATTCTGGATCCCAAAAGGTAGGTCAAAGAGGTAGTACCAGAAGCGGTCAGACGGTGGGAGCACCTCATCGATGGTGATCTAGTGGTGGATGTTGGCCTACATGTAGAACATCTGGTGGTGGTTCGACACAGTGCGGTTCAGGCCCAAACCAAGCTAGATCTATCAAGGCTAGGACCTCAAGATCGGCTCCCAAAAGTCTTGGCGGAGTGGGTGACATCGAGAGCTTGGTGGCCACCAATGCAGCCTCATGGAGTGGATGAAGCTGGCCGTAGAAGTCGGTGACATAGGCCAAGTTCCCAAAGTTGAGAACCTAGCTCGAAGCAAAGGCACTGGCCAGGATGGAGAACTCATCGAGGAAGCGAACACTGCCATCTTGGGCGATGCCACTTGCTCGGCGACGAGGTGGGTGGCTCCAACCACCGTAGAGCTGAAATCGCACTTGACGCTGCCCCCTACCTAGCACGCCTGCTATCGCGGGGTCAGAACTACAGCAAGCATGTTGTTTGAGTTGGTGTCGGACTATGGGTCTTCGGTGGCTCGGGTGGACTCAAGAACACAAGAATCACTGAGAGGATGCAATGATTTATCCTGGTTTGGGCCAATCCATGCCCTATGTCTAGTAGCTGATGATCCTTATACTCAAAAGCACCAAAAATCAGGGGTTACAATAGGGTTGTAGAGAGATTTGGTAGGGGGTTAGCTTAGTGCTAATCCTAAGGTTGCCTCACCACTGGTGGAGCCTTCCCCTCATTAGAGAGGAGGAAGCCGACGAGATGCGATGGAGAAGCTCTCGGTGCCCCTCTATGGGTTGCCTTTCTCTCGGTGTTGAGTAGAGGCCAAGGAATGGAATGATCTGAGTTCTGGTGATCGTCCCCCCTCCTAGGTCCAACCTTATCCCTTATATAACAAGATAGGTCGGGTACAAGGCAGTTTGTGGGAACTAGTCTATGGTCTACATGCGCCATAGTCTAGGAAGGCCTTGAAGCGACGCACTATGGACCATGGTGGTGTCGTGGAGCCAAAGGAGCCTTGGGCATCGTCCGATCGCTCTATTCCGATGCACGGGCCTGGGAGCCCCGAGCCTCTGGAGGCCGCTGGGAAGCTTTGTCTTCTTGTGTCACGTCCCGTGCGTGACCATATCAGGAAAGTGGCCGACAATGCTATGCCCAAGGGGCACTGCCAGGGAGCCCCCAAGCCTCAGTATCTCGAGGCTTGCCTTCTTGTGCCTGGGCCTTGGCTGGCATTGTTTGCCGGGCAAAAGCCAAGGGCCGGACTGGAGTGTTGGCGTAGATCAAGAGTTTAGGGGCTCAGGCAAGCCCCCGAGCCCTAGGTGGAGGTTGTGGTGGAGTCAGGCTCGGTCGGGTTCTTATTAGAGGGTGCGTGTGATCATATCCAATGGGTATAGCCTTGGAGCCCCTGGGCGATCCTGGAGGGGTCGGTTGGGGGTCTTCTTCCTTCAAAAACCATTGGACCCGAGGCTTAACATACCCATATGTTAGGATCTCATCAATGTTGTTGGCCCATTCAACCTGGCCATTGGCTCTAGGGTGGGCGACCGAGACATATTTGACAGAGATACACTGGTCTTCACAAAAATCCCTAAAATCATTGCTAGTGAATGTAGAACCTAGATCGTTTATAATGTCATTTGGTAGGCCGAAGCGGTGCATGATATCTTTAAACATTTCAGCTGCCTTCTTCACGATTGCGGTGACAAGAGTCTTGTACTCAATCCATTTAGAACTTATCAATCATGACATACACATATTTGAAACCTCCTAGGGCTGGTTTAAAGGGCCCAATCATGTCCAGCCCCCAACATGCGAAGGGCCAGGATGCAGGGATGGTCTGAGTGGCTTGTGCTGGCACATGTATCTGCTTGGGGAAAAACTGGCAACCCTTACAATGCCGAATGAGTGCTTTGGCGTCTACCATGGCCGATGGCTAGTAAAAACTTGCTCAAAAAGCCTTACGGACCAGATTTCTAGAGGCTACATGATTGCCACATGAGCTGGCATGGATCTAGAGCAGTAATTTTCACCCTCCTCTTGGGAGATGCACTTCTACAACAACTCTTCCTTGGCGTTCTTTCACATTAGCTTACCATCGACTAGCACAAAGTGCTTACTACGATGAATGAGACGTTCCATCTCTGTTCTGTCGCTTGGGACCTTAGCTGTGGTGAGATACTTGATGAACTGTTCTCTCCAATCAAGGCTAGGAGTAGGGACCGCCAGGACTAACTGCTTGGCGGGGGGCGTTTCGTCGACTAGCTGCCATTCCTTAATGGATGGAGTCACCAGGTCTTGAACGAACACACCCACTGGGACTTTAGCTCTGGAGGACCCTAGTTTAGACAAGTGGTCGGCTACTTGATTAGCCTCCCGAACAACATGGTGATACTCTATGCCATAAAATTTCCCTTCTAGTTTTCTGATCTCGGTGCAGTAAACATCCATCTTGTCGCTTGTGTAGGACCAGTCGTTGTTGACCTGGTGGATGAATAGGGCTAAAAGGGGACCGTGACGCCAAAGAGGGGGGCGGTGAATTAGGCAACTTAAAACTCTAACTCTAAACTATGGCCTCTTTTTATCCTTAGCAAAAACCTATGCAAAAGATAAACTATCTAAATGTGCGAGTATGGTTTTTGCTAGTGTGTAGCTATCTCTACCGCAAAAGGAGTTATGCAAACAATGTAAATGCAGAAGCTAAAAAGTAAGGTAGAGATATGCAAACTCCCGTTGATGACTCTGGTATTTTTATCGAGGTATCGAGAAGGGCGCAAGCTTCCCCCTATTCCTCGTTGGAGCCCCTCGCAAGGGCCAAGCTCCCGGTCGGGTAACTCCGTGGATAGCCCCGGGCCTTCCCCATGCTCAAGTGGGTCTCCAGTGTGCCTTCTGGCAAGCCTCTCCCAGACGGCTCCCCGCCGTCTTCACTATCAAGCTTCTGGCCGAAACGTCGTGGGCCTTGTTCCCTCTGGTACATGGTGGCGGCCACACCACAAACGCGGTTGGTGTGATCTCACAAGACTATAAGCCCCTCCGATGTACAACAATTGTGCATCCAAGCACCGAGTGGTAAGAGGTATGCAAACCTCACTAAACACTAGGCCTAAACCTAGAGCAAGCGTATAAGCGGTGGTCTAATCAACTTACGCTCTTCGCAAAGCACCTATGCTAATCACCTAATGAATCACTAAGCACTATGCAAGTAGAGATCACTAAAATGATGTATCAACACCCTTGGTATGTTTCCTCAGCTCCACTATTTTCAAATGGCTGGTTGGGGGGTCTATTTATAAGCCCCACTGAAAAAGTAGCCATTGGGGATGAAACCCAGCTTTCTGCTACTGACCGGACGTTGTTCACGTTCTGATCGAACACGTCCGATCGTCCCAACTGTGGGAGCACGCGCGTTGATCGGACTTGGCTTAGAGTCCAGTCATCATCGACCCGACACGTCCGGTCACGCTGGCGCCGCTCTAGAACCTCTCTAGACTCAATCGGACACTGCACTTCGTGCGTCCGGTCATCCACCCTGCTGTGTCCAGTCATGCTGAAAACACTGCCATGACGATGTACAGTGCCACCGATGCGTCCGGTCACTGCTTCGCTCAGCGTTTGGTCAGTATCCGGTCATAGCTGCCGATGCCTGCTATTGCCTAGCACCTGATCAAACATGTCCGGTCACTCATAGGGCCACGTCCGGTCACCTCTGTCGGGCTCGTTTCTTCATGATCTTGCGTCCGGCTTGGTTCCAATCTTCGTGCTTAGACTTTGCTTGTCCTTGCATGTCTTCTATGCATCTTCACATGTCTTTCTTGAGGTGTTGATCAGCGGATCATCACATCACCTTCATCCAAGTCACGTTTTGCATCCTATTGAACTACAAAACAATTACTTGCAAATCCATTAGTCTAATTTGGTTGTGTTGGTCATCAAACACCAAAATTCAAAGTAAATGGGCCTAGGGTCCATTTTCCTTACAATCTCCCCCTTTTTGGTGATTGATGACAACACGAGCAAAACAAGCAAATAATAAAAATTTTGGAATTTTAAAAACTATTTACTTGCTAGGATGCAATGCAAAGGTCAAGGTTATATGATGCTAAAAGATACCACATGTAAACAACTTTGGAAACTTATCTTTCCCTTGCAAATGTCCCCATGTGGCATTATGGATTTAAGTCTCCCCCTAACTCCATAGTGCACTATCCTCCCTTTCTCAGACCATTACCACTTGTAAATTATTATGATCGGGCTTGCTTTTGGTCCTACAAATTCTCCCCCTTTGGAATCAAACACCAAAAAGGAAGACATTAGTAGCACAAGGGAGGGTCAAACTTTGTGATCCTTTGTATGTGGAGTGGAATAGGTCACAAAAATTTGACTCTCACATTACATAGACTAAGCTCCCCCTAAATATATGCATACTTATGATGGAGAATGTAGTTTATGCATAATTGGTAAATTAATGCTCAAGGGAGTTTAATCAATATAATGCATGGAGAAAGCATATAAATACCAAAGTGAAATCAACATGATGATATCGGTTTAGAAATACCACATGCAATAGATGGCGGATATTTGAAGTATGATGCTTAACTCCGAGGACTATATTTTTCTTGCAATGAGACTACTACACACATGATAAGCTTGAGAAGGTGTTAGTCTCAAAGCATCCCCCTAAATTTGTGCACACAAGTATGGAATACTTGTAGGAGACATGCACATTGATTTTAGAATAAAAATAACACTTGAAATATGACATCACATGAATGTGAGAATCATGTTCGAAGGTGATATTCGGGAGAAATTATCTACAATTTGGACTTTGGCACATATTAGATGAACAATTGTAAAACAAGCTATGTGCCATGCTCCTAAACAATTTAAACCATGTAGGTTTGCTCCAAGGGTTAAGAATGAAACCGAGCAAGCCTACCATAAGATATACCTAGTGTATGCAAGACAAAAGATTAAACATGCAAATGCAAACCTAGGCATGAAAAGGAACTAGATGCTCATTGAATATTGCAAGAAATTAAATCTAGTTACCTAACATGGGAAGGGGAATTTGGGTCCATAGTATTCACTAACCCACTTGGCAATTTCCTTGTCCATAATGATGCACCCCATGATGCATCCATACTTTGCCAAGTCTCCAAACTTCCCGAAGTCCATCGGACTTCTCACTTCCCTTTCGGGATCCAAAGCTTCTTGGTGCTCTTCATGTTGGAAATGATCTCTTTTAGCACCCAAAAGCGTTTGACCCCATTGTTGGCTTGCTTGTTCAGCTTGATGGCCACCACCTTGTCATTTTTCTTCTTCAAGAGAGAAGGTGTGGAGGCCTTTTTGTCAACCTTGTTGGTGTAGGTGTTGGAGAGCTTGCTTGTTTCCTTTTTGTTTTTCTCTTTCTTCTTAGCTCCTCCCCCATTCTTCACCTTGCACTCATAGGACTTGTTACCTTCCTTGTGGCATACGTAGCAAACCATGGTTTGTCCTTCATCAAGCTTCTTCACTCCCTTGACGGTGTTATCTTGATGAAGTTGGGCTTGCTCCGTCTTGCCTTTCACTTGAGTCAAGTCCTTCGTGAGGCGAGCCACTTCTTGCTTGAGTTGCTCATTTTCCATTGCAACCTCTTGTTTGCATGTATCTACAACAATTTTCTCAACACAAACTTGGTTGCACAAGGGTGAGTCTAAACATAAATCATTGCAAGAAGTAGAGGCATCCTTTTTAGGCATGTCAAAAATTGAACCTTTCTTGTTAGGTGCCTCAGTGGGGGTTGTACCGATGGCTTCAAGATTAGCAACTTTATTTGTTAGCTCATCACAATGTTTGCACATGGTTTTCATTTTAGAAAGCAAACTTTTATAAGCATCTTGTGAGTTAGCTAACTTTTTCTTTAATTTTTCATTTTTCTTTACAAGTTGCTCATCATTGATTGTGCAATTATTTATATTTGCACTAGTCTCAAGTTGCTCAATTTTAGTAGATAGCTCCATATTAAGATTGGCAAAAGTTTCATATTGTTCAAGCAAGGTAGCATAAGCTTGTTGTGAGCTATCTAGTTTTTCTTTTAATTTTTCAAGCTTCTTTTGTTGACTAGTGCAAACTTTAGCAAAGTTAAGATTTTCTTCCACAATTTCATCATAAGAAGGTAGCTCATCATCACTATCACTATTATTGTCACTATCACTAGGGATAGACCTTTTATTACCTCATGCCATAAGGCACACACGTGAAGTGCTTGATGATGAGTGCTTGTGCCCTCACCTCTTGTGATGGTCTTCTTCTTCACTTGAAGAATTATCCAATGACCTTATTGATGTGAGGGCTTTGTCCTTGCACCCCTTCTTCTTTGTCTTGGGTGTGGGCTTGTTTGGATAAACTTCCACAAAGTGCCCCAACTCATCGCATCCATAGCATCCTTTCTTTCTTTGCTCATTTCTTTGATTGGTGAAGATGAAATCTTGAATTTGGATGGGCACACCCTAGACATTGAGTTTTTACATCATCTTCTCTACCTTGTTGATAAGCTTGATAGATTCTTCATCAAGGTTGGAGGTGGAGGAGGAAGATTGATCATCATCACTTGATTCTTTGTCGTCATCATCCTCACCTTCTTCTTCTTCACTTGAGGAGCTTGAGCTTGAGCTTGTCTCAACTTGCTTGCCCTTCATCTTTTTTTTCTCACTACATGTGAGAGCTTTGCCTTTGCTTGATGAAGAGGCTTCTTCTTGACCCATCTTGCGTGACATTTCAAATGCCACTATCTTGCCAATGACTATGGTCGGGGTCATGGTGCTCAAGTCCTCCATATTGTGAAGGATGGTGATGATGCTTGCATATTTCTTTTTGTGGTAGCACGGAGATGATCTTCCTCACGATGTCCACATCATCTAGCTTTGTTAATCCTATTGAATGGAGCTCATTCATAATTAGATTCAAATGAGAATACATATCACGAACAAGCTCATCATCATTCATTTTAAAGGAATCATAATTTTGTTTAGCTAGACAATGTTTTTGCTCACAGACATTAGTTGTGCCGTCATGGAGCTCTTAGAGTTTTAACCAAATTTCATGTGCCGTATTTAAAGTGAACACTTGGTTAAACACATCCATGCTAAAAGATTCAAACAAGCAATTTTTAGCTCTAGCATTGAAATGAATTTCTTTCTCATCACTTTTTCTAGGTTTATCGGGATTCTTAATGGGTTTCATCCCATCACGAGTGACTCTCTAAACACCCAAATCTACCACCTCAAGGTGACAAGCCATTCTAGCTTTATAGTAGGGGAAGTTAGTGCCGTCAAAGTGCGGAGGCATAGAGGTATCCATCCTAACTACTCTAAAAAGCGTCACTCAACGGTGGTGAAGCCAAAGGTCCAAATTGAGCCAACCGGCTGTGATACCAATTAAAAGGGGGCTATGACGCCTAAGAGCGACGGGGGGTAAATTAGGCAACTTAAAACTCTAACTCTAAACTATGGCCTCTTTTTATCCTTAGCAAAAACCTATGCAAAAGATAAACTATCTAAATGTGCGACTACGGTTTTTGCTAGTGTGTTGCTATCTCTACTGCAAAAGGAGTTATGCAAACAATGTAAATGCAGAAGCTAAAAAGTAAGGTAGAGATATGCAAACTCCTATCGATGACTCTAGTATTTTTACCGAGGTATCGAGAAGCGCACAAGCTTCCCCCTAGTCCTCATTGGAGCCCCTCGCATGGAATCCCTAGCAAGGGCCAAGCTCCCGGTTGAGTAACTCCATGGATAGCCCTGGGCCTTCTCCATGCGCAAGTGGGTCTCCGGTGTGCCTACCGGCAAGCCTCTCCTGGATGGCTCCCCGCCGTCTTCACTATCAAGCTTCCGGCCAAAACGTCGCGGGCCTTGTTCCCTCCAGTACATGGTGGCGGCCACACCACAAACGCAGTTGGTGTGATCTCACAAGACTACAAACCCCTCCAATGTGCAACAATGGTGCGCGCAAGCACTGAGGGGTAAAAGGAATGCAAACCTCACTAAACACTAGGCCTAAACTTCGCAAAGCACCTATGCTAATCGCCTAATGAATCACTAAGCACTATGCAAGTAGAGATCACTAAAATGGTGTATCAACACCCTTGGTATGTTTTCTCACCTCCACTATTTTTAAATGGCCGGTTGGGGGACTATTTATAGGCCCCACTGAGAAAGTAGCCATTGGGGACAAAACCTACCTTTCTGCTACTAACCGGACGCTGTTCACGTTTTGACCGGACACATCCAATCGTCCCGATCATTGGAGCGCACACGTTGATCAGACTCGGCTCGGAGTCCAATCATCATCGATCGGACGCGTCCGGTCACGCTAGCGCCGCTCTGGAACCTCTTTGGAATCGATCAGACGCTGCACTTCGTGCGTCCGATCGTCCAGCCTTCTACGTCCGGTCATGCTCAAAACACTGCCGTGACGATGAACAGTTTCACCAGTGCGTCCGGTCACTTCTTCGCTCAGCGTCTGGTTAGTAACCGGTCATAGTTGCCGACACCTGTTGTTGCCTGGCACCTGATCGAACGCGTCCGATCACTCATAGGGCTACGTCCGGTCACCTCTGTCGGGCTCATTTCTTCATGATCTTGCGTCCGGCTTGGTTCCAATTTTGTGCTTGGACTTTGCTTGACCTTGTATGTCTTCTATACATCTTCACATGTCTTTCTTGAGGTGTTGATCATCGGATCATCACGTCGCCTTTGTCCAAGTCATGTTTTGCATCCTATTGAACTACAAAACAATTACATGCAAATCCATTAGTCCAATTTGGTTGTGTTGGTCATCAAACACCAAAATCCAAAGTAAATGGGCCTATGGTCCATTTTCCTTACAATGGCAAAATCACCGTACACCATGAGGTCCTTGACATCGAGTTCAATGGTGATATAGAGGCTGTGGAGAGCTGCCTCGTATTCAGCGGTGTTATTGGAGGCCAGAAAATGGATTCAGAGTACGTGGCGGAACTCGTCCCCTGAGGGGGTGATAAACAACACGCTTGCACTAGCACCTTCAATGTTGAGCGCGTCATCAAAGTACATCTTCCAGTGCTCAGGGTGGTCGGCCGGTATCGGCTCTTGGACGTCGGTCTATTCGCTGATAAAATCTGCCACAACTTATGACTTAATAGCCGGTCGGCTCATAGAGTAAGTTCCAAGCTCAACGGACTAGTTGATGATACGACCACTGGCCTCTTTGTTGTGGAGGATATCACCAAGGAGGAATTCGGTGACTACGGCGATTTTGTAATACTCAAAATAATGGCGGAGCTTGTGGGATGTGATCAGGACTACGTACAACATAGCATCTGGACCTGAGCATATAGAGTCTTGGACTCATTCAAGACCTCATTAATGAAGTAAATTGGTCGCTGGACCTTGTACGCATGCCTAGCCTCCTCACGCTCGATGACAATAGTCATGCTAACAACCTAGGAGGTCGCAGAGATGTAAATCAGTAAAGTCTTACCGGATTGAGGCATAGTCATAATGGGAGGCAAAGTCAAGAATTGTTTGAGCATGGTGAAAGCTTTATCGGCTTCCTCCATCCACTCAAAACGCTTGTTAGCCTTTAGTAGCTTGAAGAAGGGGAGACCTTTCTCACCTAATCGAGATATGAAGTGGCTTAGAGCCGCCATGCATCCCATAAGCTTCTAGACGTCCTTCACATAGGTTGGCCGTTTCATTCTTATGACAACCGAGACTTTCTTGGGGTTTGCCTCGATCCCCCGAGCGCTAACGATGTAGCCCAAAAGAATACTAGATGGAACACCGAATATGCACTTAGTGGGATTCAGTTTCAATTGGTATTTCTTGAGGGCTTTGAATGTTTTCTCGAGGTCGATGATGAGGTTATCGGCAGTCTTGGACTTAACTACTACATCGTCGATGTAGGCCTCAATGTTGTGGACTATTTGATCTTTAAGGCAATGTTGGATGGCCCTCTCATATGTCGCACCAGCATTTTTGAGTCCGAAGGACATGGTGGTGTAATAGTAGGCACCAAACGGCGTGATGAAGGATGTTTTGATCCGGTGATAACTAGAATAACAATCTAGAAAAGAAAGCAATTTGCAACTGGCGGTGGAATCTACAACCTCGTCGATGCGTGGTAGACCAAAGGGGTCTTTAGGGCAATGTTTGATCAGATCAGTGTAATCAACGCATAATCTCCATTCTTTATTCTTCTTTTGAACGAGCACTGGGTTAGCTAGCCACTCAGGATGATACACCTCTTTATAAATCCGGCTGCTAAAAGCCGGTTTAATTCTACCCTAGTAGCCTCCTTCTTGTCCTGCATGAATCGTCGGAGCTTCTACTTGATCGGTTTGGTGGTCGGCAAGACATGTAAGGAGTGCTCGATCACCTCCCTTGGTACCCCAGGCATGTCGGTAGGTTTCCATGCAAACATGTCTATGTTGGTACGCAGGAACCTAACGAGCGTGTCTTCCTATTTAGGGTCCAAGTGGGCCTCGATCTGCATGATCTTGGCCAAATCAGCGAGGCCAAGGCTCACTTCCTTGGTTTCCTTAGCCTTGGTAGCTTGCCAAGGTGCATCCATTGTCAGGATCTCCTGATCATCTTCAGGCACCATCTTGGACTTGGCAAGGCAGGCCTCCATGCGCATGGAGAGGTCGAAGGCTTCGGTGAGGGTGAGGCTCTCCTTATCGCAATCATAGGCGATGGCAAGGTCGGCCTGCAAAGAAAGGACTCCGCCAGGCACTGGCATCTTCGTCACTAGATAGCGGTAGTGTGGTACGGCCATGAACTTGGTCAGAGCTAGTTGGCCAAGAATGGCATGGTAGGAGGTGTCGAAGTCAGCCACCAAGAAGGTGATGTACTCGATATGGAACATGTCGATGGTGCTGAACTGTATAGGTAATGTGATCTTGCCGAGGGGCTGAGACGCCTTGCCTGGAATGATCCCCAGAATGAAGAGACGACGGGAGTGAGGTCTTGATGGGACAAGCCCAACTCCTTTATGGCACTAGCGAAGAGGATATTGAGGGCACTCCCCCTATCAACGAGGACCTTCGTGAAGCGCACTTTTCTGGATGATGGTGTCTAGAACGAGCGGGAAGCATTCTGAAGTAAGAAATCTCTGCCCACTGGTCGGCCCTGGTGAAGGTGATGGGCTGATCTGACCAGGGGAGGTATCTAGGTCTACGATGGTGCTGGTAGCCTTGATAGCTAGAACCCACCGAGAGGTGAGCTTCTGGTCGCGCCTATCTCAAAGGCTGCACAGCCCCTGAAGATCGTATGGATGGTCTTGTTTGGGTCTTAGAAAGCGGTGCCCGCATCTCTAGGGGGCTCATGATCCTTGCCCGTGTCATCATTGCGGTCGTTGCGCTTCACTGCTCTTCGAGTAAGACCTTGGCAAGCCCCATGCACTCCCTCATAGTATGCTTTGTGCCTTTGTGGACCAGACATGGGCCGTCAAGGAGCTTGTCGAACTGCATGTCCTAATTACATTTAGCACAAGGCTGCTCGATGGAACCGATAAAGTTGTTGGGTTGGCAACATTGTAGCTGCCCTGGTTTGGACCCCTCCGGTCTATCATGACGATCACGATCATTGGGACGGTGGTCATCATGTTGGCTGTCACGGTTGTCGTTGCACCGATCATCACGGTGGTTGTCATCGCAGCACACTGGGTGATCGGTCCGGGGAGCTCGGCTGACTTCTTCTTTATGGCGCTAGTCGGCCACTTCAGCATCAGCGTACTGGTTGGACATCTAGAACATCTCGTTGATCGAGATTGGTGGCTTCCTATTGAACTTCCTATGGAGCTCATCGTGATGATAGAGCCCATGGATGAAATAGGTGATCACTTCGGCGTCAAGGTTGTTAGGAATCCGGTTTCTTACTTCCGAGAAGCACTAGATGTAGCTCCAAAGGAGCTCTCCTATCCTCTGGTAGATCCTAGCTAGGTCATGCTTTGTTGCTGGTCGCTCGCAAGTCGCCTTGTAATTTTCAATGAACATTCTCTTGATGTCATCCCAAGAGTCAATGATATCCGTCTAGAGACTTGTGAGCCAGTTCATTGTGGTGGGTTGAAGCATAACTGGCAAGTAATTTGCCATTACATCGGTGTCGCCACCGCTAGCTTGCACGGCGATCGCATAACTCATCAGCCATTGCTCGGGATTGGCATGGCCATCATACAGCTGGACCCCATAGATCTTGAAGTTTGTGAGCCACTGTATGGCGCGGAGCCTTCTTGTGAAGGCTCATGGGCCATCACCGATGATGGCGGTGCCATCAACAGCTAGCGGAGCAGAGGCTTCAGCAGCTCATGGAGCTGCGATGGCGGTGCCAGCAACAGGCCAGATAGCGATGCCGGCGGCAGGCCGAGCGGCATTACCGGAATTAGCCAGCTCAATCGGCTGAAGAGCAGCCTCGGGAATGCCCCATTCTTGGTCATACTCTTGTCGGCGGAGGATCTCACCCACGTGGTGCGAGTTGCGACTCCTGTCGATGCGACGGTGAACATCGTGGAGCTGGTTGAGGTGGCCCCAAATGTCTCCACCACAAGGCTGGTTGACTTCCTTGTTGGTGTTAGGGTTGGCGTATCATGGCGGTTGCCCAGGGTTTATGAGGACATTGCCTCTCGACCCCCTTTGGAGATAGGGGCCACCAGCCTAGAAACAGCTTCCACCTGGACAAGTGGAATGAGTCTGCCTTGACCTCCCATATCGGTTCGACCTGGTGGAGTGAGATGGAGCTTGATTTTCACGAATTTGGAGGACCTAAACTGCCACTACCTTAAGCATGGCAGTGGCCTTGGCAAGCACTGGAGTCTGTTGGAGCCTGCCTAGCTCATTCAAGGCCACGGTGAGGTTGGCGCTCGGCGTTGGCTGGACTTCGTTCCCATTGACTTGCATGAACTCATCGTTGAGATCGCAGGCAATGCGGTGGCCTCCTTGCTGGTTGGTGTCACCACCACCGATGGTTGCACCACCACCGGCTGCTGCTACAGCTATGGCAATGCCTTCTGCTACGTGGCGTCTGGTGCGGTCGGCGTTCTTGTGTTCTCGAGTGATGCGCTAGGAATTTGTTTCCCCGTCCCGAGGGGGTCTATCACAGCTGATCATGAAAAGTTCCCCAGGGAAACACCTGAGCGACGATGGAGTCTCAGTAAGGATATCGGTGATGGTCTTGGTGGAGCCTTCTGACTCCGCCCCCGGATCTTCCTCTAAGATGGGGAGTATGGAATCATTGTCGAGCTGATGAATCTGCCCCATATTGACCGTTGGTGCAAATTGGTTGGCTATGGGCAGATCGGGCTTGAGAGAGCGGCTAGACGTGATCGATCTAGTCGACGTAGAGATCTCGCAAGGCATCTTAGTAGACGGCGGCCACGTTGGTCGACCCGTAGAGCTGGGCGGCCAGGAGCCTTGCGCTGGAGCTTCTTGCCCGGCCTTAGGCAGACAGGATCTGGAGAGACGCCAACACTGCACCGTGCGCCCCTTTGGAGTTGTCGTGATGGTTAGATCTGTATCTTGCCACCTCGGGTGGCGAGATCTAGAGGAACGCTTGGTGCTAACCGACGGGAAGTGCTGGAGCGGTGGGAACTCATCGTCGTAAGGAGACCGACTCCATGAGCGACAAGCATTTAGCTAACTTTAAATCGACCCGATCTATAGAGGATATCATATTGTCCTGTTGGATAGCCTTCCTCAGCTGGCGTGGCGCTGATGGGTGAGTTGTCGGAGAGGAAGGTGACCCCGGGAGAGATCCCGAGATCGGATCTACTGGCGCAGCTGTTGCTGCGTTCGGTGCAGGGCAACCCTGCACCGGTTGGACGATTTCCTCGTCGCCATTGGCGTTGATGACCCAGGTGATGGATCCGACCGTGAAGGATTGGCCGGGCCTAGGAGCGAACGGAGAGCTCGGGAGGCGTACCATCTGGCTCGCCATGGGATCAAGCGCACACCTCTACCTGGCACGCCAACTGTCGACTAAAGATGCTCGGCAATGCACCGAGGGGGCTACCCTCTGTGGTAGATTGATCGAAGAGGTCCGCGTGAACAGGACCTAGATGGTGACAGAGACACAAGATTAGACAGGTTCAGGCCGTCAGCTCGACATAATACCCTAATCCTGTGTTCTGCCGGTTTGTATTGGCTATCGTATATGATTGCATGTGTTTTAAGAGGGTTCCCTACCCACCTTATATAGCACGGGGGTAGGGTTATATGCCGATCAGGTCTAAGTCTAATGGGGTAACAAATAATCTTTACATGGAATATTTCATTTGGCATATCATAACAGATCCTATGCTATATCTTTATGATGTCACCGAGATGCCTTGCGGCGTGCGCCGAGCAGTGCCGTGCGCCGCAAGCCCTCATCTTGTGGGCTGAATCGTCCCTGTTGGGGCGGCCCATGTCCATCGCTGTGGGTACCTAGGGTCAGACCCCTCACAATATATAAGCTCTCAACTATAAAACGTGATATTATAGCCCTTAAAATATCTAGTAATGTTCAAATAACCCCTTGATAATCTTGTAGAAATGTTTGGACACCATATCCCACCACACTAGTTCAAATGTCTTCCTGTACACAGTTTGAACCAAATCTGCCAAAGATTCACGATAAAGAAAGAAGCCAATCGGTGGCAAAGATGAGGACTCTCAATTAAAGAACAGGAATATTATAGGAGGATAAAAAGAGAACCAAAATATACGGACTGACCACATTCTTATCTTTCTACGGCTCAAGATTCCCGACTAGCCGGTTATGGAACATCACTTGTTCAAAGGTTCCACATTGTTGTCAACATATATACATGCATATGCACGAATCACAGAAAGATACAGAGTTTGAAGTGATTTAGTTGACGAATAGATCGCTATGGCATCTTCTCTTTTCCAAAAGCTGGATCGGATCAGGATAGGTGTGTGGCAGCACACCTTCCACTTGGTGCGTGCTGACACCACAGTTAGAACTACTATCAACCACCACGGTGCACTTGCCAACAACCGGTGGGCGTAATCCTATGATTGTAAAATACTTGTTCACATCTTTTTATTTTTCCTGCGTTGAAAACAAGGTTCAGAGAAAGGTAAAATTTGTGAAGTGTATACAGTCTCTTGAATTTTTCCATGTTCTAACTCAAATTGTGAACATACAATAATTAAGAACTTAAGTTTAGAACTTTCATATCGGCCATGCACTCATCTAGAATCGTGGACCACTCTTTTCCTTGCTCACCTTACCACAGCATCACTTACGTCCAAGTCCACAAGTGGGACACATCCAAAATCCAATAGTTCTTTTTTGTCTGTCGAGCTTCTTCACCACATTATTAACTAATTTATTTTGGTGAATCAATAGCCAGTCCACGAACAATTATAGAAAAGAATAATTCTTTCAAGGTTTAGATCATAAATATAGTCGACCACGAAACCAATTGACCAACACAACCATGCGTGTAGATATGTGTATATCCATGGCATATATATACTTTGTGTGGCTTTTACAAAAGAAATAACAATACAGACATGAAATCCAAGTGTGGATTGACCAGTAATAAGGTGGGCGAGCTCACACCTTGTTAGAGCATCTCCAAGCGTCTTTTTTATTCCACTCTTTAAATCATTATTTGGAGAGTCATTTGCGTAAAAGTAGCTCTTACATCTTTTCATCCTCCAACAGCTTCTTTGGATAGCAAGAAATCCGAAAAAAGACAATGACAATATTTAGAGATCTAATTAAAGAGGTTGTTGCATCCTTGGAGGACAATTTTTCATCAAAATCTCTATTGGTATTCCTCTTAATAACAGATTATAGAAGAGCGTCTCCAAAAGTTTCTCTTCAACTTACTCTCTACATCATCATTTGGAGTAATTTGAATAAAAATTGCTCTCTATATCTTTATCTTGTGTGAGAGCCAGCACCGTGCTCCAACTTTAACTGTCGAGAAATCTGAAACAAAGGGTAGCTATATTTGGAGATCTCATTAAATAAAGATATTGTAGGTTTTTTTCATCAAAATGTCTATTCCTTATTAATTTGGACGAATATAAAGAGGCTCTTAGAGTTGTTCTTCGGTTGGGCTTCATCAGGCCCTGTCAAATCTGTAGGGCCCTGCTGTCACCAAAAGACATGCTAGTTTGTTCAGTAAACATCAGAGAATAAAAACTACGAAACCACAAAAGTATCTAATACGAGAAACTCGTCTGCATCTAGATATCACAATTTGCAATTCCAGAAAAGCTATAGGCATCTAATATATAAAGGGAAAAGGAAGTAAAAGCAAAATGGGATCAACATCCTCGCCTGCTTTTAAATATTCAGTTGCTGATGCAGTGGTGCTCTATTTAATTATCAGGCTCACCGCAGGAAGTCCTACATTGTACAATGGAAAAGACCACACAGCAACTCCATGCCTCGAGCAACAGAAAACCAAAAACATTACAAGTATCTTTACTTAGTGTTGCTCTTGTTCTGTTGCTCTTCTTGGCCTCTCCCGTCTGCTCCTGCAAAGAAGAGGAGAAGACCACCCTCCTTGGGTTCCTCGATGGTCTCTCTCAGGCCTCTGCCCTCAACACTTCTTGGAAAAATGACACAAACTGCTGTTTGTGGGAGGGTGTTACTTGCAATGAGGATGGGACTGTCATGGATGTCTCTCTGGCTTCAAGGGGCCTTGAGGGGCACATATCACCCTCACTTGGAAATCTCACCAGCTTGTTGAGGCTCAACCTGTCTGGAAACTCACTCTCCGGTGGACTCCCACCAGAGCTGCTATGGTCCAGCAGCATCGTCGTCCTCGATGTTAGCTTCAACAAGCTCAGTGGAGAGTTCAACAAGCTGCCATCCACCCATGAACTGGCAATGAAGGTAATCAACATCTCAAGCAACTTTTTCACAGGATATTTTCCATTTGCCACACTAGATGGCATGAAGAATCTGGCGACTCTCAACATGAGTAACAATAGCTTTACTGGGAAATTTCCGAGCACGGTTTGTGTTGACAAGCCATTCTTTGTGGTGCTTGATCTCAGTTACAACCAGTTTCATGGTGGCATACTCCCGGAGCTTGGCAACTGCTCTATACTGAGAGTGCTTAAGGCTGGACATAACCAACTCAGCGGGACACTCCCGGCTGAGCTCTTCAATATCACATCATTAGAGCACCTCTCATTCCCTAATAACCATTTTCATGGAAAACTGTATCCTGAGCATCTAGTCAAACTCAGCAAACTAGTTGTCCTTGATCTTGGCGGGAATTCGCTAAATGGCGAGATCCCAGATTCAATTGGGCAGCTCAAGATGCTGGAGGAGCTTCACTTAGACTATAACAACATGTCTGGAGAGCTGCCACCATCTCTGAGCAATTGCTCAAATCTCACAACCTTCATCCTCAGGAGGAATAACTTCCATGGAAAACTCACAAATGTCAACTTCTCCACCCTATCTAATCTAAAGATTTTAGATTTTAGATTAAACAAGTTCACTGGCACATTTCCAGAAAGCCTCTACTCTTGCAGCAACCTTGTTGCACTGCGGTTATCTCTCAACAGACTTCACGGTCAGTTTTCGTCCAGAATAAAGAATTTCAAGTCACTAAAATTCCTAGCATTTTCCGATAACAACTTTACAAACATCACCAATACACTTCAGATGCTCAATTCCTCTACGACCCTCTCTCCCTTAATAATGGGGGGAAACTTCAAGCATGAGACCATGCCAGACTATGATACATTTTATGGCTTTAAGAATCTCAAGGGACTTGCCATAAACGACTGTTCACTGTATGGAAATCTACCAAACTGGCTGTCCAAGCTTAAACTGTTGCAAGCGCTGCTTTTAAACAACAATCAACTCAGTGGACCAATCCCAGCATGGATTAACACCTTAAACTTCCTTTTCTACATAGACATGTCGAATAACAGTCTTACAGGAGATATACCAGTAGCACTGATGGAGATGCCAATGCTTGAGAAGGCCAAACCAGACAAAATTTTCCCAGACACAATTGTATTTTGGTTGCCTGTTTATTTTACTCCATTTCTCCAATACCGTACGACCAGCGGTCTCCCAAGAATGATCAATCTAGGCTACAATAAACTTACCGGTGTAATCCCACCAGAGCTTGGTCAGTTAAAAGAACTGCTTACACTCAACCTGAGCTTCAACAACTTATATGGGGAGATTCCTGAATCAATTGGCAACCTCAGCAATCTACAAGTGCTAGACTTGTCATACAACAATCTGACCGGCGCAATTCCTTCGACATTGGGGATGCTTCACTTCCTTTCCAAATTCAACATTTCTAACAATGATATGGTAGGGCCTATTCCAACTGGAGGCCAGTTCAGCACGTTTCCGGATAGTAGCTTTGTTGGAAACCCAAAGTTGTGCGGCCCTACCCTGGCACACCATTGTAGTTCAACAGATGCAGCTGCGGTCCCCGTCGTCACCTCCACAGAACAGCATATTGACAAGGTCATCTTTGCGATTGCCTTTGGAATATTCTTCGGATTAGGAGTGCTATATGATCAGATGGTTTTATACAGATACATCTATGTTGGCCCAGTCTGCTTCAACTATAATAGGCAACAATAATGTACGTGCCCTCTAGCTTATGCATATGAAATGGACAGAACTGAAGCAAGAAACAAATACCGAGTGCATTGCGATTGCTATCAGAATCTCCAAGCATGTCATGCATCTCCAGCAGCAAGGTCGACCTGATCGAGTTGTCATGTTCAGAGTTTGGTAATCATGTTCTGCTTGAAATGGATAAATAAAAGGAAACGAAGTAATGGACTGATCAATGGAGGAATAGTAGAATTTGTATTCAAACAATGAACTGTATGTTTAGTCCCTGACCCGTCTCAGGGTTATGTGTAACTTTGTGCAAATTTTCACAAATTGTGTAACACCTTTGTTGAAAACATAATGTCGTGCAGTTCTGAACATTGTCACGAAATGTGTAACATCTCTCTTCAACAACAATGTTACACACAACCTTCTCAATGCACATTAAAAGAGATCTCCACAACGATGTAGAATTTTGTGCAAATTTTCGTAATTTCCTCAAATCTTATAAGGGCCTTGTTGTATGGTGACTCAAATCCTACTTATAGTAGGACTCAAGAGAGGTGTGCTATTAGGACTTCTAGTTCTATTAGGACTTGAGTATAGGATCCTACTAGGAGTAGGGACTCCTACATACATGTATGGGGAGGGGACTATATAAACAAAGGGTAGTGGCAATAGGCATGTACCAAGCCAAAGCTAAGTTTGGTCTTAAATGAAACGGATCTTCTAGAACATATAGCATAGGTCTTGGTGACTTGGTTGAACATGGGTAATTTGGAAGATTAGGAAAAGATGAGCAAATTGATTTTATTGTTCTTGTGGAAATGGGTTGGGATAACTTCCCAGACAGGACCCCTAAAAAAACTTTGCTGTGGCAAAGAATTTTTTGGCACTGCATGGCACCCCATGGTCGACCCGGGGGAATCCTCCTCAGGGTAGACTTAATGGTGTTTGATATTGAAGCCATTGATGAAGGAGACTTTTATGTTAAGTTCATGCTTTGAAATAAAAGTGATGCCTTCAAGTGGGCTTTATTTGTGGTATATGGTCCTGCAGAACAACATCTCAAGGAAAATTTTCTCTCGGACATGGCCCATACGTGTAGTAAAGAACATCTTCCTTACATAATTGGTAGGGATTTTAATATTATGTGTCGTCCTAAAGACAAAAATAAGGACAATATTGATGTAAAATGGCCATATCTATTTAATATGGTCATTTAGAGTCTAGATCTCAAAGAAATAGAAATGCATGGTCGTATTATACTTGGGCAGGCAGTGGAAATAACCATACCTTTGAGAAACTTGACAGGGTCTTAGCTAGTATTGAGTGGGAACACAAAATTCCTCTCACAATGGTACATGCTAAGAATAGGAGTAATTCAGATCACACACCATTACTATGGAACACAGGAGCTTCTTCTGACATTAAACAACAACCTCTTTTCAAAATTGAGAGAGGGTGGCTCATACATGATGGTTTCTATGACTTGGTTGATGATGTGTTGCAATCAGAAACCTCTGGAACGACTGCCATGGAAAATTGGCAAAATTAAATCAGAACGCTTCTCCAATTTTTAAGTGGATGGGCCAAAAATATAGCAAACCACATTAAGAAGGAGAAGAAGAAATTGGCCTTGATGATTGATGAGTTGCATAATTTCGCAGAAATTAGATTGCTTAGTGACCAAGAGTTAAACTTAAAACACTATCACAATGAACGATTGGTTCATTTTTTGAGAGAAGAAATTAACTGGTATGAGCGAGCGAAAACTAAAGATCTCTTGGCAGCTGATAATAACACTAAATATTTCATTTGGTTGCTAATGGAAAACACACAAAACCATGTATCTTCAAATTGTAGCAAGAAGATGGAGTAGTACACAGTGACGCTGCATTAAAAGCGTCATCACAAACTATTACAAGGGGTTGTTTGGTCAACCAGAGGAAAATGATTTTTCTTAGTGGAAAACTATATTGAAGATATACCTCAAGTGACAGAGGAGGAAAATAATATTTTACTAGCTTCGTTTACGAAAAAGGAAATAAAGG
The DNA here is from genome assembly GCA_904845875.1 of Miscanthus lutarioriparius. Lineage (NCBI taxonomy): Eukaryota > Viridiplantae > Streptophyta > Magnoliopsida > Poales > Poaceae > Miscanthus > Miscanthus lutarioriparius. The sequence continues at coordinate 39,965,175 of CAJGYO010000009.1, forward strand.
ATGATGTTTTCCAAATGGAGCATAATAAGTCTCCTGGCCTCGATAGTTTTCCAGCAGAGTTCTATCAAGTAATCTTGGACATCATAAAACCAGATCTTATGACGCTCTTTCTAGATTTTTATGAAGAGTTCCTTCCTCTTTTTACCCTCAATTTCGGGGTGATCACTCTTCTACCAGAAATAAAAGAAATGATAAAAATTCAATAATATAGAACAATTTGTCTTATGCTACACTACGCCAGATTTGGACATCACTGCCGGCCTCATCACTGCCGGATTTGTGAGAACCGGCAGTGATGTACCTTCACTGCCAGTTATGAGCTTGAAAATGAGAAAATGATTGGGGCTGGGCTAAAACCGGCAGTGAAGCACCACATCACTGCCGGTTTGTGGCTTGAATCGGCAGTGTTTTGGCGGCCACTTATCACTGCCGGTTCAAACCACAAACCGGCAGTGATTTGGCTCTATCACTGTCGGTTCTAGCCAAGAGCCGACGGTGATAAGCCTATAGCATAAAAAGGCTGCAGCCGTCCTCTTCTTCTTCCTCTCTTCCATCCCAAAAATAGAGGCGCGTGTTTGGGCCCTTCCCTCCATTGTTGCGGCTGCTCTTCACCATGAAGCTAGCGCTTAATTTTGAAGAATGGCTTGATCTTTTTGCTTTAAGGTTAGTAACAAACATCTACTCCTTTGATTTTGTTGCTTAATTAGCTTTGTTTTGATGGCTACATTGCTTGATTCTCATTCTAGTTCTTTCTCCATTATAGAGAGCATTTTTCCAATTGGACATTTGTGCAAGGCTCAAATTATGGTGAATCCATCATCCAAACAGTTGGTGTCTATGAACACATTTAAATTTCTAGCTAATTGTTCCATGGTGGTCAAGATCATCATTGTTAGTATGTGATGCTATAATTAGTTCTTAGAAGTATAGTAGAATAGTTGTTCTTCAATATTGTGCAATAATTGTTTTTACTACGATTTTCAATTTACAGGGCCGGGGCTACCAATTTTAATTTTCCAATAATTAGTGTACAATAATGTTTTCCAAAAATGGTACTTTCGAGCTACAATTGTTGTTCATGAAGCTTAATTTCTTATTAATTCTTTGTAATTACTATCTCAGTATTTTTTTGTGCAGAGATGGATCGAGAGTGGATGCATCTGTCCCGAACGGACAAGCGGTACATGCATGGCGTCAGCCAATTTATCACCGATGCCAAAGCCCATGCTGGGAATGGGAACCCTATCTTCTGCCCATGCAAAGATTGCAAGAATCAAAGGAACTTTCATCAAATTGAGTCTATACGATCGCACTTGATTACCAGGTGGTTCATGTCAAACTATACGATATGGACTATGCATGGCGAGGTTGGTGTGAATGTTCTACAGGAAAACGATGATGATGTGGACATGCCTGACATAGCCATCCACGATGCTGACGAGGAACCCAGTGTCAACACGGAACCTATGCCCATAGTTAATAATGTGTTTAGGAACACGCTAGCTGACGACACCGAGGATAACGATGGCATTTCTCAGCTGCTATGTAATATAGACACCGGATGTCTTAGTGAAAGACAGCTGAGAAAGCTAGAGAAAATGAGACAAGATGGCAAAACACCATTGTATAGGGATTGTCCAATGAGCAAACTGGAAGCTGACATCATGTTGTTAGAGTTCAAATCGATAAACAGATTGAGCGATAAAAGCTTCGATCAATTGTTAGGTATAATAAGGAAAATGCTCCCAGAAAAAAATGAGTTGCCAGAAAAGACATACTTGGCCAAGCAAATGATCTGCCCCATCGGCCTCAAGATTGAAAAAATCCACGCGTGTTTCAATGATTGCATATTGTACCATGGAGAAAAATACAAAGACTTGGACAAGTGCCCCAAGTGTAAAGCTCCACGGTACAAGGAAGGGCCATCAGATGAGGGTACCAAGACCAGAGGAGGTCCCGTAAAGGTCATTTGGTATTTCCCTATAGCTCCCCGGGTGCATATGTTGTTTGCATGTGCAAAGTCAGCCAAGCTGTTGCGCTGGCATGGCGAAGAGCGTAAGAAAGATACAATGATGAGGCACCCCGCCGATGGGCATGACTGGAGGACTGTCAATACTATGTTCTATAAGGACATCGATGGAGAGGTAAGGCATCTTTGGTTTGCTTTGAGCACAGATGGAATGAATCCTTTCGACTAGGTTAGAAGCAATCATAGCACCTGGCCAGTGACACTCTGTATATACAACCTTCCACCTTGGGTCTGTATGAAGCGGTCATACATCTAGATGCCACTATTGATCCAAGGGCTAAGACAACCTAGGAATGACATTTATGTGTTTCTAGAACCAGTGATCGATGAACTAGTGGAGATGTTTGAAAAGGGTGTGCCGGATGTTTGGGACGAGTACAAAAAGGAACATGTCACGATCAAGGAGTACTTATCACTACAATTACTGACCTTCTAGGTCGAGGTTCATTGTCTGGAGAGAAGACAAAAGGCTATACTGGATGTGTCGAGTGCTTGGACGACACCGATGCGGTAAATCTGCCAAATAACTGAAAGATAGTTTATATGGGACACCGTAGGTTCCTACCTAAGGATCACCCTTATCGCAGGAACAGAAAAGATTTCAATGGTACTTTTGAGAAACGCTTAGCTCCAAAATATCGAGATGGGCCTGCGATACTTCGAGAACTCAACAAACTGGAGGTTGTCCTTGGGAAGGGGGACAATGCAGTAGCAGCGCCTGATGGGAGCGTTTGGAAAAAAAATTGGTTTTCTAGAAACTAGATTATTGACCATTTCTGAGTGTAGGCCACTGTCTTGATCCCATGCACATCACTAAAAACGTGTGCGCTAACACTCTTAACACCTTAATGGACACCGGGGGGACATCGAAGGATTCACTAGCCACACACCTGGACATGCAACACTTGGGAATCAGGAAGGAGCTGCATCCCATGGAGCTAGAGAATGGCTAGTTCAAACTTTTGGTTGCGTCATGGACATTGAAGAAGGGAGAAAAGCGTGCACTTATTTCTTTCTCCAATGAACTCAAACTCCTGACGGGCTACTGTGCGAACCCAAAGAGGCTAGTGAACATGAGAGAACTCAAGTTCAACTATGGCCCTATGAAGGCCCATGACTATCATGTCATTATGACTTAGCTGCTCCCTGTTGCCCTGCGTGGTACCCTCCCCCCAAAGGTTCACGCCCCAATCATAAAGCTTTGCTCGTTCTTCAATGTGATCTCAAAAAAGGTCATTGATGTGTCTACGCTAGAGCAGCTGCAGCGGGACATAGCCGAAACTCTCATTAGGCTTGAGATGCATTTCCTGCTGACTTACTTTGATATCCCATTGCATCTGCTCATTCATCTTGTTGACCAAATTAGAGCCCTTGGCCCAATGTACCTGCATCAGATGTTCCCTTTCGAAAGATTGATGAAAGTTTTTAGGAGGTATGTTAGAAATAGATTCAGGCCAGAAAGGGGCATGATTGAAGGATGGTCAACGGAGGAGGCCATTGACTTCTGCACATATTATCTGGACATCAAAAGGGTCAGAGTTCTAGAATCTCATCACGAGGGAAGACTACGTGGCAAAGGAATGATCGGGGAGAAATCTATTATAGTAGACGACCCTGTTTCTTTTAGACAGGCATAGTTTGCTGTTCTCTAGCAAGCCGAGGGTGTGATGCCATACATTGATGAGCACAGGCAATCGCTGCAAACTCTGTATCCGAGCAGGTCATAGGCTTGGCTGGATAAAAAACATAAGGAGGAATTTGTCAACTGGTTGCGACGTCGCTTGCTTGGAATAAAGTTGGGTAATCAACTGGATGCCTTAGCCAAGGGACCTTCAAGTACATATCTTAAGTACCAAGGGTATGAGATCAATGGATTCACATTTTACACAAAAAAGCAAGATGGAAAGAGCACATACCAAAATTGTGGTGTTCGTTTTGATGCTCATGACGAAAATGGCAACGTGCAGGCGACATACTATGGTTTCATAGAGGAGATATGGGAGCTAGCCTATGGTCCGTTGAAGGCAGCTCTTTTTTTCGCCGATGGGTCCGGCTCGAGAAATCAACTTCGCCGTGAAGGGTTCACTCTCGTTGATCTCACTAAAACCGCAGACACAGAGACGACCCCTTCGTCCTTGCAAGAGATGTTATGCAAGTCTTCTATGCAAGGGACAACAAGACAAAAGGAAGGCTAAAAGTAGTCCTAGAAGGGAAAAGGAAGATTGTCGGTGTCGATGGAGTGACGGACGAAGAAGACTACAGGGGCTATTAGGAAATGGCTCTATTCGGGGCGAACGTACCCCTACCTATCCTTCAAGAGGGTGACGAACCTGCTTATGTACGGCTTGATCACAATGAGGCCCTCATTGTTGATGCACGTAAAGATAGTTAGATAATTGTTAACTATGTAATCATTATGCACATAACCATGAAGGATGTTTGATCCAAATGAAACTCTTATCTCCTCTCTCCTCCTCATTAATACTTTGCCAACTCAGCAAATATGCCGACGTATCATAGCAATTAATGAGAATGAAAGTTATTTAAAACTACCATTGAGACTGACCTTATTACTATTCAAACACTCCATTAGACACCGGACATAACATTTCTAAACTTTACTCTCTGAATTTAAACACCAGCTAAATATAAGTATAAATATAAATATATATCTCTAGACTTCCGATAGAAGGACATTGGGGCGGCCATTCTCTTTCGAGCTACTACTAGTAGTGAGGGATCCACAGCTCCTCGACGCCACTGGTCCCCAACCAGTTTGTAGTCCCTGCTCGCAATACTCAAAGGAGCCCAGCCCACAGTTGGCATTGAGCAAAGGTGTAGTAGCTCCATTCCTCCTCCAACCTTCATTGATCATTGATGTATGTGCTCCTAGAGATGTGAATGGGAATGCCTGTGGCTTGTGTGTTGACTGTTGAGTGATCCATTTACTTGATGCATGTACTGTTCTAGTCTCTAGATCAGGCCGAGATGAAGATGAACGCTAAGAAGGCCACGAAGAAAGAAGGTGCACAGAGAAAATTCATTTAATAATTTATAAAATTGAAACAAAAAATTTGGGCTGCCTAGGACTCGAACATGAGTCTCGGGGGCTAAGTTGCGGAGTCTTAACCGTTGAGGCAATCGAAGGAATTCAAAAGGAAGGGAAAAGTTATACTACTTAACCCCTAACTGGTACACCCCCATCACTGCCGGTTTGAGGAATGGCCCGGCAGTGATGGTTCCTCATCACTATCGGTTTATTATTAGAACCAGTAGTGATGAACAATTTCCCAAATTCGTTTAATAATTTATAAAATTGAAACAAAAAATTTGGGCCACCTAGGACTCGAACATAGGTCTCGGGGGCTAAGTTGTGGAGTCTTAACCATTGAGGCAGTTAGAGGAATTTGAAAGGAAGGAAAAGTTATACTACTTAACCCCTAACTGGCTGCGATGGCGGCAGGGCCCTTCACTGCCGGTATTGGTTTTAAAACCGGCAATGATAGCTTCTATCACAGTCGGTTGCTTGAACCGACACAGAAGGCTCCATTCACTGTTGGTTTTTAAACTAAAACCGACAGTGATGTGTAGATGCTCCTCACATGCCAACAGTGCTCCCACTTACCACAACAGTTGGAACACTGCTCCCACCTACACCGACAACTTCAGTTCAGAAATAAAAATATACCACGACTGCTAGCTCCTATAAAATGGCCCTCGGCCAGGAGCTAGCCTCTCTATGCATGTTGGTTTCAGCCAGGCCTTATCAGCCATGATACAATGTTTTCCTCTCACGACAAACCACATATATCGTTATGCATCGTAGTCCACCAAAATGGTGCACACAAGAGGTTCACAGAGCCATCCGCTGCGGTGCGCATCTGGAAAAAGGCCATGTACAGACAAGGCGGATTCATCGATGCCACCTTGTCATCTCCAACCGGTATAGCTCGTAGACCACCACGATGCTGCTGTTTGACCCTAGTTGGTGCTAGAAGAATGCTACTGAGGTGGTTACATTATAATGTGTTGATACACATTGATTGTAACATTGACCTGTATGCAAATAGGTCTTTGTTATCGTATATGGAATTTTAGTGTAAGGTCTTTGTTATCGTATATGTAATTTATTTCTAATATTTTTGTTATTTTTTGATGTATTTCATTACTATCTAAATAAATATATCGTTGTTGTTAAAACTTTCCCACTGTACTATCTAAATAAATATATCCTTTACATATATGCACCTTCATTGTCGGTTCTATTTACAAACCGGCAGTGATATTAACTTTCACTGTCGGTTCTATTTAAAAACCGACAGTGATATTAACTTTCACTGTCGGTTCTACTTAAAAACTGGTAGTGATGTCCATGCCCCCTATATAAAACAAACCGTCAGCCACACACATCGATCCCACCCACCCACGAACTCTCACAATCTCATTTCTTATGTTTCACTCTCACTTTTCAAGAAATCCATTCTCTCTCTACGTAATTTGGTCATGGCTCCTGCATTTTTCAATGGTTTTGATATGTTGTCTTCTCCAATATTCTATCTATATTTATATTCATGTTTCTTTGCATTCTACATTTATATATATTCTTATTCCTTGCATTCGATCTATATTTAATTATGTTGCCACATTTTACTTGGAAGAATTTTTTATGCATATATTTTATGTTCATATCTTTTTTGGCATTTTATCGATCAGGTGGTATGAACAACGGACCTCCCCCACCACAAGAACCAGGTTTCCACCATGGTGATGAGCCATTCACTCCTATTGTGGCCATTTCACGGTTCCCTGTTCCGGCTATTGTATGAAATATTTTCCAACATCTTTTGTTTTTTTATGCTAACAAATAAGTGTAATTAGTTTAATATCATTGTTGCATACATATATATATATCGCAGACTATATCCCCAATACATTTGCTGTGAACAGCACTTAGCTGGTTCTTTATCTCGGACATCGTCGAGAACATGGCACCTAATGCAAGTGGTCAGCTATGGATGTGTGAACTCAGTTTTTCCATCCCTTTGAGGGGTGCAAATCATCGGAACCATATCCACGAGACGGGAAGATAGAGCCCAGACGTGATAAGCACCCAGTTCAGTGCCGTGTGCATATGTTTAGAGGCACTTCAACGTGTTTGCTATGATGTGCCTGATTTCTCACACTTCAAGGCACTTGCTTTGAATGCTGGTGATATCCCTGTCCCACAAGCAAGCGAATGGTTTGCGAGCTACAACCATGCGGATGTGGTAAAATGGTCACTTATACCTGAGTCATGGTTATTTGTTGTTTATTATTGTAATAACATTCTCTAATTTTTTTTCTTTTTCTCCACATGTAGATTGCGCTCTAGGACCTTACCTATGCTGCAAGTGGCTTGTGGGTCATTCTAGACCAAGCTACAGAGCAACTCGGGTACGATTAGGACTTCTGCAATGGTAACCTCGGCCAGCTCACTATAGAAGGACGCCAGTACTGTATAAGCATTACTATCATGGGCAGTGGTCGTTCAGTAGGTTACATCTATGGCCGACCATTCTTTCAATATTGTGAGGCACGAGAGAGTGCACTCATACGTGCATTGGACTTCATCGATACAAGCGGATATATAATCCATGACATCAGTTACCATATATGGCTACAGAGGCATGTTAGTGTCCGTGGCCCGATCGAACCCGGTAGTGATTCTGATAGTAATTAATGTTTATTTAGCTAGGTTTTCAAAGTCGTAGTTTAATTGGGTTCTAATTTTAATTTGTACGGCTTTGTGTGTTTAATTATTGTCATGCATGTAATTCGTGTAACATTTGTTGGGCAACTAAAAATATAAATTCTAGTGTCGTGTTCATCTCAAACTTTTTCTTAGGCTTGCACGTGCTACATGTGAAGAAAACACCTAGTTTGAGATTTTTCGGAGATGGTTTGCTACTTTCTGAGGTTTAATTGAATTTCCGCGCGACGACACCGTTTAATTGTAGGTTGAATTGAGTCTACCCACGAAAAGATCCGGAATGGTGCCAAACTTTTACACAGGCTCTAATGTGCCCTAGGGATAAGACTTTTGTGGAGGCCGATGAAAAAATCTATTGGGTCCAAGATGAAATTCACCCTATTTTGTCTCATTCGGCACAAAGAAAAATATAATAAATAAAAAATGATCAAAAAAAACCTTAGATCCTGTGTGGGGTCTTAATTTGGGTGTACATGCTTGCTAAAAAAATTTCAAGCCATTTCGACATAGGCGGAGTACACATGCTTGACAGAGGTACATGTGCCTTTTCATCAAACCATGACTATACACATAGGTTATCAAGGTTTCTGTGGTTCATAGGTATTCTGGTGTCGTATTGGTCTCAAAATTATTCTAAGGCTTGCACGTGCTTCGCATGAAGGAAACACCAAGTATAGGATTTTCCACAGATGGTTTGCTACTTTCTGAGGTTTAATTGAATTTTCGCGCAATGACACCGTTTAATTATAGGTTGAACTGAGTCTACCCACGAAAAGATCCAGAATGGTGCCAAACTTTTACACAGGCTCCAATGTGCCTTAGGGATAAGAATTTTGTGGAGGTGGATGAAAAAATCTATTGAGTCCAAGATGAAATTCACCCTCTTTTGTCTCATTCGGCACAGAGAAAAATATAATAAATAAAAAAACTGATCAAAAAATCTTAGATCCTGTGTGGGGTCTTAATCTCGGTGTACATGCTTGCCAAAAAAAATCAAGCCATTTCGACATAGGCGGAGTATACATGCTTCACAGAGATACATGTGCCCTTTCATCGAACCATGACTATACACATAGGTTATCAAGGTTTCTGTGGTTCATATGCATTCTGATGTCGTATTGGTCTCAAACTTTTTCTAAGGCTTGCACAAGAATGGCCCGGCAGTGATATTTTATCATCACTGTCGGTTTAGACATACAACCGGCAGTGATGAGCTATTTCCCGAAGTCATTTGATAATTTATAAATTTGAACAAAAAAATTTGGGCCGCCTGGGACTAGAACACAGGTCTCGGGGGCTAAGTTGAGGGGTCTTAACCATTGAGCCGGTCGGAGGAATTGAAAGAAAATGAAAAGTTATCCTACTTAACACCTAACTGTTACACCACATCACTGCCGGTTTGGGGAATGACCCAGCAGTGATGTGCCCCCATCACTGTCGGTTTATAATTAGAACCAAAAGTGATGAGCTACTAGTATAAAAGAGGCGTGGGTTGAAATTATTCAAATTCATTTCAACCCCGCGCCAACCCTCCCCCCAGCGCCGCCGGAGCACCACCCTGCGCTGACGGGCACCACCGTTCCCCACGCACCCGTCCACCGCCCCCGGCGCCGCCGTTCCTAGCCCCACGCTCCTCTTCTTCGACGCTGACGCCCGTGCACCCCCGCACGCCGTCTAGCGCCGCAAGTCGGAGCACCGTGCTATCCATGCCCTCCTTCCTTGTCCACAACGCCGGTCGTGCCCCTCCTCCTCCACGCCTGCACTCCCACCGCCAAGGCCTTCAGGAGCACGTGGACAGCTGCTTTCCCACCCCCACGGTGAGTGCGTGGCTCACTGCCCGCTATGTGTTTGATGAAATGCCCCACGGTGTTGCTACTTACTTGAATCAGTAGAGGTGTTGTTGCTTACTTGAATTAGTATGTATGGTTTATATGGAGATGTGGATATATCAGAATCCATGGTACAAATTTTTTTGGAACAAAAGGACCATTGTCCGAGGAAAAGTTATTTTTTGTCCAATAGTTACTAGCAAGTAAGCAGCCAGCCTAATTCTGGTGCATGTATATTTATGATTTATGATTTATTAGGTTGTTGTCTTCCTAGTAGCAGCCGATTCCTATTCAATTGAGTTACATGCTGCTTGGCTAAATTATAAGACTTAGTTTGCTTGTGCAAACCTGCAAGCACACATGTATAGGCAGCTTGGCCAAATTATGTCATATATGCTTCTACATGTTTGGTGTGTGTAGTCTGAACATTTGAACAGAGTATAAATTATTATTTATCGAGATGCACTAAATATATGTCTCACACATCATCTAACACAATAAGTTCAGACAAGTGCTTGCTAAATCTCTCCGACTAATAAGGTCAATTTCCTACAATGTCAGTGCCGATGATGTCAGTGCATTCTTACTTCTTAGCACTGTCCATTTCCTATAATGTCAATGCCGATGATAACTATATTTAATCTGAGTGTTTTCTCTCATTTATGATGGCACTTAGACTAAGGTTATGATGACTTAATATATTAATTGGACTGAGGCTATGATCATGTGCAATTTGATGGAATGTATAGCATGCTTAAAAAAAGGCTAGGAAGTATGATTACTACACTACATTGATCTCCGAATAATAAACAACCCCATTATTGAGATAATTTTTTATCATGTCAAGGATAAAAACATTAAATAGATTTAGTTTGGCCATATAACTTGAATAATAACTCTTGTTCAGTGAGTTACCATTACCACTTACCACATGCCTAATTTACTTAAATATATAGGCAACCATGGCATGGTATGTAGTGCATGTTGGTCACATGCCTGAGATTTATCGAACCTAGGAAGATTGCTATGCTCAAGTCAATCGCTATCCTGGTAATTTGCATAAAAAATACAACACAGAAGCTGAAGCTTTGAGGGCCTACTATAGTCATCTGGCCGACCTTGCAAACCATGGCCAACCGGCCTACTATGGTCCAATGAATGCAAACCATGGCCATCCGCTAGCACTGGAGATTGAAGAGAAGCCACCGCCGGAGATGTGAAGATTAGGAGAATTGCTCCTTGGTCTTAGAAAGATGTCATGCTTTTATTTGTGGCTATGGTCATTGCTTTTCTTATTTGGAAGTTGATGTAGGCTTAGTTTCATAGAACAGTAGGTGGACTTTGTTGTATGTGGTCAATCAAACAATGAATTTGTTCTAGGTGAACATATGATATTATTTGACTTTGTTGTATGTGGACTTATTATTAGACTTTGCATTAAACATATTATATATATATAATATGAACATATGCTATTAGTAGTTGTCCGCAACCAAAACTAACCATGATTGTGTCACAGCCATGACTCATCGTCGCCTGTTACCTCGTCGCTTAAGAACAGATCGGCAACAAGAAGCGGCTGATATCGGTGGGACGAGAGAGCCACATGATCCAACAAACGGTGATGGTGTCAATCAGGACGGTGAGAATGAGCAGCCATGGACCCCTTCTTATCTCAATCTGGGTCAAAATGACCAAGATGGCTAGGTAACTTTGGTATCATGTGACTATTTAGCCACACACGCTAATCAATTGAGATGGTCATAGCTTACTTGGTGTCTCTAGCAGGAGCCTCCGCCGGCCGAGAAGCCAGAAGGTTCAGGTAGCAGGAAGGCCAGATCCAAGCGAGGCATGTCAAAGATTCCTGTTGGTAGGAATGCACATTGGCACATTACTGAGTTCGATGAATTCGGGGATCCACTCTCACCGCCTATAGCTTTGACCAAATTCAAGACCATCCTCGGGTTACTTGTTAGGGACTTCATCCCGATTAGGTACAGGAAGTGGATTGGGAAAGATGATGACCAATAGAGGGTTCCCGAAAGTGAGAAGGATTACATATGGGATATCAAGATCCCAGAGTATTTCACTTTCCCAATGGAGTATGACAAGAAGTTAGTCAAGAAAAAAGCAAAAGAAATCATGGGGACATGCTTCAAGAATTTCAAGGGGACATTGTACAAGAATTTTGTCCTCCAAAATAACGAGCCAGATTTCGATGGTGGACAGTTTAGCAAGCAGAAGGACTTCTGGCAGGATTTCAAGGAATATAGGTTATCCGAGGAGTACTTAGAACTAAGCAGGAAGAATAAGGAGAATTTGCAAAAAGCAACAAATCCTCATCATCTCGGCTCTCGTGGCTACGCCAAAAAGATGCCAGAATTTGAAGCAGAACTTCAAAAGATGGATCGCCTTGCTGAGGAAGGCGTTTAGCTTGAGACTGCCGATTGGGAGCCTAGATCGGTAATATACTATATGGGGAGGAATGTACGTCACACCGAGGATGGGAGCTTTAGCTCCACAAATCAACCCATGAGCGAACTCATCCAGAGGATCTCCCAGGTAACTGAGGAGGTGAGGCAAGGGACTCGCACTTCTAATAGGGAGAAAGACGTGCTCACCCAAGCACTCGAAACCAAGGAGCACCCTGGTCGCACTAGAGGAACCGGTGTTGTTCCTTGGAAACTAGCATTCCCCCAAGAATCTAACACTTACCGGAGCCACTCGAGGGGTAGAGCGGATCAGGAGGCAGAGTATTCGAGGCGACTAAAAGAGATGGAAGACAGAATGGACGCACGGATTGAGGCGACTATTGAAGCACGAGTCCATCAAATTTTGCTGCCCAAGAAGTCAGGAGTACCACAAAACCCTACTCCTACTGCCTTTAGCCCACAATTTAGGGGTCGCAGCAGCTGCAGATCGACCTCGCTCGATGAAGAAGATATGAATGTGCCTCATCCGGTGGATGGCAACACTGAACCCATCAATGTCAAGTTGTACATCCATCAGGAATGGACAAAGGACAAGGTGGCACTCGGCCAGGCCTGGCCTGTGGGAGACGGGACCATTAATGGCCGCCCAATTCCACAGGGGTACGCTCACGTCACCATTGATAGAATACTTGATAAGAAGTATAACAAGATACACATTGAGTACCCCGTAGCGGAAGACAGGCCAAAACTTGGTCATAACAAGAGCTCTCAAGTGGCCTGGCGCAAGCGCTTCATTAAGCTTGACCACCAATTGTCCTCTGATGATGAGGACGACTGCAAGTCTTCGCCCACCCGCGATGATCGCTCACCATCTCCCAATAGAAATCACTCCCCTCCTCATCCCTTGCCATCACCCCCGAGAAGACAGAGGTCTCCTTCTATTCCTCCTTGTCCGACTCCATCTTCATCAGCCCCGAGAAAAGAGAAGACTCCTCCTCCTCCTCCATCTTCATCAGCACCGGGAAAATAGAATTCTCGTCGTCATCCTCCTCCACCTCAGCCCAAAACAAGATCAAGGACATCCTCGCAGTCACAGAAAAGGTCCTTAGATTCGGTCGCTAATGCTCCCAAAGTGGACCAACAAAAAAGAAAAAGACCGTTCAGTGGCAGTGTTACCACCTTTATGAAAGAAAAATTTACAGCACACATCTCAAAGGAAGATTGTGTTAGTTTCTTCAATCTCTGTGCCTCATTGCCTCCATGTTTGTTGAAGTCCGAATTCGAAAGGAAAACACAGAATCAATACGCTACAACAAGAGCCGAAGAAATACACAATAAAGATTTAAGGAATATCCAGAAGTACGTCGAAGACAACCCTGAATTGACCATGGAAGAGGCCGCGAACATCTATTATGATGTACAAGGGATGAGAACACCGGCAATGAAGTATGAAAGGGGCAATCTTTTGGTTCCCGATCATGAGTATAAAAATTTGACAACATATATGCGCTAGTTACATGAATATTACATGGCTCAAGCAACAGAGATGGACGACTTTGGTTTTGAGGTTATTATCCGTTCGTCACATGTTTTCCATTATCCTGAAGAAGAGAAGTTCGACGTCGAGTGGGGGTGCTTGTTCTAGCTATACCAGAAACGCTCTCTCGATACACAAATATTGACGCTGTGGACTATGTAAGTACCCTACACGCACGATATTACAATTAACTACTCTCTCGAGACACAAATTGTTAACTTTTGAGCACTTCCCATGATTTTAAATAGGTGTATAGCAAAATTTTGCATTCTAAAATGTAAATGGGATAACATAGGCTTCTTGGACCCCTTGCGAGTCAACGAGAGGACATGTGTAGACCTCCATGGATGTGATGTGGAAGACCTGAAACAGAGATTGATTGTTGTTTTTGACGAATTCACAATGAAGAACAAAACCCACATATGCTCTCTCAATTTTGATTAAGAGAACCAAAGATGATGACCAAATTAGACGGGTCATTCCTCATCTTGTATATGATGGATTGTCCATTTTGCAATATGTAGATGACACCATCCTTTTCTTGGACCATGATATGGAGCAAGCCAAAAAGTTGAAACGGTTGCTGTCTCTCTTGAACAACTATCAGGTCCAAAGATTTATTTTCACAAAAGTGAATATTTTGTTTTGGAGAAGCAAAAAAAAATCAAGCATGAACATACTAAACTTTTTTTGTTGCGAAGTAGGCTCATACCCTTTTAGGTATGTAGGCATACCTATGCATTTCCACAAACTCCATAATGCGGATTGGAGAGCAATTGAGGAATGGTTCAAGCATAAACTAAGTACCAGGAAAGCCAAACATCTATCTTATGGGGGTAGATTGGTTTTATTAAACTCAGTTCTCAATAGCTTGCCGATATTTATGATGTCCTCCTTGGAAATACTGAAGGGGGTTCTAAAAAATTTGGATTTCTTTCAATCAAGATTTTCTTGACAAGGTGACAATGATAAGGCCCCGTTCGATTCGGAAAATCCTAGCCTGGAATGATTCCTGCTAACAAAATCTTATACAAAATTGAATAGCAATCCTAGACCAGAATTGTTCTTGGGAGTTTTTTTTTGCTAAACGAATGAGGCCTAGAGAAAATATTGCCTAGCTAAATGGGACGCCTTGTGTTGCCCCAAAGACCAAGGTGGTCCAAGTATAACACATCTTGGTGCAAAAAATAAATGTCTTGTCAGCAAGTGGTTTTTTAAACTACTAAATGAGCAAGGGACCTAACAGTACTTGCTCAAAAATAAATATCTGAGTTGAAATTTTTTATAACAGGTATAAATTAAACATGATGATTCGCAATTTTGGACATGCCTACTGAAGGTCAGGACAAATTTTATAGTTTGTGAAACTTTCAAAATAGGAGTGGCTCACAAACTTGATTTTGGGAGGACACATGGATATTCTCTAAACCACTTAAAGAGCATTTTTCTACCATGTATAATATAGTCAATTATCCACACTATACAGTGCAACTGTTTGTGAACCAGGAGTCACATAATGTATTATTTTGAAGAGCTCTTGTTGGGAACAAATCGACAGCTTGGAATAACCAGGTAGCTAAATTAGTTGATGTTCAACTTTCTAATGAAAGGGATATTTTTAAGAGCTTTTTACTTGTATGGTTCTGAAAAAAATACATCTTCCTTGTATGGTCTTTTTTACCTGTATGCCTCAAAACGATTTTTTTTTCCTTCTATGGCCTTCTGTCCGTTTTTGACGCTTGACGACCCCTGATAAAAGAATAAAACGTAGAGTTTTGTATGTCTATTGTACATTTGGAGTAATTTTACACAAATAAGTTCACATATAACAGTACATAAATTATTTTGCTTTGATTGCAAAGCAAAATAAATTATTTTTCAAGGCAAAATAAATTATTTTTTATGCTTTGAAAAATAAATTATTTTGTTTCACCGACGGAGCAGTTCAGGAAGTGGCCTACCATGAATGTATCATGGCGGGGTTCTGTTCGGAAGAAGCGCACGCGACTTGGTCAAGGAACAGAGGGATCGAAAAGAAACTAAGGCCTTGTTCGGCTGACCCCAAACAGTGTTTTTCATGGCGGGGTTCCGTTTCTTTTTTTTATCCAGAACAGTGTTTTTCTGTCACAAAATTCCAGTATAAACAGTGTTCTCAGCCGTGAACGGTACCTTTTGGTGTCAGCTGAACGAGGCGTCTGTTACCAACGATAAACAGTCCAAGATCGAAGGAGCGTCTGATCCAGAACTTTTGGAACGGGACGGGGCTCCCCAAAGGTACCAGATGGTGGGAACAGGAGCGCGGAATTCAGACATGGCTTCGGGAATTGAGCACACAAAGACTTTGCCGGACACTGAGGAGGGAAGAGCTTTTTTTTCTTCTCAAGACGGCAAATGCAGCCATGCAACGAACAGCCATGTCGAACTCGACCAATCGGACGATCAATACCAAAACGTGCCGCTGTCATGCGTCCGTGGAAGGGGGCGCTGCCTAGACGCCGGTCACCGCAGGCGATCACCTTGGCGGCGTTCATCCCAGGACTTGACTGTGCGACACTGCAAGATCATCGGGACTCGGATCGTGGCAACTGTGCGGCAGAGCGAGAAAACCAGGAGGAAGACCATGTGGCAGAGCGCGATCGCCTCGCCCGGTCAATCAATCCAGCATGGGCCATTCGAACGTACTACAGCGACTGTGGCAGAGAGAGAGAACCGGGAGCGCCAGAGATCGGCAGAAGACCGATACAATTCTGCGGCAGAGCGCGATCTCCTGGTCCACCGAACCTGCCGAGGCGTTTCTGCGTCAGAGCGAAGTCGCCTGGACCGACCGAGCCGCGCCGTTCAGATCGATCGCGCGCGACACTTCGGACGGTCGCTGTGGGACCTCGTGCCAACTGGGCCTAGGGCCAGTGGCTTCCATCCGAGTGGGATGGATATCTTGGGGTACGTGCCTTCCATCCAAGTGGGCTTGCATGGAGACACCGGTGCTAGGAGGCTGCACCCAATTTTTTCCTCGGCTACGGGCACGGCAAAGCCGGGTGCGAAGTCGAGTCTGCCTTTGACACCTTCAGTCGAGCCGAGGCCGACACCTTCTTATCTCCTACAATAATAATAAATAATTAAATATAAAATAAAAAACTAAAAAAGAACAAAACAAAGATAACCGAATTGTGCGATAATTTTGGGGTCGTCGCTCTACCTCTCCCCTGTTCGATCGCGTCGTCCGTCTGCCTTGCCCCTGCGATCCCTGCCTCCCGCTCGCGCGCAAGGGAGGTAAAAACGGAAAGCCAATCATCTCGCCCAATCCCGCCCGATCCCCCAGCCAGCGCGCAATCATCTCCTCCAATCCCGGGCGACGATGCCCTCGCCCAACTAAGGCCCTGTTTGGATCCCATAGCAAAACTTTAGCCTTTTATTTGCCATGAGGATCCAAACAGGGGGCTAAAAGTGAGCAAATGGCAAAAAACTATGCTAAAATCTTTTGCTCCCAAAGAGGCCCTAAACTGGGCTAAATTCCCTCGGGGCGGGCGCTGGACGCCCCATACCCCTTATCGCTCGCATACATGGCTGTGCATGGATAATTAAATGATGGCAAATCAGTCATCGTAGATTAGAGGACTAAAGTTTAACCCAGGGATCAAACAGCCCAGCAGGACTTTAGTTTTCGACTAGTGATCCAAACATCACCTAAAGTCACCCCCGCGGCTGGCGCCGTGCTCACACGGCGTGACCCCGCCCCCGCCCGCTCTCCGTCCCTCAGTGCCGCCGCCCTCGCAGCAGGCTCTCTGCCTAGGACGCCGTAACTATGCACCGCCGCCCTCGCAGCAGACTCTCCGCCCATGGCGAGTGACGGGCTCTCCCCCATCTCAAGTGCCGAAGCACGGGCATATGCAGCACCGCCACCCTGCACGGGCAAGGAGGAAGAGCTGCGCCTACTCGGTCTCTCCCTTGCCCCTCACCCCACACCTCGATCTCTCCATCTCTTCCACATCAGTCGGCGCCCTTCCTCTCCTCCGTCGAAGACGACGCCCAATCTGGCGAGGCCAGGGCGGATCTGGCGGGGATGCGGTGACTGGGTCACATCGTTCCCCTCCGCGACGCTACCTCCCCGTCGTCGCCCCCTCAGCGCTGCTCTCTCCTGTTGTGCCACCCCATCCGCGCTGGCGCCGCTCCATCCGCACCAGCGGCCCCTCCACACCGCCCCTCTCCGCACTCAACCTCACTCCCGCGTCATTCCATGCCCGTGAGCCAAGTTGATCTTGGCTTCTCTTTCCAGGACAGGATGATGGCAAAGCTGCACGACAGGGGGGAGACGCCGGAGGACATGTCTGTGGCTGCCTCAAGAGCGCGTCACTCGACGCACACGTTCTTGCCTGCCGTTGTAGCATTTTCGTACGGCGCCGATCTTTGATGCTGTTGTGCCTGCTGCAGGTTTTTGAACAATAACTGAACTGCAGGTTTTTGAAGAAAACTATTATAGGAAATTAAGTATACAAGGTTGTGAGTATGATTTAAAAGCACATAGATTAGTCTGCACTCTGCACATAGACCAGTTTTGCAATTCATTTTGATTGCAGAAGTAGTTTTAGTCATGTGATTTTATTTCATATTTGCAGGAATAGTTCTTTTTTTTAGAATTACACAGTACAACGTAGATGCCCATACACGCACGCATACTCACCCCTATCAACACACGTACGTAAATCCTACCCCTATGAGCACCTCCGAAGGACTGAGCCGGCAGATCTTGAAATTCACGAAGTAACCGTAGGCGCCTCGCTGTCGACGGAGATGTCACCTACCACTAAAAACATAGCGTCGTTAAATCCTAGAATAAATTCAGGAAAATGTGAACATCTGTGCCAAGTCGGGGACTTGAATTCGGATGGAGAGGTTCCATCACAAGGAACCCAACCAACTTATCTATAATTAGTTCGCTGCAGGAGCAGTTCTTGATGTAGGTAAACAATAGTTTTTATCCAGTTCAATGACACCATGTTTTTTATGCTTCTCTTATCGTGTTAAAAAAATTTGGTCTCCCATTTCAATGCATGGGCAAGGACATAACGACCACAACACATGATATATTATGAGGAAGCAGTATCTGAAATATTTGTTGCATCAAGCCACTTAACAGACTGCGTCATAAACATCGTTGTAGTTCTGCAGATATTTGCTACAAATTTGGCCCCTATAGTCTGATAGCTCTATTGCAATTGAGGTGCATGCTTCTAATATATGCTTACTATGCTCTGTTTATATACATAGTTGCTAGATGCTTTACATGGATGAGTTAAACATGCAGTTATCATGGCCTTGCCTTCAATAAACGTGAAACACATGCATATGAAGCTCGATCAAGTTTACTTAGTGTTTTCATAATCTTATTAGTTTGAATCACTGAAGAGTGTGGCAGGATTGCTTTTTCTGACTTGGTACAGATGGCCATGGCCCTCGCGGCCTCGCCGCTCAATCGCCTATTTCTGGTAGTGGCAGGACAGAAGTTTGTCGTCCTTCTTTTGGTTGAAGACTTAATGATATATTAGTTACATAGACTATGAATTGGCTTTTTTTGTGATTGGTGCAGAACAAAGTCTCAACGGTCTAGAGTGTGTATTTTCTTCACAGTCAACTATAATAAAAAGAGGGTGGCGGTCCAATCAGGATGAAGATTGAGCAAGCAAATATAGAAGGGTTTGTGACACCGCAGGAGCAGGGCTACTTGCAATTCGTTGCATCTTGCATATTGCTCGGCACATCATTTCCGCAAGAGTTGTATCTGCCAGAATGTTGCATATTGTCCGCTTTCGGGCACCTTGAGAGTATAGGACACTAAAACAATACAATAGTATTATGAAGCATCGCATAGACCTAAGATTCTGTGTAAGCATATTTTTATAATTAACTATTATCGTGCTATATTACATTGTCTTATTTGTTGTTCTTCTAATTATATAAAATAAGCCAAGTTATACTAATCCTGACTCTCAATATCCTTCTCTTCCAGAAAATGTGTGCTTTAACAAAAATGCTAGAATACCGTAAAAAATAGAGTACGAAAGAAATGACCGTTGTGATTGGTCTATGTGAGAATATGAAATACAACTTAGCACAATATAGATATGTAAGTCACTTGCTCCTGTTTTTATTAAGTGTTTCCTATATATTATTCTAATCGCTATCATATTTGCAGTTTCTTTTGCCATGGCTACATGTTAGAAAATATATGCTTTATATTTTCGACGCTTATCATGATTGACTCTAGACCTGTTGAAAAGTGGTGTAAAGGCACCAGCGCTGATGTATGCCAGGCAAACTCTTGGATTTAACTTGCAGTACATGGCCGCAGTGAATGTACATGTTCCTGGATGGAACGATGATATCTTCAAATGAAAATTCATCCGTGAAAAAAAACATTGCATATGGCATAGATGCGTAACTAACTTAAAGTCACCGTCACTTTCAATAATAATACATATGATTTAACTATTTCTATATATTACTGATGGTCAATCTTATCATAAACACTCAAGTGGATACTTTATTCTATAGTATATATCTACGTGGAATAGACTTAAAGCACACATATTTATACGGTGAGTATAACATACTTTGTTTTAAGGTTTTGTGAGATAATTTTAAAACACGCAGTATTACCCATGTGACAGGCACTAATATTCACATATGTACTGGAACATATGTACACGATGGTATTGATATGCGGCGGAACTTATTTGTGGAATTATTGGCACACGAAGAAATAGATATCGGAGATTTTCTTCCTGCCGATATAAAAGATTACCTTAGTCGTATCACAGAAAGGTCTATAGAGTAGAGTTTATGTGCATAGGACACTACGCTCTCCGTGACTATGTTAATTTTACTAATTTTGTTTTTTATATTAAATGTCACTTTAATGTTGGTATTTATTTTCATAATATTATTATCTTATCGTATGATTAGTGTGTTTTTATTATAAAAGTTTAGCTATCCCGTACCACGTATGAGTATGCGCTACCTGGTACGAATTAAAAACAAAGCTGTCTCGGAGTTTCGTACGCCGCCACCGAACAGTGCCGCCACATACGCCGAGGTAGCCGCCAAACCTCCACCAAATCCCACGCCAGCGCTAATGCCTCCGTATCCGCGGGCGAGCGAGCGAGTTCGTGGACGCAGCCATAACCATGTAGAGTACAGAGGTCGAAGGGCGCGGAGACGACGGACTTGATTCGGAAGAGGAGACGGACAGATCCATGCCCGGGGCGAGTCTGCGCGCGGCCGGGGCGCAGCCCCTACTCGTCGCGGCCATGTCCACGAGCAGTTTCGGCCAGCACCTGTCCATGGCCAGGGCAGAGGGACCGGTCGAGGAGGGGATCATGGTGCAGGACATCAGCAGATCCAGCAAAGGTACATGCCAATTAATTCATGGGATCGTGACAATGCCGAATCAAGCGAGCAAGGAGCTGCCAAAGGTCCGCAACATCAGCAAACAGAGAAAGGGGCTCCCAAGAAAAAAAAAAAGGCTGTTCTGCTTCAGATGCAAGAGTGGGGGTCACTTGAATGAGGAATGCAAAGCTGATCTTGACTGCATCATTTGCAACAACAAGAACTCGCATTTGTCTGCAAAGTGCCCAATCCTGATAATGCCTAAACAAATGCCTCTTTGCATGGTTCAGGAAAAAAGGAATTTGGTTTCATCTGGACACTGACATTGAAAACAAGATGGAAACTCCGGACCCGGCACCGACAGGTTTGGTCAAAGTAATTGGAGGCCGGCTCACAGCTAATGTACTCCAAATTGAATTAGCAAGAATAACAAGGGCGGAGTGGCAGTGGGAGGCCTACCCCATGGTGAGGATTCTTTTCTTGTTGCATTTCCGAGCACGGAGGAACTAGAGAGGGTGGTTGGCATCGGATACCACTTAAAAAATCATGGTGTCACCCTTACTATCTCAACTTGGCAAAGCACTCAAGATTTTGGTGCTCCATATCAGTTGAAGTGTGGGTACAGATTAGTGGTGTGCCGCAAGCCAACAAGCATTACTCGGTATTTTGGGCGCTAGGCACAGTGGTTGGAGCAACGGTCGAAGTAGACATGCTGACCTACAGAAAGAAAGGTGTTCTTTGAGATCGAGTTGCCATGCTAGACAAGCAGCAGCTACCCTTTACTAGTGATTTAGTATTTGGAACTGAGGGTTACAACATCACCTTTAGCAAAGCAGAAGACACTATTGAACCAGCAGTTCCACCTCCTGAGGATCATGACCCGATGTATTGGGATGGTTTCGGGGATGGTAAAGGGGTGCTGAGGACAAAGATTCAGAAAACTCAAATAATAAGCGAAAAAGTGGCCCTGCCAATACCGATACAAATCTCCCACAAAATTCCGGGAAGGGTGTATCGGGACCAACTTTGATGCAGAGTCACATTGCGGCGACACAGCTAAATCCAATTGTGCTAAATGGAATTGAACATGTGCCTCCGATTTGGGTGAGTAGCCCTAAGTCTGGCAACAATAGTAAGCTTCACACCTTTGTGAAGTTACCAGATATTTGTTGTGATGATTTAGTTACTACATCACAATCTGATATATCTGTTGTAGGGTCTCCAACAATCATGGTTATGGATGCTGCAGTTTCATCCCCGACAAAAGAGTTCACGAGGGGTAACACCTCACCAGTTCGATCGGCCAACACCTGGGATGGCACAGCCATCTCTTATTGCGTGTTCTGGACAGAGGGTGGTACAACCACAAGACGTGCCACCGATTTTGGTGACTGAGCCTAAGACAGGTTGCATACCAAGTCCTGGAAGCAACAACAGTAAGATCCGCACCATTGTTTTAATAGATAATTGTTGTGATCATTTAAATACACCGTCACAATCTGAGTTATCTACTGTAGGATCTCTTTCTTATGTGGATGTGGCTGCTACAAAAATATCCTTAGCTAGTGAGACAGGATCGGTGTACTTGTATGGCAAACGTCGAAGTGCTCGTGCTAACTTGTCGTATACTGCTGATGGAACCGCTGCAGCTGACGAGGTGGTATTGGACAAAGCCAAAAGATTGGCAGCTGCGCGGAACTTGGATTGCTCAGGAGCTACGAACAAGGAGGTCCATAGCCCATCAACAACCTTGACAGTTAATCCACCACCAAACAAGTTTGTTAACCTTACAAAAGACACATGCATAGCAAACTTGAATAACATTGGCGTCTCGTTGGGTAGTAGTAGCAAGGATGTTATTATTTCTTTTAATGCCCTCAAGCAATTGAAGGTGGATAAGACTACTGTTTTGCCGAGACAAAAGGGTGATAAGTGCATAGGGATTGATTGTGAGACTAACCCCTTCACACTGAATGATGACGAAGAACCTGAAGTTGATAGAGTTCTTCTTGCTCACTTAGTTAAGGAAGTACCTGATGTGGACTTAGATTCTTCAGACCTGGCCACAAGATTGTGTGACCTTAGGGCATCCAGACGCAAGCCTAAGTCATCATCTAAAAAACATAAGGCACGAAAGAGGCCACATAAAACAAACAAAAGTGTGTCCCCATGAAAGGCCTTTTTTAGAATAGCAGAGATCTTTCAGACTTGGCTAAATTTCGTTATATTTCAGAAGCAATAAGACATCAACAACTTGATTTGTGGCCGTCATGGAAACCAGAAAGCAAGACATGTCAAAAACAAATCTAGCCCATCTCTCTGGCGGTGCTGATTTTATTTGGCATTGTCTTCCTCCAAGAGGACGGTCAGGCGGCATACTACTCGGGATTAATGCAACGGTCCTTGAGGTATCAATAATAGTGGAAGGGGAATTTTCATGAAATTCCATCTCCGCAACAAAAGTGATGATTTCAAATGGATTCTGATGGCGGTATATCGTCCCACACAAGAGGAGTTAAAAGCTCCATTCTTGTCGGAACTCATATGCACTTGCCAAAAAATCTTATCAAACTCTAATGGGAGAGGACTTCAATATATGAGAAATAGCAAGGAGAAAACAACAACAGGTTTAATGCTCGGTGGCCTTTCCTGTTCAACGCGGTCATAGACAGCTTTGATCTTTGGGAAATTGACTTGGCGGGTAGACAATATAGCTGGGCAAACTCTTTAGTAGAACCGACATATGAGAAGCTAGATAGGGTCTTAATCACGACTGAATGGGAATTTAAATATCCACCGGTAATGGTGCAGGCGCTGGACAGAGGTGTCTTAGATCATACGCCGTTACTCCTGGACACCGGCAAACCTTCCTACATGGGGATTACCATGCAGTTCAAAATGGAAGTTAGCTGGTTCTCTCGTGAGGATTTTCATGATCGAGTGGTGGATATATGGAACAAACCCGAATGTTCCATTTTCTGTAAAAAGGTGAGAGACAGGGCCTACCAGGGCAAACGACTTCAGGACATTCAGATAGAAAGGCCTCTTTAAACTTAGGACGCACAAAATCAGTTCATAATTAGCTTTAATCAATACAGCTCTCAGTTCAACAATAACCAACGTCTTTGCTATCAAGCTTACAAAACATTGGGTTAACATAATAACAAGAAACTTAGAAGTCATGGTTGAAGCAAAATCCAGACTTCTCGAGCCTCTGCTCTTCCTTTGTAACTTCGCTTAGGCATCATTTCCATCTTCATCTGCTTCCTTCCCGGCCCCCTTCTCATTTATGTTCTTGGCCACCGGGGTTTGTTTCTTCTTCTTAGCCCTGAGGACCTCTCCACCTAGCTCTAAGGCCTCCAGCTTGAAAATTTGAGAGCCCAGATTCTGTATTTGATCAGTTTTCAGAATCGGAGGTGTTGGGCAGTAAGCAAGACATTTTCTATTTGTGTAAGTGTTAGGCTTAAAACCATTGCTTACCAGTTTTAGCTTGTTGCTTCTTCTGAGCTCATTGCCAACTACCGTGTCTTGTCTTTTTGGCCCTCTTTTCTTGGTTGGGGTCTCTTGCTCAGAATTGTCCCATTGTTGCTACAAATCTTCATTCAGCACTTGTTTCACCTCATCTTTCCCATGTATGCTACTAATCTTCCCAACTGTTAAGTAGGTAAGATTATTATCCTAAATAAAATTACTAGGGATGAAGAAATTTATTTTTCCCTTACTAATGCTTAAGAAGTCAATAGCCTTTGAGGTTAGGAATTCTTTGGCCTAAGGGAAGTTTCCTGCTGAAAGGAGCAATACTGTAAATAAATTGGCCCAATCTGCTGGGATGGAAATGCAAGAGGAGGAGGGGGAACCTGTGGCAAAGTGGTTGGCCCAGAGTCTTGTGGCCTCTGCTATCTTTATCCTCTCCCGAACAGGGTCTGCCTCAGGCATGAAGGTTAAGGCAAGGCCTGCTTGGATGTTGTTATTCAGAGGATTCGGGCCATCAAGATCAAACTGGCCATTCTCTTGCTGTTCTGGGAAGCCCATTTCCTCTGGGCCTACTAACTGATCCAGGTCTATGTCATCCACAAGGAAACCTGCTGGTGAATCTGGAATTGATGCTGCCTCTGCCACTGCGTTCTGCTGTAGGTCATCAGCTAGTTGTAAAAGGTGCACTTCATCTAAGTCATTGGCCTGGATAGGTTGTCCTAGATTAATGATGACTTCAAGGGGCAATGTTCAGCTCAAATTCCATTTCCTCTTCTTGAGCAGGGTCCTCATTAAGATCCTGACTTTGATGAATGGCATTGTTTTGCTGAGCTAGAAGTTCCTGAGGCCAGGGACCCAGTGGCCTTCATGTTGAGCTTCTTGCTGATCCTGCTGTGGTTCATCTGCAACTGGACCTGGCCCAGGATGTCCTAGTCCGAAGAAATCAAAAGGAGGCTGCAGACCAAAGTTTAGATTAACATGATTTGGGACTGATTCCTCGTCTACTGGTCCTCCTCCTAGGTGATTATGTTGCAGCACCTTGCATTGAATAGTCGAGGACTCGCCTTCAAAGCCTGCAGGGTCTGAGAAGACAATGAACTGAGGTACATCCTGCAAATCAGTTACCCTTGCTCTAGTTAGTAATCTGACTAAATGCCTTTTGTCATCCTGCCACAGGATCAGCCTGCCGAAGTCACTGATAGCATTCTGGATATGTTCTTGGTCCTAATAATCAGCTAGAGACCCCAAAAGCATCAACCAGCAATCCGTATTGAAAAGCACCCTTCTCCAGTTTGTTCCTTCGTTATGCTTAACAAAGGTGAGCATAACATCTCCAAAAGGAAGCGGGCTCTCAGCAATCAGGTGATCACGCACATGAGCAAAAGTAAACCTAACGAAAGCTTGACCAGAAAATCTCTCAGGACTGCTCTCACAGCACCGAAGTTCAGCACATTACCTGGAAAGGGGTGGACGGTGACGATTGCCAAGTCCTCATTCCTCGCCGGTGGTCTTCACCAAGCCACCACGCGCACCATAAACCGGCGATTAGCGATCTCTTCTTGTGTATTCCTTCTGGGACGAAGGGAGCTGGGTCCGTGCGCTAGACCGCCATGATCCTCGGAGGTGGAGGAGAGCAAGGATCTTGGAACGGAGAGGACTGAGGAGCAGGAGGAAGGTTTTCTTGGTTTGCCGTGCACACAGTGGCACTAGAGGAAGGCAACGGTGCACACGGAGGCCAGTGCTTAGGCTCCGGAGGGGGAAGAATAAAGCCCCTTTCCACGCCTCACTCAAAACGGCTTAACCGGCTCACGGCTTCATCGGTGAAGCCAAAGTCGGTGAAGCTAGAAAAATTGGTTTTTCCCGTCTAATTCATTTTAATCCTGGCTTACAAAACGGCTTCACGCTACAGTGCCTCGATTTGCGTAAAATAGATGAAGCCAAAGCCAGCATAAACCGTGCCAAAGAGGCCCTGAAAGGCTCTGAACGCTCTTCAGTTTATACCGCCGTTAGAGAGGAATGAGGCCAAGGGATGATTAATACGAGCTCAAAAGCCTTGCCAGCCCAAGACGGGAAAAGTGCTTTGCCCAGCTCTCCAAACAAATTGAGTGCTTGTTTAGTTCTCAAAAGTTTCTCAAAAAATGCTGCAGTAGTCATCACATCGAATCTTGCGATACGTACATGGAGTATTAAATGTAAACGAAAAAAAATTAATTGTACAGTTTTGTTGGAAATTACGAGACGAACGTTTTGAGCCTAATTAATCTATGATTGAACACTAATTATCAAATAAAAACGAAAGTGCTACGGTAACCAAATTTCCAAAATTCACAAACTAAACACAGCCTGAACGTTGGCGGGCTCGAAGCAGAGGGCCGATTTGCTGAATCCACGGAGGACTTGAACTAGCTAAGATTTGAAGGTTGAGCCACTTTGCCTTTAAAGTTATCAGAGTGCTAACCAGACGGGAGATTGACGGACAAGGGAAACGCCGCGGCTACATTCCCCCAAGTAAGGCACACACGGCATTTGATTGGGTGGGTGCACTTAATCCTGCTGTGATTAGGAGAGAGACAACGGGAGCAAGGAGAAGCCAATTGATTAGTCGAAACCGCACGCCCGGCTGGAGCTCTGAGGGCCGCCTCTCTGCCTATCCAAACCAAGACGGTCAAACACCGAGCGGCGAGGGAAGACCAGGTGATCGAAGACACATACCGGGCACTGGGATCGATTTCCCAATTGAACAGCATTGGCTCGGGTGAGAGGAGTGTAGCGGATAGCATCTACAAAGGATTTAGGCTATCTCCAGTAACAACATCCAAAATACAATATCATTCATTATTTAGGTAGTGTTATAGGCAAAAGGTTCAATACCTATTCAGAATCTTCTCCAACAAGAAGACCCAAAAGAGAATCATTTCTGCAAATGAGTTTTCAGGAGAGAGGTTGTCCATATTTAGGTTGTACCTCTCAGGCAATCCAAAATAAGTCTCCCATATAGGTACTCTGTTGGAGGCTAATTTTAGATCTCTTGCTACCTATTTTGAGTTTAGGTGTCTATATGGGTTCGTCGTTGGAGACCGTCTTATGAGGGGAAGATTTGGGAGGAATGTGGACCCAAGACTGTAGTTCCTCCTTTTGAAATCACAAGAACTCCAGGCGCCAATTAGGGCCTCCATTGCCCCAGAGATGGAAGAAGAGCTTGTAATCATAGCATTCAAAGGAACGCAGGTTGTGAATGAAAAAACCAACACGCTTGGACGAAACAAAGAAGCGGAAGATAGTCTCGAGAGCAAGGAGAACTTTAAATCCGAAGCAGAGCCACCAATGGTGGTTTGAAGAATGGACTCGACAGAATCAGTCATAAGCTTGACCTTACAACGGCCAAACGAAATAACCAGAGCAAAAGCAGAGGGGCCGAGCTCTGTCTAGGAGACCAGCAGGCCAAGGGACTGCCAGATGGAGGCCTGAACATCCAGGCCAAGCTTGAAGGAGATCTTAGGGGTCGACATGGCAGGGAGACAGAGGGGGATAGGGACGCAACAGGGAGTTAACGATCGTCGGCCGGTCGGGGATGTAGTTTCTCCGGCCACTCCAGATTAAAGCCTCCATACAGGCGCTCTAGAACTAAGTCGCGCCACTGGCGACGGGACAATAGTGCTCAGGGAACTGAGCTCATCGACAGCAAAGTGGGACTCCTAAATGGCGGAGTCGCAAAGGCGGGCACTGGGCCAATGAGGTCACCAGCGTAGGGGGCGGCGCAGGAGGCTACCAAGACGACCCATGGCCATGTGTTCTCCTACCAGCTTGTTGCTTATCCTTGTAGTTGTAGCCGCGGAACTCCATAGTCCTACTGTCGCCACCCATTTAGCTTCTAGCTCCTGCATACCGCACGAGAGGGACGCCTTGCTGGCCTTCAAGAGAGGGACTACAAGCTATCCTTGGGGCCTCCTCACGTCGTGGCAACGAGGCGGCGAAGATTGTTGTAAGTGGAACGGTGTCCTGTGCAGCAACCACACCAGCCATGTCCTCGAGCTTCATCTTGGAATCTATTCTATGGTTGGCCAGATAAGTCACTCTTTGCTTTCACTGAAGCATCTAGGGCACCTCGATCTGAGCTGGAATAGTCTCAATGGCTCATCGGGTGGTCGTATCATATCCCAGAGTTCTTGGGCTCTATGAAAGCATCTGGACTTCTCTAATATGCCATATTCTAGCAGAGTGCCTTCTCACCTTGGAAACTTGTCGAAACTGCAATATCTTGAACTTTCTTCGTCTACACAAAACAGTTTGCTTTGATCAACAGATCTTAACCTGCATTTCTTCTCTAATAATGCTTTTGTCATGACAAACGCACCTGCGTTTCCTTCAGTATCTTAACCTCTGTGGAGTAAACCTCAGCACAGTTGGTGACTGGGCTCTTGCAGTGAACATGATTCCTTCTCTCAAGGTCCTTGAACTTTTGTGAGTGTTCACATACAAATGCAGAGAAATCTCTCCCATGCCTTAATCTTACAGACCTTGAGGAGCCCACCTTGAGGAGCTCGATCTCTCTGGCAACTTATTTGGCCATCCAATTGCATCCTGTTGGTTTTGGAACATAACAAACCTCAAGCATCTATCTCTTGATTCCACTGAATTGTATGGTCCACTTCCCCATGCACTAGGACACATGAAGTATCTCCAAGAACTTCAAATTTCATCATCACCATGGTCATTCTATATGGCCAAGTGCATCATCATAACAATCCCTGAGAAACCTTTGTAGTTTAGAAACCCTATACATACGGTATTACTTTATGCAGAGAATAAACAGGTCCTGTCGATGTTTGACCACCGATAGCCTGCCACGGGGGTCCCCGGGGCAGTATTGTTCGGGCTTCAACGTATGATGAACTCGACGGTGAACGCAAGAGACAGTCGATTTATCCTGGTTTAGGCCCTCGATTGTGGTCGAGTAATAGCCCTACGTCCAGTCGGCGTTAGCTTTTGCGTTGGATTGATGGTGTTGTAGAAATCGTGATCTCCCGTCTCTAGAAACCCTGCCCTCCTTTATATAGTCAGGAGGTCAGAATCCTAGTCGGTTTACAATGAGAGTTCTTAGTAGGATTACAGGATAATACTACTACTAAGATTACATGGGGAGAATCCTAGTTAGACTAGATCTTCTCTCCTCCTTGCGGGGTATCCTGTGGGTCCCGCACCGACAAGCCCCCGAGCACTTCATGGTTGAGCTCTGGAAGCCTCGTCTTGTTCTTTCAGGCTTTGCCGAGCAGGAATAAGTGTCGTCCGAGTGCTTTCTTGAGCGAAACCGTGTAGCGCTCTGTGAGATCTTCGCGTGGACTGTACCTTTTTGAAGAAAAAAGTATTCCCCTTTGGGTGTAGCCCCCGAGCCTCTTGCTATTTGGAACAAGGAGCTGGAGGGTCTTGTCTTGAAATCGCTCTGATCCTTCGTTGAAATGTTCCCGAGCATGTGCCCGGGTTCTTTATCAAAAAGAACTCGGATATAGCTCGGTCCGGCTTCTTTTTGTCATGATTCCTTGAAGTAGTTTTGTCTTGAAGAAGTCTTCTTGGTGACGTGCGCTTTTTTGAAAAAAAACGCACTCACTGAGTGTAGCCCCCGAGCCTCTTGCTATTTGGAACAAGGAGCTGGAGGGTCTTGAATCTTATGTTGTTTTAAAATTGCTGACTTGAAGAAGTCTTTCGAGTGATGTGCGTTTTTTTGAAGAAAAAGTGCACTCTTGAAGTGTAGCCTTGAGCCTCTTCTTTGTTTGGAACAAAGAGTTGGAGGGTCTTGAGTCTGATTTTTCGAGAACTGAAATCTTCTCTGTTGTAGCCTCACGAGCATTTATCTGGGTTCTTTGATTCTAAAAGAACTCGGACGCATTGTTATTGGCGTATTCTCTGGTAGTCTGCTGTTTGTCAGGTGTAGTTGTATGGTGGTGGTTGAGTGTAAATGTTGCATGTTCACGGGTTGTACAGTGTTGGCATATTCTTCCGAATATGCTCGTCTTCGAGTACTGTTCCTTCTGAGTCTTCTATTATTGAGTCCTGTCTTTTCACTGTGTCCTTTGAAAGGCTTGTTTCGTTGGTACTCCTAGTCCATGTGCGCCGCTCCTTCGATCTATAAATACCCTCCTGGGGTGCTTGCTTTCATCCATTGAACATTTGTTGAAAACTTCGTAGTCATGAATATGGTAGTTTGTGAGGTAGAGCAGCCCCCGGGCGTATCTTGTAGTTCCTGTGTGTCTTGTCGTAACTGGAGGAAGTCTTGTGAGATGTGTAATCTTCTATTTTTGAAGCCATTTGTAATGGAAAGAATCTTGTCTTCAGAGTTGTCATTAATTTTTCTGCTGTAATCCTGGTTATTCATGAGACTCTCGAGTTCTTTCTTTAATAACCGGGTTCTTTTGTTCCTTGCGAGGTAGCCCTTTGTTTCTTCATGGTTGACGGGTTGTTCTTGTAGTGATCTCGATAACCCTGCCGTGGTCTTTGGATGGATAAGTCTGAAATCGCCTTCGTTAAAGCTGCTTGTTGTTGTGTGGATTTGTGCCGTCCGTCATTTTAGTGTGTGTCGAGTAAATGGACCGTTGCGTTCCCATTACTTGTGTTTTAACGGGCCTGGTGGGCGTTTTTATCCTTGAAAATTCTATTTAAAGACCTTTTATCTTCCTTTTCTTTCTTGCTTGACTCTTGTCTTGAAACCCTAGCTTTCAGAAATCCACCGTCGTCATTGTCGCCGTCACCCGAGCACCGCCATCCTAGCTTCGTCTTCCCCAGTGCCTTTTTGCTTCCGCTAGTTCATGGGTAAGAAGAAAACCGCGAGCAAGTCCCAGGCAGCCTTCGTGGACGAGGAGTCATCCCTTTCTTTGATCGAGAACCAAGAGTTCGTGGCCATGAGGGTTGCTCAGAAGGTTTGGCCGGCTCCAACAACAATCGAAGATCAGCTCCGCAAGCTCGTCAGCGACAGCTTGATCCAAAGCAAAGACATTGCTGAATGGAGAGTTCCGGGCGAGCACCGGGTTCCTACTCCAGGTCCTGGTGAGATTGTCCTTTTCGTTTCCTTTATCCGCGCCGGTCTTTGCCTTCCTGCTTCCGCCTTCCTTCATCAATTTCTTGGTTATTTTGGGGTTAATCTGAACCATCTAACCCCTAATGCCGTCCTCCATCTTTCTGTTTTCGTTCATCTCTGTGAAGCTTTCCTTGGAATTCCTCCTTCTCTTTCTCTTTTCCGCCACTTCTTTCGTTTGAAGCCTCAACCCCGCCGTGAAGAAACCAATGTTCTTGGCGGCTGTGGGATCTAGTTTCGCCAGGGTCTTAAAAGCAAGTTCTTTGACTATGACCTGGTTGATTCTGTGAGGGATTGGCGTGCTGATTGGTTCTATGCCGTCAATTTGTTTCCTTCTCTTTCCATACATTCTGGGTCTGGTCCCTCGGTTAATGACCGGTGGGAAAAGAACTCCCTGACACCAAACGAGCTCCAGGTGATCCAGCCATTCCTTGAGCGGATACGTACTCTAAAACAGCAGGGCTTGACCGGCTTCGGTATTGTCTCGAGCTTTCTTCGTCGTCGTGTTCAGCCTCTGAAGGAGCGAGAGAACCTTGGCTTCGAGTATTCTGGGGCTGAGGATCCTTCCCGCATGGTCCCGGCCCTTGAGCTGACCGATGAGGAGGTACTTGAGCGTCTCCAGAAGATGCTGAAAGGAGCAAGCGTTGTCCCGCTTACTGTCTTTGAGTACTCCGCCAACAACCCGCCTCCAGCTATGAGTCGTTTTTCCTTCGTGCGGGTATTTTCTGTATTTCTTTTGTTGTATCCGTTTTTGCTTAATTTTCCTTGTCTTGTTGTTTTATTCTTTTCGTAGGAATTGGGGCCCAATTTTGTTGACCCGATCCCCCTAGATGTCCTCCCTATCGTGGTGAGTACTGGGGAGAACCTTACTGGGTCTTCTGTAACCAGTAAGTTCCAAATCACCACAGTGTTTCCTGGAGTTTCCTCTGGATTTGTTGATGTATATGAAGAATATGTTCCTCATCCAGTCCCTCGAGGTCCTCATAGTGTCCCGAAGAGGGGGCGGGCGGATGGTTCTTCATCTGGTTTACCTGCTTCCAAGAAGTCTCGCCAACCGAGTACTCATCCAGGTACTCCAGTTATAGGTAGCGTGCTCCTAGGTGAGCATATTAATATGTTTGGTCTTTCTGTTATTTATTTGTGCCGCTGACCGAGTTCTTTTCTCTCTGTTTTCAGATGGCGTTGTAGCTGTCTTGCTGGAGACTGAGGAGGATGAGGTCGATGATGTGCCCCTCATTACGCGCCGGTGAGTTGTTTACTTGTCTTTGTTTTGTTGAGCGCCTTTTCTTGTTCTGACTTTGTCTTGGCTTTTTGTAGCAGGCGGTCATTGGGCTCGAGTTCCTCTGGGGCTCCGGTGCCAAGTTCCTCTGGGGCTCCGGAACCAGCCATGCCGCTCCTGTCACAGGGTGGCAGTGATGTTTTTGCTGCTGTCGTTCCCCCTGCGAGGTCTTCTTTGTGTTTTACGAAGAAGAAGATAGTCGGGTGAGTGACTTCTGGTTTCGTCTCTTTGCTTCTGTTTCCCCTTTCTTTTGTTCTTATTGCCGAGTTTCTTTGTCAACTTTCAGGCCTTCGTCTTTTCTCGACCCTCCGTCGACTTCTTGCCATTCTTCTGGTGTGCCTCCGAGTACCGAGCCTCAAGACTTGGAGCGCACGGTCGGCGAAGTGGTTGTGGGGGAGACAAGGTTTCCTGGTGATGATGCTGCTGCTGGCTTGGTTGCCTCGGAGGTGACCGTGGCCATGGTGGTGGATTCATCTAGGGAGGTACTTGGGACTTCCCATGGTGTGCCCCTGCTCTCACCTTCTCCGCATCGGCCGTCTTCCCCCTCCGCTCCTTTCTCTACTGAAGATGTGGTGCATCAATTTGACGCCACTCATCGGCTGTCAGAGTTGACCGCTTCTTGGGGAGATTTTGCAACCTTTGCAACTTCTTTTGGGGAAAAACTCAAAGTAAGTTTTCCGAAGTTCTTTCTTTGGATGTCCATTTTTCTCCTGTTCTCAAGCCTTTTTTCTTTCTTTCTTCTTGTTCAGTCCTTCTCTCGAGACCATACCGGCTTCTTTTTTTCGTCGAAAACCGAGAAGAAGTTGTCCTCTGAGTTAAGCGCCTTGAAGACAGATCTTGGTCTCTGCCAGGGCGAGCTGGAGGCTGAGCGTCAAACGCATCAGAAGGAGGAAAAATCACTTCATGCCCGGGTAGTTGAGGCCGAGAGACAAAGGGATGCTGCTATTCAGGAGGCTTTAAAGAACTCGGAGGCCATGAAGAACTTGGAAACGGCGAAGAAAGAGTGCAATGGTATGGCGAGTTCTTTTCGTTTCCTTCTGTATTTAAACCTTCCTTTCTTCTGACTCGTTGTTTGGTGCCTTGTCCAGCTCTCCGAGTTGAAAAGCAGAAGCTCTCGGAGAGTATCGATGAAATGAAGACTCTTGTCCGTTCTAGTCACAACAAGGCTGAGGAGGTAATTACTCGTGCTGAGGAAGAACTCGCGCTTGCTAAGTTGATTAGGCGTGGAGCTGATAGAGATCTTGTGCAGGCTCAAAAAACTATTGAAGACTTGTCTGGCAAGTTGGCGACGGCTACCGAAAACTAGAAAGCTTTATGGAAATCCTTTCGTTCAGTAGCCGTCACTCTCCGAACTCCAGCGGATGATGGGCAATCTTGGGCTCAGTTGATTCCCAATTTCGACTCGTTTTCAAGAGTTCGTGAAGAGGTCGCCCTAACTATGTACCAAGAATGTCTGGCCCAGTCGGGTTCTTGCTCAGAGGCACCTTTGTCCAAGATAGCAGAGGAAGCCGATAGTCAAGAGTACATTGATGCCGTTGAGAGGATGGAGCCTGAGGTCGAAGACTTAGCCAGTAGAGTTGTAGATAATCTTAATATTGTTATCTCTTCCCCTGATGATGACGTTTGACATAATTGACCTCTATGCTCGTGCCTTGTAATATGACATTATACTTCCTTTTGAATAAAGATTTTTTGCTGATGTCCTCTCTACCTGGATGCCTTGTTTATTCTTTGGATGAGTTGTCCAAGCGATCAGTGTTATTTGACTTGCCGAGTACTTTGTCTTGCTTTTGACTTTGCCATGTGAACAACTTTGCATGTTATCCTTGTGTCGACAACCTCTCTTGATCTGTTGAGTGTTGGCCTGGCTCCTATCTGCGCCGCATAAACAACTCGGTGCGGACTCTCGAGTGTCTTCAGTGTAGCCCCCGAGCCTCTTGCTTTTTGGAACAAGGAGCTGGAGGTTCTTGACTTGATTTTTTCCTAATCCATGTCCAGGCTTAGTCGTTTTATTTTTTTGTTTCGGGTGTTATCTTATTAGCTACCCTCATCGGCTGGCTCAAGCGTCTTTTCCGCTATTTTGCTCTCGGCCGGTAGGCTCAGGCATGTTTTAGCCATTTTGCTCTTTTGTCCGGGTGTTAGCTTGTTAGCTACCCTCATCGGTGGGCTCAAGCATCTTTTCAGCTATTTTGCTCTCGGCCAGTAGGCTCAAGCATGTTTCAGCCATTTTGCTCTTTTGTCCGGGTGTTAGCTTGTTAGCTACCCTCATCGGCGGGCTCAAGCATCTTTTCAGCTATTTTGCTCTCGGCCGGTAGGCTCAGGCATGTTTCAGCCATTTTGCTCTTTGGTTCGGGTGTTAGCTTATTAGCTACCCTCATCGGCGGGCTCAAGCATCTTTTCAGCTATTTTGCTCTTGGCCGGTAGGCTCAGGCATGTTTCAGCCATTTTGCTCTTTGGTTTGGGTGTTAGCTTATTAGCTACCCTCATCGGCGGGCTCAAGCATCTTTTCAGCTATTTTGCTCTTGGCCGGTAGGCTCAGGCATGTTTCAGCCATTTTGCTCTTTAGAAACAACTCGGGGTTAGCCATCATAAGACGTATGTTGCCGAAAAACCATCTTTATTGATCATGATCGTTTGATAAACCATAATACATATTTTGTCGAGGGACAACATCTTTATTGGCCATGAACGTTGATCTCTTGTGGTTTGTACATGTATTCTCCCTTGAGTTGTTTTCATGCGTAGAATCTTCTTAGTTGGCTGATGTGCCATGTATTGCTGACTTCTTTCTCATCTTCAGTTATTAACTTGTACGTGCCTGGTCCGGTGACTTTTGAGACAATAAAAGGACCTTCCTATGGACTGAGTAGTTTATGGCGTCCGTCAGTTTTTTGTATTCTTCTTAGCACTAGGTCTCCGACTTGTAGTGATCGAGAAATTTGGGTATTCTTGTTGTAGTGGTGTCTTAATCCACGGAGGTATCTTGTCGATTGAAGGGTAGCGTTTACCCGACTTCTTACGTAGTGTCAAGTTCTAATCTTACGGTGTGTTCGCTTCTCCTTCGTCATCTTTGTTCTATCCTTAGTGACGTCCAAATCAAGTTGGCGGGGTAGTACGACTTACGATCCGTAAACTAGGAAGAAAGGCGAGTATCCGGTAGCTACGCTTATTTGAGTCCGTAGCCCCATACTACTTTGGGTAATTCTTCAATCCACTTTGATCCATAGTCTGCTAGCTCTTCATACAGTCTTGGTTTCAACCCGGCTAGTATGAGTCCATTGGCTCTTTCTACCTGTCCGTTGGCTTCTGGATGTGTGACTGATGCGTAATCTATGCCGAAGCCACAATCTTGCGCCCAACTTTTCAACTCCGTGGCTGTAAAGGGAGAGCCTAAATCTATGATGATTCGATTGGGCATGCCGAAGCGGTGCATAATGTCTTGGATGAACTCGACTGCTTTGGATGCGCTATATTTTGTGAGTGGTTTGCATTCGATCCACTTGGTGAACTTGTCAATTGCCACGAAGATGTATTCGAAACCGCCCTTTGCTTTCTTGAGGGGTCCTACTTGATCCAGCCCCCAGCAGGAGAAAGGCCAAGCGGGTGGGATGCAGATGAGGTTGTGAGCTGGCACATGAGCTTGTCTTACGAACATTTGACAACCTTTGCATTTTTTGATGAGTTCTTCTGTGTCTATCAGAGCTGTTGGCCAGTAGAATCCGGTGCGGAAAGCTTTGCCGACTAGTGTTCTTGAAGCGGCGTGATTTCCGCAGCAACCTGAGTGTATTTCGTCTAGGATTTCTCTGCCTTCTTGAATCAAGACACATTTTAGGAGTATTCCTGACGATGTAGCTCTTCTATAGAGCTTGTCCCCCACTAGGACGTAGTTTTTGCTTCTGCGAACAACTCGGGTAGCTTCCTCTTTATCAGCTGGCAACTTATTCTCTTTGATATAATCAATAAAAGCTTGTGTCCATGAAGTGTTGATTACCAGAATCTGGTTGCCTTTGGCTGTGAGTTCTGGGGTTTTCTCACCGGGTTGTTTGATAGAAGGAGCTGATACCTCCTCTATGAATACGCCGGGTGGGACCTTTGCCCTGTCTGATCCGAGCTTGGCGAGGACATCTGCTGCAATGTTGCTATCGCGTAGGACATCTAGAATTTCTAACCCTTGGAAATGTTTTTCGAGTTTTTGGATTTCAGCGTAGTAAGCTCCCATGTTTTCTTTGGTGCAGTCCCAATCTTTGTTGACTTGGTTGATGACTACTGCCGAATCCCCGTATACGAGTAATCGCTTTATTCCGAGGGTAATTGTCACTCGTAGCCCGTGGATGAGAGCTTCGTACTCTGCTTCATTGTTGGTAGCTTGCCATAATATCTGAAGGACATACTTAAGTTGTTTTCCGTCTAGAGAGATTAGGAGAACACCCGCACCGGCTCCACCTAGCTTGAGTGATCCATCAAAGTACATCTTCCAGTGGTCAAGGATTGTATTTGACATAGGTTGTTGAATCTCTGTCCACTCGGCAACGAAATCGGCAAGGGCTTGAGATTTGATTGCTTTCCGCGGGGTGAAATCGATGTTGAGAGCACCAAGTTCAACTGCCCACTTTGATATGTGCCCTGTTGCGTCTCTGTTGTGCAAGATGTCTCCGAGCGGGAAGTCTGTCACCACGGTGATCTTGTGGCTTTCAAAATAGTGGCGGAGCTTGCGTGAAGTGATCAATAGGGCGTACAGTAGTTTTTGCACATGCGGGTACCGGATTTTAGATTTTGACAGTACTTCGCTGATGTAGTATACGGGTCGTTGTACTTTATATGCGCGCGCTTCTTCTTCTCTTTCCACGACTATCGCCGTGCTGACCACAGTAGAAGTTGCCAAAATGTATAGCATCATGTCTTCGTCTTTCTTTGGAGGTGTGAGAACTGGTGAGGATGTGAGGTATGCCTTAAGTTTCTTGAAAGCTTCATTGGCTTCTTCCGTCCACTCGAACTTGCCTGTCTTCTTTAGTAGTTTAAAGAAAGGTAACCCTTTTTCGCCGAGCCTTGAAATAAAATGATTGAGTGCCGCCATGCAGCCTGTTAGCTTTTGCACATCTTTGATGTTTCGAGGTGGGCCCATCTCTGTTATGGCTCGAATTTGCTTGGCGCTTGCTTCGATTCCACGATGACTGACCAGGAAACCGAGTAGTTGTCCTGAAGGGACTCCGAATACACACTTGTTTGGGTTCAATTTCCACCTCCATCTTTTCAAGTTCTTGAAAGTTTGTTTTAAGTCCTCAATCAGTGTATCCGGGTTCTTTGTTTTTACCACCACGTCGTCCACGTATGCTTCTACGTTTTCGCCGATCTGATCTCCAAGGCACGTTTAGATAGCTCTTTGGTAAGTGGCTCCAGCATTCTTGAGTCCAAACGACATGGTCTTGTAGCAGTAGGCACCGAACAGAGTAATGAAAGATGTCTTGCTCTGGTCTTGCTCTTTTAATGCAATCTGGTGATACCCTGAATAGCAATCAAGAAAGGATAATAGGGCGGATCCTGCTGTTGAATCAACTATCGGATCAATGCGTGGCAGCCCGAACGGATCTTTCGGGCAGTGCTTGTTGAGATCTGTGTAGTCGATACACATGCGCCATTCATCTGTGTTCTTTTTCTGTACTAGAACTGGGTTTGCTAGCCAATCTGGATGAAGGATTTCTCTAATGAATCCAGCCGCCATTAGTTTTGTGATTTCTTTTTTAATCGATGCCTTCTTGTCAGGTGAGAATCGTCGTAGCCGTTGCTTTACAGGCTTGGAGTTTTCATTGATATCAATTCTGTGCTCAGCCAACTCTCTTGGGACACCTGGCATGTCGGCCGGCTTCCAAGCGAAGATATCTTTGTTGTCCCAAAGAAAGTTGGTGAGCGCGAGTTCCTATTTTGCCGAGAGGTGGGCGCTGATGGTTGTTGTCTTAGAGGGATCGCCAATGCCTAGGTCGATTTGCTTGACGTCGGCTTCTTTTGGTGGTGCGAGGATGCTGGGCTTTTTAGCTGGTATCTCTAGTTCTTCTTGGCTTATTTCTGTGGCAATAGTGGCTATTTCTTTTCTTCCATTGTCGGCTTGTGCTTTGGCCGCGATTTGGATTGCCTGAACGTCGCAGTCAAAAGCGCGCTTCAAATCACTTTGAAGAGAAAGGACACCGTTAGGTCCCGGCATCTTAAGCAGTAGGTACGGATAATGTGGTATTGCCATGAATTTTGCTAGCGCTGGGCGTTCGAGGATTGCATGGTATGATGAATCGAAGTCTGCAACCTCAAACTTGATGAACTTTGTATGGTAGTTCGAAGGAGTTCCAAAAGTAACGAGTAGAGTAATTTGTCCAAGTGGCATGGCTGCCTTGCCGGGTACTATACCATAAAAAGGTGTACTTGTTGGTGTAATCATCCCGGCGAGTTGCAGTCCCATCTTCCTTAGCGTTTCTGAAAAAATGATGTTGAGTCCGGCTCCCCCGTCGATTAGTACTTTGGTGACAGTCATACCGGCAATAGTTGGATCTAGAACCAGTAGGTAATGGCCTACGTTTCCCACGCTAGTCCATTGGTCTTCTCTAGAAAATTGGATTGGATACTGTGACCAATTGAGATATCTTGGAATAGCCGGTTCTGCTGTCATGATAGTCCGTAGTGCTAATTTTTCTTGATGTTTGCTTCTGCAATCTGGGGCCCCGGAGAAGATCACTGCTACCATCCCCCTGGATTTTTGGAATCCTTTGTCTTCGTGGTTGTCTTCATCTTTTTTCTGATTGTCTTCTTTGGTGTTCTCCTTACTATCTTTTCTTGTGTATCGATCATTGAAGGTGTAGCAATTTCCGATGGTGTGCCTCCCATTAGGGTGTAATGGGCAACATATGTTTTCGATGTCGTCATATCTTCTGGGTTTGGAAAACTTCTTTGATTTGTCAGCCATTGCCACGGTGTTGTCTGGTCTACGTTTTCTTTCCTGATGTCTGCTATTTCGATGATTTTGCTTGTCTGGGTTGTCTCGGTTGCTTCTATCTGGGAACCTCTCTCGTGTCTTCTCTTCTGCAGTAATCATCTTTTCTACTGTTCGTCTGAATTCTTCGTTGTTTCTTGGATTTTCTTTGCAGAAGTCTTGAAATTGCCACCTAGCCATGATTCCGTGAGAGAAAGCTTCAATTACTTCTCATTCGGTGATGTCATGCACTTGAGCCCGTAGTTCGCCGAATCGTCGATAGTAATCTCTGAGACTCTCACCTCCCTTCTGCTTGAGTCCTTTTAATTCTGCGTGAGTGATCGGGTGTGTAATGATCCCTGCAAAATTTTCACAAAAATCTCTTTGCATGTCCTCCCAATTTCTGATTGATCCTGGATTTAATTTGTCGAACCATTGGAGAGGCATGGTTTCCAGGGCCATGGGAAAGAACAGGGTATTGATGTCGTCGTCTCCTCCAGCTAGTTCAATTGATTGTGAATATATCCTGAGCCATTGCCTTGGTTCAGTTTTGCCATCATACTTAGAGTGGTTGGACGGTTTGAACTTGTGAGGTAGTCGTATTGACGCAAGTATGTTTGCAAAACAGGGGAATCTATCGTGCGTTCCGGCTTGTTTGAATTTCGATTCGGCACCTTCTTCTGGCCAACTGTTGTTTTGATGAGAGTAATTCTGCGAGGCCGTCTGGGCAGGCGCCCTACTCCTGGTCTTTCTTGGTTGTTCAACTCGGTGGCCTTGACTATGGTCCCTCCTACTTTCTCTGTTATGACTTCCACTCGGTCCAAGTCTCTCGAAAGCGGACTTCCTTTGATTTTGATCTTCTTGCCTATGGGTTGTTGATCTGGTGGGTAGTCTTGATTGGGTTCTTTCTTCATGCGTCCTCGGGGCCGTTGACCGGAGCAAGTCCCGAAGCTGTTCATACTTTTCACCGGGATGTGAGGTCGCTCTGAGTTCTTCTAATGCTTCTCAGATCTTATCGTAGGGCGTACTTGCCGTGCGTCTTTCTTCGACTTCTCGTTGTGATTTTCTTCTGTCGTACTCGGCCAACTTTGACTCATATCTGATCCAGGCTTCCTTGCGCTGCCTAGCACGGTGTTGGCGTCCTTGCTTCAACTTGTTTTTTCTTTCTCTAGCTTGTTTCTGATTCTCGGTTTCACCATCGTAGCCCTAGGCAAAGGGTGATATGTTGGATTCTGATTCATCCGATGACCTAACATCGGGTGCTTCTGGGGGGACCAATGGTGACCGAGGACGGCGAACCATGAGTACTTCCCGTGCGTGAACTGTTCTGTTATTGGCGTTAGTTTCCACACTGTCGGAGTTGCTGATAACTTTAGTAGAGGCCTCGAGGTCACAAATCGAGTCTCCTTCTTGGTAAGGTAGAATAGCTGTCGTCGTCGTGTCGTCCAGTCAGGTACTGCTATCCTCAGGAACAGAGCCCGGCTAGTGGACGATGCAGTCTTGAGATGTTATAGTCAGTACGAGACCTTCCTGAGCTCCCTTCAGTGGCATTCTAAGCACTGGGTCCAGGAATCCTTCGGACCGTGCCTGATTAGATGTTGCCATGTTGTGGAATCCGAGCGGAAAAGGATCCGACTTCTTGAAAAGATTCTGCGTGTACTCCGAGTTGTATTCTTGATAGGTCAGGGCCATGTTCTTAAGCCCCTATCCGAGTTCTTTCGGGAAACCGAGTTCTTTTCCGATGGGGATTAAGAACATGGCCCTGACCTATCAAGAATACAACTCGGAGTACACGCAGAATCGGATGCGCAAAGCCGTGAAACCTGAGTTGAATCGGACATCATGAGTTGCGCGAATCTTCTAGAGATTTGGTCCGTCGTAGTCGCCGGAATAGAATAGTCTTCATGGTGTTTCGAATCTTCGAGGAGACGGCTTTGGAGCTTGCCATTGTTGTCCGCTTCGCAGATCCACGAGCCGAAGATGAAAGTTGATCCCGTCGAGAAGATCATGTTTTTGAGGTCCATCGAGCTCTCGGATGGAAATTCGCCGAAGGCCCCTACCTGGCGCGCTAGCTGTCGATGTTTGACCACCGATAGCCTGCCACGGGGGTCCCCGGGGCAGTATTGTTCGGGCTTCAGCGTATGCGGAACTCGACGGTGAACGCAAGAGACAGTCGATTTATCCTGGTTCAGGCCCTCGATTGTGGTCGAGTAATAGCCCTACGTCCAGTCGACGTTAACCTTTGCGTTGGATTGATGGTGTTGTAGAAATCGTGATCTCCCATCTCTAGGAACCCTACCTCCTTTATATAGTCAGGAGGTCAGAATCCTAGTCAGTTTACAATGAGAGTTCTTAGTAGGATTACAGGATAATACTACTACTAAGATTACATGGGGAGAATCCTGGTAGACTAGATCTTCTCTCCTCCTTGTGGGGTATCCTGTGGGTCCCTCACCGACAGGTTCTTGAATGTCTTCCACTTTGTTCGCCCAACAGATTGCAAGAATTGGACCTAGAATCAAATAATATCAGTGGCATACTACCAAATGAGATGTGGCCATTGACCAGCTTGGAAAGCCTTGACCTCTATGGCAACAATATTAGTGGAATACTACCAAACTGGATGGGGCAATTAACCAGCTTGAATTTTCTTGACCTGTGTCAGATAGTATCAGTGGAGTAATACCAAACTGCATGGGGCAATTAACTAGTTTAGGTTACCTTGATCTGTCACAGAATAATATCAGTGGAATGATGCCAGATTTGATGCGGACGTTGATGGGCCTAGTGTATCTTGCCCTCACCTATAATAACATTACTGGACCTCTACCATCATTTGTTGGTTTGTGGAACGAGGTGGTCCATCTTCTCACTCATCACTTTTTGTATTTGGTTTGTGGAATAGAATGAGTTGATCCATCATCATCTCATTCTTCACAGGCTAATAATTTATATATGCATGAGAATGGGTTGATTCCACCAAACTCATGGGATGAACTCATGATGCATCACCTCATGAAGCATGGGGTGACTCCACAACCAAACACACCATAAGTGAGCCCAACCACGTGCGCATCTGGGGGTGTCCCTATTATATCCAGAGGTAGCAAACTCGCCCGCCATTTGTACAGACGGTTGTGCCAGCAGTGGCACGACAGAGGCGGCTCTGTGACGGTGCTCGGGCAGTCGAGTGGCCCGGGAAAAGGGAGCTCCGGACGTGTGTGGTCATGGGAGGGAGGGAGAGGTGGTCGGCTATAGTGGAGAATACACAGCGGCCGGGCTATCGTGGACAAGGAACAAGTGAGCGGGATAGCAGGCCGCAGGAGCGTGCGGCTGTGCGAGGAGAAGGCGAGCGGGCATGTGGGTGCTGCCGTGCGGGTAGGACTGTAGAAGGTGAACGGGATGGAGCGAGTGGGCTGGCGGTTGGGCCTGAATTGAATGGGCCAGACCAAAAGAATGGGGAGAAAGTTTGGCTCTTTAATATTAGGTATAGATTAACATGACAAGGCCCCAACGGTTTCGAAGTATGTATCTGTTTCTTATTACTAGACTAGAATGATGGTTGTGATGAAGCTCCTATGCTAGGGAGAATAAATAACACGAAGTCATAATCATTTTGTGTCTGTACTAGATGATTGTATTTGAGAGATGTGCAACAAATAAATAAATTTACTTCCAATATTTGCGTACACAAAGGAAAGTTAAATTATGAGAATTATGATGACTAACCATACGAAGTGGCTGGTGAGATCTCTTGGCGTGCAGATGAGTTGGTTTTGGTGGGGTTTCTATTATTATATAGAATGCAAACATACACATGTATAGGCACATCACTAATAGCAACGGCTGTGATGAATGGAGCTGGACTGCAACTCCATCAGATAGTGGACGGCTTGTGGTAGTTTATTCTGGTGGTCTAGCTATTTTGCTTTTATAAAACTTAAAAGCCTGTAAGACTTGACGACTTCTG
Source organism: Miscanthus lutarioriparius (assembly GCA_904845875.1). Lineage (NCBI taxonomy): Eukaryota > Viridiplantae > Streptophyta > Magnoliopsida > Poales > Poaceae > Miscanthus > Miscanthus lutarioriparius. Next base: position 40,008,875 of record CAJGYO010000009.1, read on the forward strand.
GTAGTTCACTGTGGTGGTCGTCTTTGCTTTTAATTTAAAAGCCAATAGTGGACGACGACGACTTGGCCGGAGTCTGGATCGTCTTATAATCCCCACAATGCGTGGTACCATCACCCCCACACAGACAGAGGCTACCAACAAGACCCATGGCCATGTATACTCCTGCCAGCTTGTTGCTTATCCTTGTAGTTGTAGCAGCGGAACTCCATAGTCCTACGTTTGCCTCCCATGTGGCTTCTAGCTCCTGCATACCGCACGAGAGGGAGGCCCTGCTGGCCTTCAAGAGAGGCATCACCAGGGATCCTTGGGGCTTCCTCGTGTCGTGGCAACGAGGCGGCGAAGACTGCTGTAAGTGGAACGGTGTCGTGTGCAGCAACCACACCGGCCATGTCCTCAAGCTTCAACTTGGCACCTATTCACTGGTTGGCCAGATAAGTCACTCTTTGCTTTCACTGGAGCATCTAGAGCACCTCGATCTGAGCGGGAATAGTCTCAATGGCTCATCCGGTGGTCGTATTCCAGAGTTTTTGGGCTCTATGAACAGCCTAAAGCATCTGGACCTGTCTAGTATACCATTTTCTGGTAGAGTGCCTTCTCAGCTCGGCAACTTGTCAAACCTGCAATATCTTGACCTTTCTTCGTCAACACAAAACAGTTTGCTTCGGTCAACAGATCTGTCATGGCTAACACACCTGCAATTCCTTCAGTATCTTAACCTCTGTGCAGTAAATCTCGGCGCAGTTCGTGACTGGGCTCTTGCAGTGAACATGCTTCCTTCTCTCAAGGTCCTTGAATTCTCTAGGTGTTCACTTACAAATGCAAACCAATCTCTCCCACGCCTTAATCTTACAAACCTTGAGGTGCTCGATCTCTCTGGCAACTTACTTGACCATCCAATTGCATCATGTTGGTTTTGGAACATAACACATCTCAAGCACCTAAATCTTGAATCCACAGATTTGTATGGTCCACTTCCCCTTGCACTAGGAGGCATACTACCAAACGAGATGGGGCAATTGACCAGCTTGAATTTTCTTGACCTGGGTCAGAATAGTATCAGTGGAGTAATACCAAACTGCATGGGGCAATTAACTAGTTTAGCTTATCTTGATCTGTCACAGAATAATATCAGTGGAATGATGCCAGATTCAATGCGGACGTTGACGGGCCTAGTGTATCTTGACCTCACCTATAATAACATTACTGGACCTCTACCATCATTTGTTGGGCTGTTTACCAGCTTAAGTTACATTGACCTGTCGTACAACCACCTGACTGGACACGTGCCACGTGAGATTGGCATGATCGGAAATTTGGAAAATCTAGACCTAACTAGTAACAATCTGGATGGCACCATCACAGAGGAACACTTTGCTAGTCTGAAGAGCCTACGGTGGTTAGGCTTGTCTTATAATTTCTTGAAGATTGAGATCAGTTCGCAATGGCACCCTCCCTTCAGATTGCAAGGAGGATATTTTGTATCTTGTCTGATGGGGCCTGTGTTTCCTTCTTGGCTTAAATGGATGGTGGATACTACCTCCATCCTAAATTGTAAGACGTTTGACTTTTTTGGTCCCAAGTTTGACCACTCGTCTTATTCAAAAAATTTATGCAAATATAGTCAAATTTAAGTCATTCTTGAAGAATTTTTATTAATAAACCAAACCACGTTGAAAGAAGTGATATTTTATACAAATTTTTGAATAAGACGAGTGGTCAAACTTGGTGTTAAAAAAGTCAAACGTCTTACAATTTGGGATGGATTGAGTATTAATCAGCTTGATATTTCCAACACAGGTATAAATGACCGTCTTCCAGACTGGTTTTGCAGTACCTTTTCAAAGGCCATGTATTTGAACATCTCCAACAATCAAATCCACGGAGGGTTGCCAGAAAACATGGAACGCATGTCGGTACAACAACTCTATCTTGGTTCAAACCAATTAACTGGTGCAATACCTCCCATGCCGATTAGCCTGACCACGTTGGACTTGTCAGGAAACCTTTTATCAGGACCTTTGCAGTAAATCATGAAGCTCCATATACCAGTGATTATGCTACCTATTTTTCTAGTTTACAGCATTGCTTGTTTTCCATCAAATGCATTTGGAATGTTTAGATTGTATGCCTTCGATTAGTTTACACCATTGCTTGTTTTGCAATGATTTAGAGCCACTACTACAGAAGTTAACTGTAGAGGAGGCTCTAGAGCCTCTGTAGGGGCGGCTGCGCCAGCCGCCCTTCCTAGGGTGTTCCTACAGAGGGTGCCTCTATAGGGGCGGTTTCCTGACCGCCCCTGCAGTGCCCTCTGTAGGGGCGGCTGGTGTTTTCAGCCGCCCCTACAGTGCCCTCTGTAGGGGTGGCCAATAATATCAGCCGCCCCTGTAGTGGACTTCTATAAGGGCGGCTGTAACACCAACCGCCCCTGCTGTGTGTATTTGTAAGAGCGGTTCAATCAAGAACCGCCTCTACAGTGGATTTTCCAGCAAAAAAAATAATTCAAATTCAAATCTGACCACATATATATATAATTCAAATTTGAATCTGACCGCCACAAATATACATATATACATCCACAAACACAAAACCATTATTTAGAACATCATCACAAGTCATAATTCACAAAAGTCCATCATTACAACATAATCCATTATGAAGTCTATCATTATAACATAGTCCATTAAGAAATCCACAAGTCCACATGCAAACATTGTGTCACATAAGCTACATATTTGTCATGTAGCTCGATGATTTTCAACACGAAGACCTAAAAAACAAGAATAAATGTAAGCTAACATAACACACAACAAAAGCAGAGTGCGATCAAGATACACACATGTTCCTGCATGCCAACCATATCCTTCTTCTCTGGCTGTAAAAGCAATGAATTGTAAAAATAATAATTTAGGGAAGATAAATCAGAAAATTAATCAAATCAAATATAGCAAGAAGAATCAAACAGCTAGGTGGCAGAATATCAAGCATACAAAAGTGGTAATGTAAATAAAAGGACTGGGAAATGGGAACTACTTAGCAACCTGACAATAGAGGTTAGATGAAGGTTGTTACAAACTATTAATGTGGAGGTTTTGCTGTTTATATATATGAATCAAAAAGTGCATAATGGTAACATAAATAATTTAACAGCTAAAGAAACACTGCACCTTCTTATTACTAGCAGAATCTTCTGCTTGCTTTACCAAGGCTGTGCCTTCATTTGTAACATGCTGCGGACAAATATAACTCAATCAGAACTGAATATCATGGTTCAAAGGAATAAAATGAGTGAGCTAAAAAAGAAAAGAGGCACCCTGCAAGGGAAATTATTACCGTTTTGAACATGTTAGATATAGGCTCCAGACCGCGGGTGATTTTGGAGAAGAGCCTGTACATCCTAGAAAGATCCTCAACCTGCAGTAATAGAGGGATGCAGTGAATATTCAATAATGTTAGGAAGTCATTCATTAGATAATAATAATAATAATAATAATAATAATAATAATAATAATAATAATAATAATAATAATAATAATAATAATAATAATAAGGTTTTCAATCCAACCTTATCATCACGAAGCAAAGCAGAACATCCAGAATGCTCCTTCTCCAACAGCGGGGTTGCATACTGAGCAAGCAATTCATTTTGCACTTTCTGTCGAAATTCAAGATTATAACAATGTAAGGGTCATACAGGAAAATATATCAAGCACTATTCCTGCCATAGATAGCATCGGTTAGTGTCTAATTCATGTCCATTAAAAGGTGCTACAAGAATACAAAAAGGTACTCTCTACATGATCTATAAGAAATGAGTTGCAGTGTACAAAGAATGGGCACAGAATTGTTTGTGAGGTAGCTGGGCCAATTGTTCCACCAAATCAAGATGCTTATTACAATTAAACTAAAGAGATTTAACTTATCCTGTAGAAAAAAGATATGGACGAAAGGGGAAAAGAAAGCTACCACTGCAATATTTACAGCATAAAGAAAGTTTTGATTACTCCATTTACAAATTACAATCAAACACATCAGCACAATTCTATATATATTATTATAATAGTTGACCATCTATGATAAACAACTCTCATTTTCCCCTAAAAAAAGTCAAAATACAGAATGAATGAAACACTCCTGGTTTGCTGTCTACCCTTGAGTGAAATTACAATCAAACAGAAACTACAAGTTCCAACAAACAGCAAATGAAAACAGCCACAGTGATATCACAAGACATCTAATGAATCTACTAGAGCCAACAGAACACCAGGCCCAAGTGTACAAGTAAATTGGCACAGAATTGTTACAAAGGCACATAAAGTAGCTGGACCAATTGTTTCACCTAATCAAGATGATTACAATCATTTTAAAGATATTTTATTATCCTGTACAAATCAAGAGATGGACAAAAGGAGGGGAAGAGAGCGCTACCACTACAATATTTGCAGCATAAAAAAGTTTTGGTTAGTTCATTTACAAAGTACAATCAAACAGATCAGGCCAATTCTATATAGTATAAGGGTTCGACCATCTATGACAAACAACTCTCATTTTTTCCCGTAAAAGAATGTCCATCTACAGAGTGAATGAACACGACTAGTCATCGGCAAGCATTGTATTATTTAGAAGAAAACCAAAAGGAAAGCGAGAACATCCCCATAAACACCAAGGCCGTTCTCGTCCCAACCTATCAACCAACCAAGCGCTAATCCACCAAAGCTAAAAACCATCCAAAGCGCCTTATTTCCCTCGGGGTAGGAAATCTAACCCCAATACCACGCCCGCAGATACAAAACAATCTAGGTTGAAGACAGACATTCACATGAGCAAGAGGGATATGAACAGGCGGCTCACCATGGAGGTGATGTACTCCTCGAGCGACTCCCGATACTTGTCGTAAAGTCTGCTGCAGTAGTCGTGTGGTGGCTTGCGTGCACATGTTGTATATCGTCCTGCGACAAAGGAACCAAAACCCTAGATCGAACCGGATCGAAGCGGATCGAGTTGGGAAACCCTAGCGCCGCCGCCAAGGCGACGGCGGCGAGGAGGAGGAGGAGGAGGAGGAGGAGGAGGAGAGAGGAGACGACGTGTAAAGCATCATGCAGTCCTCGGAGCTGAACTGCGGCTCGGCTTGCCCTCGAGGATGTTCTTGACTTGGTGATGCCCTTCGCATGACCGCCCATCCCTCCTCCGGATCGATTGTCCCACGCGCTCCTGCCCGCCATCGCCAAGAAAGTGAGGTTGCTGACTGAGACTGGCGCTGAGAGAAGCAAACCTTGGCGGCCTTGCCCTGGGGGTTTGGTGGTGCGCTGGGAGGATGGCGAGGGTCCTCGAGAGGCGAGCGCGAGAGGTGGAACGGGGAGGAGGAGAGAGGCGAGCACGTGGGCGTAAGGGAGAGGGTCGGGCTGGGGTTCTATTGTATACTGGCCTTGGTGCCATGGGTGACCGCCGCCTTCCAGCGGCCCCCTCCTCGTTGGGGAGATCCCGTGTGATTCAGACTCCGTCCCCGTCGTCCGATCGCGAGGTGGACGGCCCAGATGATGAGCCTTGCGCTAGATGTTGATCATTGTATGAAATCAAATCAAACTACTAAAATAATTTTGAGACATCAAATGATTTCAAATGAAAATTTGATAAACATCAAAGTTGTAGAGGTCATGAAGATCTACAACTTTTATTTTGGTCATCTTGTCATTTGACAAAATTTGAACCTTTCAAATTTGAAATTTTAAAAAATAATAAGTTCGAACCAAAATTTGAGACCCAAAATGATTTCAACATAAAAAGTGATGAATACCAAAGTTGTTCAACTCATTAATATCTAAAACTTTTATTTTAGTCATCTTATCATTTGACACAATTTGAACCTTTCAAATTTAAAATTTTGAAAAACGACAAGTTCGAACCAAAATTTGAGACCCAAATTGATTTCAACATAAAAAGTGATGAATACAAAAGTTGTTCAACTCATGAATATATGCAACTTTTATTTTGGTCATTTCTTCATTTGACAAATTCTTAGCACACATTGTTCACTAATCTTACACATGTCTCATATAGTTTATAAAACCTTATGAGAAATGTGTCACATTTGTGAACAATGTCATTATCACTTTGTCATATGAAGAAATGACCAATACAAAAGTTGTAGATCTTGATGAGTTATTCAACTTTGGTATTTATCACTTTTTCAACTGAAATCATTTGGGGTACCAAAATCTTGTCTGAAGTTGCATTTTTTTGAAATTCAAAATTTAAATTGCTCAAACTTTTCATATGTATATATTGACAAAACCAACAAAATAAATTGATAGAGAATGATTTTAGAAACTTTTAGGAAAAAAATCATCAGATTTGGAGTTAGTATGAGGAAGAAAAACTAGTTACAAAGTTGACCCACAGATTAAAAAAAATCACACTGTTCACTATGATCATGTAAGGATCATCTAGAACAGTGTGATTTCTCTTTTTAATCTGTGGGTAAACTTTGTAACTAGTTGTTCTCCCTCATGCTAACTCCAACTGTGATGGTTTTTTCCTAAAAATTTCGAAAATCAAGCTTCAGCATTTAATATTGATCAAACTTGGATGTGATAATGTTTTACGCATTTTAAAATTTGAAATTTGAAATTTGACAAGTTCAAACCAAATTTTCAAACCCTAAATGATTTCAGATGTAAAAGTGATAAATACAAAAGTTGTTCAACTCATCAAGATCTACAACTTTTATTTTGATCATCTTATCATTTGACAAAATTTGAACATTTCAAATTTGAAATTTTAAAAAATGACAAGTTCGCACCAAAATTCGAGACATAAAATGATTTAAACATAAAAAGTGATGAATACCAAAGTTGTTCAACTCATTAATATCTACAAATTTTATTTTAGTCATCTTGCTATTTGACAAATTTTGAACCTTTCAAATTTGAAATTTTGAAAAACGACAAGTTCGAACCAAAATTTGAGACCCAAATTGATTTCAACATAAAAAGTGATGAATACCAAAGTTGTTCAACTCATGAATATCTGCAACTTTTATTTTGGTCATTTCTTCATTTGACAAATTCTTAACACACATTGTTCACTAATCTTACACATGTCTCGTATAGTTTATAAAACCTTATGAGAGATATGTCACATTTGTGAACAATGTCATTACCACTTTGTCATATAAAGAAAATGACCAATACAAAAGTTGTAGATCTTGAAAAGTTATTCAACTTTGGTATTTATCACTTTTTCAGCTGAAATCATTTGGGGTACTAAAATCTTGTCTGAAGTTGCATTTTTTTGAAATTCAAAATTTAAATTGCTCAAACTTTTCATATGTATATATTGACAAAACCAACAAAATAAATTGATAGAGAATGATTTTAGAAAATTTTAGGAAAAATTATCATATTTGGAGTTAGTATGAGGAAGAAAGACTAGTTACAAAGTTGACCCATAGATTAAAAAAAGAAATCACATTGTTCACTATGATCATGTAAGGATAATCTAGAACAGTGTGATTAGCGTCGGACAATCTGACGCTAAAAGCGGATATAGCGCCGGACGATCTGACGCTAAAAACTTATAGCGTTAGACTTCTGCAGACGCCGTAAGTCCTGACGCTAAAAATCTTTAGCGTCAGACAGCACTTTTAGCGTCAGACAGTCTGTTGCCCTGAATATATATAGCGTCAGACAGTCCGTTGCTAACTTATAGCGTCAGACAACACTTTTAACGTCAGACAGTCAGTTGCCATGTATTTATAGCGTCAGATTGTTCAACAGGACAATATAAATATGCCAAAAAAAAATAAATAAATACAATTAGAATACATTTAGCACATATCGTACCCGCATTAAAGCTTAATGTCATCACATAAAGATACATAAACATGTACATCACATCATGGAGGTTAATACATATATAACATACAATCTTGTCTTGCACCCTATTTGAATCATCCAAAGTCAGGCACCAAAAGGTTACATGAATGCACTCGGCTTGCCAACACTAGAGCACATCCACCAGGTTATGTGGAAAACCACCTTCCAAGCCAAAGACTTGCCCAGCACTTCCCGAAAAATATAACAATCTCAGCGGCTGCACAAGTTAAAGTGGTGCAAGGTCCAAAACTTGCAACCAATTTATGTTTAAGAGGAATTCTGCAAATTGATACAATCCAGGAAAAAGGACAAGTTTTTGCAGCCATAGTCCAAGACTAAAGGATATAGGTGAACTTCTTGTTGAACAATAAAGAATCCACCAGGGCAAACAGATTTAAAAAAAGAGTAATTTGGTGCACTGTACTTACAAAATTTCAGTATTACAGCTATATTTGAACGATGGCTACAGTATCAGACATTTTAGATAAGAAGCATAGTATTTCCATTTCAGTCAATACACTCTAAACCCTAAAACATGGGCCCAGTAGCAACAGCTAGAAGTTATTCAAAAAGGAAGACCAGCTACCAAAAAAAATGGACACTAATATTGCATGGGGCCAGTAGCCATGCGGCAAGTAGACTGAAAATCAGTACTCTATTTATTTGTGCTCAGATGTACAGCCATCAAGCAACCTTCATCGCTGACCTCATTTTCCAGAAACTCAAGCCAAAGGCTAGTGCCCAGCACTTCCTAAAAAATATAGCAACCATGTAATCAGCAAGTGTAGACAAGCTATGTAAAACTGACATACAGTATGAGTTATCTAAAGCACTGGACCTCATTTGCGCCTAAGTGCGACAAATGCCTCTAATCAATTTAACTTTCAGTCAAGTTTTTACTTTCAGCAGTATCACATCAAAAGTGTGTAGTAATTTCAGATTTCAGGTTTTTATATTACTGGTCCATGCTTGGGTAGTGATGCCTAGTAGTTCCTTCATCTAGTGCTTGATCCGACTTTAAAAGATCAGCAGCGATCTTCTCAAGACAGGAGAGAAAAAGTCAAAGAGTGTTGAGTCAGCAATTGGGATAGTTGGATTCCCTCTCCCAAAGAAAAATGGCAGTAGCAGCCACAGCTGATGGATTCAGGCCGAGTTTGACCAAAATAAGACCAAATTGCCAAAGAAGTTTCCTCCAATCTTTCCCACGGCTAGCATCCATTTTTTTTAAGACTCAGATCAGGTGCTCTCTTCATTCTCTCTCAGACACAACAGCCAAAAAACTTTGCTCACCGTCATACACAAACCTGATAGCATTTAACTGAATGAGTTGTACTAAAACTATTATGTGTGAATACATATACTAAATTACTTGTAGTAGATATATCAAGGAGACAATATTGGTACCACAATACATGCACTGAATACTTCATATGCACAATAATCAAAAGGGGCATATTTGTAGGCTCCACCAAACCTCAGGTTATGGGTAACATAGTCAGAAACCATGACAACATTCCAAAAAATACATATATGAAAACAAGGTGATCATATAATTGTTTTGACGATCCTCTTGGTAGGCATGCAGAGTTGCTGCTTCAAAGCAGGGAATCACTAAGTGAATAAAAGTATGGCTAATTTAATTAGAAACTATAACATGTAAGGGTAGATGATGGTCGGTATAAAACCACAGGCTTCTACACATGCCTTTAGCTAGGAATTATAAATGGAAGTACACCTTAAATCAAGAAACATGTGACTGAGGTGCTGCTCTAATTCAGTTCTCAGATTATAGCTATGTTCATAGAGAAGACACAAACTGATGGATTGATAGCTCAGGAAAAAAAATCTCAGTTTCGGTGCTCGGGATAGCCAAATAGATCCTATAGAACGGAACTCACTGTCAAGGCAATCGATCCTATAGTATGAGTTATCTAAAGCACAGTTTCAGCTACAGGTCATTGTTGTATCTATTCCATTATCTCTGACAGAATGTAGTAATTGCCTTCCAAATATATTCCTATGTGCTGAATTTTGTCCCTAGGTTTTTACACAGTTGTCATAACAGAGAGCAATTCGAAATTAGATAAACAACTGACAGCTAGCATTTGCAATGCCTACAGCAAGCAACACAAGTAAAAAAACAGCAGCTACACATACAAGGATACATGTGGAAGCAAAGTGTGATAGAGCAGGAAGACAGTGACATATGAATTATTTCGGACATAGAACCCACACAAGTGTTAAGTGCGTACCTACAATACTTCAATCAAGTAGGCTGCAAATAATGTGAGGACGACGTTGGTGGTGCAGGTTTGCAACTTGTTGGGGCCTGTGGGGGAGCACCACGAGCAGCCTTGTCGTGTGTTGGTGAAGAAGGTCTTATGTCAGCCTCGTTGTGGTTCGGTGCAGGACATCCGCTGGTGTCGGTTCAACAGTCACACGTTGGCAAGCCCTGCTGAGTTTGAAGAATCAAGTACACAGCTTAAGCACGTACATATCAAACAATGCAGTGAGCTAATAATGGTGTAAAACATAGTGATATGAACCCAGGCAAATTCTAATTGATATGACAAGCAAACACAAAATTTGGTTAACAAAAATAGTTCTCTGCAGCAACAAGCACACCTAGAATAGGATGGCCAGCTACTCATTTGTTTGAGGGAATTTTACAAGACAAATTCACAATAGGAAGGGCTAGATTTTAGCTACTTTTTCTTATTGTCCCTTTTGTACAAGGGTAGAATCACAGAAAGCGGCATGAATTAATCATTAAAAATGATGATCTGGCAAACAAAAGCGAGGCTACGGGCATCGGACAAGGAGGAGGTATCCTTGAGGATTAGGGAATTAATCCCCATCTACCGATATATACATGTGTGCGTGCTTTATTTGATGGATATATGGGTGCATGGAACCAATTCTTTCGACGCCCTTAGAGACGTACATTCCATTCCATCTCACTTGCATACAATACATGCATGTAAAGTGGAGATGAGCTATATGACTACTTTCATCCGCATCCCATCCTCGCATGCATTTGCAAATGTGCGAATCGCTTCCTCCTTTCGGTGGCAAAGGGATTTTGCTTGTCACTTTGTCGAGATTCTTTCGAACACATTCAGACATCCGAGCATTCGGGATGGCGCGAGCGAATTGTTACTCCTGTTCCTTCTCTCGGTGGGGCCAAAGATAGCCTTACGGTGAAGCCCATCATTTAGTGGTCGCTAATATAACGATAAAGAGGTTGTCTCGATCACATTCGGACATTCAGATTAGCATTGATTGGAAGGTCCATGATATACAAATTCAAAGTTGATTGCGTATCGATTGGATTTCTTATGTACGATGTTTTGGATCTAGATGAGCGAGCAAGCACATAGATTAGTGAATAAAAACATTACAACGAGCATGAACATCAAGCAACACAGAATCCTTTCAACGCCTTGTTGCTCCTAGGAGACCTCTCGATCTACTGATGTCGCCCACCCTCATCACTTTGCATTCGCAAATCTGAATCAACAGGAACACGGCACACATAGTGAGAGGCGATTCGGCCGAGGAGTCTCACCGGCACCCACGAATTCTATGACCCGGGAAGAAGGGGAGTGGAGGGGAAAAATTATCTCACCTCACTGGATCAGCTTTTAGGCGCATCAAGAAGGTGCCGTGGCCTCTTCCACACCTACCCTGACCCGGCCAGCCGAGGGAGGGAGGTGCCTAGCGTCGAGGCCGAGCCACCGTCCTCCACCTGTCGCGTGCTCTGTGGGGGCGGCGAGCGAAGCGTGGGTAGGCTGTTTGGAGAGGGAGCAGAGAGGGCTCAAAGCGGCGACGTTGGATGTCGTGTTCATGGCTTTCTTGAGGGGTGGCGGGCGGGATCGGGGGTGGTGGGGGTGGCGAGATCTTTGGGGAGAGGTGAGGTGAGTGGGAGCAAGAGGGCGGCGGGAGGCGGGACAGGGGATGAGCGAAGGGAGCTACAGGCGTGGCCAGCCCAGGGAGACTCTGGTGGCGAGATTTGGGGTGGGCGGGCGTGAGATTTGGGCCGGCGGTATGGGCGATTTGGGAGAGGGAGAGGAGCGGCGGTGGGGCAGACAAAGCTTCTGGATTTGCGATTTGGGGGAAGAAGAAAGAGTTTTTTACCTGTACGCCATTATAAAAGTTCGAAATGACCTACGTGCCATTGAAATTTTGAAAAGTTCCTCAGTACCATCGCCCAAAGTTTCTTTTACCTACGTGCCACTTTCGTTAGTTTTTCTTGTAACAGCCAGCGGAAAAGACGATTTTGCCCTCAGTTATAGAATGCATCAAAATTTTCATTCTTTCCTCAGGTGCTACTGTAACTTCCCGTGATTCAAAAAACTTCACTTTTTTCTCTGTACCATTATGAAAAAAATCATGGTAACAGCTCGTACGTGTGCATGTGAAAAATTTTAATAATTATAATAAATTCGAAATGCATCCAAAAATTTTTTATAATAAATTCGAAATACATCCAAAAAAATTTTGGTAAAAAATTTTGGATGCATTTCGAATTTATTATAATTATTAAAGTTTTTCACATGCACACATACTGTTACCATGATTTTTTTCATAATGGTACAGAGAAAAAAGTGAAGTTTTTTGAATCACGGGAAGTTACAGTGGCACCTGAGGAAAGAATAAAAATTTTGATGCATTCTATAACTGAGGGCAAAATCGTCTTTTCCGCTTGCTGTTACAAGAAAAACTAACGAAAGTGGCACGTAGGTAAAAGAAACTTTAGGCGATGGTACTGAGGAACTTTTCAAAATTTCAATGGCACGTAGGTCATTTCGAACTTTTATAATGGCGTACAGGTAAAAAACTCAAGAAGAAAAGGTCTAGGGTTTCTGTACCCGTGGGCAGGCCAAAATTTGGGTGGAAGATGAATGTAAGGGCGCGAGAGGGTGGGGCCATTTATTTTTAGCGATAGACCATTTGATGGTGTAGCTGGTTTTAGCCTCAGTCAGTTAAACGTTAAATATGAGTACCTATGGTGTCAGACAGTGAGTCCCTAAATGAGGATTTAGCGTCAGATAGTCTCTTAGTTATTTTTAGCGTCAGATCAGTCATCGATAAAAAAAAATTTAGCGTCAGATGTCTGACGGTGATACGGTGTTGTGGTGTAGTGTCATTTGACAAATTCTTAACACACATTGTTCACTAATCTTACACATGTCTCATATAGTTTATAAAACCTTACGAGATATGTGTCACATTTATGAACAATGTCATTACCAATTTGTCATATGAAGAAAATAACCAATACAAAAGTTGTAGATCTTGATAAGTTATTCAACTTTGGTATTTATCACTTTTTCAGCTGAAATCATTTGGGGTACCAAAATTGTCTGAAGTTGCATTTTTTTGAAATTCAAAATTTAAATTGCTCAAACTTTTCATATGTATATATTGACAAAACCAACAAAATAAATTGATAGAGAATGATTTTAGAAACTTTTAGGAAAAAATCATCATATTTGGAGTTAGTATGAGGAAGAAAGACTAGTTACAAAGTTGACCCACAGATTAAAAAAAGAAATCACATTGTTCACTATGATCATGTAAGGATCATCTAGAACAGTGTGATTTCTCTTTTTAATCTGTGGGTAAACTTTGTAACTAGTTGTTCTCCCTCAAACTAACTCCAAATGTGATGGTTGTTTTTCCAAAAAATTTCTAAAATCATGCTTCATCATTTAAGTTTAATCAAACTTGGATGTGACAATGTTTTACACATTTTAAAATTTGAAATTCAAAATTTGACAAGTTCAAACCAAATTTTCAAAACCTAAATGATTTCAGATGTAAAAGTGATGAATACAAAAGTTGTTCAACTCATCAAGATCTACAACTTTTATTTTCATCATCTTGTCATTTGACAAAATTTGAACCTTTCAAATTTGAAATTTTAAAAAATGATAAGTTCGAACCAAAATTTGAGACCCAAAATGATTTAAATATAAAAAGTGATGAATACCAAAGTTGTTCAACTCATTAATATCTACAACTTTAATTTTAGTAATCTTGTCATTTGACAAAATTTGAACCTTTCAAATTTAAAATTTTGAAAAACGACAAGTTCGAACCAAAATTTGAGACCCAAATTGATTTCAACATAAAAAGTGATGAATACCAAAGTTGTTCAACTCATGAATATATGCAACTTTTATTTTGGTCATTTCTTCATTTAACAAATTCTTAGCACATATTGTTTACTAATCTTACACATGTCTCGTATAGTTTATAAAACCTTATGAGAGATGTGTCACATTTGTGAACAATGTCATTACCACTTTGTCATATGAAGAAAATGACCAATACAAAAGTTGTAGATCTTGAAAAGTTATTCAACTTTAGTATTTATCACTTTTTCAGCTGAAATCATTTGGGGTACCAAAATCTTGTCTGAAGTTGCATTTTTTTGAAATTCAAAATTTAAATTGCTCAAACTTTTCATATGTATATATTGACAAAACCAACAAAATAAATTGATAGAGAATGATTTTAGAAAATTTTAGGAAAAAAATCATCATATTTAGAGTTAGTATGAGAAAGAAAAACTAGTTACAAAGTTGACCCACAGATTAAAAAAAGAAATCACACTGTTCACTATGATCATGTAAGGATCATCTAGAACGGTATGATTTCTCTTTTTAATCTGTGGGTAAACTTTGTAAGTAGTTGTTCTCCCTCGTACTAACTCCAAATGTGATGGTTTTTTTTCCTAAAAATTTTTAAAATCACGCTTCAGCATTTAAGTTTGATCAAACTTAGATGTGACAATGTTTTACACATTTTAAATTTTGAAATTTAAAATTTGACAAGTTCAAACCAAATTTTCAAACCCTAAATTATTTCAGATGTAAAAGTGATGAATATAAAAGTTGTTCAATTCATCAAGATCTATAACTTTTATTTTGGTTATCTTGTCATTTGACTAAATTTGAACCTTTCAAATTTGAAATTTTAAAAAATGACAAGTTCGAACCAAAATTTGAGACCCAAAATGATTTCAACATAAAAAGTGATGAATACCAAAATTCTCCAACTCATTAATATCTACAACTTTTATTTTAGTCATCTTGTCATTTGACAAAATTTGAACCTTTCAAATTTGAAATTTTGAAAAACGACAAATGGGCACTACGAGGGCGGCCGGTGATTGAGCCGCCCCTACAGATCAGCCCCAACTGTAGGGGCGGCTCAAGTTACCAGCCGCCCCTACAGTGCCATCTGTAGGGGCGACTGGGCTGCTGGGGCCCGAGGACGCCCACTGTAGGGGCGCCCCCAACCCCAGCCGCCTCTACAGTAAAAATGTCCCCGTTCCTACAGTAAGAATCTAACGTAGTGAGCGTCATCCTTTGTTTTTTGTACTGTTTATTTTTTGCAATGTTCTAGGGTGTCATCCTTGGTCTTTACTCTTTTGTACTATGAAGAATAATACTTTATTTTGTGTGCTCCCACAGTTTTGTAAAATCTTGTGGATCTATGTGTCAGAAATCTATCACAAAACCACAATGAGCAACCTTTGGCGGTAAAGTAATCTACGACGACACATGTTCTATGGGCATATTCCAATGATTATTGAACATGACCACACAAGTGAAGATCAGAAAAACATCACGGATCTCTCAAACCCTTCACATGTAAGAAGCGACCGCACTGGTCCTCTCTGTAAACTTAATCAATGCATACATATAATTAAGGGAGGTTCAAGAACATGAACACTGATAACTCGTGATTTGGACTTTAAACTGTGAACTATGGACTAACGCTGGGCAGAGGATTGCATTGCTAGGCGTTCATGGGCACCTTCTAGTTCGCTTCAGCTTCCCACTTCTCCACCACCTCATCAAGTGCCGTCATGGCAGCGCCACCCTCACAGTGGCCCTCTGCCGCAGCCTTCTGCAGCTCGGCCGCCTTCACCCGCACCATGGCACCCTTCCCTTCCTCTGCCATCAGCTCCCTCACCACCGCTGCGATGGTCTCCTTATCCTTCCTCTCGGGCAACCGTATCGCAGCTCCTACCCCGTCGGCCAGCATCACAACGTTTAGCCGCTGCTCAGCGAACAACGGCCACGCCACCATCGGCACGCCGTGCACCAGGCTCTCTGGCGTGGAGTTCCACCCGCAATGCGTCAGGAAACCTCCGGTGGCCCTGTGGGCAAGCACCTGTGCCTGCGGTGCCCACGACGGCACCAGAAGACCCACATCCTTCGTCCTCTCCACGAACCCTTCCGAGAGGTAGGCGAAGGGGTCCTTCTTGCTCTCTGCGTCGTAGTAGTTGTCGCTGAGCGTGCCCTCGTCGCTGGGGCTTCGCACCACCCACGGGAAGCGCTGCCCGCTGAGCTCCAGCACAAGCGCGAGCTCGTGCATATGCTCCTTTGGCAGCGCGCCGGCGGAGCCGAACGAGACAAAGATGACCGACCTGGCCGGCTGCCGATCGAGCCACTCCAGGCACGCCGCATGCGGAGATGGTGGAAGCGCACCGGTGCTATCAGTTTCGCTTCCGACGAACTGCCGTATCAGCGGGCCGATAGGGTACACAGGCGGCCGGCCGGGCTCTGGCTGGCGAAGCACCTAGGCGACCTGCCGACCTCAGTCAAAGTCAATAAAGACACTGATAATATGATTAAAACGAAAAGAAAATCCGAGAAATGGTAGAAAATAGCAATTTGTCTTTCGTGCGAGTTGCAAAAAATGCAAATAAATTAGTTTATGTAGAACAAAAATGAGTAAATAAAAACTATAAAGAAATTAATATTCGGATCTCCAAACAAGTTGCGATTAGTAAAATAGTAGCTCAATTCATATTAGAAGTTACAATAATAGTTTCATTGATACCCATAAGTTTTATATATATATATATATATATATATATATATATATATATATATATATATATATATATATATATATATATATATATATACACACAAACACACACTCATACTCCATCCCAGTCTATTATTTTTGTTCAATTGATGCTTAGCTTATATATATATATGTATATATATCAAGTATATATATAAAATATATAATATATATATATATATTATATATATATACCTATATATATCAGTAACGTATAAAAAGTATCACCTTCATTGCCGATGTCGTAGGTGATACAAACACGTATAGCTCCTCATCACTGCCGGCTCGCCGTACGAACAGATGGTGAAGACTTTTTTCAAACTACTATATCAAACTTTTGAACAGACACTACTACAGATCTTGTCATCCCAAACGCCTCAATCACCGCCGTTTTAATTAAAACTGGCAGTGATGAGAGTATCACCACCAGGACGTAAGAACTAACGTTGGCATTAGTAAGTATCACTGCTGGTTCGCGTTACCAACCGGCGGTGATAGTCTATCATCATCGCTTAGCCGGTTTGCACCACCAACCGGCGGTTATGATATGCTCCTCGTCATTGCTGGCTCGTTGTACGAACCAATGGTGAAGATGTTTTTCACCGCCAGCTTATTGTACGATACGGCGGTGATAACTATGCTGCTGCATAATAAAATTCTTAACTTTTTTTAAATAAATTTGGATGAAAACAAAGTTTATATTAAAGTTGTGGATCTCGACGATACAACTTTTTAGTTGACGTTTTCATTTTAAATCATTTATGGTCCTTGAATTCTATTTAAAGCTTTCAAATTTTGTAATTCAATATTCTCGAATTGTACAAATGACCTCAAATGGAAAATGACCAAAAGCAAAGTTTTAGATCTTGATGAAATGTACAACTTTGTAGTTGACAACTTTTTATTAGAAATCATTTATGGGTTCAAATTTGTATTTGAAGTTCTAAATTTTTGAAACTCAAAATTTTCAAACAACCTCAGATGTTATTGATGAATTTTTCAATTGAAATCATTTAAGGTTCCAAAAGTATGGCTGAAGTTTTAACGATTTGAAATTCAAATTTATCAAACAACCTCATATGGTGAAATGAACAAAATTAAACTTGTAGATCTTGATTAGAACAACAAATTTATAGTTTATATGAATTTTTCATCAAAAGTCGTTTAGGGTTCTAAATATTTATTTTAAAATTCTAAAAAGTGAATATTAGAGGAATTGATATGGAATATAGACACAGTGTGACTTAGGTGGAGTTGTTAGACGAGCTACGCGTGAGGATAAAGGGCCTCCCTAACGCCCGCGCCACCGCCCCGGGGCCTCCCCGACTCCAAGCCGTCGCCGCGCCGCCGCCGCCCCGACGGGCTCTCCGCCGCCCGCAACGCCGCCGCCCCAAGGGGCTCCTCGACGCCCGCTCCGCCGCCGCCCTGAGGGGCTCCTCCTTGACGCCCGCGCTGCCGCCCTGAGCGGCTCGTCGACGTCCGCGCGGCCCCAAGGGCTTCCCGCCGCCCGCGTTTCTCAGGTGTCTCTCTCTCTCTCTCTCCCAACCTCCCTCTCAGATCTGCTGTCTCTTTCCTTTCCTGAATGGATCTATTTTCACAATTGCATAAAACGATGCGGTTAATGCACGCTGGTGGCAAATTTGGAGGTTCAAAGAGTGGTTACAGTGTCTCTGGAGGGCTTCATGGTGTTGGTTTATCAGTTGTTAATGCTTTATCAGAGGTTTGTATTTTGATCTCTTACTAGTTCTAAAAATAAAATAAGAGAAGTTCTATAGTTAAAGATGATTTGCTGGGTGATTGCAAAGTTAGTTGAACTTGCTATTAGGTTTGCATATTCAAGTTTATCTTTTTTGAAGATAGTATTCTGGTAGCTTCATTTTCTCTAGTGTGCAGAGCCTTACTAGCTCCCAAGTCTAGACAACAATAATCGAGAAGTAATATTACAGAAGAGATTTCTGTCCCTATGTTGATACCTGGTCCAACTTCATCAGAATTGATTTAACTGTTCCTTTTATTTGTTTTCATTTCATAACCGCATTTAAGTGACATGTACTATGATGCATGACTGACATCTTTTTGGCAGTTTTAAGGCACTTTGAAATAGGGAAAAAATATACTTGCCCATTTACCTTGTTTATAGACTATCCTTCGTGATACTTAGGAGTTTCAATTTGTCTGTTTCATTCAACTTGTGGCATCCATCTTTGGCAATTTTAAAGCCCATTTTAGCTTGCTAGGTTGGTGATCTGTGAAGTTACAGTATCGATTGCACTGTGAAGACTAGAGTTGGTGGATTTAAATTTTGGCAGTTTTTCGCTTGTGCTTGATGGATTTGTACAGTTGGGCTACATTGTTTCATACTAACATTTAGCATATTCTTTTGTAGGACACATGGAAGACTAAAGTTGCATATCTACTTCTGATGGAAGGTACATGTCTATACGACATGGTAAAAGTGTTACTGAATTATAAAATCCTACCAGAAAAATTCTTCAATATTTTAATTTCCTTTTAACCCTGTGTACAATTAGCTGTTTGCTTGCCTTCTTGTCATTATTGGCATTTTATACTGTACAAAATGTGATAGTCTGAAGATAGATGCCTGATTTTGTGAGGCATTTTTTTATTCTATTCCTTTAATTGATCTCTAAAGTTTTGTTTTCCTTGCTTGCTACAGCTAGTTACAGCCATTCTTTGTTTAACAGGCAGCCCATCATGAAGATATAATTAGCATTATTCATGGCATGTATACAAAGGATGGATTATCTCTTGATGAAGCATCAAGAATAGTATATGCATTTCCAAACCAAACCAGTAAGTGTACATATTCCTTTCGGGCAGTTGACAGTTATTTAAAAACTTTGCAGGTAAATATACAGCAAGTCTGCAATCCAAACTTCAGCAGTAGAAAATATTTTACTTAATAGAAAAGAGTACAGGAAACACATGTTGGGCTATTATGCTTTACCTGAACTAGAGTTACCTGAACTAGAGGTAAATATACAGCAAGTCTGCAATTCCAATGAACCATTCCAAACAAGTTTTGAAAGTCGTCGACGAACACATGTTGTGACTATTATGCCTTACCTGAACTAGAGTTACCTGAACTAGAGGCGGAATTGACTCAATACAGGCAGCATAAAATAAGTCTGCAATTCCAGGAAAGGTTTTTTTTGCATTTGGTACATGAACCTTATTCCAAATCCCATAATTCAACTCCATTTGCCCAGCCGTCCTCCTCCACTCCTCCCGGTCTCACCTCCTAGCCTCTCAAGGGCCTCCCGCCGACCAACTCCCCCGCCGCCTCCCGGCGGTCAGAAAACAAAGAATCCAACTATTGTCCTTTCTCCCTTTATACTCTTCTGCGTGATCTAAAATTTGAAGTATGAATCTGTGAATTGCTGTAGTACTACATGTATATATCATGATTTCTGCTATATAAATATATATATTATATATTATACTAAATTGGCAAAACGCCTAGCAAAACGCATAGCATCGCCTAGACTAGCCTAGGCTGGACTAGTCGCTAGGCTAGGGGTCATCGCCTAGATTTTGCCTAGCGCCTAGAAAAACTTAGATTCCAAATCCCATAATTCAACTCCATTTGTCCAGCCAGAATTTACAAACTAGAGTTATGACAAGTAGAAAACAAAGAATCCAACTATTGTTTCTTATATATCTTCCAGGATCATTGCAAATATAGGGAATAAAAGCACTTCTTGCTTCATACTAACATCTGCCATATTCTACTTCTGATGGAAGGTATATGTCTATTTTAAATAGTATCCCGTGATAATTTTCCTTCCAGCTTGTACTTCTTGTAGGTAACTTGGCTATCCTGTGCTGAAACGGCGTTTCTACTTTGGTGTAGTTAAATATGTATAGTGAAAAATAGCTTGGAGTTGCAGTGTACTGAACTTTGTAATCTTAGTATGTTAGCTGTCATGTTCCTTGTGTGGTGAACAATGAATTTGTAATGAGAAGTGCAGTATATACAGTGTACTGAACTTGTAATCTTAACTTAGTATAGAAGAAGCTGTCATGTTCCTTGTGTGGTGACCAATGAATTTGTAATGAGAAGGGCAGTCTGGATTTGGTTGGCTTGAGAAACCGTGATTAATTATATGGTTGTGATCATTTGTGTCAAAGTGAATGTCTATTATGATTTGAGTGGCACTATAATATTATAGTGCACAAATATTAGTTATATTGGTGGTAATACAGATAGATCTGGTACAGTCAGTTCCTGACGACCTGATTACCTTTTCCTGACGGATTGTAACGATAGGAAAAAATGCAGGATTCCTGACGGCTGGCCGACAGGAATGCTGGGACTTTTCCTGTCGGTTTTCGGCCGTCAGGAAAAACCTGTAGCCTGGTACTAGTACTCGCGAACTAGTCAATTGTGCGTGAAGAGACGGATGTCCTCCCTCCAGATCTATCAATATCATCCGTCACTCCCCTGCCGCACCACGTACGCCACACGCCGTACCCTATGTGCGACACCCGCTCATCACCTTACAGGTGTCCTGCTTGCTCTATCTGATGGTTGAGATTCACAGCCGGAAATAAATGCGGGCTCGGCCTCAACCGCACGTCACTGGTGCCTGCCTCCCATGGCGGGCTTGGAGACACGTGTCAAGCATTTATTGGATGTCGCACACAGGAGCGGTATCGCATGGAATCTATTTGCCCATCCGCATGAAAGTGGACCAGTGGGAGACCAGGAACAGAGCCGAGGTCCGTTGTACGCGCCAACACAACCTGCAACTAGATTTTTTTTCTTTTATGAGCAAAAATCTGCTCCTAGATTGAACCCACCGGTTAAGAGCGGGCCGGCCCAAGGCCCAAACTCCTAAAGGCCAGAAGAACCTGTTGACTTTTGACCCCGGTCCAGCGAGGGGCCGCTCCGCCTCCGCTAGCGGCGCTCGTTCCCCGGCCGCCTCAACCACCACCAAGCAGATCCCAATCCTCCCGGCCGCCTCGCGGCCTCCCGCACCGCAGTCGGCGACACGGTGGCATTCCATCCTCCCCGCCGCATCATGGCGTCCGTTTCGTCCGCTGCGGATACCGCCGCGTCGGCCAACAGATCGAGCCATCGAGGTCACATCGGCGAAGGTGCTCGTCTGCTCGACAAGGCATCTCACTTCTCACTCCTGTGTCCAGGCCGAGGCGAAGGGATGCAGCAGCCACCGCTGATGGCCCCGACCGCCGCAACCACCACCAAGCAGATCCAAAAGGTGCCTCCTTTCGCATTCACTTTCTCCCTTCCTCGATCTTGATAGGATATGCTGTACTTCCACTAACCCCACATATATATAGATGCTGTGATGTGCACTTTTGACTGCAAGAGTGCTAGAAATCATGTAATTTGCAGCCCACAGTCAGCTGTGCCTGTGCTGATGACTAAAAAGTGTACTATACTGCAGCTGAGCAACAGAGTTTCTGATGATCCTCAATATTTCATCTAGTGTCATTTTTAGTGGAATGATTCTGTACTGTACATATGATGAATACCCATGATACCCTCTACAGATATCCTGGCCTGAGATTGTGTCATGTTTTTTTTTAAAAAAAAAAGATGACATCTGTGATGGTTCATACATGCTTACATTCTTGAAACCTAGGCCACTTCCCATCATTTTGTATTATGTTGTCCATCTATTAGCTACTGCAAATATATTTCATTTAGTGTTGGCCTTGCATGTAACTTTGATGAATGGAATCCTAATATGATTGCTCTTCTTAGAACCTGTAACATATGAGAGCAAAAGTGCACTTCTAAAAGTGTTGCTTTGCAACTGAGAGAAAACCAGTTGCAACTGGAAATACCAAATCAAGGGAGGGCATCAAGATTTACGTGAAATACCCAGAACCTACTAATAATCATGGCATCTAATAAGATATGTTAAATCAAGCTTTTAAACCTGATGCAGCAACATGTTTAATCAAACCCTGCATGCTATGCTTGTGGAGTCTTTATTTTCAGTTTCCAAACATAGCAGGGAGTTGAGGTACCCATAATGTGATAGATGCAGTTCCATTTTCTGTATATTTGAGGGGTCATTTCTAATATCCTGCTATGTCGAGGACTCTTTAGAAGAGCACTCAAACCATCCCAAAGTGGCAGCCGTGCCCCCCCCCCTCCTACACAGTGAACTCATTTGCTTGTTGAGAGAAGAAACAGAGAAAAAGAGAGCTAGGGTTAGGGAGGTTGAGAGAGAGAGCTTTGATCCACCAAATCCACCACTACAAGAGAGAGATTTGTGGGGAATTTGGAGCCTCTCCTCATTTGTTGGCTCACACCTCGTCTATTGCTTCATCTCATAGTCGATTTATCTCGTCGTCATCCGTGGTTGTTCTCCGCAAGGGGTTTTCACGTAAATCTTGATGCCCTCCCTTGATTTGGTATTTCCCTTGTCATATGTGTTGATTAAGTCACCATCTTGCTTGCTATTGTTCCATATGTGAAGTGGTTGCTTGAATCAATGAGTTAGCATGGAAAGCATACGTGTGTTCCTTGATATATTTTAAAGTCCCCGCCTATAACACCTATCCTATATAAATTATTAAGAAAATAACATAATTGATTTAGTCTCTATGTCTGAGATATGGTCACTTAATTAGTATATGTAGTCAAAACATTTCGGTAAATTATCTAGCTAGAAATAAATATAATTACTGCTCTAATTAATCGCAACCTAAATGCACCTCATTATAGTGGTGATGAAATTGCATACGTTGACCTCTAGTCTGGTTCCAATTCTATTCACCACACAAAGGACATGACCTTTC
Organism: Miscanthus lutarioriparius; assembly: GCA_904845875.1. Lineage (NCBI taxonomy): Eukaryota > Viridiplantae > Streptophyta > Magnoliopsida > Poales > Poaceae > Miscanthus > Miscanthus lutarioriparius. Next base: position 40,032,436 of record CAJGYO010000009.1, read on the forward strand.
CACGCGGTTCCATAGCAAAACCTGTATACTTGTACACAGTTGCCATCAGGTTGCACTGGTTAGTCAGTCATTATTTTGACTGAAGTGCAGAAAATTAAAAAGTTGGACCACGATCACTTAGAATCACTATAAAAATTCCACAAGTAACAATACCCTTCTTCAGTCTTCAACACAAAGACGAACTCATTGTCTTTCCCACCATGCATTCTGCTGTAAAGCTCCTCCACCACGTCTTGGCTGCTACGTTCCTGACATCCAATGTGCTGCAGCTTCGGCCAACCGGAGGTGCAGCTGCAGCTGGTGCAAGCTGCATACCGCACGAACGGGACGCCTTGCTGGCCTTTAAACATGGCATCAGCAGCGATCCCATGAACCTCCTTGCCACTTGCAGAATGACGGAGACTGCTGCTGGTGGAGAGGCATTCGGTGCAGCAACCGGACTGGCCATGTCCTCAAGCTTCAACTTCGTAATGTCAACGTGCCATCTTCAGACTTGTACTCTGATGATCTTTTCAGAAACACAGCGTTGGTCGGCCAGATAAGTCATTCCTTGGGCTCTCGCTGGATAAACTTTTTTTGAAACCTCTCGCTGGATAAACTGGTCCACCTTGATCTCAGCATGAACAACCTTACCGGCTCGAGTGGCCAAATACCAGATTTTGTGGGTTCTTTGGTGAACTTGAGATATCTCAACCTCTCCAGCATACCATTCACTGGTAGAGTGCCACACCACCTTGGTAACCTGTCAAAGTTGAAGTATTTTGATCTCTCCCTCTTGCGTTTTCGGGGTCAACCATACTCAACAGACATTTCATGGTTAGCTGGCCTATCTTTGTTGGAGTATCTTGACATGAGCATGGTTAACCTCAAGCACAATTGTTGATTGGCCTCATGTGGTCAACATGATTCCTTCCATGAAGGTCCTCCGTCTTAATTTTTGTTTGCTTCTAAGTGCAAACCAATCACTCCCACATATTAACCTTACAAATCTTGAAAGGCTTGATCTGTCTGGTAATATTTTTGACCATCCAATGGCATCCAGCTGGCTTTGGAATTTGACAGGCCTCCAATATATCAGTCTTGAGTTCAATTATTTTTATGGTCAAGTTCCTGATGCACTAGGGGATATGACGTCTCTCCAAGTCCTTGATTTGTCAGGTAATCAGAACATGGGTATTATGACAACAAGCTTGAAGAAACTCTGCAACCTCACCGTCCTAGACCTCAGCTTTTGTTTTTCTAATGGAAATATTAAGGAATTGCTAGAGCGGATGCCACAATGCTACGTGAACAAACTGCAGGAATTGCATCTGGAATATAATAATATTACTGGAATGATACCAAGTCAAATGTCACATTTGACCAGCTTTGTTGTTTTTGACATGTCTGAGAACAATCTAACTGGAGTCACCATCAGTGGTGGGGCAGCTTGCTAGTTTAAACACCCTAGACCTCTCTGGCAACTACCTTTCTGGACATGTACCATCCGAGATTGGTATGCTTGCTAATTTAACTTTTCTAGACCTTGGATCCAATAAATTGAATGGCAGTAACACTTTGCGAGATTGGCAAAATTGAAGCACCTATCCTTATCTGGAAATTCCTTGAACTTTACAGTTTCCTCCAAATGGTTCCCTCCATTTAGTTTAGAAGAAGCAAATCTGTACAACTGCCAAATAGGTCCTCGGTTTCCTACTTGGCTTCGGTTTCAGGTGAATATTCTTAGGGTAGATATCCCAAGCACAGGTCTTGCCGATAAGATTCCATACTGGTTCAGTACTACATTCTCAAAGGCCACCTATTTGGACATCTCCCATAATCAAATCAATGGAAGATTGCCAAAAACATGGAATTTATGTCCTTGGAATATTTCTATCTTAATTCAAATAATTTAACTGGTGAAATTCCATTGTTACCAAGAAATATTAGCATGTTGGACCTCTCTCTAAACTCTTTATCTGGAAACCTACCAACAAAGTTCAGAACTCTGCAACTAGTATCTCTAAATTTGTTCTCGAATCACATCACTGGTGGTCTTCCCGGATCGATTTGTGAAGCGCAATGGTTATATGAACTGTATTTAGGTAACAATCTTTTTGAGGGTGAGCTTCCTCGATGTTTTAATGCTACAAACCTCAGGTTTCTACTATTAGGCAATAATAGTTTCTCAGGTGATTTCCCAGTGTTCCTTCAAAACAGCAAGCGATTAGAGTTCATAGACTTATCGCGAAATAAGTTCTCTGGAAATTTACCACACTGGATTGGAGGTTTGGTCGAACTCCGGTTCCTACGTTTAAGCGAGAACATGTTCTCTGGAAATATTCCAATGAGCATCACAAATCTTACCCACCTTCATCATTTGAATCTAGCCAGCAACAGGTTGTCAGGTGTTATACCCTGGGGTATGTCAAATCTTACAGCTATGACACAAAAATATGTGAAGGACCCTTCTATTGACGAAGATGCTTATGCAGCCTATGAAACGTTGAACCGTGACATCGGACAGCACTTCTCTGCGGTCACCAAGGGGCAACAACTGTGTTACGATGTCAGAATTTTTGAATTGGTGAGCATTGACCTATCATTCAACCACTTATCTGGTGGAATTCCGGAAGAAATAGGTTCTCTTGATGCACTATTCAATTTCAATCTATCAAGAAACAATTTAAGTGAAGAAACTCCAGACAAGATTGGGCCATGAATTGTAAAGTAATCTACTGCTCTCCCGTGAACGTGCGGCATAGGGGCAGGCGCCGAAAGGGCTCCCCTTTTGCTGCACTGTAGCCGCGGCAGGGGCAGGCGCTGAAAGGCTCCCCTGCCGCACTGTAGCCACAGAAGGGCAGGCGCCAAAGTCAGCCCTGCTGTCACATCTAGTCACTGTAGCAACATGCAACCTAGCATGTGTGTACTAGGATTAGATGGGTAGAGTTGTATATATAGCTTCCCACTGCAACTCAGGGAAGGGAGTGAGTTCAGTTTTGCCATCTCCTCTGCAGAGTTTCGGCCAACGCTGGTGCTTGTGCTGTGTGTGTGCGTTCTGTTCTCCCTCCCTCTTCTACCTCTAGCTGTAGTGTGTGTGCGAGAACACCGGTGAGCGGTCGGCTCACCCGTGCGGGAGATATCGGGGCCAACAATGAAGTCACTTTTCTCACTGGACCTCTCAAACAACGTGCTTTCTGGGGAAATCCCTTCCAGCCTATCAGATCTATCAGAATTGAGCTATTTGGACTTGTCTAATAACAATTTAACAGGACCGGTACCATCTGGGCAGCAACTTGACACCCTCTTTGCAGAGTACCCGTCTATGTACAGTGGCAACAGTGGTCTATGTGGGCCTACTCTTCGAAAGATCTGTTCAGGAAACAATTCATCAAGGCAACTTGTCCATGAACATGGTTTTGAGCCAATGTCATTTTATTTTGGACTTGGTTTGGGATTTATATTGGGTTTTTGGCTTGTGTTTTGTGTCCTGTTGTTCAAGAAAGCATGGAGGGTTGCTTATTCCTGCCTCATTGACAAGATATACGATCAGATGTATGTGCTTGTGGTTGTTACATGGAAAAACTTGGCAAGGGAGTGATCTACTGCTGAAATATGAAAATTGAAAATCAAGCAATACTGAGCTCTGGACACTTGAGCCTTGAAGACATCAGACTGAAAAAGTATACATAGCAGCATCTTACGTTCTGATTTTTATTGTTGTATGAAGTTAATGTAGAGTGTACTGTATACAGTTGTTTATTGTTGTATAATAATTGTTCTATATTCCTGAACCCCTGATATATCTTGGTGTGAGCCCAGAGTATTGGTATTTGTCATTACAGATATTGTGAAAGTTGCTTGAGAGTCAACTCTGTCATGTAATAAAGGTGAATATGCCGGGTTCAGCCGTTCAGTTGTCAAGTGAGAGCAAGTAAATTTATTAATGTAAGCTATCACGATTCATGAGCTGCTTAACAATTCACTTTCTGCTTACATTTTGGCATAGAGCACACGTCTTTAACTTGTAAATTGTGATAATCAATATGTACATGCTTCTGAGGAATCAGAAATTCAGAATGCCCAGGATCATAGCCACTTGTGGTAACACAGTCATGGTGCAGTCCTTCCCTCCTTGGCATCCTTGTACATCTGATCGATGCGATCCTGCAACAAATTTGCTTTTTGATGAATAAACTTACAAACATTGCAAAACTTTTGTGTGAATTTAGATAATTCCCTCAAACCTTGTAATATTTGAGCAGCTGGGGTCTCTTGAGCTTAAAGGTTGGAGTGATGAGGTCCTTCTCGATGCTGAAAGGCACCGGCTCAAGGTAAATTGCTTTCAGCATCTCAAAGCCTCTCAACTGTATTCACAAAACAAGATTGAATAATTGTGTAGGAACCGTGGAAATAAATTGCTGCAATTAATCGCTTGCTAGCTCTGTCTTGTAGATCGAGCACCGACTTACCCCAAGTTTCTTGCCAGTTTGGTTCAGCTGATCCTGAATGTAACTCCTTGCTTTGGGATCAATGCACAACTTTGCAAAATCGCCGGCCACCTTGTTGGCTGCTGCCCATTCCTCGAGAGCTTGCGTCTCAGGGACAACCACGGCAACAAGGAATGACTCAAAGCTGTTCCCATAGACCCAGACCTGGTGCAGAGGAGCCATCCTCTAGGTAAGTTAAATCTGAGCATGAAAGTATTTCGGTTTAGGATTTTGTTGGTATTAGTCAGTGTACCGATGCCACAAGAGGTGACTGCATGTATGCTCTTTCTAGGACCTCAACTGCTACATACTCTCCCTGGGACAGCTTGAAGATGTTTTTCTTTCTGTCAATGATCTTCATCGAGCCATTGAGTTGCCACTCCCCAATATCACCTGCAAACATAAGGTGATTACAAGTTTAACAAATTAACCATCTTCACTAACTGATCATTCAGTTAGCTGCAAAAGAAGTGAGAAAATTTTTTTTTCACCTGTATGGAACCACCCATCTGAGAACACTTCTTCAGTGAGGCCAGGGCGCTTGTAGTACCCAGAGAACATGGTGTGGCCCCTCAAACAGATCTCACCCCGGGGCATGTCTGACAGTGCATCGTAGCCCATTTCAGGGATAGACTCCAGTCGTGCTTCGATTGTTGTGACAGGAGGGCCAACTGTTCCAATCATTGAGAAAACATTGGCGATTGACGTGAAGCATCCTGCACAACTCTCAGTGAGCCCTGCATATCAATATGATAAGTTAGAACACAAAGTTTGCAGGACCAGACTGTAAGTAGACTACTAGAGTTCTGTTAAGTAGTTTAAGAAACCCAATACTCCCTCAGATCCAAATTATAATTCTTTTGACTTTTTTGGCCCCAAGTTTGACCGCTCGTCTTATTCAAAAAATTTGCACAAACATAGTCAAGTTTAAGTCATTCTTGAAGAACTTTTGTTAATAAAGCAAGTCACAACAAAAGAAGTGATATTTAGCATAAATTTTGAATAAGATGAGTGGTCAAACTTTGGATAAAAAAGTCAAACGAACTATAATATGGAACGGATTTAGTACTAGTTTCAGCAGATGAACTATTGGTGTGCACTTTTATCCATAAAACTGAAGTGAGTCTTGGAAGATGTGTCTGAAGCTCTTACCATATCCTTGTACTACAACGCTGCAGCTGGTTACCCGCATGAACTCTTCGATTTGCCCTGGCAAAGGTGCTGCTCCTGCTATCATGAGGCGTATACGCCCTCCAAGCCCTTCCTTTATCTGTACTGACAACAATATAAATGTTCAGAGCTTTGTAAATAAAAGAAAAAATATATAAAGAGGTCCAACACTGTACACACTTTGCTGAAAACTATCTTGTCGAAAAATGGTGATGCTTCATGGTGCTTCAGCCCTTTCCTCATATTGGCAAGTTTGCTGTTGGCAAATGGACATTTATTTTATTACATTTGAAATGTAAGCATGCATGGAATTAAGCTTCTTTTCTTATTCAATCTTGTAGTACTACTTACTAGTTGTAGGCATACTGAAAAAGGTGTTTGGCTATTATCCCTCCGGACTGAATTTTCATGTTTATACCTTCAATTAATGAATCCACACATTATGACTAAGCATGGAATCATGATGGAATTGAGAATAATAAATTTATTCTGGGCTGCATTAAACCTGTATATATACGATCATAAACACGAGGAACACCACAAAATATTGTCGGTTTCATCACTTGTACATCCTCCATCAGATACCTAATGTCCTGTAAAAAAAAGTTTTACACCTCAGTAGGCATAACAGAACAGCCACCACAGTATTTAGAAGAAAATCAAAGAATTCTTTGAATTGCAACAGTTATTAGTTCGTACCCCTTGCCAGAATCCGATGGAGGCTCCTTTAGAAATACAGTAGTTCTCAATTACTTGATCAAATATATGTGCTAACGGAAGGTAGGAAAAATAGGAATCCTCTTCTGTGATCTGCATGAGTATTAATATGAGCAGTGTAACATTACTTTAACTAAAGAAATCAACTGAGGAAGAAACCATGATGAATTTTACAATACATGTTGATCACAGATGCCTTTGATGTAAAAAATGTGTGAAACTTCAGAAAAAATTAGTACCACAGATCTAATAGGTAATAGGCTTGATATTTGTGCAGATAGAAGTTGATTAGAGCTTACCACTTTATCTGTCTCTTTGAGGAGGTGTTCTGTGGTCATAACACCAGCAATGATAGCCCTGTTTGTGATTATCACGCCTTTGGGATCTCCAGTTGTTCCGCTGGTATACATGATCGTACAAATATCTTCCTTGCATTTCTTGGGAAGTTTGTAGTCTTGTTTTCCCTATCCAAACAGAACATTCCGACATTGTCATGGTATTTGTAATGAACTAGTAGTCCTCTAGGCACCCGTAAAGAGTTGTAGTAAGAAATCAGACTAACCATTGAAGAAAATTCTTCCCAAGAAAAGTCAAGAGACACCCAATTTCTCAGCTTCCATTTTCATCTCACTTGTAAAATCTCCAAAACTAACAATGGCTGAAGATGCACCGGGTCATAAATGATCATATAAAGTAGCAGATAGTCATATTAAGAAATCTGGTGTTCCTCAAGCTAACCTCTAAGGTGGGCTGTGCACTTAGGGACTACTGCTAGTATCTGTAAATACAATTTAACGAGTTGTCAGATGTAAACAGAATGTGATGTGTAGCATTGATCTCCAAAACTGATTTGAAATCAATAGCATTTACTGGGGACGTATTAATCAGTATAATGCAGAAACCAGAGGGTAATAGTATTGTTTGAAGGGGAAAATGTTTTGCTTACTGATTTGATCTTGCTCTCCTGGACAAAGGCAATGGATATCTCAGCATGGTCCATGATGAATTCAACAGCATTCGCTCCTGCATCGTGTTACACCTTAATCGTCAGAAAGACAATAGAATTTGATAAGCAGAAAATGAAGGACAAACTAAGCACGCTGTTGTGAGTTATTCATTCATTTGTAATATTTTTTCCAACATTTTTCCACTCTAAGATAAGATTGTTAATAAACACATCTTAACCATGTGCATAAATCTGAGTATTCCTGAATTCAGACATTCAAGCATTTATGTGTTTCAGTGACTGATGAAGTGGAGAACCTACCGAGGGTGTCATATAGTGGCACATAACATATTCCTTGACTGTTGCATGCCTGACGAAAAGAAGTTTGGATCAGATTACTCTAAAGAAGAATTCTGATAAAAAATAAAATAAAATAAAACGAGGTCACCTGCATGGCCATAACCCATTCCGGGCAGTTGGATCCATATATGCCACAGTGAGCTCCCTGCATATCGACTTGACGAATCAGTTCTCATACTTACATGCATTTTCAGGATGAAGATAAAATCTCAGCATAGACAGGGACATCAAACGAGACATTCTTCGCTCACCGGCTCTATGCCCAAGCTTCTGATGGCTGAACCAATCCTCACGACCTTCTGGTACACTTCCTCGTACGTTTGCCACACATACTCACCGGCCTATAAGAACAACAATGGAGTTGAATATCTGAAAGCAAAGGTAAAATTCCTGTGAAGATAAATCTGTAAAGATTCAGTTTTACCTTGCCATCTGTAATAACTTGCCGCCGGCCGAGCATCCTGTTCGTGGGGTACTTTTTGACTGCTCCACTACGAAACCACAAAACCAAAAACAAACTGAAATTTCGAACGACATTACATATTTGAAAAATCTCCGACCTTGTAATGTTAATGTACAACGGTACAACCCAAAGACTGGCATCAAGCTAAATATGGTAGCAGGTAGTCTGCTAGGAAAGGAAACCAAACCTGAAGAAGTCCCAGGGGGACTGGATGTCCTGTGGGAGCTCCATGAGGCCGTCCTTGGCGTAGATGCTCCGGTAGACGGACCCGGCCGACGGCCTGCCGCCGGCTGCCGGCGTAGCCTCCCCGACCTTCACGGTGAACGTCTCCGGCATGGACATCCTTCCTCTCCTCTCCTCTCCTCTGCACCGATGGGAATGAATGGGATTTGGGCACAGTGAGTGCAGTGTGGATGGATCTTTGAGCTCGCAGTCGCAGGCGGTGGAGATGGGAGGGCAGTTATGGTGGTGAAAGGTTGGTGGCCAATTTAAAGCTTGTGTTACTGCTATGCCGGTGCAGAGTGCAGACCTCACTGTGTGACTGTAGCAGTCTTGGAGTACATGCAGGTGGCATGACTGACAGTGTGTTGTCCTAATTCGGTGAAATCTGACGTGTTTTACCGACAAATTATGTTAAAAGAAACACGAGGGATGTCCTTGCCAGGTCAGCGCTACGACCATCTGGCATGGCACGCAACGCAATTGCTCTCCAGAAGTCCAGTCTTTAGTCCAGACTCCAGAAGCAGCAGGAGGAGAGACGTTTGGTGGTTAGACGGACGCGAAATGGCGGCAATTGAATGCGCGAGGCTCGCGGCGGGAAACAAATTATGACGTCAGAGGATATGTCGCCAACAGGCAACAGCTTAGGGCAGCATTCATACCCGCGATTTAATAACCGTTGCAGGAAAAATTCAATTCCTCTGACGTTTGAGCTTTAGGCAACAGCTTTGTCGGCTCTTGAAGTTCTTTATTTTTTTTATAATATATATAAACAAGGCTCCTGATCCTGAATTCCTGACGACGATACTCGTGCTCTTGTCTTTGAAGATGATCTTGAGCGTTTGAGCTTCGGGCAGATGGCCAAGGATGGGCCACTCTAGGCCGTGCGGAGACGAGATCGGCCTGCTTTTGATTCGCTCCTGTGCCCTGCCATTCTCTGTTGGCCCCTCATGCTGCCAACGCAGGCCCATTATTCCCCATGGTTGGCTCTCCTAGAGATCTCCTCCGGAAACCTTCGCTGCCGACCAGTCGGACCCGTGCCGCCTGCCGAACCCCCGCGATCCCGCACCGTGGCCACACGTTGTTGGCTTGAGAGCGGCCCACGCGTGTGTTTCATTTTTTTATCGTTTTTCTTTTCTCTTTTTTCTATAGTTGTTTATTCTTCTATCTTGTATGAAATATATGACGTTAATTTACGACTTGTTTTTCTTTGATACATGTCTGCACAGTTAGTTTTTCTTTTTTCTTTTTCTTTCTTATAGTTTCTTTCTTATAACTGTTTTTTTTCTTTGTTTCATGTTTATCTATTTTTACTTTTCTTTTATTTTTTATATTCTTTATTTTCTTTTCCTTATTCTTTTCTTTTGTATTTTTTTCTTATTCTTTTTCTTTTTTCCTTGCTTCCTTTTTTACCCATGTTCAAATTTTTAATCTTATTTCATTTCTTTATTCTTCCTTATTTTCTTCTTCTTTTTCCTTTATTTATGGATGTTTTCTTATTATTATTTTGTTGTCTTTTTTCATTTCTATCTATTTATTTTTGTATTTTCTTTCTTTATTATTTATTTTATTATTATTATTTTCCTAAATTTCATGTGATATATGTGTGATGTTTGATATTTTTGTGATATTCATATAGTATGTATGTGTGTTAGCATTTTCATAGTCATTTTTCAAAGGACTAGTCACTCAACTTGTCACGCCACTTGATCCTAGCGACGATGCAAAGTTAGATCACTCAAGTAGCACTAGATGACCGATATGCAAACAAGTTTGTCCCTCTTGATAGTATGGCCATCTATCCTAAACCCGGTCATCAACTTCTCTACACACCTATGACCGGTGAAATAAAATGCCCTAGGTTATACCTTTGCCTTGCGTATTCCATTTCATCTCCTCAAATGTCGACGCAACACATGCACCAACACGATCAACAATGATATGATCCACTTCATATCATCACATGATCATATTGGTTCATCGATCTCGACTTCACTTGCTTTTCACCGTTGCCTTCGTCCATCGGCGCCAAGTCTTGCTCAAGCTTCACCGCCACGAGGTCCACTCCAAAGCCTCCGACTTGCCCTTCACTCTTGCAACCGGTCCATCAAGCCAAGTCTTGTCTTGATCTTCTCCACCTTGATCACATGACTCAATGTCATGTCTCATGTGCAATAAGCTCCTTCATCATCACATGTATGAGCTTTGCAACATCTCCGAGCCATTTCAACCTTCATGGCATATGTTGCTCATACACATGTACCTATGGACTAATCACCTGTGTATCTCACATAATCACAATTAGTCCACCTAGGGTTGTCACTCAATTACCAAAACCACACAAGGACCTTTCAGATGCCCGTGGCGCTCGTGCGCCTAGGTACTGACCGCTTGCGGGCCCATCCCTTTCCATCCCTTACTCTAAGGGCGCCAAGAGCGGTTGTCGAACCCGTCGATGGACCAACCTTCGAACTCCTGGGCCCAGATGGGCCGTAGAGGTGTTTTTGATCCGTATTCCTCTTACTTGTGGTGAGTCGTGGCCTGTCCGGAGAGGCAAAATGTCCGCGAGTTTTCCGAGGGAATGGACAAAGATTGCGTGCGCACTTCCACGGTGAGACGTTGTGGCTGATCATGGTAGGCGTGGAGATCCAAGCGGGCGGCTGGTTTCCTCGCACCCATCGCCCCTATAAAACCAAAGGGTTTGCCCCCCCCGGGTTCCATACCTTGCATCCTTGCCTCCGCAGCCACGATCGCCGCCACCAATCACCTAGGGTTCCCCGTCTCCGCATCCCCACCGCCGTCGAGCCCGCATCCAACCGTCCCCACCTTCAATGGATTCATGGTGCCGTTCTGACATCACCTTCCAGCGCATGGAGGGCCTCGTCCATCGTGGTCTTCTCCGTGTGCAGACCTCGACCGAGGAGTGGCTACTACCTAGCGAGGAGGATCTGCCGTCGCCACCTGATAACTACGTGGTGTCGTTCGCCCACTTCTATGAGCGTGGGTTCATGACCCCCGCCCATAGATTTCTTCGGGGGTTGCTGCACTACTACAAGATCGAGCTGCAACACCTCAATCCCAACGGGATCTAGCACATGGTGGCGTTTGTCGCCCTGTACGAGGGATTCCTAGGGATCGGCCCCCACTTTAATCTGTGGAGGTACTTCTTTGCCGTCACCCTCCAGAAGAAGAGGGAGAAGAGCGGCAGGCAGGAACTGCACATGCTGATGGGGTGCGTCGACATCCAACTCCGAAACAATCGGGTCGACGAGTACCCACCGACGTGGCTGTCAACGTCCAACAAGGGGTGGCATTCGTAATGGTTCTACCTCAAGAACGCCGCCGCCGCCCCTCTGCTGGAGTTCACCGGCCGCCTGATCGAAGAGGCCCTAGAGTCGTGGAGGAAGTGGGGCGTTCTAGAGAAGGACAAGAAGAAGACCCGATACCACATTGCTGCCATCCACATCCTGAAGGAGAGTGGCCTAAAGGGGTTGGGCGTCATCAGGGCCTACCATGCAAGGAGGGTGGTGCCGTTGATGATGCACGCGCTCCCACTGTACGTGATGGCGCCCGAGGCATCGTTTGATGGAACGGTGCTTACTGAGGGAGTGCTCCCCCACTCCGAGGTCGTGCGACGCATTAAGGAGGCGATGGAGCCTTCACGGGACGATGCGGGTGGCCCCCTTGACTTCGTCTACCCGGTGCCAGGACATCCTCCGATGCGGCTGAAACCAGGCCATGTCGTCTTCGTAAGTTTCCCCTCCTCATACCTCCTCTTCAATTGATTTCCCGACCCCTTGATACTAACTTTGAGAGGGATGGGACCAGCCGAGGGACCTCATATTCATGGATCACCTAGCACCATTGTCGAGGGATTCATTCTTGAGGGCGGTGAATCACGCCGAGGGCTAGCGACCGAGGAAGACGAAGGAGGACAAGAGGAAGAAGAAGCAACAGAAGCTGCAGGCATGGGAGCGAAGGGAGGACACCAACAACGACGGTGATGATGATGATGATGATGGAGACGATGACGAGGTAGTCGATGGCATCAAGTGGGATGACCTAAAGAATGAGGATGTGCTGACAGGTATCGGATTCGTCCTTGTAGGAGTCGGGACCCTTCCCATTCCATGGAGGGGAGGGCACGTCCGGGGAGCTGGTGGAGACGGGTTGTACTGTCGGCCTGCCCTAGGAGCCAACAGGGGCAAGTGTCCCTACCACCACGCCGAGGTGCTAGCGGAGCCGGGTGGCTCCGCCGTCGCGCCCCAAGATCTAAGGGGAGCGAGCCCCTCTGCTCAGGAGCAGGGGGTGGGCTCAAAATGGCCTCGCCCCGATGAGGCAGAGCAGAGGTCGGGGTTCTCCCCCAAATGTATCTGTCGTCCGACGGCGCTGAGGTGAGTCATCAGCTCCTCTGTTTTTCCCTATTTTGGTCGGATTTCACCATGACTTATGTTTTTTGTCTCTTGTAGCGTCGGGAGGCAGCGTAATCCTTTGGCACTAGAGCCAAAGAAGAGCATCGCCCTTCAAATGAGGCGGAAGCCATCGGCTGGCGCTGCGCCCATTTTGGGGGAGAGCGGCAACGCGACTACGTCTCTGGTCGGACAGGCGCTGCCCAAGGTGGCATCCGTGCCCTCAGCAGGACGGGTGGACGTGGGGGCTCAAGTGGCACCTTCGGAGGTGATAGAGCAGCTGGCGATGGCGGCGATACCGCTATTAGCGACGGGGCGGATAGGGCTGCCGACCGCGCTCATGGCACCGACCATGGTAGGCGTGACGTAGCTGGTCGGGACCCCGTCAACGCAGGTGGAGGCGGCGGCGGCTATGATAGGCGGGCCATAGCCGGACACAACCGTGGTGGCATATGAGGCACTGGCACGACCCACACCATCGACGGCCCAAGCGGCGGTGCCTGGCATGGGATGGACGGAGGGGGACACTATCGAGGGGTCCTCAGACGTTGTGGTGGTGGCAGAGAGGTCGGTGGCGCTTGGGACCAGCAGGGAGTTGTCCCTGGCGCTGACGTTGATAGGCAATGACTCGCCCACTCGGGGCAAGCCCCTGCTCCGGTGGACAAATCCACAGGATCCAGCGTCGGTGCTCTTCAGTCTTGATGATGTCGCTGAGAGCGTGGAGCGGGAGAGCCTCGATATGGGGATCGTGTCCGTGCTGGAAGCCTTGGACCATGCTAGGGGTGCCTTATGTGACGTTGTCATTCCCTTTAGATGGGTATTCGCTTGATCCTCCTTCTTGCCCCTTTCTTTCTCTATATACTTTTTGTATTCTGACCATCATTTCCCTGCAATCCCTCATAGCTTGCAGCCGGGGGAAGTTTCGTTTGACCAAGTCTGTTCTTTTGTTTTGGTGCGTTCTGACCCTTCCATTTGTTAAGACCATAGAGCTTTAGGTGTAGGAGGGAAACTCTGATCACGCTAGTAAGAAAGAGTGTCGTAGCCACTGGGGTGTAGGTTTCTCATAGTCCGACCAGCCTTGCTCAGTGGATCATCTCCGCAGACCTTGCTACTAGGTTTAACGTGAGGAAGGGTGTCGGGCACGGCGACTATTTCAAAAATGGTGTATGTATACCCTTATCAGCAACCGAGTGAGACCCGACCCCTTACCGTTGCTGGGGGTTGGGTGTCACTAAAGATCGAGGAGAGGATAGCGAAACTAGTAGGAGAAAGCATCTCTTATTTTCGTGCGTACCCCCTCCCTAGGATCTAAGCCATCGTTCTGCGACCGCTCGTTCGGTCTCCTTGTGAGTCCAACTTTCCTTGGGCCCCCATGCGTAGCAGGGGTCCTGTCGAGGGTCGACTCATCTTTGTGATCGTCGCCCCATCCGTGGTTTCCGCAACCAGAGGGGTTGAGCTAACGTCACTTGCCTCGATGGCTCGAGTGACGCGCTCGGTGAGCTCGCTAACGGGCATGTTCGAGTGGAATCTAGGTCCGTCGTTTGTGATAGGGTCGGCATAGCCCTCATATGGCATTCTACTGCTCCTTAACCCACCTCATGGTAGATGCTCGTGTCGCTTCGAAGAGTGACTAAGGTGGCCTGCTGACTTCTCCTTGATGGAGATTCTATGGACTCGGCTCAAGGTTAGGATCAAACGAGAAGGTCGAGATGACCCTATCCATTTCTAAGAGGGTTGGGCAAAGGCCGCTAGGGCTCATCTGTGTTTTTATCACCTGGCTCTATTCGACGTCAAGGTGGCCTTGGGCCCTTCATGGGCCTGCCTTTGAACCCTAGTCAGTTGGACTCCCATTTTTGGGTTGGGCGGCTCGAGCCCCCGAGCACCATGGGGATCGGTAGGGGTCGGCCAGATTTCATGCATCACCCCATCCTCGGTTTCCGCAACCAAAGGGGCTGAGCTAACGACACTTGCCTCGAGGGCTCGAGTGTCGCGCTCGGTGAGCTCGCTAATGGGCACGTCCAAGTGGAATCCGGGTCCATCATTCGCTAACGGGGTCGGCATAGCCCTCATGTGGCATTCCACTGCTCCTAAACCCGCCTCCCGGTAGATGCCCGAGCCGTTCGATTGGCTTGGGTGGCCTGCTGGCCTCTGCTCGATGGAGATTCTGTGGGCTTGGCTCGAGGTTAGGATTGAACAAGAAAGGTCTAGATGTCCTTGTGTGCTTCTGAGTGGTGTCGGGCAAGGCCGCTGGGGCTCATCTAAGTTTTTCTCCCCTGGCTCTGTTTGATGCGAGGTGGCCTCGAGCCCTTCGTGGGCTGGCCTTCAAACCTCAATTGGTCACCACTCATGTCCAATGAGATGACTACCACTTCGTGACGCGATGCGAAGCGTCGTGATGCAATAATTGCATATGTAATGCTTGGATGTATGAGATGAATGTATGAATGAATGTATGAATGCATGCATGAGAATGGATGAATGAATGCTCATGTACGGGAAAAGTAAAGTTGGGTTGGTAAAGTTACCTCCACGGCTCAAGTGATGGGTTCGGGGAGCTCTTACCGGATATGTCCGTGTAGGGTCCGGGTCCGTCGTTCATGACGGAGCTGGCGTAACCTACATGGGGCATCTCGCTGCTCCCAACCTGTCTCTTGGATGTGACCTAAGCCCTTCGACCGGCTCGGGTGACCTGCCGGCTTCTCCTCAATGGAGATTCTGCTGGTGGGTCCCTCCAAATCCTTCCAAGGAAGGCGAAGGCTAAAGCTCGGTGTGCGAGGACAAAAACTCTGATCACGCTAGTGAGCAGAAATGATGTAGCCCCTAGGGCGTAGGTTTCTAGCGGTCTGACCAGTTTTACTCACAGTTTGTTTCCACACACCTTGCCTCTAGGTTTTAGCGCGAGAAAGGGGTCGGGCATCGAGAATGTCTACCGAATAGACACTCTTGCCAGCCCTCGAACGAGACCCGACCCCTTGCTGTTGCTGGGGTTGGGGGCTCGATAGCGAAATTAATGCGTGTAAAGTAAGGGTGACCCGTCTCTCGGCAGCGGCCCGAATTGTTCGATCGATTTGGGTGGCCCATTGGCACAGGACTTACCTCGATGGCCTGAATGACGGGTCCAGAGAGTTCTTAACAGATATGTTCGAGTGGAATTTGTGTCAATCATTCGTGATGGGGTCGACATAGCCCGCGTGGGGCATCCTACTACTCCCTACCTATCCCTCAAGTGGCTAAGCCATTTGGTCACTTGTATTACCCGCTGGGATAGGACTTACCTACGAAGATAGAGGATGAGAACATCCCATGCAAGAATTTAGTTAAGGAGATAAGCCATGCGACAAACTTGTAATAGATGGACAAGCTCTTAAATTTCATTAAAGCCAAACAACTTTTTGGTCCTTCTCCCCTTTTTGTATAAAAGGTTAGTGCATTCTGACCCTTTCCGTCATTAAGGTCGTAAGGCTTGGGGTGTGGGTGAGCAAATTCTGATCATCGCTGGTGAGCAAAGGCACCATAGCCACCGATGCATAGGTTTCTCATAGTCTGACCAGTTATACTCAGAGCTTGTTCCCGCAACCCTAGCTCCTAGGTCTTAACATGAGAGGGGGTCGGGCATGGAGAAAGTTCACGGTGGATAAACTCTTAGACGCGCACCGACCTCTTTGGTAGCTAAAGCCAAAAAGCCCAGGGTGCAGAAAAAAACTCTAATCACGCTGGTGAGCAAAGACGCCATAGCTGCCGAGGCGTAGGTTTCTTGTAGTCCGACCAGTTTTACTTAGCGTTTGTTTCCACAAACCTTGCTTCTGGGTCTTAACGTGAGAGAAGGTCAGGCATAGAGAATGTCTACTAGATAGGTACGCTCTTATTAGCCCCCGAGTGAGGCCCGACCCCCATCATTCTTTGGGGTTGGGTGTTACTAAAGGTCGGGGAGTTTGATAGCAAAATTGATAAGAGAAAGTGTGCGTTTATTAAGGGTAAAAGCAACGTAGTTGCTTGATGTTCCAGGCATTGACGAAGACCTCATTGTCGATGGTCTTGAGCTTGTAGGCGCCTGGCCAGAGCACCTCCACGACGATATACGGTCCCTCCCGTGGTGGAGAGAGCTTGTGGTGGTCCTTGCTGCTCTGGACAAGGCGGAGGACCACGTCTCCGATGTTGAAGGCCCGACCCTACACTGACGGCTGTGGTACCATCACAACGCCTATTGGTACTTGGCTAAGAGGAGGGCAACATTGCACGCTTCATCTAGTTGGTCCATGGCATCCTCGAGGGACGCCTCGGATCCCTGTTCGTCGTACGCCCTGACCCTTGGCGCTCCATAGTCGAGGTCAGTCGGGAGGATAGCCTCGGAACCATAGACAATGAAGAATGGCGTGTAGCCGGTGGCCCTGGCTGGGGTCATCCTCAGGCTCCAGAGCACCGCGGGAAGCTCCACAACACATCATCCGCCAAACTTGTTGAACCGGTTGAAGATCACTTGCTTGAGGCCTTGTAGGACCATGCCGTTCGCGCGCTCGACCTGCCCATTTGTGCAGGGGTGTGCTATGGCAGCCCAGTCAACGTGGATGTGATATTCATCGCAGAATTGGAGGAACTTCTTAGTGAACTGTGTGCCATTGTCCGTGATAATGGAGTTTGGTACTCAAAGCGATGGAACAATGTCGAGGAAGAACAGCACGGCTTGCTCGGACTTGATCATGGAGATAGGTTGGGCCTCTATCCACTTTGTGAACTTGTCTATGGTGACAAGCAAGTGGATGTAGCCCCAGGCGCCCTTTTGAGGGGATCCGACCGGATCGAGCCCCTAGACCATGAACGACCACGTGATGGGGATCATCTAGGAGCGCTTGGGCTGGTAGGTGAGTCTACCAAGCGTAGTACTGACACCCTTTGTAGGTATGCACAATCTGCTCAGTGTCGGCTACCGCGGTCGACTAGTAGAAGCCTTGTCGAAATGCATTTCTGACTAGGGTTCTAGGTGCGGCATGGTGACCGTAGACCCCACCGTGGATATCGCTGAGCAAACGCTTCCCCTATTCGATGGGGATGCAGCGCTGCAGGATCCCAGTGTGGCTTTGCTTGTAGAGTTCATCCTCAACAAGGACAAAGGACTTGGTGCGATGCATGAGCCATTGAGCCTCCGTCTTGTTCGTCGGCATCATCTCGTGGAGGAGGTTGTCGAGGTAGAGCGTCCTCCAGTCGACCAGAGGGTCGGGCTCTATCGCTGGGTCCTCTTGAGCTCCATGACTTCAGGGTTGGATGGAGCCAATGGTTGGTCAGCCCCTTGAGCCCAGGGTGGGTGGCCCATCAACGGCTTGTTCTAGCCCCTCATAGCGAACCGAGGGCTCATGCTGATCGCTGGCGAAGATGCCTCTCGGCATTGGCTCTCGGCCGGCCACCGCTTTCGCTAGCTTGTCGGACGCCTCATTAAGATGCCTCGAGATGTGATTGAGCTCAAGAGCATTGAACTTGTCCTCTAGTTGGTAGACTTCTTAGTAGTATGTAGCCATCTTGGCATTGTGGCAGCTCGACTCCTTCATAACTTGGTCGATGACCAACTGGGAGTTGCCCCAGATGTCGAGGCATCGGATACCGAGCTTGATGGTGATGTGTAGGCCATTGACGAGCACCTCATATTCGGCCACATTGTTGGAGGAGGGGAAATGTATGTGAACCATGTACCTCATGTGTACCCCAAGGGGCGAAGCGAAGACTAGCCCTACGCCTGGTGCCTTTCTTCATCTGTGATCCATCGAAGTACATCATCTAGTACTCTTGGTCGACGACCGCTGGTGGCATTTGGACCTCGGTCCACTCTATAACAAAAATCAGCTAGCACTTGGGACTTGATGGCCGTTCGAGGAGACATATGCAATGCCTTGACCCATTAGCTCGAGCGCCCACTTCGTGATCCTTCCCATGGCATCCTGGTTTTGGATGACCTCACCGAGGGGGAAGGACATCACGACCATCACCGGATGTGACTTGAAGTAGTGGCGGAGCTTCCTCTGGGCGATGAGGATGGCATACAAGAGCTTCTAGATTTTGGGGGTAGCGGGTCTTGGAATCGGACAAGACCTCACTAATGAAGTACATAGGGGGCTGCACTTTGAGGGTGTGCCCCTCTTCTTCTCGCTCCACTGCCAGGGCGGCGCTGACCACTTGCATGGTGGCCGCAATGTAGAGCATAAGGGGTTCTCCATCGGTCGGAGGAACCAGGATTGAGGCCTTTGTCAGAAGCTGCTTGACCATGTCAAGTGCCTCCTAGGCCTCGGACATCCATTTGAAGTTGTCGGCCATCTTCAGAAGTCGATAAAGGGGGAGACCTCATTCGCCGAGGTGCGAGATGAAGTGGCTGAGCACGGTGAGCACCCTATAACTCATTGTACCCCCTTTATGTTTTGAATCGGGCCCATCCTTGTGATGGCTGAGACCTTCTCTAGGCTAGCTTCGATGCCACGCTCGGAGACGATGAAACCAAGCAGCATACCCCTCGGGACCCCAAAACGCACTTCTCGGGGTTGAGCTTAAATGTCATTTGCTCAAAGTTTTGCGAAGGTCCGCTCAAGGTCGGCTACAACCTGGTCAGCCCATTTGGACTTGACCATGATGACATCTATGTAGGCCTCAATGGTTCACCCAATGAGGTCTCCGAAACACTTGAGCATACAATGCTGGTATGTAACCCCTGTGTTCTTAAGACCGAACAACATTGTGACATAGCAGAACGATCCAAATGGGGTGATGAAAGGTGTCATGAGCTGGTCGGACCCTTTGATCATGGTTTGATGGTATCCCAGTACACATCAAGGAAGCAAAGGGTTTCGCACCATGAGGTAGAGTCGACTACTTGGTCTATGTGTGGCAAAGGAAACGGATCCTTTGGACATGCCTTGTTGAGACCCATGTAGTCAATACACATTCTCCATTTCCCACTCTTCTTTCATACAAGAACGGGATTGGCTAACCACTGGGGTGGTACACTTCCTTGATGAACCCAGCCGCCAAAAGTTTCATGATCTCCTCACCGATGGCTCTATGTTTCCCCTCGTCGAAGCGACATAGGCGCTACTTCACTAGCTTGGAGCCTGGCTTGATCTTCAAGGTATGCTTGGCGACTTCTCTTGGGATGCCAAGCATGTCTGAGGGTTTGCACACAAAGATGTCTTTGTTGGCGTAGAGGAAGTCGACAGCGCGCTTTCTTATTTGGAGGAGTGCATGGTGCCAATGCTCACCACTTTGCTTTTGGAGCCATTGGGGTCTATGAGGACCTCCTTAGCACCCTCCACCGGCTCAAAAGACCCGGCCGACCACTGGTGGTCAGGTGTTTCTTCGATGACTTCCTTTCTGGTGGCCGCGAGCTCCTTGAAGGCGACGATTGCCATGGCATGATCGCAACATTCGACCTCGCACTCGTAGGCGCACTAAAATGAGGTGTCAATGGTGATGACCCTACCTAGGCCTAGCATCTTCAGCTTCAAGTAGGTGTAGTTGGGGACAACCATGAACTTTCGCGTAGCATGGACATCCTAGGATGGCGTGGTAGGTTCCAAGGAACCCAACCACCTCGAAGGTGAGGGTCTTCCGTCCTATAATTGGATGGATCCCTGAAGGTGACGGGTAGATTGATCTGCCCAAGTGGCATGTCCTACTTTCTAGGCATGATGCCGTGGTAAGGCACTCCGGTCGGTCGGATGTGGGATCGGCTGATGCCCATGGCGTTGAGCGTCTCGGCCTACATGATGTTGAGGGCCGCTGCCTCCGTCCATCAGTACCTTGGAGAGCCGCTTTGTGACAATGATCGGGTCAACCATGAGCGGATACCTCCCCGATTGTGGGACACTCTCTGGGTGGTCGGTCCGATCAAAGGTTATGGTGGACTCTGACCACCGGAGCAAGGTAGGCGCGGTCGGCTCGGCCATATAGACCTCGCGGCGCGTGAGCTTCTGGCGACGCTTGGAGTCGTAAGCTACCGACCCTCCGAAGATCATGAGGCAGTCATCTGGTGTTGGAAAGCCACTGTTCGTCCCCTCGGCGGCGTCCGTGGTCGGCTTGGGGTCCCTCCCATGCTCCCTCCCTATTGAAGCCTCTGGACAAGAACCATTTCATGAGGCCACAGTCCTTGTATAGATGCTTGATGGGGAAGGAATGGTTCGGGCATGGCCCTTCAAGCAGCTTCTCGAAGTGGTCTGGAGTACCCTACGTGGGCTTTCGGCCCACCTTGCGGTCGGTGGCGGCCACGAGCGAGCCCTCGCACCGCTGCTTGTTCTTCTTCTTGATAGGACAGTTGGAGGCGCCTTTGCCGGCGTCCTTGTCCCGCTTCGCCTTGCCTTTTAGGCGGTCGAAGATCTCTCCGACCGCCTCCTCGCCCGAGGCGTGGCTGGTGGTGATGTCAAGGAGCTCCTTGGTGGTTCGTGGGCCCTTACGTCCTAGCTTGTGAACCAAGGATTTGTAGGTGGTCCCAGATAGGAAAGCCCCTATAACGTCGATGTCGGCGACATTAGATAGCTCATTGCACTACCGGGAGAAGCATTGGATGTACCCACGAAGGGTTTCTCTGGCCTTTTGTCGGTAGTTCTTGAGATCCCATTGGTTCCTAGGGTGCTTGTACGGGCCCTGGAAGTTCCCCATGAAGATCTCTTTTAGCTCCTTCCAACTTTGGATTCTATTGGGCGGAAGGTGCTCCAACCATGTTCGTGCCGAGTCGGCCAAGAACAATGGAAGGTTGCGGATAATGAAATCATCATTATCTGCTCCACTGGCTTGGCAGGCAAGCCGATAATCCTCGAGCCACAGTCTAGGGTTTGTTTCCCTAGAGTATTTTAGGATGTTAGTGGGTGGTCGGTACCTCAGCGGGAAGGCGACGTTGAGGATGTGTCAGCCGAAGGCCTGAGACCCCGGTAGGCCGGGGCTCGGGCTTTAGTCCTCGCTGCTGTCATAGCGTCCACCACAATGAGGGTGATAGCCATGGCTAGCTCCCTCTCTCGGATCGTTGCGGGTGTATCTGTGGGCGTCGAGGGTGTCGCCTACATCATGGTTACGGCCAAGACGCTCATGCACCGGGACCGTGGTGTGATGCCTGTCGCCTTGTGGCGCCTGATGGACTAACGCGTCCATGTTGGGTCGCTCTGAGGGTGTGCGTTGGCTGGCGTTGAGCTCGTGTCGCCAAGACAGCAAGCTCTCGGCCTGCTGCACCACCACACGCTCGAGCAGCGTGCAAATCTCACTGTGGGCCCATCGATCCTCGGGCGTCGCAGGCCCCAGAAGCCCACGGAGCAAGACCGCCATAGCAGCGATGTTCTGGCTCGCCCGAGCGAAGTGTGGGAGGGCTTCATCATCCACGATGATCCTCCAGTTTACGTTGCGGGCCATGGTGCACGTGCGCCCACTGTCTCTGTGGCGCTCGATCTCCCGATCGAGCTCTGCGCGTTCCATCTCGAGCTGGAGTCGTGCTTCCTCAAGCTCTAGGTGTCGGGCCTTTAGCTGCTCCACCCACAGGCAAGGTGGGGCCCCTGTCTCCCACTCGGTCTTGCCATCAAGGTCATTCATCACGGGTAGCCTCCTCTTTCGTAGATGCTTTCGACGTGTCCCTCGAGGGTACCTTCCATGAAACACTCATGAGAGGGGTGATGGCTCTCCCTGCCTGAGCCATTCGAGGCCTAGTGTGGATGTTGAGATGTGCAAAAGGCACCTACCTGGCATGCCAACTATCAGTGTTTCTAGTTGCCACCGACTAGTAAATTTCTAATATTGTGCGTCTAGCCCAGATAGTGTGCTAAGAGGACATGAGGCTTATACTGGTTCGGGCAGAATGTCCCTACGTCCAGTTCATTGCTGTTGATCGTGTTACTCGCACTGAAAGTTTATATTAGGGGTTACAAACGGTTGAGAGAGGAACAGGTCCCAAGTCTCTGATGGAAGGAATGAATGGATGCTGAGAGCTCGATCGCTGCTTGGCTACGTGTTCGGGGTTTGGTTGATTGATCGGATTCGAGTCCAATGGTTCGATGCGATGTTGTTGTGATCGTTGGTCTGATGGCCCTAATGGGATGCCCTGCTTTCCCTTTTATAGGCCAAGGGAAAGCACGGGTTACGGTGAAGGGAAAAAAGGAGAAGGAGAAGGAGAAGAAGTCCTCCAGGATCGTTGGGTCCTTCTCTTCTATGTAGGTCCCACCGACCCTGTAGACGTCAATAGGGACAGCTTCACGTCACGGCCCTATCCATCACTGGTGCCATGCGCAGACGTTGTCTCCAGGTCATGGCACTCCACTCTGTCCTAGCGAACGTCGTGGTGGTGATCGGTGGGGCTTGCCGATATCGCGCCTACCATATGAGTACATGCACAAATCGCCTAGCTTTCGTGTCTTGTAGATCGCGGTGGCACCGTTAGGTTGTCGGTTCCATGTTTCCGTAGAGGTGATGTCGACCAACGAGGAAGTAGAGACAATCATGAAACAATGTTGGTATATTCACCTTATAATAATTTAATAATAGAAATGACTTAGCTCCAATTGTGGGTCTCGATGTGAATCCTCAGGTATGGCCCGTCACGACCACGGGTTATATCGGTGCATGCCGATCACCTCCTTGGTATTAGAGGTTTGACCTAGGCCCATACGCTTGGACCTAGAGTGGTCGGCGGTGGTATGGGTCTCCATTGGTGTGAAGAAGTATTCATATAATAATAATATTGAATTATTATAAAGAGATGGTTATCACATGTAAATCGGACCTCGTGGCTCGCTTCGGGTCGAGGCAAGATGCATTCCTCCCTAGAGGCCGGGTGAAGCGGAGTGCAAACCCAAGGCTCGAGCGAGGCGAAGTCCAACCCCAAGGGTCGGGCAAGGAGGAGCCAGCCCTTAGAGTTTGGGCGAGGTGGAGCCCGTGGCCTCAGTGTTGGGCGAGGCGGAGCCCGCCCTCAGGGGTCAGGCGAGGTGGAACCCGTGCGATTGTGGCGTAAAACCCTAAATCCTGTGCTCTGTTATTTGTATTGATCGGGGTGTCGTATGGCGTAGAGCCCAAACCCTTATATATCTTGAAGGGACAAGGTAAAGGGTGGTGGCGTCTTCCACTGGGCCTCGGTGTCGGGCGAGGCGGAGCCATCCTTGCTTGGACCTAGGGTCGGGCGGTATGGGAGGCAGAGCCACCCCGACCCTCGGGGGTTAGGGGGCGAGGCGGAGGAGCCAAGGCATGAGTCCAACCCCTTGTGTGGGCAAGGCGGAGCAACCCTCAGGGGTCAGGTGAGGCGGAGCCACCCTTAGGGGTCGGACGAGGTGGGGCCCATGACCTTGGTGTCAAGCCAGGTGGAGCCACCCTCAGGGGTCGGGCGAGGCGGAGCCCGTGGCCTTGGTGTCGAGCGAGGCGGAGCCACCCCTCAGGGGTCGGGTAGGGTGGAGCCCGCAGCCTCGGTGTCGGGCGAGGCGGAGCCAACCTCATGGGTCAGGTGAAGCAAAGCCTGCGGCCTTGGTGTTGGGCAAAGCGTAGCCCGTGGCCTCGGTGTCGGGCGAGGTGGAGCCAACCCTCAGGTGTCGGCTGAGGCGAAGCCCGCTGCCTCGGTGTCGGGTGAGGCGGAGCCAACCCTCAGGGGTCGGTTGGAGCTGTAGTCGCGCTCTTGACTGCTTGGACAAATCAATGTTGATGGTTATTAGCTCCTCCTCTTTGGGTACCCTGGTATTGGTCCCCGACAAACATCATACTCTCAAGTCAAGGCCACAAGCTAAGGCAAACATATCATCATCTAAAGTATCTGAATTGTTCAACTTCCACATCTGCAAAAGGGATTGCGGATTAGCAAATCATTAACCAAAACACAATGTATATCAAAAACAAAATGTTACACAACTAACATGGTTCCTGAACCAAGTAGCAAATCCAAGCCTAGTCCTTCTATCAATATCAGCTGCTTGCACCCCTGCTTCCTGTAATTTGCCTTGAAACATTCTGTGAACAAACAAATTTCAGCAATTAGATGAAAATGCAAATGTGCAATAGTACAACATAGAGAGGTTAGAACATACTTTATGTAATCCTAGACCTGATCGCAATTATATTGGACATACCAAACCATTTGATCAAAATCTTCAGAGTAACCAAAGTTACATGCACCAATCAGGTTAACACCGTATCCAAAAACATCAATATTATAGGCCGATGGATCTGAGAATTATGGATTTCTCGGTGCTCAGTTAAACCTAGTCTCCACATCGTCCATATACCTAGAGCAGAATGTGAGGGCTTCGTCTACAACATAAGCCTCAGCAATTGAGCCTTTCGGCCGTGCCTTATTCCTAACCGACCTCTTCGAAGTGTACAATCATCGCTCAACAGGATACATCCACCCAAATTGCACTGGCCCTCGAAGCATTGCCTCGACGGGCAAATGGACAACAAGGTGAACCATTACATAAAAAAAGCAGGTGGAAATATTTTTCAAGCTTGAATAGTATAACTGGTATTTTTGTCTTCATTCGAACCAAGATGTCTTTGTTGAGTGTTTGGCTGCACAATTCCCTAAAAATTTCCTAAGCTCAACAATCGCTACATATATATCATCATCCAAAATACCTCTCATACCAGCAGGTAATACCCTTTGCAACAGAATGGGGCAGTCATGAGTTTTAAGGCCATGCAAGCTGGTTCCCTCTGCAGTTATGCATCTTTCGATATTTGCAGCATAGCTGTCTGGAAACTTTGCTTCCTTCAAAAAATTATAGAATTTAATCTTTTTTGCCCTAGACAATGTGTATCTAGCTTCAGGCATGTCATAATCATCTCCGTTTGGCTGTAATTGCAATTCTGGTTTAATATTCAAATCAGCAAGATCAAGCCTTGCATTAAGGTTGTCTTTTGACTTCCCATGTATGCCAAGAAGGGTACCAAGGAGGTGTTCACAAATATTCTTTTCAATGTGCATCACATCTAGATTGTGTCTAAGCTTCAAAGATGTCCAATATGGTAAATCCCACAAACTAACCCTCCTACCCCAAATTGGCACATGTCCCTCTGAACGCTTCCTTTTTTGACCCGGTCTAACATCTTTTACCTTGTCCAATTCTTCTAATAGCTCTTCAGTTGCGAATGTACCTGGCTTCTCTTTGCTTTCATGTAGAGAGGCATATTCATTGTTCGTGCGCAAACGATGATGCCTAGGAAGGAAATGGCAGTGACCAATATAACAAAGCTTGCTCGTTATGGAATATGACAGAGTATTTTTGTCACAATGGAGACAAGCAAAGAAACCTTTTGTGGTACGACCAGACAGAGTATTAAGTGCTGGATAGTCATGAATGCACCACAACACGGCAACACGAAGCTTAAAATCTTTTCCTGTCAGAGCATCAACTATATCCACACTAGACCAAAGACTAAGTAAATCCTCTATAAGAGGCTGGAGAAAAACATCAAAGTACTTCCCAGGTGATCTAGGACCAGGAATCAACAAAGCCATCATGAAATTTGATTCTTGCATACATGACCAAGGTGGTAAGTTGTATGGAATCACAAAAATAGGCCACATACTATAAGATGATCTTATATTGCCAAACGGATTGAAACCTTCTGTAGCCAGGCCAAGTCTGAGGTTCCTTGCATCATTAGCAAAATCTGGCCAGCATTTATCAAAATCTTTCCACGCCTCTCCATCCGCAGGATGGGACATTTCCTTCTCTTTGGGTTCCCTATTCAACTTATGCCACTGTGCTTCCTCTGATGTTTTCTTGGTAGCAAATATCCGTTGAAGCCTAGGTATCAACGGAAATGCCGCAATACTTTTTCTGGAACCTTCTTATTCATAGGATCTTTCCATCTTGATGCTTTACAAACTGGACAAATATCAAGTTATGCATAGTCCTTTCTAAATAGCATGCAATTGTTTGGGTAAACATGTATTGACACATAACCCAGTCCTAAAGTATGCATCATTTTCTTTGCTTCTTCATATGAATTGGGAAGACAATTGTACTCTGGGAACGCTTTGCACAAGACTTTCAATTGTGCAGAAAATGCTGAGTTGCTGATCCTATAGTATGACTTCAAATGGAGCATCTTGACTACAAATGAGAACCTTGAAAATTCAGTGCAGCCAGGATATAGCTCATGCTTTGCCTCTTCCATCAGAGTTTTGAAAACAGACTCATGGTTACTTGATGGGTTGCCATCTCCAGCTGTTGCATCATTACAAGGTACTGGAGCCCCCATGAGGTCTGTTAAGATATCTACAACTCTATCTGCAGCATTGTTGTCATGTTGCATAGGATTAGATTGTGGATCCACATCAACTGGTTCCTCGAAAACATGAACATCATTGGCCTCTCCATGATGAATCCACCTTGTATATGTACTGGACATCCCATTGAGCAATATGTGCCTCTCCACATCTCTTTTAGCATGGATATCTGGTTAATACACCGACTACATGGACACAAAATTGCAGCATCCCCAGGAAATCTCTCTCCAACAAAATTCACGAAATTTCGAACACCATTAATATAATTAGGTGTGAAGAGCGCACCATGTATCCATCGTCTATCCATCTATTACAGAAAATGCAGGCACCAGATTGACATCACATTCTTGGGCTAAACTCTCTGTCCTACCCCAAATCGAAGTGGATATCAAAATACATACCAGGACAATCGATGGAGCTCATCAATGGGTGAGCTCCAGAGGAAGGCAATGGAGCTCGTCGATAGGTGAGCCACACCGGAGCCAGGCAGGTTGTAGATCTCGGTGGCAGAGCAGCAGGACAAACCATTGCTGCCGCACCCCGCCTCCATCGTTGTCACACCCCGCCTTCGCCGCTGCCGCACCCCGCCTTCGCTGCTGCCCCCCCCAAATTCGCTGCTGCCGCACCACGCCTTTTCCTTCACTATTGCCGCACCCCATGTGTCTTCCTTCACCGCTACCACACCCCGCCTTCACCCCCTCCGCTTCCGCCGCCGCCACCGCCACCGCACCCATCGCCGTAACACACGTGTTATTTGTTTCTACAAATGCCGACAATGACCAAGGGAGCTATCTGATTTGTTTCGTAAACATACACAGTGTTTGTTTAGTATAAAGAAAAAACATTCCATTTCAATCTCACGGCATGTTCGCTGGTTGGTTTTTGGGACTGACAAGCCCGTCTGGTGCTAGTTTGTTGTGAGAGGAAAACACTGTTGGCTAGCAGATAAGCCTGGCTGAAACCAACAAGCGAACAGGCTGACAATCTCCTTGGCATCGCAGTGGCAAGGCACTTCCCTCTAGCCTGGCCAATCGTGGGTTTGATTCCTAGGTTGGCTGCCTTTTTTTCTTTCCGCACTATTTAGGCTACTGTCCATATCACTGTCCACGTCACCCCACATCTATTTGTGATGTTTATTCTAAAGCGTCATAGATAACTACAGAGGTGACGAATGGTTGAAATCATCACAGAGTTAGCACCTAATTCTCAAACCGTCGTAGATTCAAAATTCGATGACAGTTTTAGAAACCATCACCAGGAAACCATCATGTATCAACACATTTCTTGTAGTGTGTTGGTGAGGCTAGATTGACTTTGCCTTGGAAAAATATTGGTAAAGACACTTTGCCTTCTTCCCTGGTTAATCCGGCTTCGTCTCCTGTCCTTGATATTGGCGCTACTGCTGATGCAACCACTACTATTGATGTGCAAATGGAAGATGGTGAGATTGTAACTACGGCTTCGCAAGTGACTGTAGGGCCATCTTCTCAAAGATTTGTTGTTGAAACTTCGCAAGAAACCGTAGGAGATGTTGGTGCTAATGTTCATGTTGCCTCGTCCCCCCAAGTTGAAATGCAAGACAGTGCTTTAGGAGGTGGCCCTGTGGAGACTGATATTCCAAAAGCTAAGGCTTACAAGGGTAAGGGTACTGCTACTCTTACCCTTGATTTTGATGAGTCTGATGTGATGTTTTTGACGAAGAGGCTGAAAATGCTTGGGCTTCTCGTCTTACTGAATCCACCTTTGATGTTAATACTGGTGAGAAAGTTTCATGTCAACTTGAGAAGGGTGTTTCCACATGTAATTTTGCTTGTTATTTTGTGTTGTTTGATTTGAATTTATGTTTCTATACCTCTTATTTTTTACTTTGTCTCTCTTTTTTGTGTGTAGAGGAGTTTTTCCCTGATTCTTCATCTCAGAAAGAGACAACTGTGGATATTTGGAAAATGAAGGATGTGGCTTAGGAACCCGCTACTCCTGCCGAAGCCTTAGAAACAATCCCTGGTGGGGTTTATCCCGAGGTGTATAAGAGGTGCATGGAGTACTACCAAGCTCAAGGTGTGAATTTAGATACTTTTAAATTTGTTGGGATTGGCTTGGACAGACTTCGTTATGCCAAAGAAGTCAGAGCTAAAGTTGTCAAAATATATTGATGATGCCTTCGCAGCTCCTGATGTTGAAGCTCAACTTGCTAGGAAATCTTCCATTGAGTTGGCAGATGCTAGCGTTACCATGATTTATAACGTACATATATATTTGTCTGACTTCGTATATTGATTTGGCTTCGTAACTTGACTTTTTTTGTGGTGTTATATATTTTGTAGAGTGCTCTTTTGCAAAGGAATTTGCGTAAGTCTCTTGAAGAAGAAGCTAAAAATGTGGCACTTCATGAGAAAAGTTTGCTTGAGGAGATTAAATCTTTGAAATCTCAACTCGCTGCTAAAGAAAAAGAAAGAGTAGAAACTGTTGATACTCTCCATGTTATGGAAACAAGATGTATTTCAATGGAAGCGAAGTTAGAAGGAAAAACTGAAGAGTGCCAAAATTTGAAGATAGATTGTGAGAAGCTTGAAAAGGAGAAGAAATATCTTGAGAAGAAGGTTGCTGAAAAGGATCAAAAGTTTCATGAAAAATGCAATCGCTTGTGGAAGCTTTGCAAAAATTGTTATGACAAATTTGGAGCGAAGCCTAAAGATGCTTGTTGGGAGCTAGGGGAGTTTGATCCTTTCTTTAGTTGGCTCTGTCATCAATATGAAGATTTGTCTACTATTCTACAAACAACTACTGATTTGAGTTGTATGTATGCAACTAGGGCTCTCTTTCATTTGATGAAAGAGGCCATGATCCCCTTATGAGCAGCTGCTTGACAGGAGCTACAAGTTTCCTTTGGTGGATTCTCTTACCCAAGTTTCTTCAAGGACTCAAGTTCTTTGCAAGAAATATTTTTATGAGTATTGGAATCAGGGTGGCAGTGAGCACACTTTTATGAAGGTGAAGAAGAAGATGGAAAATGTTAGATAGAAAAAAAATTTTCTCTTTTTTGTTTGTTTCTTGTCTCTCTCTTTTATTTTTTTCATTCTAATATTTTGTTTTCTTTTTGCAGCAGCTTGAGAAGGAGATTGCTGCTGATGAAAAATTACAAAAGGAGCAAGACAAGAGGGATGAAGAGAATGCGAGAGATGAAGATGTTGGTGATCATCTGGTTTAGGTGTCTTCGTAGCTTAGTTTTTCTTAGATTTTTAAGTTGAGGGGTGAGGTTTAAAGATCTTTTGATGTTTGTAAATATTGAATGGGCAAGACGGAGTTGGTGTTATGCCATTGTTAATGTGTAAGGACAACTTTGTCATTGAATCTTCGTTGTGGTTGGAGTTTGAAATCAACGAGGAGAATCCCACGTTTGATACATTTATTGAACGTAAGCTAACGTAAGCGTTTTGTTATGATGTTTTGTTTTTTGTCATTGTGATTTTTTGTTGATGATACATGTTGCTTTTATATTTTGAATCTAATAAACTTATTGCAGCAAACATGTTCCTTTTTTCTCATGATATTTGAATGGGATACGAAATTTTTGACACTTGTATTTTTTCAGTCATCATGTTCAAGTGCTTCGCCAAGCTTTGTTTCTGAAGATTTTCTACGATCTAAAGTTGATCATATGTTGGATAAGGTTGTTGAAGACTTGATTAGTGAAGTTGCAACTATTGTAGCTTCAGAAAGTGATTGACTATAACTTTTGATGTAAATTTTTCTCCCCGTGTTGTAATTTGTAACAAATGATTCTGTTTCATGATGTGTTTGAAATTTTTGTATACTTTGTTTTATAGTGATTTGTAAAGTTTTGTGGAGGCAATGCGTGGACTTTGCTTAGAAGTCTTAATTCACCTTGGTGATTTTGAAAAACGTTGTCCCCTCATTTTTTTTTGCAAAGGTAACGCATATATTTTGCTTAGAAGTCACTTTTTTGCGAAGGCAACGCGTAGACTTCGCTTAGAAGTCATAATTCACCTGAGTGAATTTGAAAATCGCCGTCCCCTTACTTTTTTGCGAAGGTAACTCGTAGACTTCGCTTAGAAGTCATAATTCACCTTAGTGAATTTGAAAAATGTCGTCCCCTCACTTTTTTTGTGAAGACAATGCGTAGACTTCGCTTAGAAGTCATAATTCACCTTAGTGAATTTGAAAAACTAAAAAGTAGATAGAATTTTTGTTTAGATAGGTTAGCATTACTTTTTGCTTGTTCGAAAAATTGCTACCTATTTTTAGTTTGTTTTAGCTGATATTTGAGTATATTTTAAGTATACTCTTCGGCTTATTAGTTTTGCTATTCTCAAGGTCTAGAGGAATAGTTTATCATTTATATCTAATGAGAATTTACAATAGAGACTGCCTCGTTAAAAAACCACTCACCCTGTGAAGGGCTTCCCCTGAGTGGAAAAAGAGTGCAGCTCGTTTACATTTGAATTGAAACTTTGGAATGAAAAAGAACTAATCTACTTTTAGAATAGAACTTGTAATGAAAAAGATTAAAAACTAAGGGTAGTATCTTCGTAGTGCCTCAATAGTCCAGGTGTGGTCAATCTCTTCTCCATTCATATTTGCCAAGTGAAATGCCCCTAGCTTGTTTGTTCTTGTGATGAGATAAGGTCCTTCCCATTTCTGTTGAAACTTTCCAACTGTATCTTCATTTCTCTTTCTTTTCAGAATGAAGTCACCTAGAGACAATTGCCTTGGCCTTATTTTCTTGTTGTACCAATTCTTTGTTTCCTTATGATGTTTCTCAAGATTTTGAATTGCTTTCATCCTTTCTTCTTCAAGTAAATCTTTGCTTATTACTTGCTCTTCTTCCTCAATTATTTGAACGTTTGTTCTTGGGCCTTTGAATTTTATCTCTTCGGGTGCCATTGCTTCTTCTCCATATAGCAACTTGAATGGTGTAAAATTTGTTGATCTTGATACTATTGTATTGTGAGCCCAAACAACTTTTAGTAATTCATCGACCCATTTTCCCTTAGGAAGCCCCACTAGGCACTTTGAAATTCTAGTGCATGTGATTCCATTTGCTCTTTCTACTACACCATTTGATTGTGGGTGTCTGACTGATGCAAAGCATAATTGTATTCCCATATTCTGACAATAGTTTCTAAAATCTTGACTGTCAAATTGAGTCCCATTATCTATTGTGATGTTTCTAGGAACCCCAAAGCGGCATATGATGTTATGATGTTCTGCCATAAGAATTTCTTCATTGTGAAGGATGACATGTTTGTTACTGGCTTGGCTTCAATCCATTTTGTGAAATATTCCACAGCCACAACTACATATTGATAATTTCCTTGGGCTAGAGGCAATTTGCCAATTATGTCAATTCCTCATCTTGCGAGTGGCCAGTTGGTTCTATTGTTTGTAAGTTTGTTGCTGGAGCTTTTATCTTGCGGAAATTTGACAATTGTGACAAGATTTAACTATTTCTTTGCTGTCACTTTGGGTTGAGGGCCAATAGAATCCTTGTCAAAATGCTTTTCCTGCCATAGCTCTTGCGCCTGGTGTGTGCCACAAATTCCTTCGTGTATTTCTGATAGTAATTCTTTTCCTTCTTCTACTGATATGCATTTGAGAAGTGGCTCACAAATCCCTTGCTTGTACAACTGATTGTTGATGATTTTGTAATTCCTTGTCCTGTGTTTCATTCTGACTTCATTAACTTCATCTTCTGGTTCATAATGTTCACGAAAATATGCCATGATTGGTTCTCTCCAATCTTCGCTTTGAATTACATGAACTTCTCTTGGAACTTCTTGTTTTGTCTTGACAGAAGCTTGAGTTAGGATTTGAAAAAAAGACATCTTGAGACAAACTTGTATTTTGTTCTACAGCTTTTGCTATTTTGTCAGCATTTGAGTTATCTGCTCTTGAGATGTTTCTGACTGTGAAACCTTCAAAATATTTTTCGTCTTTTCTTAAAAAACGCAAGTATTTTGCCAGCTCAGGATCTCTTGCCTTGTAATTTTTTTCGATGTGTCCAGCCATGACTTGTGAGTCTATTTTGATTATTAGTCTTTGAATTCCCATTTCTCTTGCTTTTCGAAGTCCGAGCAAGATGGCTTCGTATTCTGCAATATTATTTGTACAATGGAATTCCAGTCTTGCAACATATTTCATTTTTATCCCTGAAGGTGATGTGATTATTGTTGCTGCTGTAGCCCCTACGAAGCCCCATGCTCCATCACAATATATGATCCAGTTTGGTTGCCTTTTTTCTTCGCTTGGACTTTGAGATGGAGTCCAATCTGCTACAAAGTCTAACAAGACTTGAGATTTTATTGATATTCTTTTTTTCAAATTTGATGTAGTGCTAAGATAGTTCTGCTGCCCATTTTCCCAATCTTCCAAACGATCTGCAACTTTGCAAAACTTCTTTCAGAGGATGATTTGTTAGTACTTTGTTTTTGTGAGCTTGAAAATAGTGCTTCAACTTTCTTGCTGCTGTTAAGACTACATAAGCTATTTTTTCAATCTCTGAGTAGTAGATTTTTGAGCCAGATAAAGCTTCTGAAACAAAGTAAACCATGACTTGTTTCTTTGAGTGCTCATTTTCTTGCTCTTGAACTAAAACTGTGCTTACAACACTTTCTGTTGCTAAAACATATAAGAGCAATTCAACCCCTGGAGTTTGCATAGTAAGGGTATTTGGCTTTGATAAGTATCTTTTTATTTTTTTTAAATGCATGCTGCTGCGAAGGTCCCCATGTGAAGTTTCTTTTTGTCCTCTTAAGTGCTGGGAATATCGGCAGGCTTTGTTCTGCTGATTTTAAGATAAATCTATTTAAGGCAGCAAGTCTTCCTGTCAGCTTTTGGACATCGTTTAAGTTTTTAGGAACTTTCATGTTCAGGATCGCTCGAACTTTGTTAGGGTTTGGGTCAATTCCCTTTGCTGATACAATGTAGCCTAGAATTTTTCCTTTCTGGACTCTCAAAGTGCACTTTTTAGGGTTCAACTTCAAATTTGCATCCCGTAGATTTGCAAATGTTTCTTGGAGATCTTTGATATGATCTGCTCTTTTCTTGCTTTTGACTACTATGTCAACAACATAGGTGAGTAGATTTTTGCCAATTTGATCACATAGCACTGTTGAAGTAATTCTAACAAATGTTGTGCCAGCATTGTGAAGCCCCTCTGCCATCTTACAAAACAATAGGTCCCAAATGGTGTGATAAAACTTGTGAATTCTTCATCTTCTTTTTCATCCAAATTTGATGATATCTAGAAAAATAATCCAAGAAACATAGCATTTCACTTCCCGCTGCTTGATCATTTAATGTGTCGATTCTTGGTAGTGGAAAATTATCTTTTGGACATGCTTTATTGAGATATGTAAAATCAATGCACATTCGCCATTTTCCATTCTTTTTCCTGACCATGACCATGTTTGCTAGCCAAGTTGTAAATGGAACTTCTCTTATAACTTTTGCATCCAGCAATCTTTGAACTTCAGCTTTGGCAGCCTGAACTCTGTCTTCGGCTATTTTTCGTAGATTTTGCTTTTTCGGTTTGAATTTTGGATCGATGTCTAGTTGGTGCTCAATTATGTCTCTGTTGACTCCTCCTAAGTCATTGGATGACCAAACAAATACATCTTTATTGCTTCGAAGGAATTCCATGAGTTTGTGTTCTTCTTGAGAAAGTCCAGTACCAATGATGACTTGTTTGTCTGGGACTAATGGATCAAGGGTACTCTTTTTATCTTGTCAAAAGCTTGAGCTTTGGGTTGAGGCTCCGCATTTTCTATTTCTTCTTTTTCTTCTTCTTTAGAAATTGTGTGAACATTTTTCTGGCCTGGGGTATATTCTTGTTCAATTTTTCTTGCCTCAGTTTGATCTCCATAAATTGCGTTACTCCATTTATTGCTGGCATTTTTATGCACAAATAAGAGTAGCTTATTACTGCTTCAAATATGTTTAAGGTCCCTCTTCCTAAAAAGTGCATTGTACGGGTAATACATGTCAACCACATCAAATGCTATTTGCTTTGTTCTTGCATTGCTCACTATTCTGAAAGAGACTGGTAAAACTATCCTTCCAATTGAATGGATCTTTTTCCCACCGAAGCCATAAAGTGGGTGCTCAGCTCTTCCCAATATTTTGTGATTGATTTTCATGGCATCTAATGTTGATGTGAATATAATATCTACGGACCTTCCGCCATCAACTAATATTTTTTGAAACTCCCCATCCATCAATATTTGTTTCAATTACCATTGCATCCATATGTGGGTAATATTTCAGCTGAAGGTCTTCTTCTAAAAATGTGATTGGTAAATGGGACCATTTTGTTTTCTTATATGGGCCTTTCATTGAAATTGAATTTACTCTTCGGAAGTAGTTTGTTCTTTGACTATTATTTTCATGTTCCAAGCTATTTCCTCCTATGATTGTCAATATTCTTCCTCTGCTTGGGATGATTGCATTATTGTTTACCGCTGAACCTGATGAAGAGTTGTTTTCTTGCTTGGCTTGACTGTTTTGTGGGTTGTTATTTGCAACCAAAGCTTCAGGTTGTGTTGATTGGGCATTGGATTGTTGAGGTTGATTTTGCGTCCATTGATTTTGCATGGGATGGTACATTGCTAGGGGTTCATAGCTGTATGCAGGAGGTGACCTTAGAAGTAGTGCTTGGCCATGTCCATAGTGCATTGGGTAATAAGTTTGATGTGAACTTTGCTGTTCTTGCCTCACATGATTGACAACTTTTGATTGGCTTGGTGCCATGTTTTCTTCTTGGGCTTCTTCAATGATTTTCTTTACTATGGGACACATCTTAGATCTATGTCCAACCCCTTTGCCATGAATAATGCAGTACATATCTTCAGGTATTAAAGGTGCTCTTCTTCCTCTTCCTCCTCTTGTGCCAAAGACTCCTCTTTCAAATGTTTTTTCATTGAATTGATTTTGCTAGTTGTATTCATTTTGGTGAGCATAATCACTTGCAACTGTTGAATTGTTGTCATTTTTGGTTTGATTGACTTGGTTGTGCGGTGTAAATGGTCTTCGCTCATAGTTGTTCGGTCTTGGAGGGTGGAAGTTGTTGTTGCTTTGCTTGAATTGAGCCCTGAAGTTGTTTTCTTCCTCAATTCTTTTTTTGTAATCATCATATGACTTGCAATATTTTTGAATGACTTCGTAAAGCTTAGCAATTCTACTTGTTTTTGTCGAGCGATATGAGAAGCACATTGGCCTACTCAAAGTTCTTTGATTGTGGCTATTATCACCACTTCGTCTAGGATATTTGGAATTTGTGCCTTGATTTCGATGAATCTTTTGAAATACTGGCTCAAGGGATCTTTGATTTGTTGCTTGCAATTGAACAGATCTATGTCTATGAGGCCAGCTAGCTGGAATCCTTGGAAGTCAACAAGCAAATTTGCTTTAAGTTGATCCCATGAATGTATGGATTTTGCTTTTAGCGAAGAGTACCATTGTTGTGTTGGTCCTTTAACTGCCATGACAAGAGATTTTGCTAATGTAGTTTCATCGCTGCCTCCAGAAATTACTGCCGCTTCAAAACTCATCAGAAATTGCCTTGGGTCGGATTGGCCATCAAATGTTGGTATCATATTAAATTTGTATCCCAAGGGCCATTGTGCTAGCTGCAAGTTTATTGATAAGGGAGAGCTTGTGTCAATTGATATGAATGACTTTTGGAATTCTTATCTTGAGAGGCTTTGGTTGCTGAATTTGGTTCTTCCAAATGTATGACTTTGTGACTTGTGCTTTGAAGTTGTTCATTTAGTTCACGAAGGGTGGCTTTGGCTTCTTCTATTCTTTGTTTGAGACACTTTTATCTTGCTCTTGCGCGACATTCTTTGAGTTCTTTTTGTTTTCTCAACACTTGTTCTTCTAGTCCTTTTAGTCTTTGTTCTTCGGCTTCACTTGCCCCTGAAGAGTTTGGGTCTTGGGGGTGCATCTTTTTTAAGACTTTGGTTTTCGACTGTTGGTGGGTCATCTTCGGTTACCCTAGTGGTAACTTTCTTGTTACCTCTACCCATTAGCGTTGCATGGTCGTGGGAGTCTTCGAGCACACACAAACGGTGGGTGCCTTATATTGGGTAAAGAAATCACACAAGCATTAAAGTTTGAACACAAGATAAAGTTGTATTCATTTCATGGTCCTACTGTACGTGTCAGATGGGGTATTTATAGGGGCCCCAGTCTTCGTACTTTACATAAAATGACCATTTTACCACTAACTCAAATGGTTACAACCCTTTTCAACTATAAGGGTGAAGTAGTCTTTTTCTTCTTCTGAGCCTTCATTCTTCAACTTCTAGTCATCAATCCTCCTCATATTTTCGTCTTTTAGACTTAGTCGATTTTTGCTTTGATCTTCTTCTGCCTTCAAAATGTAAGGCGAAGTCAAATCCTTGTCTTTTCCTAATCTTGCTTTCTTATTTTCTTAACCAAAGATGAAATCTCTTCAGCGAAGATAGAATCTTTCTGGCGAAGTCAAATTTCCATCTTGGCTTCATTTCTTTTTCCTGCAAGTAAACTCTATTATAGAAATCACAATTTCAACTCTGAAGTTTTAGGGGCTGAGTTTTCTTAGCAAAGTTAAATCCCCAACAGTTTGATTCATCATAATGTTTTTCATTTCTTGGAGCCATCCCCTAGCAGCTTAACACCATGAATCAGCTTAATAGGCAACTTATATATGGAGTTGACTCCTTTTAGTTGTCTCTAGTGACTCACAATTTGATCTAGGGAAAGCTTGTAGAGGTTATCACGTTCACAGATGGTTGTGACATGGCATTAGTCAAGCGACATGGACTTCAGATCATGTCCACTTCATTCAAGAACTTCAAGGGTGAGTTGAACAAGCACATCAAGAATGGGGCAGAACCAAATTGAGAGAAGCTGTCAAACAAGTTATAGTACTGGGACAAATACAAGCAATACAATCTCTTGAGCGACGCACAGGAAGTTAGCATAAGAAACAAGCTAAACTCCGAGAAGAACATAATTCCACATAGCGAGGCTTGGCTCGCGTGGATACGCGAAGGAACTCCCCGAATGGGATAGGCAAGAGGAAGAGGTGGTCGAGTGTGGCATTACCGCTGCAACAACGATTAGGAGCCTCGATCCAAGAGGTTCATTTTAGCGAGAGGGGCATCCTACAACGATGACAGATCACTCACACTAGGGGGCCGCGTGTAGCCAGTCAATGCAGGAGCTCGTCAATAGGGTTGTTGTAGTGCATAAGGAGGCTGCCTAAGGGAGGTTCGAATTGAACAAGGAGAGGGACATGTTGAACAATGCACTTGGAAACAAGGAGCATCCCAGATACACAAGAGGGGTCAGTGCTGTTCCTTGGAAGGTTGCATTCGAGGATGAATCATTATTACTTGCATTCGAGGATCCTGTTGACGTGGGCCTTGCAATTGGCCAGTTGTGCTCCCACTCATATACCTTTTATTCCCATGAGTTTCAGGAACCTAATTTACCAAGGGGTTGGACCTTTTTCGATCCAGTAGACCTCCTTGGCGGTAGCAGCGGCCATGGAGTTGGAGATAGATCTCTCCTTGGTGATGTCATAGGAGAATGATCTCTCTTTGTGGCGAGGGAACAGGAGGCGCTGCCGTAGGAGCACTCCTTGGCAGTGATGACATAGGAGGCAGTGGCAAGCGAACCCTAGGCGGTGTCGACGAACAACACCAACCCCTCCTATGTATATGGGATGTTCCTTAGTTTCATGAGTGGCATGAGTGTCAATGCCAGGTTCAAGCATGATCCAATAGTGATATCTTAAGTTTCATAATCAGGTTATGTCCCAACCCAACAGTGACACTCAATACACTACTACTATAATCTTTTTTGAGGCGGGCAAAATGGATTTATCGAGGCGGGCATCACAACCGCCTCGGTCCAAAGGTCACGGTAAATCAATCTTTACCGAGGCGGTTCAAATGCCCACCAAAGTAAATCAAATAAAAAAACCCATGGACAAGCCCGCCAAGCCCATCCACACACCGCCGCCGCCGCTAGCTGGATCTACATGTCATCGCTGTCGACATCGCTGGATCCACCGCCGGAGGACGAGCCCGCCCTGGATCCGCTGCCGGGAAGCGCACGGCCCTGGATCCACCACCGAGGGCACACCTACCATGGATTCGGCCATCCTCCACCGGATCCAGCAGCCCAATGCCGGACTTGACGCCTCCTTACCGGATCTTGGGTAAGAGAGGGGCCGCCCGCCGCTGGAGGAGCGTGCCCAGCGCTGCAGCTCCGCTGCTGAAGGAGGGGCTGTGCACACCGTG
Organism: Miscanthus lutarioriparius; assembly: GCA_904845875.1. Taxonomy (NCBI): domain Eukaryota; kingdom Viridiplantae; phylum Streptophyta; class Magnoliopsida; order Poales; family Poaceae; genus Miscanthus; species Miscanthus lutarioriparius. The sequence goes on from CAJGYO010000009.1 coordinate 40,071,724, forward strand.
CTGCGCCATCCCTAGAGGAGGGGCCGCCCCGCCCCTGCGCAGCCACCGTCGGAAGGGGCTGCGCCCCAGGCCTATTCCCAGCTCTAGAAAGGGAGAGGGAGACGGAGGCTAGAGTGGAGAGGGAGATGGAGGCGGCTTGGTCTCGGAGAGGGAAAGGGAGGCTCGGTCTCGGTCTCAGAGAGGGAGGCAGCCGGCTCGGTGGGAGAGGGAGGCGGTGAAACAGAGAGAGTGAGAGAGAGGAACAAGAAACTCTAAAGTTTATGTATTTATACTTGAAGACGCTATCGGGCCTCGCCTGGGCCTGCTTGGGCCTCAACCTTTTTTTAGGCGGGCCATTTAGGAGGTCTGCCTCCGAAAATGGAGGCATTTTTGGACGTTAATAGATTTTAGGAGCGCCTCTATAAATTGATTTTGCGAGGCGGTTAATTGTGACCGCCTCAGTTAATGAAAACAACCGCCTCCGTTAATCCCGGGCATTAACTGAGGCGATCCGATTTTGTAAACGCCTCGGTTAATAAAAGGGCACCACCTCGCAAAATCATTTGTGTAGTAATGTTATCTCACTACCGGCTCATGCGTCAACCCGGCAGTGACACTCTATATATTAGTGTCGGTTCCTGAGCCAATCCGACAGTGGCGGTCGTAGATATCACTATTGGTTGATGTTTTGACTCGATAGTGATAGTTCATTATCATTGTCGGGTCGCCAAACTGGCGGTGATAGGATACCCCATCACTGTCGATTATCCTTAGTCGGCATGAATTTTCGGCAGTGATGGTGGATTCTGACCCAGCAGTGATTATCAATTCTAGCGTAGGGAATCATGAATTTCCCTATCGGTACAACTAAAAACCGACAAAAACTTTTGATACACATAGGGCAATTCATGTTTTTTCCATTAGTGTCATGTACTTCTAGTGCGCAAAGTGAGCGTAGCTCAATTGGTTCGTTTCTTATGGTGAAAGATGATGTTTATCTGGATTCAAGTACTCGACTTCACACCATGCTTGCATTTTTCTAGGTTTATTATAAGATGGTAGGTTACATGTCTGTCTACGGGAAAATGTCCATGTTGACTTTATCAATCTTGAGAGTTGTTGATCCAACTTAATCTTTTTTAGGTGTTCCTAGCTAGAGATAGGAGTACGTTCATATGAGTGATTGAGTACACATGTATATGAGTGTATGGTTTTGGGGGGGAAAATACTTGGAGTGCACTTTTTGACTGCTGCTGCGGTTGCTTGTACTTTTGACGTTCGCTCCCGTGTGCAAGCTCGTGCACTCGATCGGTCGTACACGTGTGCGTACGTACGGGATAAACATTGACTTGTCATCGAATTCTTACATATATGTAAACCCTGAGCCTGAGCCCTGAGGTCAATCACGGCGCGACTTCATCCTCACGTGCGCCATTTCACGCATGGCTCCATCGATCGCTTGCTTTTTCGTTGTCACAAGCTAGCTGGATACGTGAAGGTTCATGGTTGGCCGGGCCAGCCAATGGTGGGTCCATATATACATGTCCGTCTCTACATGCCACTTGAAAGCTGCGTCCGCGCACGGACAGAGAGAGAGATAAGAATAAGAGGGATCTCCCAACAAAGAAAACAAAATCAAGTTTGATGATGTTAGGTTGCAACTAGCTAGATCTTTTGTTAAGCACGAGATTTTCTTTCTCGACATTGAGTAAATTAGATTTAACACACACATAATGCACAAACCGCATGTATCGTATTCCTAGCACATCTATCGACGTATATAGTATATAAGGATCTTAATATTAAAAAAAGTACAGTATAAGAAAGTATATGATCTCAAGCAGCGCAAAATTTACCTGCATATATAAAAGACAGTTTATCCAAACACCACTTTTATTATCCAAAGACACGTCTGTAACAGGATTTTACCTGTGATATAAGCCAAGGGGACCCATGGCCGATATGCAAGGCTCGCCTGTGGAAACGGTTTCCTTCCCTGGTTGCTTCATTCAAACCAACATTGTCTAAAGGAGCAATTCACTTGTCGGACTAAAAACTTTGCAAGCTACAAGAGTAAAGGTTTATTAGTCTTTATTTCCTTAAAGAGAGTTGGCACTAAAATGTAAAAATATGACATTCCTATGTTCTTTTCAAAGTTTGTCACACAATTTATGGCTTAATATGTGTTTGTGACCTAGAGAGGGCATGTTGTTTTAAACCATTTCTTTAGACTTCAAATTAATTTTAAATTTGTGGTCAAGCTTACTTCAATTGAGTATATTTGCATCATTGCATGATTCTTCCATTCTATAGCCCCCCAATTTGATTTTTTTTCTTTGCTCTAAAGGCGTTCATCATGAATGTGGACCTTTAGATCTCTAGACCATGTGCTTCAGATCTCTTTTTTTTCTTCCCATCTCAGTGAGAAAGGTCCGTCACAAAATTTGTCACAGGGATGGCCAGTTCTTTCACCTTGATGGCAAGATGGTGACAGAAATAAGTTTCAATCACTTCTCGATTGAACAAGGCTGAAACTAATTTAACTTAATTGTGCATATATATGTGTACAATATATATGAATAAACTTTTTGTCTTGTAATTAATGTTTATTGACATATGAAATATTAATGATGACGGTGAGTTGGTTGTGTATATATTGAATTTCCATTAAATTAAATAAACATACCACATCTCTGAAATGTGAAAAATAAATGTTTCTAATTTGGTGGAAAAAATAATAAATGGTGTGAAACTCTTAAGATCTGAAACTCTTTTTTAGACGTGGTTCCAAGATAACAAATTTTAACTAGAAATTTGACTAAATTTTAAGAAAAATTGTACTTCTGCCCCCCCTGCCCCCCCCTCCACCCTAAAAAAAAAGGGAAAAATCATTTCTGGCTCAGCCTCTGGCCATCTGGTGACATGTTCATGCAATCATGTATGATGTATCTCCATGTTGTGTCTAGGGTTTTAAATCTATCATGAGGAAAGGTGGTCAATACTTGCGCAGGATCCACCATAAGGATCCCCTGAAAATGGTGCGGGTAATTCTCTGCTCCGCTCCTATCCAAATCCCAATCTAGAGGATATGGAGAAGAGTTTTCAATTTCAGCAATGTGTATAGCAAGTGATTTGATTTTTCTTGCAGATTCCTGAGAGAGGCCCTCTGAATCTGGAAGAGAGAAGAGCCAACCTGCTTGTGCCAGGTGCACACACACACACGGTCCTCATCAATGCCCAAGAAATCTGGAGAGACACAGACAAACGCAAGCAATTACTCCCTTCATGAGCGCCACAGCAGAAAAGGAGTCCTCCAGCAATACGTCAACCGGCCGTGTGTTCTTGGCTTGCACACGCAAAAGCAGCGCATGCAACAAAGCAAAGATCACACCCGGAGCAAGAGAGACGCCCATTCATGTGATCACCTGGCTGACTTTTGCATTGGAAAGCAACAGTGCGAGATCAAAAGGGAACGCAGCACAGCACAGCACAGGGAGTGGCTTATATGAGGTCATGCAGTATATAAGCACTCACATGCAGCTACCTAGCTAGGGCACCTGTGCAAGAGGACAGGTAGGAGATAAAGCAGCTAGGCCTGCTGCCTGCTGGCGTGTCCTAGTCCTAGAATATAAGGAGGCCGATATCGTATCAGCAGAGGGTTCCAGGGAGAAGGCCATTGTGCAGGGGCCGCCGTGGCTGTGTAGGCAGCAGCCACAGCTTCCCATCTTTTCTTGTTCTTCAACTACTTGCCTTACTAAATCTACTAGCCAAAGATAGACTAGCTCTAGGCGTAGCTAGCTGCTTGCTTGCTAGGTGTATCGATCGTCCGAGGTTAGGAGAGACAGCAGGCAGCAGGCATGGGGAGGCCACCGTGCTGCGACAACGGCGTCGGCGTCAAGAAAGGGCCATGGACGCCGGAGGAGGACATCGTCCTCGTCTCCTACATCCAGCAGCATGGCCCCGGGAACTGGCGGTCCGTTCCAGAGAACACAGGTTGGATCGCCGAACTCTCTCCTTGTTGCTTTATTTGCTCACTTGATCAGATTTTCACTGAAGGGATTGTACATACATGTTGAGAGATGTGCTTGGTTTTGGTTTTCATTGAGAGAGAAGTAGTGTGTTTGATTCTTTGATGTTACACATGTTTTTTTAGAGTTGATGAGGTGCAGCAAGAGCTGTAGGCTTCGGTGGACTAACTACCTCAGGCCTGGGATCAAGCGTGGGAACTTCACTCCTCATGAGGAAGGGATCATCATCCACCTCCAGGCGTTGCTTGGCAACAAGTAATCACCGTACCATTCTTAAAATTGATTTTTTAGAACCTCCTAAAATATTTTGATGTACCACTCAGATCTGTAAGCACCAAAAAAAGTTACATTGAATCTAATATAGATTTATAACTTTCTTGAACTCATCAACTCCATTATCCATCACCAGCTTGAAAATCCATTCAGTTCCATTTCATTGAGTAACAAACAAGCTAGCTTGAAGTATGTCAGGCAAAGCCATGACTAAGAACTGTATAAACAGCATAATCTATGGCTTCAACAAACAACTGCTCCATATCTGCCTTGCTCTTCATCACGTATATAATTTGGTTTCTCATATATATGTACATCTTGTGCTTTCATGCAGGTGGGCAGCCATAGCCTCCTACCTCCCTCAAAGAACCGACAACGACATCAAGAACTACTGGAACACACACCTCAAGAAGAAGGTGAAGAGGCTGCAACAACCGGCAGCAGCCGACTCCTTCCAAACCACTGCCTCCTCCAATGCAGTCACCTGCAGCCTAAACTACTACAGCCCTAGCAGCAGCAGCAGCCACCACAGCCTTCAAGGAATGCAGCAGCCCATGAACAGCTACCCCAACACCGCCTGCAGCGGCGGCGCACCAAGCAACAATGAGACTACTACCACCGCCGGCGTCTCCAACCTCTTCCAGACATGGATGATGAGACCGTCACCAGCAGCAGCAGCGGCAGCAGCTATCTGCAAGGTCGCCATGCAAGACTTCCAGGAAGAGCAAGACGCTGCAGCAGCAGCCTCCATCGTTTGCCAGGAACAGATGGTGATGACCGGCGGCGGTGATGTTAACAACAAGTCGTCGGCGTTGGAGATGGTGGTGGCGCCGGTGATGGGAGCGGCGAGCACCGCTACCTTCTCGCTGCTCGAGGACTGGCGGCTCGATGACATGCCCGGGCAGGCCATGGATGGGTTCTTGGGGATCTCTGCCGGTTGCTGTGCAGATCCCATCATGTTCTAGTTGTTCTATTGGCGTCATGGCTATCATAGGCTTCATTCTCAATGCTGGTTTCTTGCACTTGTAATGTCGGTTGATCGAATGATATGATCGGGTCGTCGATCCTATGTTTCTGGTAATAAGCCGTTTGTTTCCTCGGGAGAAAAATCCTGGAGATGGTCCAGTTTATTTGGAGATGACGGATATAATAAAATGGTTTCACTACAGTACATAATTTGGATACTCATTTATTAGATTTATTTTGATGCTGTGTTCTACTTCTATCATTTGATGTTACCATAACACCTTTTAAATTTGTATATGCAAATTTGTGTAGGTCATAAGGTCATTCATTCTATCGTATATGTTCGTTCAAAAAAATCATTATGGTCGTATATGGTCTTCAGAAGATCATTATTCTTATTCTTATTCGTGCTCTATCCGCCCTCGTGCACAAACGTGCATTTCATAGGGTGAACCTTTTGTTTCTAGATGAATCTTTTCACATGAATCACTCCTTGGTTGCTGAAAATGCTGTTGCACTGATATAATGCAGTGTGTTGGCTATTTATACAAATCATTGACATTGAGTATATAATCTAGCTAGATATGCATGCAAATCTGTTCCTTATTTCTACAAGTCATTAACATGGAGTATAATGCAGCAATATTTTCACTAGTACTGTTACTACTTGTCTATGAAAATATTTTTCAGAGTTTTAACTACCAGATATATAGTGCTTCAAGGTTTCAGGTAGAACAATGGTTTTAGCTAGTGTTTTACTTACTTTACCAAGATGACAATGCTGATACTAGTAACATTTTGAGATGATTGCTAGATGTTATTCTAGCACCATATATAGAATAATTTCACTTTCAGCACTTATCACAGGACATGTCCTTTTCTGTTTGCTAGTATGAAAATCCATTTGGGAAAGAAAGAATAACAACTCTAAGCACTTAATAATAAATTAAGAAGCTGAGCATTGAGGAGGGAACAATTAGACACAAAGGGCTCTGATAGCCAGATAATACACATTTAGGATCAAGAACATAACCATAAGTTGGAAGTGTAATAATTGGTGTCAAAAAGACATTTATTCAGCTCTGATGGTACAGAAATCACTTAGCAAAAAAAATATAACCGTCAAGTACAAAGACTTGAAAACCAACATAATACACATTTATTTCCGCCATTCTAGTTAGGGTACAATGAGGCTCTAACTGAAATTGCCTAATGGCAAAGAAAGAGAGAATGTAAAACATCTAGTTAACAATTACAGCTAATTTTCCTGATGTGATTTATCACAGTAAAGAGCAAGAAGAGAACTTTGTTATATCCACCCTCAGCAGCAGAGACAAAGCTCATACAGTGTTTACAGTATCAGCAAGGGACCGCAATATACAGCCTAGACCTGCCTTCTCAGTCAGTTTTTCATGAATTTTGAGGCACTGATCACATGTTGGCCTATCCCCTGTAGATAAACCTCTATAAAGGTACCTGCATCACACTGATATTTAGAGACCAATAATCTTCATATTAGCATAAAAGGAATCATAGAAGGCAACAATTCCAAGACAGAAATAAAGAGATACATGTGGGTAAAATGGTGTACAGCTAACTTAATTTTACCACAGTTCTAAGGTGTGCGGCACAGCAACCTTCAATAATGTGAAATCAAGGATGACGTGAAACGTGATAAAGTGGACAAGCATAGGAATATTGATCAGCATACATACATGTTCATTCGATCATGTCGTGAGCAATATTAAACAAGAAATGCACACATCTAAGTGACAGCCCATAGTATACAAAGCTCGTTCAGGTATTGAGTCATACAACTCATTGTCATTTTGTCAACACTGTCGTTTATAGAACAGAGCTTGTTCAGGTATTGAGTAATACAACTCATTGTCATTTGTCAATAGTACACTGTCGGTTATAGAACCGAGCTTGTTCAGGTATTGAATCATACAACTCATTGTCATTTTGTCAATAGTACACTGTCGTTTATAGAACAGATTTCATAAAACAGTGTGTCATCCAGTCCAAAGCATTAACTTGATCAGCAATTCCTATTCTAAATTAATTTTAGGTCAACGGAATTACAATAATTTTTTTAAGTAAATTGAACGACTAATCATATGGTCGATCCAAACAAACATAGACTGACTGCATGCATTCTAGAATGCACTCATTTTTTACTGGAAGTTGTACAGTCCCATAAAATAATTGAAATGTTATATCCTCTTGACCACACAAAGTAATGGTATAATCAAAGGTTCCATTGTGTGTTCTCTCTAATCCAAATTCCCAATAATTAACACACAATTAAGCAACATCTAGACTGCAAGGGCAAAACAAAATTTCCCAAAATCCCAACCAGTTACCGCAGCAGAATGACAAATCATAACAAGCATGGCAGGATGAAAATCACCAATGTTAGGTACAGCATAACTGTTCTCAATCATCAACTGTCATCCCACCGCACATAACTGATGTCATAAAAAACTAAAGTTTTGTAGCAATACCATTACACAATCACCGTGGCTCAATGCAACAAAATTTATAATGCAGTGATTGATATCTAGTTCTGGGATCTCAACTAGGAAGAATTGGAAACCACTGACCTTCTCTGACCAGTAAATTTGGATCTGGGAAGCAAGTGATGGAAAGGGAGGAGCAGGGGAGAGGTGGTATCCCTTACTTCATGAGGATGTCGTAGTACTCGGGATCCAGGGAGTTGAACATGCCGTCGACGTCCCTGATAGCCATCATCGCGCGCAGTGCACCACGATCCAGTTCGCCGACTACGCGCAACCGACATGAATGAACAATCCAAGAAACCCAGATCGTACCCACAGAAGAAACGAGATGAGCCATATCAAGACCGAACCTTGCATCGCTCGTCGCGGGTCTTGAGTGGCGACCCCTCGAGCACCGTCTTCAGGGCCTCCACCGGCTTCGACCTGCCCCCACACCGCGGAGAAATGAGCAGGCGAATCAAAAGCAGGGGAGGGGTCGAGAGGAGAGGGAAAGGGGGGCGTATTGCTTGAGGAGGGTCTCGATCTTTCGGGACTTCTGCTCGATGCGGGTGATGATGGCCTCCGGGTTCTCGTCCGCGTCGGGGTACGCCGCCGACGAAGCCATCCCGCCGGCGCCGGCGACACGGAGGGCGGGGTTGGCTGCCGGGGCTGCTACGAAAAGGAGGGGCGTCCCGCGTCTGTAAACGACTGGATCCGGTGAACAGGGTCGTCAGTGAACGAACGGATCTGGGGTAGTTGGGCGGGGCTGTCCGGTGGACGGGGTCGGTGTCTCTGCTCGCCGATAACCAGAGAGAGGAACAGAGGAGTGACAGGACACAGGAGAGAATCGGAGGAGGACGAGATAGAACGAGAAAAGTGTAAAGGTGATTAATTTCTCTCTACCATCAAACAGTAGCTTCAAAATTTCAACTTTATGCAGTTTGTAACGCTAAATTAAAGGAGGGAGTGTGCTTCGAAATTTCATCAAGTCGACGGTTGCGAAGGGCAAGAAAGCTAGTCGAACCAACTATGATTTGTTTAGGTAATTGGAACGTAGGGTCACTTAAACGTAAGTTAAGAGAATTACTTAATACCGCGACTAGGAGGCGTGTAAATATATTATGCGTTCAAGAGACTAAATGGAATGGTCAGAAGGCGAAGGAGGTGGACAATACAGGTTTCAAGCTTTGGTACACATGGACAGTCGCGAATAGAAATAAAGTAGGAGTTTTGATTGATAAGGGCCTCAAGAATAGTGTGGTGGGAGTGAGAAGGCAAGGAGATAGAATTATCTTAGTCAAGCTTGTCATTGGTGATATGGTCTTGAACGTAATTAGTGCGTATGCCCTCCAAGTAGGCCTCGACGAGAGTGCTAAGAGACAGTTCTAGGAAGACTTAGATTGCCTGATTAGAGCTGTACCTAGTAGTGATAAGCTTTTTATAGGAGGAGATTTTAATGGGCATATAGGTACTACAAGCGCAGGTTTCGAGGCAGTTCATGAAGGTGTTGGGTATGGTAGTATGAATCAGGAGGGGGAGGAAGTTCTGGACTTTGCGGTAGCTTTTGACCTGATGATAGCCAACACTTTCTTTAGAAAGAGAGAATCTCATCTAGTGACCTTCAGTAGCGGACAACACTCTAGCTAGATTGACTTTGTCCTCGGAAGAAGAAAGGACAAACATGCAAGGTGATACCAGGGGAGTGTGTTGTTTCTCATCATAAGTTTTTGGTGGCAGACTTTCGTTTTCAAGTGCGTGCCCGTAAGGATAAACAAGCTAAGATTGAAAGAACAAAGTCGTGGAAACAGAAAGGGAAGACATCAGATGTATTCAGGGAAAGGGTTATCAAAGAGGGCTCTTAGAAGGAAGAAGAGGACATAAATAACATGTGGGAGAAAATGGCAACCAACATTCGGAAGGTGGCCTTAGAGGTGTGTGGAGTAACCAAAGGAAGTAGAGGCGAGGCTAAATATACTTGGTGGTGGAACGAAGAAGTCCAAAAGGCTATTAAGGAGAAGAAAGAATGCTATAGACGCTTGTACCATGACAGGAGTGTGGACAACATAGAGAAGTACAAGGTGGCAAAGAAGACTGCAAAGCGAGCTATAAGTGTGGCAAAGGGTAGAGCGTACAAGGATCTTTACCAACATTTGGGTACGAAGGAAGGAGAGAAGGACATTTATAGGATGGCTAGGGTTCGTGAGAGAAAGACAAGGGACTTCAACCAAGTTAAGTGCATTAAGGATGAAAGGGAGCATCTCTTGGTGAAGGAGGATGAGATCCGACATCGATGGTAAGAGTATTTTGACAAATTATTCAATGGTGAGAATACAGACACAACCTTTCAGTTGGATAACTCTTTTGATGACACCAATAGGCGATTTATGCGGAGAATCCACGAATCTGATGTCAGAGAGGCGTTGAAAATGATGAAAGGAGGTAAGGCGATAGGACCGGATGGTATCCCAATCGAGGTGTGGAGATGCCTCGGGGACATAGCTATAGTATGGCTAACCAAGCTATTCAACCACATTTTTCGATCAAACAAGATGCCTGACGAGTGGAGGAGAAGTATATTGGTACCGATCTATAAGAATAAAGGGGATATTCAAAGTTGTATTAATTACCGGAGAATTAAGTTGATGAGCCATACTATGAAGCTATGGAAGAGAGTTATCGAACATCGCTTGAGAGCAATAACGCGGGTCTCTATGAACCAATTTAGTTTCATGCCAGGAAGATCAACCATAGAAGCCATTTTTTAATAAGACAAGTTATGGAGCGGTATAGGGAGAAAAAGAAGGACCTACACATGATTTTTATTGACTTGGAAAAGGCTTATGATAAAATACCAAGGAATGTTATGTGGTGGGCTTTGGACAAACATAAAGTCCCAACGAAGTACGCCGGGCTCATTAAGGATATGTACAATAATGTTGTGACTATTGTTCGAACAAGTGATGGAGACACGGATGACTTCCCGATTAGGATAGGACTACATCAAAGGTCAGCTTTGAGCCCTTATCTGTTTGCCTTAGTGATGGATGAGGTCACAAGGGACATACAAGGGGACATCCCTTGGTGTATCAGAAACTAAAGTTATGGTGGGAGACTTTGGAGTCCAAAGGTTTTAGATTCAGTAGAACTAAAACTGAGTATATGAGATGTGACTTTGGCACTACTACTCGGGAGGAGGAAGATATTAGTTTGGAAGGTCAAGTAGTGCCTAGGAAGGATATCTTTCAATATTTAGGATCAATGCTATAGAGAGACGGGGATATTGATAAAGATATTAGCCATAGAATCAAAGCAGGGTGGATGAAGTGGCGCCAAGCATCTGGTGTCCTATGTGACACAAGGGTACCATAGAAGCTAAAATGCAAGTTTTATAGGACGATGATTAGACCTGTTATGTTGTATGGTGCAGAATGTTGGCCTACAAAAAAGACAACATGTTCAACAGATAAGTGTCGCGGAAATGCATATGTTGTGTTGGATTTGCGGTCATACAAGAAGGGATCGAGTTCGGAACGATAATATACGTGATAGATTAGGGGTAACACCAATTAAAGAAAAGCTTGTCCAACACCGGTTGAGATGGTTTGGACATGTCCAACGGAGACCTCCAAAGGCATCGGTGCGTAGTGGAATCCTAAGCCAGGATAGTAACGTGAAGAGAGGCAGAGGAAGACCGAAGTTGACTTGGGTAGAGGAAATAAAAGGAGACTTGAAATGATAGAATATACCCAAAGACTTAGCCTTAGATAGGAGTGCTTGGAAAACAGCTATTCATGTGCCTGAACCTTAATTGCTTCTACTGGGTTTCAACTCTAGCCTACCCCAACTTGTTTGGGACTTAAAGGCTTTGTTGTTGTTGTTGCAGTTCGTAACACTAAATTAAAAGAGGGAGTGCTGGGGATGGGCAAAAGTTTGTGTCTAACAACATCATGAATTGATTAATTATTGGAAGAGAAAAAACATGAACTTTGAGAAGAAAAGGAATGGCCAAATTAAATCAGTTTCTAAAAAAAATGTGTTTAAAAAATTGGGGAAATGGTGTTCTTGCCCTTATGCAGGAGTCCAATTGTGATTTTGCCCTTATTTTTTCAACTTTGTGATTTTGCCCTTGCTATTTTGAATTGAATCATCCGTTTGCCCTTGGTTTGGATGCCATCTGATGGTCATGGAATAAATGAATTAAAAAATTCAAAATCTGAAAAAAAACAAAGGCAAAAAGACCAAATTGCCCCTTATCCTTATATTCAGCCTCCATAAGGAAACTGTGCCTTTCTCACGGGCCGGCTGCATCGACCGGGGCGTCGGGGGCATCCGGCGGCGGCGGCGTTAGCGGTAGACGGCCATGTGATGGCAACGGCTCCCAATGGGCGGGGCTCGCACACATGGCGGCGTGGTGTGGGGGCGCGCGAGGGCCACGGGGCTTGGCATGCGAAACGCGGTGTGGGGGCTTCGGGCGTGCGGCGCTCGGGAACGGACGTGCGGTGGTCGGCGTACGGTGGCAGGCAGCGGCTCTCATCCGGTCCTCGTCCTTCCAAATCTCGGAGGTCGGCGGGGTTGCGGGCGGCGGCGATGGCGCGTTAGCGGCGGCGGCAAGGAGGTGGCTTAGTTGCGCTGCTGCGCACCGTCACCGCCCGCGGTGGCTGGTCGGCGTCCGACGCCGAAGCCCGACCGCAGGAGGCATGGCCGGGGGGCTCGCGATGCGCGGGCGGGCGCTTCTGGTGGGTGCTGGCATGGCGGGCGTCATGGCATGGCAATGGCAGAGGCTTGGCTGGCGGGTGTGCAGTCGCGCAGCTCCCTCTCTCACCTCTGCCTCTCGCCACCGCTTTGCTTGCTCGCTCTCCTCCGCCCTCGCCGAAGCCGCCGCCGTCGCTGCGCTCTTCCTCTGCTCTACCCTCTCTCCCTCTCTGCTCCACCCCACCGGACCGGACCGCTGGCGCACAGCTGCTCCGCTCGCTCTCTCTACCTTGCTCCCTCCTCTCTCCCTTTCCTCTCTCCCTCTCTCACACTTTCTCTCTGCCTCTCCTGCGACCGAGCCAACAGGGGGATGAGGACGGACCGAGGCCGTTCGCCCCAGGCCACGTCGCCTTGGCCAATGGATGGGCGACACCTCACCTTACTGGTCCCGCTTGTCATTGGTATAGAGACCCACTCCCTCTCTCTCTCTCTCTCTCTCTCTGTAGACCCGGTCTTCGTAGACCAAAGGGAGGAGGATAGGTCTATAGATCGGTGCACAGGCACAGTGTCGATCAGCTCTGATTGGCCACACGCGTCAGACTCTAAAGCCGCAGGGAAAATGCTATGTGCACATAGGGAAAAAGTCTAATTCTAAATCAGGGCAAAATCACAATTAGGCATAAAAACAAGGGGCAAAATCGCATGGGCATTTATGTCTTTTGTACAAAGTTTAACACCGTTAGGGGTGGATGACGGAGCAGGGGCAAACTGGTGCTTCGTGAATGACACAGTAGGGGTAAATTCACAAAGTCAAAAAAAATAGGGGCAAAATCACAATTTCGATACAAAACAAGAGTACAAACGCAAGAGCCCCTAAAAAATTTAACAAGTACTCTCATTTATGGATTTCATATAACAGCAGAAATAATGCAATTTCATTCCATATGTTCAGAAGTTAAAACAATACACAGATTTTAAAAGGAAATTAATAATGTTTAAACAGATCATACATAGATCTCTGGCCTGCAGTATTATAGCATTACTAAACAGCAAAGCCCAAAATGTAATTCTATCCTAAATCACACATTTTACAGGCATCCTTCCCATTTGCCGCCCAGGAAAAAAAAACATCACTGCAGGATCACCAACGTTTTTTGTTGTGTTAGCTCAGTTGCTTGTTAAGCTGCCACTCACAGCTCATCAAAGGTTTATGAGGAATATAAAATCCTCACTCTCGAGCTCTTCGTGGACCATATTTATTCTTGGGGCAGTTGGTAATGTATTTTGGAAACTGCTGGACTCCAGTGACCTCTTGCCCTAGAGATTAAATAAAGGCAAATAATTAAGGAGATAGCTTTTCTCTAGGGCAAAGTAGTTGCAGCAATGAAAAAAACTTCTATAATGGAAAAATCATAATTTGTATGAGGTAAATATTCAAGCTAAACTGATAGGATGGAGTGAGATCAAAGGAAGTGCCCATAATTAACCTTCTTAAGAGTGTAGAAAAAATAATGGAAGCCATCACCAAAGGTACTGTACTCAACAGACCATGTAAACTCAGGAGCTTCAAAAAATCGCCGCCGAAAGTGTGGCTGAATATGAAAAGTAGTACTTCATTGAGAACAGAAGGTTAGTAGATAAAAGGAAAGAACAAGACATCAGTTCCGCCTTCAGTTCAGATCCTCTTTTCCATCTTTACTTATTTATTTAATCCTATAGGAAAGACAGTCTTTAACTATTTCACAATATCATCTTCCAGTAGCAATGGTTCAGTAGCACATAGCTCTGAAAAAAAGTGATTTCATTCAAAAAGAAACCCAATTCCCATGTAATGCACACATTTATATACTGTAAATAGGTAAATCAAATATCTTCAGACCAAACCAAAAGATGGAAAAACCAAAAGAACTCTGACACAGAAAATTGTTGGTAAATCTCCCTACCTGTCCAAAGGTAATTGATACAAAGACGCCTTCTGGCTTCAAAACCCTGTGGATACATTTAAGCATTTTCATCACGTTATCCACTGTTGTAGGATTGGGGTCCCATGGATCGCCACTGTCCACAAACAACACATCCTGTACAAAAGGATGGTCTTTTGTTAAGTGTAACAGATAACATCATGTAAAATAATAGCACTAGCCAGTAGAATGAATGGAATACATCATGCTATGGGTTGTTTCGAATGATGATTAATTGAAGATATGAATGTCGGACCAGGTCCTCTTCGCTGTCGGAATATAATTTACTTCAGCAGAAGTTCTCCTTTGAAACCATTTCACAACTCCAACATATTGTTGTACTGTTAAAGAAAACTTATAAAATGGATGTATTGCATTTAAAGACGAATCCAATCTGTTCATTTCAACGCTAGACAACAAGCCATCCTTCAAGTTTTAGTTTTTGTAACCGGACAGTACATGTTGAGCTTTTGCGCACGTGCTATCTAGATGCAAGCCTCTTGTTCTTGTTAACATGTGAACAATGGTGCTAAAAATAGCTGTCTTGTTATCTTCCAAAATACAGTACTATGGTTAGAACACTAAAGCGTAGGCCAAACAACGAAGTGTACTCTTCAAATTGAGGTCATGGGATTGCCTTTCTATCCAGTCTGAATTGTTTTCCCAACTTCAAGGCACTATTTAGTGACACTAGGGCACACAGAAGATGGAACGAGTTAATGAACATTACATACCATGGTGCCCTTTTCGATGACGAGGTCAAAGCTCTCTTGCTCAAACGGCAGATCAAGCATGTCCGCCACCACAACATCCACGCCTGCAAGAAGAAAGCACCAAAATCTCAGCCCAGATGGTGCGAAAGCTTCCTCTATCTATCAGCAAATTTACTACCTCTGGTGCCCTGAGCGGCGAGGCGGTCGCGCATCCGCTGGACGGCGACGGGGGACAGGTCGACGCAGGTGATGCCGCCGGCGACGCCCTCCCGCAGGAGCTCCTCCCCGAGCCGCGAGTTACCGCACCCGACCTCGAGGACCTACACGCACGCAAACAGAGCTCTCCTCTTTACCACTGATGCTACGCGTACAACGCGACAGGATTGGGGGCAAAAGGAGCAGGGACTGGGAGAGGGCAAAGAAGGGAACGCACCGAGAGGGACGGGGAGAGGAGCGGCGCGAGGAGGTGGCGGAAGTGGGAGAAGTCCTTGAACCACTCGTAGTGCTCCTCCTTCCCGAACCGCGCGTCCCTGCGAGCGGCCGCCGCACGGCCAGGCGGAGGCCATCCATTGTCGCGTCAGAGTCAGTCAGATTGCTTGCTGGTCAGGAGGGTAGGAGGGTGAAGCAGAGAAGGGAGGGAGAGCGAACCAGTAAGAGGGGTCGAGGTAGGCGGAGGCGGTTGACGGGGCGACGTCGTCGGCGGAGGCGGCCATCGCCGGCGGCGGCGTGTGCAGGTGGGAAAGGGATGCGCTGCTGGGGTTGGGGACGGACTGGGGGTCCGTTGAACCCTACGGCGGGGCAGCATCGCCGTCCGATCAGTGAATGGACGGTCAGGGTCAAGATAGGGGAGGAAAGAAAAAAGGCGCGTGAGGAAAGGGAACAAAAAATAGCATTCCATTGCCGGGATTTGAACCCGGGTCGCCTGGGTGAAAGCCAGGTATCCTAACCGGACTAGACGACAATGGATTGATGTGAAGAATTTGTTGAGGTGGTCATATGTAACATCGTTATTCCTTTGGTTTAATACTGAAATATAAATTTTGAAGTGACTTTATTTTGATAAAATATTCATGATTAATCTTTATCTGCTCCAAAATAAAACCTGAAACACGCAAATGATTACCTCTCGGATGAAGATCTTGTGTTAGAAATTTAGAATAAGCATAGGTCCTGAAAAAAAATTAGATCTACATTTTTTTTTAGAAATTGAGGGCCTTGAAACATAGTAATAGAAACACATAAGATATGAGTTGTGTATATAACTCGCAACACCACGAATTTTCACAATGTTGAAAGGTCATATATAGGAATTCAAAGCAGAGAGCCTTGTTGAGAAATGCAAAACTAACATCTGTACAACCTATTGACCAGACGTCAAAAACGCATTTACCTTTTCAGTTTCTCATCGAATAAGGATTTTCACACTGGAATTTTTTCTATGACAATTTCGAATCCGTCCTATTTGGATATTAATCTCTCTTGGTTTGACGTGGTTTATGCGTTAGTGGTCCTGGAGACATAAAAGAAAGTTCGTATAGGATCATGCACTGTACCACTGCATAGAAATGTAGAGCAAAATTTCTTTGAGTGCGTAGGAAACTTTTCTACATAGAAATCTTAACTCCTGGTTTTCTTTTTTCTCACAAGATTCTTTGTGCAATTTTGAATTGTTCATGAGTAATTTTGTTTATTCCAATAAGTTTGGAGCTTTCGCTTCGAATAATTTCTTTAAGATGAAGATACCCAAATTATAACTTGGAAAATCTTAGGCGCAAACTACCTAAGAACATCTCAAAGAGTTGGAATCTAACTCGCTATTGTTTTCTTTAACCAATGTATAAGAAAATTGGCCTTCAACAGACTAGCCAATCGTGCTATCTTGTGTGTGTCGGCAGCCAAATTTGGCTGGCCGGCGGCCGCTACCCGGTATGCCTCGCTACACCTAGTGACATGTTTGTGTTGCTCGCCCTTTCATAAACTCCATTCCTTCTCCTCCTTTCATAAATACAAAAATAATGTCTTTTTTTTTTGCCAATAGAGTATTAACAGAGAACCCAATTTAGCTGGATTTAACTCAAAATCTCTTATATATTATAAGTTAAAATTCTTCAAAGTTGTCTGCTTTCGTAAAATATTTGAACTTAAGAGTATCGATTTAATTATGAGAGATCACAAAAAATACATCAATTCATATTAATTTGAATACTAATAAATATAGATCAATAGAAATGAAGAGTGAGATATAGCTAGTCTTTTGGAGTACGCTGAATATTGAAGAGATGATTTTTTGGAGTGGATAGCCAAATGAAGGTATAGAACATGGAATTTAGAATGCCTCTTAGAAATGCTGTAAATATGAGTTTTCACGATTCCATTGACAAGGAGGTTTGCACCGCTTCTACTTTTGAAGTCTGGAAATGATGTGCTCCATATATCTACATTTTGCGCATGAATGCAATCAAATATACTACACACGTGTGTACAGTGTTCTTTTTTTCTTTGTGGTGAACAAAATTCAACTCAAAAGTGGAAGTACCGTAAGATTTCTCTCTGGTACCTTGATAATTCGTGTCCGATGGCACGCATGGCCATTGGCTAAAACTGACTACTCTGCTAGTACATGAGGCCTTTTCCACTGCCGGAGCTGCGAGGCGACTCCGGCGAGTTCCGCCAGCTGAGCACCGAGACCCCCGACAGCTTGAGGAGGCGCTGCGCCACCTCCCCGGTCGTGGGACGGCGCGCAGGGTCTTGCTTGACACACCTCTCGATGAGCCTGACCACCATGACCACGGCGTCCTGCGGGCAGCTCCCCGCCGGCAGCGCCGGGTCCACGAGCTCCTCCAGCCGCTGCAGCACGGCGTCGCCGCCGCCGTCGAGCTCCTCGGCGAGCTCGCGCAGCGCGACGAACGGGTCGCCCACGGCGCCGTCGCCCACCAGCTCCTCGGCGTCCCTGCCCGTGACGAGCTCCAGGAGCATGACGCCGAGCGAGTACACGTCGGCCTTGGGCGACACCAAGCCGTGCTCCAGGTACTCCGGCGCGATGTACCCGCGCGTCCCCGCGATGCGGCTCGTCATCGTGAACAGCGCCTCCTCGCCGGCGGTGGCGCCCGTGATGGCCCTGGCGGCGCCGAAGCCCCGGAGCTTGGCGCGGGGCCCGTCGCCGGCCAGGAGGACGCTGCCGCTGCTGACGTCCATGTGCACCCACGCCGGGCGCGCGTACTCGTGCAGGTACCTGAGCCCCTCGGCGACGTCGAGCCCGACCTGCACCCGCTGCGCCCACGTCAGCGGCGCCGCCGCGCCCGTGCCGGCCGCGAGGAGGCGGTCCCGGAGCGCGCCGTGCTCGGCGTACTCGGTGACGAGGTACCACCGCCCGCGGTGGTGGCAGAGGCCGATGAGGCGGATCAGGTTGAGGTGGTTGATCTTCCGCATCAGCTCCACCTCCGTCGACACGTTCCGGTCGACCACCTCGACGGCTGCGGCGTCGCCGTTGAACGCCGCGCGGTACACCGACCCGCCGATGCGGCGGTCCGGGCTGAAGTCGTCAGTGGCCGCCTTGAGCTCCGCGTAGGTGTACACCTTCAGCGACGACTTGATGTCCGTCACGGAAATGCTCGAGAACGCCTCGGTAGTGGAAAGCGAGAACTCGCCGCCGGTGACGGTGAAGTCCGACGACGTCGCCGCCCTGTCGTTTCCTTTGCCTGCCTTACCTTCCTTCTCGGTCACCACGGCGCCGGCGGCTAGAACGGCGCGGGCTCGCCTCCTCCTCGCCCTCAGAGCGAGGAAAGCCCCGGCAGAGGCAATCGTGGCGACGGCAACCACCGCCACGGCAACGCCAATGTAGACCCCGACACGGCTACCGCTCTTCTTCCCCGGCGCAGGCGCTACCACCACAGGCGGAAGCGGGGGAGCCGGCGGCGGCGTCTGGATGCGCGACACGTTAGGCTGCGCGCTGACGGGGATGAGCAGGGTGGTGTAGGGGAATATGGTGAACGGCGGCTGCAGCTGGTTGGCCTCCGCGACGGTCTGGGCGTCGACCCCGAACCGCGCGGCCACAGCGGCGAGTTCGTCGGACACGTCGACGAGGTAGCTGACGAGGAACCTGGCCCCGGCCGCGGCCTGCGCCGCGGTCGGGCACGCGCAGCGGAGCGGCACGGGGAGGGACTGGCCGGCGTCAAGGCTCTGCGGCGGCGCGCCGCGGAGCCCCTGCGCCTCGAGCGCCTGGCACGACGTGAGGCCCTGGAACGTGTTGTTGGCGATGATGAACAGCGTGTCGCCGGCCGCGGCGACGTACGTGGCGTTCCGCTGGTAGAACCGGCCCCCCGGCGTGGCCGTGCAGGCGCAGGTCGTCGGGACCAGCACCCGGGTGCCCGCCGGGAGCGGCGCGTCCGCCCCGGCGCCGGCGTCCTGCTCGTTGTCGTTGTGCGCCAAGACGCTGGCGGGGTCGGCGCCGAGGAGCGCCCCGATGGAGGCGAGGCTCGAGCGCGGCGGCCGGGCGGTGAATGTGAGGAAGGTCGGGCAGGACGGTGGTGCGCTACTGCCGGCGGCGCCGCAGAAGTAGCCCAGCAGACCCGAGGAGTTGTGCTGGTTGGGGCAGTCGGCGATCTGGGTGCCGTAGGGCTGCTGCGCCTGGACTTGCGGCGGCCCCAACCCGCCGGAGAGGATGGAGAAGAGCAAGAGGAGCATGGCGGTGAGATCGTGGGACGAGGCCATCGCACGAGCAGCCTGCGGCGTTGGCTTGCAGAGTTCTTGGTTTCTGCTCAAGCTTTATGGGGGACAGGTCAAGGTCAAAGTCAAAACGGGCCTTTTGTGTTGTGGTGTTTATACTTGGCTTCTGACTGTACAACAATGCATTCGGTGAAGCTGCAGAGTTGAACTTTTTGTTTTTCGTACGTGGAAAAATCCATCGGTTTTCAGCGAACAAGATTAATTGCTAGGACAAAGTCAGCGTCCTCAGAGCAGTTCAAAACGTGGGGGAAATACAGAAACATCCTCTCCTATACTACTGCACAGTACTACTAGTACAGTGAACGAAGAAACTGAAACGATTTTCTTTAAATTTTCTCTGAGATTCATGCAAATTGCAGGACATGGTGTCATTGTTATTATTATTATCCAAAAACCAAAATGATAGTGACGGGACAGGAGAACGGTCAAGTGGAGTGCTTTACGGGCACGAGCACGAGCACGATATATTGCGAGGTCTGAGCCGCCACGAGACGTGTTGAAGTTGAAACGTCAACAATGCAGTGCTGTACTTGTCAAGGCCATCATCTGCTTTTTGGTTATTTTATTTACAATTTACGAAAAAAAAGAAAAAAGAAAAAGAAGCCGGCAAATCTCTTTGGAGCATTGTTTATACACTGGTCCATCACGCGCGCCGGCAAATCACTTGGTTAAGGCCACAAATTTATCTATGCATATACGATAAACAACAATAATAAGGAAAAGCAAACAGTGCCAAAAGCGAAAGAATGACTGCACAAATTGGAGTAGAAATAGGAGATAACATAGTTTGTTCGCATCAATGTCCCAAACATGTAAACAATGTGCCTTCCAGATTAACAATACATGCATAAGTTATGAGGGGAGACATTTTCATTTTTTTTCTACAACACAAACCATATGTGTAAGCAAACTACATCCATACATATAGAAAACAAAATCAAGGGATAGAGACATAAGGTGGCAAAGGAGATATAGGGGATTTTTTTTGAGGTTACCTATCGGATACCCTAAGCAAGAACCGAAAAGAGTCCTTAGGCCTCGCTTATATCAATGCCAAAGGACGATCACAGGGTCTCGGCCGATTCTCCGACTCGCCCGAGGCCCACGCCGCAACGATTCTCTGACTCGCCGAGGCCCTCTCACCCGAGGCCCTCTCGCCCGAGGCCCCGCCCCGCAAGGCCTCGGACGGGTTACCGATTCTCCGATTCGCCCGAGGCCGGCTCTGCAACGACCTCGTCGCCTCCGCCTCGACCAACTTCCCTGACAAAGCGTCGCGTCCTGTTAATGCGCCCAACCACTCCCGCAACGTCAGCCGCATGACGGCGCAGTACCGCAGAGTGACCGACGGGACGGGAGACAGGACTGAGCAGGGATTACCTGCCACTGTGCTCAGCACTGTACCCATGACTGACGGCCGTACTACGCTGTGCTACCTAATACCTGCTCCAGGAATAGCGCGGCGTGGGGAGTGTAGTCCGGGTCACTATAGCCTCAAAATTAGTGTATAGGACCAACTGCTCCCTCCAAGCCTCGGCAATCCACTTCAGGGGCTCGGCAGCCTCGAATTCACGCCCGCCGAGCCCCCCGCGACAGCTCGGCCTCAGCACCAACTGAGCCTCGGCTCTTTACACCGCCAACGCATAGCGACCAGCACGTCGTCGGCCATGCCCTGCCCCAGGCTATCACTGGAGCTCCCACGTCGCACAAGATCGAGAGTGACCGGCGCGTTGCTCCAGTGAATCGAGGACAAGACCACTCCGTTGACCATGCCGCCACAGTAGCAAGCTACAGGGCTCAGGTACGCCGCCTCCGCTGGCAAGACCACTACATAGCAAACGCATGTATCACCCCGGTCCTCCCTTCAACTATAAAAGGAGAGGTTGGGGCTGTTTCTAGACAGGGGTGGACACACACGCATACGCGCTCACACACACACATAGGCCCACAATGGGAGAAAGTCAGACGAACACTCGCATAGACTCACGCTCCCCCGCTGCCTGAGAGCAACGTCTCAAGCAGCCCGCGCCACATCACGCAGAGACCTAGGAACAGCTCCCTCTCTCGCCCAGCTTGTAACCCCCTACTATAAGCACTTTGGTGCAAGGAATACAAGACCGATATCTCAGACTGGACGTAGGGCACCAATTGTCTAAACCAGTATACACCTTGTGTCTCTTTGCATCACCATCCGGGATTAGGGGCACACAGTTCAAATTCACTGGTTGGTTGAGGACCCCCCGGTCCGAAACACCGACAGTTGGAGCGCCAGGTAGGGGGATACTGCGTGTTAGCTTAACCGTCCCAACAAGTTCCAGATGGCAGATCCCATACGCCCACTACATCTCGGCACGATGATCTGGTTCGGGAGCCTAGAGTTCATGTCTCTAGGACGTGAGTACGAGCTAGTACTCCTCCCACCCAGAGCCCCTTTAGCCAACGACGGCATCACGCACTAGCAGCCCGGGCGCAGGCGGCGCCCGGGCCACCGCTCTCGTCACGCTCGCCATGCACGGCGCGAGCAGAACCACCCCGACACCGCACGACCTCAGGGCGACGCGCCGCGCTCCGCCGGTATCCCATGCCCGGTTGTTGGTACAAGGTCCCTGGTTGGGGACCTGTCTGGCCTAAGCTTGGACAGGGGAAAGACACCGGTGACATGCAGCGACGCCCCATCATCAAGTTCCGCACCACCACCGCCTGAGGAGCCAACTCTGGCGGAGCAAGGCCCGGCAATGGCACCGTCTCCGTACCCCTTCGGGTTGAGAAATGCCGCCGCCACCTACGCTTCCGCCTACGTTTCCGCTCATGCGGAGCCCTCAGGATGCCACCAACGTTTCGCCCTTGACTTCTCAACCACAACCTCGGCTCACACCCACACCAACTCCTCGAAGGAGGACGAGGCATGGGCCAGAGCAGACTTCTCCAGACTTTGCAACCCTCAAGCTATGCGCCTCTTCTTGGCCGCTAGCGACTACTGCTTCGGCTACTCCGACTCTGATGACGAAGGCACTTACGATCCCACTCGATAGTGTTTCCACATCAGGCTCGGAATGCCAGGGGCAAGTAATGAGAGTGAAGGGGCAGGCAACCGCTCCCCGCTCCGCCAAGGGGCGGGCGACGGCACACCTCCGCTCATCGAGCTTCGGGCAGCACGGAACGTGAACGCCACCCCCAAGGAACTCCGACGCCTGGACCTAGAGCAGCTCCGTGAGCTCCAGGCAAAAGTCGACCAAGACCGACTCCTGCTGCAGCAGCTCCGAGACACTCTCAAGCAGGAGCAGCGACGTCGCGGTGATGGCGGAAGGGCCCGGCGGAGGGCCCACGACGTCCACCGCCGCATCAACAACGACGAAGGGAGTGAGCAACCCCCAATCTTCAATTGCGCTAGCCAGAACGTCGCGGCAGTGACGATGCTAGTCCGAGCGATGCCCGAGCCCTCTACCATGGAGGGGCGACGGGTTCACGGCGAGCTCCGAGACCTTCTCGAGACCGCCATGGTACAGCAGGCCGAAAGCTCCGCGTCTCGATGGCGTGGGGACACCTCGAAACGGCCCTCGGTGCACGATCGCCTCAAGGCCCCCTCAGTGCATGACCGCCTCAGTGACCGACGCGAGGCGCAAGACGACCATGATGTGGTCAGCAGGCGATGACGCCACAACGACGATGGGCCCGCCCGAGGCTACCACCCGCACCGAGGTGGCCGCTATGATAGTGGCGAGGACCGCAGTCCTTCTCCTGGGCCACTTGGCCCTCGAGTCTTCAGCAAGGCCATCCGCGGCGCCCCATTCCCCGCCCGATTTCGACAACCGGCCAACCTCACAAAGTACAGCAGCGAGACCAACCCCGAATTGTGGCTGGCCGATTACCGCTTGGCTTGTCAGTTAGGCGACGCGAACGATGACCTGCTCATCATCCGTAACCTCCCTTTGTTCCTGTCGGACTCAGCGCGAGCCTGGATCGAACACCTCCCTCCCTTGCAGATCCACAACTGGCGCGACTTGGCAAAGATCTTTGTTGGGAATTTCTAGGGCACATACGTGCGCCCCGGGAACTCCTGGGACCTCAAGAGTTGTCGCCAGAAGCCGAACGAGTCTCTCCGAGACTTCATCCGGTGATTCTCTAAGTAGTGCACCGAGTTGCCCAGCGTCGGCGACTCGGAGGTTGTCCAGGCTTTTCTCTCCGGCACCTCCTACCGAGACCTGGTCCGAGAGTTAGGCCGAAACGTACCAACCTCAGCGGCCGCGCTCCTCGACATCGCCACCAACTTCGCCTCGGGCGAAGAGGCTGTCGGGGTCATCTTCTCCGACAGCGATGCAAAAGGGGAAGCAGAGGGACGAGACCCCCGGGGCCTTGGCCTCCCGTTTCTCGAAGAAAAAGAAAAAGGGGCGCCCAGGGAAGCCAGAGGCCCTCGAGGCCGATTTCGTCGTAGCCACTGATCGCAAGAACCCCCGAGGCCCCGTCAGGGGCCCCGAAATATTCGATGACATGCTCAAGAAGCCCTGCCCTTACCACCAGGGCCCGATAAAGCACACCCTCGAAGAATGCACCATGCTCCGACGTTACTATGCCAAGCTTGGGCTCCCCAACGACGATGCCAGGAAGAAGGGCGCCGGCGACGGAGACAACGACAAGGACGATGGGTTCCCCGAGGTGCACAATGCCTTCATGATCTTCGGCGGGCCTTCAGCGTGCCTCACGGCGCGTCAACGAAAGAAGGAACGCCGAGAGGTCTTCTCGGTTGAGGTAGCTACTCCCCAGTACCTTAACTGGTATCGGGAGGCGATCACCTTCGATCGGGAGGACCACCCCAACTATGTCCCGAACCCCGGGCATTACTCGCTCGTCGTCGATCTGATCATCGGCAACACCCGGCTCACCAAGGTACTGATGGACGGAGGCAGTGGCCTCAACATCCTCTACGCCAACACCATGGAGCTCCTAGAACTCGATCAGTCATGGCTCCGAGGCGGTGCCGCACCCTTCCACGGCGTCGTGCCGGGGAAGCGCACGCGACCCCTCGGGCGCATCGACTTGCCGGTCTGCTTTGGCACTCCCTCCAACTACCGCAAGGAGATCCTCACCTTCGAGGTGGTTGGATTCAAGGGGACCTACCACGCTATCCTGGGGCGCCCGTGCTATGCCAAGTTCATGGCGGTCCCAAACTACACCTACCTCAAGCTCAAGATGCCGGGCCCCAACGGTGTCATCACCGTCAAGTCCACGTACGAGCATGCATACGACTGCGACGTCGAATGCATCGAGTACGCCGAGGCTATCGTGGAGGCCGAGGCCCTCATCATCAACCTCGACCAGCTCGGTAGTGAAGTGCCCGACTCCAAGCGCCGTGCCAGGACTTTTGAGCCCACGGAGACTGTCAAGCTCGTCTCGATCGACCCCAACTGCTCCAACGGCCGAACATTGAGGGTCAGCGCCACCCTCGACAACAAATAGGAAGCTGTGCTCGTTGACTTTCTCCGCACGAATGATGATATGTTCGCATGGAGTCCCTCGGACATGCCGGGCATACCGAGGGAGGTCACCGAGCACGCCTTGGACATCAGGGCCGGCTCTAGACCGGTGAAGCAGCGCCTACGCCGATTCGACGAGGACAAGCGCAGGGCCATCGGCAAGGAGGTGTAGAAGCTTTTGGCGGCCGGATTCATCAAGGAAGTATCCTATCTAGAGTGGTTAGCTAATCCTGTATTAGTTAAGAAGAAAAATGGAAAGTGGAGGATGTGTGTGGACTACACTGGTTTAAATAAAGCATGTCCAAAGGTTCCCTTCCCATTACCTCGAATAGACCAAATCATTAACTCCACTGCAGGATGTGAGACCCTATCTTTCCTTGATGCGTATTCCGGTTACCATCAAATAAAGATGAAAGAGTCCGACCAGCTTGCGACTTCTTTCATCACCCCGTTCGGCATGTACTGCTACGTGACCATGCCATTTGGTCTCAGAAATGCAGGGGCCACATACCAGCGGTGCATGACCTAGGTTTTCAGCGAGCACATTGGGCAAACTGTCGAGGCCTACATGGACGACATCGTGGTCAAGTCCTGAAAAGCCAGTGATCTCGTCGGTGACCTGGAGATCGCTTTTAAATGTCTTAGGGAGAAGGGCATCAAGCTTAATCCCAAGAAGTGTGTCTTCAGGGTCCCCCGAGGCATGCTCTTGGGGTTCATAGTCTCAGAACGTGGCATCGAGGCCAACCCGGAGAAGGTCTTGGCCGTGACCAACATGGAGCCAATCCGAGACCTCAAGGGAGTATAGAGAGTCATGGGATGCCTTGCGGCCCTGAGCCGCTTCATCTCGCGCCTTGGCAAAAAAGGTTTACCTCTGTACCGCCTCTTGAGAAAATTCGAACGCTTTTCTTGGACCCCCGAGGCCGAAGAAGCCCTCACCAAGCTCAAAGCACTGCTCACCAACCCTCCCGTCCTAGTACCGCCAATCAAGGGTGAGGCCCTCTTACTCTATGTCGCCGCAACGACCCAAGCGGTCAACGTGGCCATAGTAGTCGAGAGGCAGGAAGAAGGGCACGCTCTACCCGTCCAATGACCTGTTTACTTCATCAGCGAGGTACTCTCCGAGACTAAGACACGCAACCCCCACATCCAGAAGCTGATCTACGCCATAGTCTTGGCTCGACGCAAGCTGCGTCACTACTTCGAATCCCACCCGGTGACTGTGGTGTCGTCTTTCCCTCTAGGGGAGATAATCCAGAACCGGGAGGCCTCAGGTAGAATAGCCAAGTGGGCCGTTGAACTTATGGGGGAGGCCCTATCTTTTGCGCCTCGGAAAGCAATTAAATCCTAGGTCTTGGTCAATTTTGTGGTTGAGTGGACCGACACCCAGCTGCCACATGCTCAAATCCAAGCGGAATGCTGGACCATGTACTTTGACGGGTCTCTAATGAAGACCGGGGCAGGCACGGGCCTGCTCTTCATCTCTCCCCTCGGAGTGCATATGCGCTACATGATTTGGCTCCACTTCGCCGCCTCCAACAACGCAGCCGAGTACGAAGCTCTCATCAATGGCTTGTAGATCGCCATCGAGCTTGGAGTGCGGTGTCTCGATGTGCGGGGCGATTCGCAGCTCGTCATCGACCAAGTCATGAAGGAGTCGAATTGTCACTACCCCAAAATGGAGGCGTACTGCAAATTGGTACGTCGCCTAGAAGATAAGTTCGACGGTCTCGAACTCAACCACATTGCGCGGAAGTTCAACGAGGCCGCGGATGAACTGGCGAAGATGGCATCGGCACAGGCCCCGGTCCCCCCGAACATATTCGCCAGAGACCTGCATAAGCCCTCAATGAACTATGCCTCGGCGGCATAAGAGGGCCCACCGGTCGAGCCCACCACAGGGCCCGAGGCCCCTTCTGTTACCGAAACCCTAGCGGCCAAGCCCAAGGCCATGGAAATTGATGCAGGGCCTCCCGAGGCCGACCAGGGGGCAGACTGGCGGGTCCCACTCCTTGATCACCTCGTTCGAGGAGTGCTTCCTGCGGACAGGACCGAGGCCCAACGGCTTGCGCGACGAGCCAAAACTTATGTCCTCAGCAACGGCGAGTTGTACAGACGAAGCCCATCTGGCATCCTCCAACAATGCATCACCATCGAGGAAGGCCAAGCCCTACTTTGGGACTTGCACGTGGGAGCCTGCGGGCACCATGCTGTGCCTCGGACGCTCGTCGAAAATGCCTTCCACCAAGGGTTCTACTGGCCAACGGCGGTTGCCGACGCCACCAAGCTGGTACGCTCCTGCGAGGGATGTCAGTACTATGCGCGGCAGACACACCTCCCGGCCCAAGCCCTCCAAACCATCCCCATCACGTGGCTGTTCGTCGTGTGGGGACTGGACATGGTTGGGCCCCTACAGAAAGCCCCTGGGGGCTACACCCACTTGTTGGTAGCTATTGACAAGTTCTCCAAGTGGATCGAGGCACGTCCAATCACTCAAATCAAATTCGAGCAAGCGGTATTGTTCTTCACTGATATCATCCACAGGTTTGGGGTTCCAAACACCATCATCACCGACAATGGGACACAATTCACCGGTCACAAATTCCTAACGTTCTGCGACGACCACCACATCCGTGTGGTCTGGTCGGTCGTAGGACACCCTAGGATGAACGGCCAAGTAGAACATGCCAACGGCATGATTCTACAGGGCCTCAAGCCAAGGATATACAACCAATTGAAGAAATTCGGCAAGAAAAGGCTGGCCGAACTCCTATCGGTCATCTGGAGCCTGAGGAACACCCCGAGCCGAGCCACGAGGTTCACGCCGTTCTTCCTGGTCTATGGAGCCGAGGCCATCCTCCCCACCGACTTGGAGTACGGTTCCCCAAGGCTACAGGCCTACAACGAGCAAAGCAGTCGCACTACCCATGAGGACGCCCTTGACCAACTGGAGGAAGCCCGAGACATTGCGCTGCTATATTCGGCCAAGTACCAGCAAGCCCTACGATGCTATCAAGCCCAGCGCATTCGAAGCCGAGACCTGAAGGTGGGCGACCTGGTGCTAAGACTGAGGCAGAGCAACAAGGGCCGCCACAAGTTGACCCCACCATGGGAAGGGCCGTACATCGTCGCCCAAGTGCTAAAGCCCGGGACCTACAAGCTGGCCAACGAGAAGGGCAAAATCTTCACCAATGCTTGGAACATAGAACAGCTACGTCGTTTCTACCCTTAAACTTCCAAGCATTGTATACATTGTTTCTCGAAATATATTAAAGAAGCGTTCTTTAGTTGTTCTAATTTTTCGAGAACCCCCCCCCTCGACGGGGGATCGACGTTGCGATAACGTTATAAGGGAGACTCGGCTCTGCCTCTGCAGAACCAAGCCTCCCTCGGGGGCTAGAAGGGGGGGACACCCCCTAAGTCCCATGCACTATTTTTTAATTGTTTTTTCGAATAAATTTCTACGCCAAACTCTCTCGCATACTCTGACAGGTCGATTGTAAAAAACCTAAGGACCGAAAGCATGCCTCGAGGGCAAAAGGCCGGCCGAGCTGCGAGACTGCCTACGCCTCTAGGCTACGGCAACTCCCTCACCACCTTCCGCCGGAGGGGCAGCTTAGGCTCCGAGGAAGTTTTTTGGAAAAGACTTGTCTAGAAACAGGGCAGAGGGCAGAGGCTTGGAAAAACAATATAAAGAAAAAACGGTTAAAAAAGCACACACGAGTACTTTATAAAGGCCTTGACGGCCACAAACGTCACGGTACGAAAATCACCTAATCCGTTTACATGGCCCCTTTGGCCCAGGTCAAAGCTCAGGGTCTCGTGCATCGGCGGCTGGCGCGGGAGGAACCACCTCTTCTTCGAACAGGCTAGCCAGCGCCGTGCTAGGGCCCTCGGCCGCCTCCATTAGCTTCATGACCTCCTCATCAGCCTCCTCGTCATCCTCAGGCAAGACGTAATCGTCGCTGACGGCCTCAAGGTTGATGGCGTAGTGCGAAGAGACGACGGCTAGGGTGCGCTTGACGCCCGTATGCAATGCCCCCTGAAGTTGCTCGCGCACTTGGCCACTCAACGCGGTCAGGCGGCTCCTAAGGGAGCTACCCGACTGGACCCCCTCAACCTCCAGGGCCTCACAGAGGGTATGAGCCACGCTCTGCAGCATGTCATGCTCCCCGGTCTCGGCCTCGAGCGCCGCCTGCACTACGGCTGAGGCCTCAGCCACCCTCCTTCTCCAACACTGCGCCAAAATAAGCAGGATGCGGTTAAGTGCAAAAGAAAAATAGGCCAGACAAGAGCAAAGCCCTACGGGACTCACCCTTGGTTTTCTCTTTCCAGCGCTGGACTTCGACCTGAGAGGCCTCGGCCCTCTCTTTCTAGTGCTGGACCTCGACCCGAGAGGCCTCGGCTGCCCTAGAAGCCTCTTTCTCCAGCTCTGTACCACATTGGGGAGTTACGGGCCGAATGCAAGAAAAACAAGTAAAATAAAGGGAACAAAACTCACCCTCGTACTTCTCCTTCCAGGCCTAGGCATCGACCCGGGAGGCCTCGGCCACCTTGAGGGCCTCGATCAGGGCACCCTTCGTCAATAGATGCGCGCCCTGCTCCGCCCCTAACTGCCCAACGACGGCCATGGCAGAGACCGTCGCCTCTTCATTCCGGGACCTAAAGGTGTCACATTCACCAGCAACCCGGGTCAGCTCCTCCTCGAGCTCCTTGATCCGCGCTGTCAAAGGGGTGGCCTGCTCCCGAGCCGTGGCCGCCTTGGCCTTCATATCTGCACAGCGAAGGCAGAGGTCCTCCGCCTCCGCGCTCCGCGCTGACAGAAGCTTGTTGGCATTGGCGAGTAGGTCCTTCTGTTGCACGAGCTGGTCCGAGACGTCCCTCTCCTGACAGAGGAACAATGACTTCCCGAGGGACCGGGCCTTGAGCTCCTAGGTAGGCAGAACTGGGGTCATACGCTGCGAAGAAACTCAGAACAAGACGACATCGCACGAGAAAAGAGAACGCGTACCTAGGCGACGCCGGGAAGATCATTGTCCATGACAGACAGCGCTGTCCGTAGTGACCGCACCGCCAGCTGGCGATATTGCTCGAAGGAGCCCCAGCGCCCCCCTCGACCGCGTCCTCGAGGGCGAACAGAGGCTCCCCCTCAGGGTCATCCCGGCTCAGCCACGATACACGCGGGTGATCCTACCCGCGGGGCTCAGGTCATACCCGCATGAGGGCCAAGCTTCCCTCGCCAGAAGCCAGAACTGGCTGCTCCGCGGTGCTGGCCACCTCGGCGTTCGCCGCCTCCTTCCCCCGGGAAGTATCATCGGAAGAGGTTGCCTGAACATCCACCTCCCGGGCGCTCTCCTGCGACGGCGGCAGGTCTTGGACTGGGGCAGCACCAAAGCTTGCCCCGCCTCCATCTCCGTATCCCGGGCCACCGGGTCCGCCGCGCTCGCCTCGACCACCTCGGCCTCGATGGCTCTGGGAGCCCCGACGCTCGGCGCCTCGACTTTAGGAGCCCTAGCCTCGGCCACCTCGGCCTCGAAGGTCTTGGGCGCCTCCTCTCCCTCCTGCTCCATGGCCGCTTGGGGAGCCTCTTCTTGGGCAACCAGCTCCCCAAGGTCGGCCCCGACCGACGCCGTGCCACGCCGCGCCACGCTGCGTGGCGGCCTACGCCTCCGCCGCCGGTGAGCGGTGGAGCTGGTGCTCACCTTGAGTGCCTTACGTGGCGCCAAGGCAGGTACCTCCACCTGACACTTCTGGCTAGAAGCAAAAACACTCCCAAGGTCAGCGTACGACCAAGGGGCGAGCGGGAGATACTATAAACTCCACCAAAAAGACACTTACCACGAACGGGGATGCAGCCGCATCGGCACTGCTGTCCTCCTCAGCAACGGTGGTGGTGGCAGCAGAGGCACGACCTCCGTGTTCGCCGGTGCCTTTCGGTCTCCGCCGGACTCCAGCACCCCCTTGATCCTCTGCGGGGACGGTTGTGTCACCCCGGCCGTCACCTGCCCCACCTCTGCCGTCGAGCCCGACGGGCTGACGGTGCGCTTCCCTAACGCTTGTGCCTCGTGCGCGTTGGATTCGTCCCCGGGGTGGGCGATTGCCGACCCCGAGGCGCCCTCTCCTCCTCCCCCTAGAAACGCTGGGCTGCTCACCGACGCCCTAGGCACTGTCTCCCCGACATCGGGGAGATGGTCCAGGGGACCTCGCCCCCTCTCGCTCTCGTCATCTTCGTCCGAAGAATCCGCCGACAGCGACGGCGTTGGGGATGCCTCCAACGGGAGACCGTCCTACCTCTGCTACCGGTGGCGCTTCTCTAGCTGCTCGCGCTTAAGGATCTTCCTCTTACGCTTTGCCTCCTCCGCATTCTTCTTCTTCTTCTGCGCCTCGGCATGCGCCCGGTTCACCGCCCACCGCGCTGCGTCCTCGGGAACGGGCGGCGGGGAGGCTCGCACGTCTCTCATCCCCTGTTGGAACGGTGAACGTAAGTAAGGGAACGGAAAATGGTGAGGAGCAAGAAGGCCTCGGAGGCGACAGCAACGCGTGACTTACCAGAGTTATGTACCCCTGCGACGGGCGCATCAGGAACGGGTACAAACCATCGCTCTTCGGCCACCCGTCCACCGTCTCTTTCACCCGACATAGAACCTCCTCGTCGGAGAGGGCGACGACGGACATCCGGATGCCATCAAGCGGCTCATCTGGTCTCATCTCAAACAGGCGCCACCGCCGAGACATTAGCGGCAGCACCCTTCGGCAATGGAAGGCCGCCACAACCACAGCCGCCGTAAGGCCGTGGTCCCGTAGCCTCTCCAGGCCCTCTAGGAGCGGCTGCAGCTTGGGCTGATCCTCCCTCGGGATGCCATACCTCCACTTCTCCGGACAGTCCTCCATGATCCACCCGGTGTAGGGGGGAAGTCCGCTGTCATCGTTGCGGAGGTAGAACTAGCTGGTGTACCAGCGGCGATTGGTTGACGCGAGCTGGGCCGGGATGTAAAGTTGTTGCCGATCTTGCCGCACCTGGAGAGTGCAGCCGCCGGTCCTCATCATCTTCCTCGTACCCGCCGTGCCCGTCGGCTTGGTGGTATGCCCCACTCGGAAGAGATGGAGCCACAGCTCCCAATGAGGGGAAATCCCCAGATACCCCTCGCAGACGGCGATGAAGATGGCCGCCTGCGCGATGGAGTTGGGGTTGAAGTTGTGTAGCTCCACCCAATAGTAATGCGGGAGCGCCCGCATGAATCGGTCCGCTAGCACGCCGAGACCACGCTCGTGGAAAGATACGAAGCTCATGACGTACCCTTCATGTGGCCTCGGCTCCGGCTCACCCAATGGAGCAATCCACTCCGGCCTATCGGGGTCGGTGATCGGATGGAGAAGGCCGTCGTCGACGAGCGACGACAGCACCTCCACGGACACGTCGGACGGCTCCCAAGGATCCACCGGGAGGATGACAGGGCCGTTGGCCATTGTGGGGGAAATGCTATGGCGCAAGCCAAGCCCCGAAACCACCTCAAAAAAAGCGCGCTGCCGTTGTCGACCGATGGGAGGAATATTCCCTCACCGATTCCTTCCTTCAGACTAAGGCTGGGCGCCGAGCCCGTTCTGGTCTAGGGGTTCAAATTTGGGCCCAGGGTTTCGACAGCCGCCCCAGGACAACAGAGTCAGGGACAACTATGGGTGAGCCCGTACATGGCTGAGGCTCGAGCAAGCGATCGCTCGGGATGCCCTAAGTCATGTCCGAGACCAGCAGTGAGTTCTCCAAATGGGATCCCACCGTAGGGAGGCGCCGAGCCCCCAAGGCCGATCGAACGGCCCTAGGACCCACTAGAGAAGCCCTCTGGTACTTTTTGGAGTGCGTCTCTAGACCGCTAGCCGACCCCAATCGAACGGGGCACGGGCCTCCACTTGGACTTACCCGATAACAGCTCACCGGAAGTGTCACTGCTCGCGCCCACCAAGGGTAGCTTGGCATATTCCACCCCTCCTTCTGAACGAAAAGGATGCGCGAGGGTCACATAAAAAGCCAGGGGAACTCCTGATCGCCCTCTCCCTCCGTGCGGAGGCTCGGGGGCTCTTCCTGCAAACCTACCGAGACCCAGCGACCCCGGCTCGCACTCGATGGGCTCGGCAAACAACCCCTCCTTCTGAACAAAAATGATGCGCGAGGGTCACATAAAAAGCCAGGGGAACTCTTGATCGCCCTCTCGCTCCGTGCGGAGGCTCGGGGGCTCTTCCTGCAAACCTGCCGAGACCCAGCGACCCCGGCTCGCACTCGATGGGCTCGGCAAACAACCCCTCCTTCCGAACGAAAAGGATGTGCGAGGGTTGCATAAAAAGCCAGGGGAACTCCTGATCTCCCTCTCGCTCCGTGTGGAGGCTCGGGGACTCATCCTGCAAACCTGCCGAGACCCAGCGACCCCGGCTCGCACTCGATGGTTTGGAAAAACACGACAAAAAGGGCACCGAGCCCGTTACGGTCCAGGGGTTCGAAGGCTAGGCCCCCAAGGGTTTCGACAGCCGCCCCAGGACAATAGAGTCAGGGATGACTGTGGGCAAGCCCGAACATGGCCAAAAGCCCAAGCAAGCGAATGCTTGGGGAGCCCTAAGTCATGTCCGAGACCAGTAGGGAGGTCTCCGAATGGGATCCCACCGTAGGGAGGCGCCGAGCCCCTGGGGCCGATCAAACGGCCCTAGGACCCACTAGAGAAGCCCTCTGGTACTTTTGGAGTGCGTCTTAGGACCGCTAGCCGACCCCTATCGAATGGGGCACGGGCCTCCACTTGGACTACCTGATAGCAGCTCACCGGAGATGTCACTGCTCGCGCCCACCAAGGGTAGCTTGGCATATTCCACCCCTCCTTCCGAACAAATAGGATGCGTGAGGGTCACATAAAAAGCCAGGGGAACTCCTGACCGCCCTCTCGCCCCGTGCAGAGGCTCGAGGGCTTTTCCCGCAACTAGGCCAAGTCCCAGCGACTCGAACTCACACTCATGGGCCCGGCAAACGTGATAAACCTCCTCGCTCAACAGGAACAAAGCCCCTAGAGGAGTAAATCCACTCCTCCAGGGCCTCGGGGGCTACACCCAGCGGGTGCGCTCGCGCGCACCCACCGGAACCATGAGAACAAAACACAATCCCGACAGGAGCCGCTGCAAGACAGAATCTCAACAAAGCCTCGCACTCTCCTCGAGGCTCGGGGGCTACTGTCGGATACCATAAAAGGGGATACCCTAAGCAAGAACCGAAAAGAGTCCTTAGGCCTCGCTTATATCAATGCCAAAGGACGATCACAGGGTCTCGGCCGATTCTCCGACTCGCCCGAGGCCCGCGCCGCAACGATTCTTCGACTCGTCGAGGCCCTCTCACCCGAGGCCGTCTCGCCCGAGGCCCCACCCCACAAGGCCTCGGACGGGTTATCGATTCTCCGATTCGCCCGAGGCCAGCTCGGCAATGACCTCGTCACCTCTGCCTCGACCGACTTCCCTGACAAAGCATCGCGCCCAGTTAATCGCCTTAACCACTCCCATAGCGTCGGCCGCATGATGGCCGATCTGCAGAGTGACCAGCGGGATGGGAGATGGGGACCGAGCAGGATTACACGCCATCTGTGCTCGAGACTATACCCATGTTGTGACGGCCATACTACTGACTGTGCTACCTAATACCTGCTCCAGGAATAGCATGGCGTGGGGAGTCTAGTCCGGGTCACTATAGCCTCGAAATCAGTGTATAGGACCAACTGCTCCCTCCAAGCCTCGGCAATCCACTTCAGGGGCTCGGCAGCCTCAGATTCACGCCCGCCGAGCCCCCCGCGATGGCTCGGCCTTAGCACCAACTGAGCCTCGACTCTTTACATCGCCAACGCATAGCGACCAGCATGTCGTCGGCCATGCCCTGCCCCAGGCTATCACTGGAGCTCCCACGTCGCACAAGATCGGGAGTGATCGGCGCGTTGCTCCAGTGAATCGAGGACAAGACCACTCCGTTGACCATGGCGCCACAGTAGCAAGCTACAGGGCTCAGGCACGCCGCCTCCGCTGGCAAGACCACTACATAGCAAATGCATGTATCACTTCGGTCCTCCCTTCAACTATAAAAGGAGAGGCCGAGGCTGTTTCTAGACAGGGGCGGACACACACGCATACGCGCTCACACGCACACATTGGCCCACAACGGGAGAAAGTCAGACGAACACTCGCATAGACTCACGCTCCCCCGCTGCCTGAGAGCAACGTCTCAAGCAGCCCGCGCCACATCACACAGAGACCTGGGACGAGCTCCCTCTCTCGCCCAGCTTGTAACCCCCTACTACAAGCACTTCGGTGCAAGGAATACAAGACTGATATCTTAGACTGGACGTAGGGCACCAATTGCCTGAACCAGTATACACCTTGTGTCTCTTTGCATCACCATCCGGGATTAGGGGCACACAATTCAAATTCACTGGTTGGTTGAGGACCCCCCGGTCTGAAACACCGACATTACCGTACCAGGACCAAGCAAGGTCAGGGAGGACGAAATAGAGCAGAGGATGCAGCTAGACTGGCGTCGATCGCGTCAACGGGGCCGGTCACGACGCAGGCAGGGTCGGGCTGCGCTGGGTGCGGCCGCATCAGCGGAAGGCGCTCGCGCAGCTGGGGCGAGGCCGTCGCGGTGGCCGACGGCTGCATTGACGCCTCCCCGTGCTGGTGCGCCGTTCAATCTAGCCGCATCGAGCGCTCCCCGCACCGGTACGGCACCCGATCTGGGACGAGAAGGGAGAGGCAGCGATAGATCAGGAGAAGGAGAGGCACCTAGGGTTTCCTGTTGCACAGGAGCAGGCGCGCAACATTTGTAGGAGGCTGCACGCGTAGCGGGGACCCACGCCGACGGCCAAGGGCAGGGCCCGCTCGCGTAGCGCCGTGGCCGGTGGCGGCCGCGGCTGGTGGCCCACGCACTGCGCCGCGCCGTCGTGCCCCGACACCGCTTCGTGCGGTGCGTCGCCGGCACGAGGCGATGCGAGGGGGGGGGGAGGAGGAGGGCGAGGACGGCCGCAGCCACGGGTCGCCGCCGGTGTGAGCCACCGTCGCCCGTCGGGGGAGAGAGGGAAGAGGAGAGAGGATGGGGAAAGGAGAAGCATCTAGAAGCTGAAGCAGGAGGTGCGAATATATTCGTTTGGCCGGATTCCAACGAGGAGCCAGAGAAGCCGAGCAGAAGCTGAGGAGAATCCAGAAAAGGCGAGGAGAAGCACGGGAAACCGTTTACGACGAAATCCGCTACAATAAATCTGAGACGTCCAACGCGAGATCGAACAACCGGGACGATTCGGGGCAACATGAACGACGCTCTTGGCGGCCAAAGCAAACTGCCTTAATATATTAGAATTATACCGGATAACACAACACCTGTATCTTTCCAACTTAACCGCTCGTGCAAGCCATCGATCGTCTAGCACGACTCGCATCACGTTGGTGCAGTCTGTCTACTGTACATCCGTGTGTTTTAGCAAAAAGTAGCACTCGGTTGTTGGCTAGATGTAAAACACATAATTTTCCAACAGACACACATTCGTGTGTTTTACCACAAGCTAGCACTCAGTTGTTGGCTTCATGTAAAACACATGATTTCAATCAGAGAGAAATCAGTGTGTTTTAGCTACCTGTAGCATATGATTTTTTTCACCTTTAGATGTAAATCCAACGGATGTTCTGTAACAGCAAAAGAAGGCCCATCCAGAGCAGATCTATTGTTGTTGTTATATGTAATTTCTGTGCAATTGAAGAATAAAAAAGTAAAGCCCAACAACTAAGAAGCCCATAATAAAAGCCCAAAAGCAGAAATCCATAGATAAATAACAGATATACTTGGGAAAGAAGCAAAACAAAGAAAACAGATCTGCTCTGCGTGGAGAAGGCTCTGCTCACGCAGAGCAGGGGAAAGGGACAGAAATCTGATCGCAAACAACAGGAAATTTGAAGAACAAGAACTAGAAGTTTGATTCATACCTCATCAGCCAAGGTTAGTAGACCAATCTTTTGAATCCAATTTTCTGGTAAATCAATTTCTGTGAAGAAGCAAAAAAAGAAGAAAAAATTAGCAGATCAGATGAGGAAGACTAGAAGAACCTAGATCCAGCACTTGAGGAATATGTAATCATGAGACCTTATAAATTTAGGATGGCAAAGATGGCCTGCTGCTTGTTCTTGCTCCAACAGAGCAGATCCAGCACTTGGGTCGGTTGTAATTGTGGTCTAAAGGCTACAAACAAGTACATTTCAGATCCTACTAATTTCCTACATTGCATCAGTGCCGGATCCAGAAATTTGTTAGGAGGGCGTTAAATTCTACAAGGCTAAAATTTTTGGCACTGATCGTGCTTCTTTCTTGTTGTTGGGGGCGAGTGCCGAAGAAAGCATATTAGTGGATAGCACCCACCATGCAGAAACCACGTAGACCAAATAATACAATGCAAGCAAACATTCCTAAATTCATGGAGATATAGAACAACACATAAGTTATCATGCGCATATCCATCATTTGAGTCTCCAACAATTATTCCAATAATTACATACTCGCCAAGGTGCAACCGTTTCAAGTAGCCGAATGTCTCGCACCTTTGAAGATCACGCTGTAATACCTTTGGCACCACCTGAAAACAGGTCCAGAAAAGTTCCAAAAGATACACAAAAATAGTACATTGGAGCAAAAGTAAATCTAAAGTAGGTGGCATACATCTTCAAAGACAGATGGAGATACCAACGTCAAGTCCATGGCATTTGACAGAGCACTAATAATACTGCAGGGAACCCGAGGGTTCTGGAAAGAGAGTGAAAAAAAAGTAAATTGGGCACACTTAAATCCCTAGCCATATAAACTAATACGCAGAGCATCACACAATGAAGAGCCCAGTAGAATACACGACTGCATAGGATCAACACTTAACGGAACCAAATGAGAAGGGGAGACTGGGCACACTTACTCCTCGTGCGTGCAACGATGTGCACCTCGGGTCTTCTCTGCTGCTCCTCCATGTAAGCGACACAATACCCATAAGAATGTAGTCCAACGGGCCAACAAAAAACACATATGAATCTAGCCAGAATAAGGGAAATATCATACCAGCGTGGGAGGACTAGGGTTTGGAATGCCAGAGAAATCGGGGGATTTGAGCAAGGATTTGGGGGCGGCCCGGTTGAGGAGCCGGCAACGGGGGTCAAGGAAGCAGGCGAGACTGGATCGCGCCGACGCCCTTGACCGGCGCTCACTCCGGCGGCTGGCCCGCTAGATCTATCGGGGGAGAAGGCGGCTCCATGCTCCTCCCGGCAGCGGGGTCTGGCCCATCGCAGCGCGGTAGGGGCCGCGTCAGTGATCCCTAGCTGCGAGGTCGGGGAGGGGTCCCAGTTCCAGCGCCGGCGGCTCGGCGAAATGCGGCGGTGGTGTGCGATGCGGCGGGGAGAAGCCGAGAAGAAGGCCCGTGTCTGGACTGGAGATCCGTTGAGAAGGCTCCGGACGCGCGTGTGCAGTCAATCGAAAATGCAATCGGAGATCTAAGCACGTTTATATACTTTTTCAAGATCAGAACGCCACCCATGCATACGGGAAGAAATACTCCTTTCTAAAACAAAAACGAACGTACTGATACTAGGATTCATACTTATAAATCAACAAAGAGGAATAGAGTTCCTCCTTTTAGCTCATAGATTGCACAACCGGAACAAAAGAAGAGAGGTGACTTCAGCTGTTACCTAACATCTCCAAAAGGAAAGGAATGAACTCTTAATGCAGGGTAGTTGTAAGTCCCATCGTCTGTTTTTTACTACATTGCCTCATTGCGTCATCCACCTATGCTTATAAATATTATTTGGAAATGAAAGAAATGATCAGTAAGTACCTAAATTGGCAAACCAGTAAGGAAATTCAGAAAGAGTGAACAATAAAGATCAAGTTGCAATCTTGTAGTGCAAGGTGGCATTCTAAGTAGAAAGGAACTAAGGTAAGGTAGGTGAGTAAAATGTATAGCAAATCTTCAGGGACTATGGTATAATACATTAACTAAACTACCTGACACAAGCAAACTGATGTAGAGGGGATGTAACCCTGTCATGGAGATATTATTACTTAAAAGGGCTTTGGCATATATAAACCAAGATTAAGCCATCTTTGTTTGTAGGTCTATATTATTTTAGTTTAACTCTAAATAGCTTTTCAAAATGTATCACTTTACTTTGATCCATGAAACTCAAGAGGGGAAGCGTAGGAGGGAAGGGGTTAAGCCATCTTTGTCTGTACTCCTATATAATTTTAGTTTAACTATAAATAACTTTTAATTACGATGAATCACATAAGGCGATGGAACCATAACAAAAACATGTGGTAGTAGGAAAAACTGTTGGTCATGAATAGTCCCATCAAGATCAGATCACCCCTATGAAATTGTAACAGTGTTGTATATTATAATCCATTGAGCGAACTGAATATGAAGAAAACAAACATAAATGAGCTTCAATCTGATGGAACTTTTGTATAAAATTAGCTCTATGAAATCAGGTGTCACCTCAATCCTCAAAAATGAGAAGCTGCTTGTCGACTCTGATAGTACGATTGGTAGTGACCGGCAAAGTCATTGATCCCTTTTGAACAGATGTAATACATTAATTGCTTGAGAAATATATTGCAGTAGAAAAATAAAAGCTACAATAATGGATTGAGGAGAATTTTTTTGAGAAAGAGACCATGAATATACAAGGGTGTGGTTTATTACCTGAAGCCTCAAGGACTGGATGTGTAGTAGCCATACTGTCTTCAGTTACAGGGCTGAAAGAGACCACTGAACAGGCATGTGCGGCATTCATTTGATTAGGGGGAAAATAATATCATCTTGCACATATGACATATTAGACAGAGTTAGAAATTGAAAAATTCGAATCATTAGGGAAAAATAATATCACGATGCATGGAGGAAGATAAAAGAGTTGTTCCATGCTTACCGTGCCTAAAACTAATCATAGTAAGATGCCCTATGGCATATCCACAGGTAGAAGATGATGCCACAGGTAGAAGATGATCTGCAGTCTGCAAATTTTGTAACTCCAAAATAAAAAACAACATATTAACTCAACAAAAATCAAAAGCATGATAGACTGGATTCTCATTCATGTCTCATATCCCATATGTACACCAAAATTACAGGAAACTACCTAAAATAACATGATTTCAATTTAGTAGAGCCTGAAAACGTGCCCCCTCAGGGTTACAGAAACACTATCTTTGCACAACATATTAGTGCCTGAACATGATATGAGATGCTATATCTGATAGCAGACCTCCCAAAGAAAAGCAATACACAAAGCAACCAAAATGAAGTAGGATCATTTATTTGTCTTGCACTGTAGCACAAGGATAATTCGTTTTTAGACATATGACAAAAACCACCTAATACGACAACATGGTAAAGGGCTTTCCTGACATATACTAACTGATCCAGCCTACTGAATCCCTCCACCCAATGGATGTACCCCCAAATCAAGTGCCTGTGCACCTGGCAAAAAATAAAATAAAATACATATGGATGAAATCGGTACATAGGTGCACCAAATCGACCAAGAAAGTATCAAATCTTACCAATAACAGGAACTGCAGAGTGTAAGTTTTTTGTTGAATTTAGGATTGGTACTCGTGTTTAGCAGTGTTTTGAATTCCTGTGAAATACTGAAAAATAACTAGCAGGCGATAAGATCATAAAAAGTAGCCCATGTACTCGTAATAGTTTCTACAATTTGCAGCGACCGATATAGATAGTAATTTTCAGATAATAGTTTTCAGTGTATATTATGCTCCACATCTAGCCAGTGAAAAGTATGGAGAGAGATACGATAAAAACGCTTTACCTTCTTGAAATGCAGAAGTGATAACGAACCTTTGTACAATCAGATGAGCATGGCATCCACTTTACGGCTAGCTGGGAGGCAATTCTGTCCTGGCATTCCTATAAAATTAGAATCCATGTGCACCCAAACAAAGGTAAGAAAGGAAAGCTGAATCCATGTGGACCCAAACGAAGGCAAGAAAGGAAGCAAATTAAATTCATGTAAAATCAGAATCCATGTGCACCCAATTGAAAGGTAAGAAACGAAGCAAATTAAACACCTGGCTCAAATCTCTCATCCACCTCCGGTTTAGTACCTTAGAACAAACTCACACATGATTTGAGGGTCACCATTCTATAAACAAGGGAGAATATAACTATCCTCACACCTTGAAACTAAAGAAAAATGGGCAGGTTGTTGTAAGGGCATGACAATTAAAAATAAGAAAGAATCTAGAGAACAAGAGTAGCCTCAGAAATGAACAAGATAACATCATCTGATCTCTCATGGGTAGGCACAACAGCATGTACTGAGAAATAGCATCATTTGTAGCAATCTATGTTGCACGCATATACAGTGGATGTAGAGAGGAGTGGGGTATAGTGCGAGCACATGAAATTTCTTCTTATTAAGGCAACATTGCAATAAACCTAGCCTAGGGAAGCGGCATGGTAAGATAAATAAATAGATAGCGATACATATATTCATGAACATGCCGTGGGCCTTTGAAGGTCATCAGTCTATATTTCCAAGTTAAATGGGAGTTCATTTTCATCACAAGCTATACAACAAAAACACATGTCCATCACTTGCACCAAGCATTAGAGGGGAAACAGTATTTGGTCATGGACGGAGCACTCATATCAGTAAAAATATTGTGCAGGAATGAAATTCGTACGATAAATACGTGCATCAGATAGCAGTATGAAGCTGTGTCCCAAATTAATATATTTATGCCATCTTAGCTGAGAAAGACGAACAAGGGAAAGCACTGCCAAAAAGAGGCACATGGCCAAACTGAGATGAAACTCGAAGATGAGGACGACCGGCCACGAAGCCATG
Source organism: Miscanthus lutarioriparius (assembly GCA_904845875.1). Taxonomy (NCBI): domain Eukaryota; kingdom Viridiplantae; phylum Streptophyta; class Magnoliopsida; order Poales; family Poaceae; genus Miscanthus; species Miscanthus lutarioriparius. Next base: position 40,113,935 of record CAJGYO010000009.1, read on the forward strand.
CTTCTGCCCCTGCGCCGGCCATAGCATGGCTAGGACCCACCCGCACTGAGGCACATCAGGAGAGGGGGAGAGGCGCGTGCGACGTGTGGGGTAGCGGAGGGGATAGCGGCCGTCTGCCCGCGGCCACGGCCACCGGTGCACCGCCGCATCAGGAGAGAGAGAGAGAGAGAGAGAGAGAGAGAGAGAGAGAAGCGCGGGGGAGGGGGTAGTCGCCGCCGTGGCTCTGCGCCATGGCCGGAACCCGGTCGCGCTGGTGTGCCGCCGCATCAGAGGGCGGCCAACGCAGGGGCCTAGCCGTTTCACCGCCGCACGGGGAGAGAATGAGAGAGACGACAGCACTGGAACGGGCGGCGCGGGGAGGGGCGGCGAGCGGAGAGGGAGCGCACGGGATCGAGAGGCTGGATCTAGATCTAAATCTGGAAGCGAGGAGAAGTCGGTGGAGCAGGATATTTTTTATTGCTGTTGACCTGAAGGAGGGTGACCTGTGGAGCAACAGTAAATAACCGGAAGAGTAAATCTGAACGGTAGAACTGAAATCAAATGGCACAAATTTTTTTTTGCTACCGTGGCCACCCTGGGAGGTGGCGAAAGCAAACCGGCTTAATAATAGTAGATTGGATCTGACCGGTGGGTCCGTGGGCTTAGGGTACATGCTGGTACTGTACTGTTTTATTAGTGAAAAATATAACCCCTCCGTCCCTAAATAACGGTCGTTTACGTTTCCCCGGAAAACAACCTTGACTAAATATATATAAAAAATATTAATATTTATAGTACAAAATTAATATCATTAGATAGATCATTGAATCTATTTTCATAATAAGTTTATTTAGAGATACAAATGTTGCATGCATTTTCTATAAATCCAGTCAAACTTATGGTCGAAAATAAAAAACGACAGTTGTTTAGGGACGGAGAAAGTACTTCTCTCTTCCGTGCTTCTCACTTCCCGAGAGGTTAAATGTACTAAAATTTGATCAAATATATAAAATAAAATATTAATATCTATAGTATATAATTAGTACCATTAAATTGATTCTCAAATCTATTTTTATAATACTTTTATTCAGAGATACAAATGTTGCTAATATTTTTTACAAACTAATTAAAGTTTGACCGGCATGATTCCCACGATGACACTTAGCCTGTCTTAATGAGAGTTTCATTAGAGTTTTATTTGCATTTAATGAGTTGCCACATAAGCACTTTTGATGATGTGGCAAGGTTTTAATAAGAGAGAGAAAAAGTGAGTTTTATGGGAATAAAACTCTTGGCACGAATACTAACTCTCTATGAGTCATGAAATTAAATGTTTATGAAACTCTAGAATAAAACTCACCATTGAGAATGGGTGTTTCATCCATATTTAATTCCATTCTGTCGTCTTGAAAACAACGTAATGAAACTCTCCACTGAAACTGGCCTTAGATACGGACGGAGGGAGTAATGTTTAGGCCTCATTCGGTTAACCCAAAATGGATCATTCCATGCTTAGGAACTATTCTGGCTTGATCAAGATTATACAAATTAGTGAACCATTTTGGCTTGAAATTGTTCCACGGAACCAAACGAGGCCTTAATGTTTTCTTCTTCAACACCAAATTCACGTGGTCCAGAATTTTTTGATTTTCACACTTATTCCTACGACGCCTCCATTATGTTCTTACTAGTATATTGCCTGTGCTAACGCTACGGGTCACAATAAATGAATTTTCTTGGTATGAAACATCCTCAATTTTCCACGAAGGAAAAATTCCACAAAATGAATTATAATATGATGAAATCAAGAACTGATTCCATCATATTATCATATTTCAGTCGATGTCACAGTCATACATCGTAAGATTACAAGAATACAAGATATTACATCACTGGGGAACACACCTATTACATAGTTAATCTAGCGGAAGACTATCGAGTGAAGGCTCCTCCTTCATGGGCATCATTAGAGTTGGCGTAGTGCAGCGTAGATTCCATCTCCGAACCAAACTTGAGCGTAGGCACGAGACCTCCCAATTCTTCTAAAGTCAGCATCTCTGAGAAGCAGGAAATCTGCACACCGCCAGATGTGTGCAGGCCATGGTCATCACCGATGAGCTTTAGTGGAAAAGATAAACAAGGGATCTGGCGATCCTAATATTTGGCTGTGGTTTGCATCCTTAGCGCATGAGAAGTAAATAACATTAGTAATATAGTAATAATATCTAGTTTTTAACACATTCACCACCACGCCATCCATATCCATCCATCCCAAACCATCTCCGCACCACCACATCATATCTCATCTCACACACTCGGGTCGACAGGCCAACTCCCTCTCGGCCTTGTCTCAACGGCCCGCAGCCCCCAAGGCTCACGACCGGAAAATACCCCAACCCTAGAGGGAGGAAAGAAGGACTCATCTCCTATCTAGTTTAAGCGAAACCCGGGAAAGGTCCATAGCCGACGAGTCGGCATATGTATCGATCGATCAACCAAACACTCTGCAGAGGTTTTACATACCCACAAGATTAGCCATCCTCGGAGTCTAGAATCTCCTAGGCAGAATTCCGGTCGCTTGCTAGCCTAGAACAATGCCACCCTACCTCTCAGCCCTGGAACACCCCAAGTCTAGTCTGGGATGGCTGATACTGTGAGTCGTAGACAGAGCCGGGGTCCTCCGGGTGTCAAGAGCTAGGTCCACAAGGCTTCTTGAAGTCTCGGAAGGGTGTGGGGAACTCCATGCCCCGTACCTCCTTGCACACGTTCGCCTAGCAGTAGTGGCATCGCTCTACCAAGTAGTCCAACCGTCCCGCACCATATAGAGCGAGTGGGATGTAAAGGATTCCCAGTGAATCTGAGTACTAGTAAGTCCTTAGGGATGACCAAGCCAGAATGTCTTCATCAGGGTTGCCATTTTACGTGCCACCACAACACCTCCACCCTAGGCTCCTCCCATCACAGGTTCACACCCAAGGCCACCTCCAAATACCATTTACCCACCACAGGTATTCCATATCCAAGTGCTGAGGTAGCACCACATGGCAAGACTCGCCCTAGGCTCGTCGTGATTCCAGCTCGGTCGACACAACCCTCACTGTCCACGCACCCAAGACACACGTAGCACGCTCACACACCACCAAGTCTGGCACCCATAGCCAAACCATTCCCAGGGGGTTCACCACCAGCATCACATCCCCGATATAATGCGAAGTGGAGTTATTAATAAGTATAGTGGTGTAATATGCAAGCAAGCAGGCAAGTAAGCATATATAAACGAGCGAATGCGCAAAGCAGGGTGACGTGGTAGAGTGGGTTGCATTAGGGTAATAATGGCTCAGGTAGTAGCATGCATCAAAGTACTATCAAAGGAATAATTATAAAGCGCTAGCAGTTCTAGATATTATGCAATGTCTAATAGGATTCTCTAAAAGAGGGTGCTGCCATGACACCTGTGATGTAGAGGTAGTAGTGGTACAATTCTCCACTCGTTGGTGTTCCATTAGCGGGGTCACCTCCTCCTGCGTTGACTCCATTCCGCAGTCCTTGTCGTCGTCCACGTTCTCTTGGTCCGATTGTTAGCTACTCCGCGAAGCGACACGCAAGGCAAGAGAGCACTCCACACTCGAAAAGACGACAATACGCAGGAAAAATCCAATAACACCAATGAGGCAATAAGAGATACACAGCTTAGCCCTCTCGGCGGTTGTCTGATTTCCTCGGGCCAAAGAATCACAAGTGGTGGTTTGCTAAGCACAAGCTTAAGTCATGGTCAAGCCAGTATGGCTTTACGATAAACGGTTTAAGCCAGAGCTTATCCAGAGCAAACACCATAGCTCACGATCTTTCGATCCGATGTCATTGAATTGACGGGGATTGGAAGTCGGGCCCCAAGAAGAAGAACGACGGGGTTCGGCTCTTATAGCCTTATCCCACAAGTCACAATTGGACACAAGTAGCAAACAAGAATGATTAACACTATTGTGACTTGGCTCCAACGTACTTCGGCTCGCCCACTATGGTAGAAAGCGGTAGCACAAAGAGATTGGACATCAATGGTTCCCCTTGATCCACATGACACAATAACGTCAGGAGCCAAGAAGAGGGTCGCTCAAGACGGCTAAAGATGCGGGGTTAGCTAGGCACATCCATGTCATGTTCTCAGACACATCTTCGGGAAAGATGGTTTTAGACGGTCGATTGGGTCGACACGCATGGGTCCGAGGTACGACATAAACCATTGCTTTGCTAACTAAAAAGAGATAGTCCGGTCTTTGATCCAATCGCCATGGACAAGGCGGGATCGAACAGAGTGGGCTAATAGGGCAATAACAACAAAGAACGGAGGTCTACTCCTTCCGGCACACACGCCTCGATAGAAGACAGGGCATCGGAAGGAGCGACTCACTAAAGAATACAAGTGCGCAAACCACCCATAGGGTACCCGACCTGGGTGCACTGGCACTAAGTCATCTCTCAGATTCGCAGCGGTGCGGTTGTCACCGTGAGAATTAAAGAAACGCGATGGTCGAACGGGGTACAAGCATACAAGGGCTTGTGCACGAAGAAGCAAACAAAAGCGAAAGAGAGGCGTAGCTCCATGGTCATGGCGAGACGAACTCGCGGCCACAAGCTATACCAACGAGTTGGCAGCCATCGTTCTATGATTGTTATCTCTAGGTCATCTCCCACAAGACTTGGTCATGGAGGGCTCAAAAGCGTGCGGGTGATATCCTCATTGATGTTAGTATCGACATCGAATCCATCACGACCATGTTCTAGGGCTGATGACAGGAGCTAACACTCGTGGTACTATGAAGTCAACTAAAAAGTGAGGGGTCGAGTTACATTCGGCATCACGGTCATGGCGAGATGGATCTTGCGATCGTAACGTCCGAATAAGGTACGATCCCTCAGCCGGCTCGAAGGCTCGGCACACAGGCAACAACACCAACAACCAGCGATAAGAACCAAACATGACCGAAAGACGCATCAACTCGACACAACTGTGGAGTAGCACATTCCATAGCTGGGTGATGGATAGATCCGCACAAGGGCATGGTGCAGACAGATATAGATAGATCAAGATCATGTATTGTAAGTGGACGAACGAGTATAAGAGTGAGCAGGAAGGGCTTTCGTCGGTGTCGGGAATGGCGTTCGACTAGGATTCGACTTCACGGCAAAGATGTGGAGGGCCATAGGCTGTTGTAACTTGTCCCAGAGGGTTGTGGCTTCTTCTAGCCAGCTGAGGCCAGCTACGGCCTGCTGTGGCTAGCTGTGGCTTGCTATGGCTCGCTGTGGCTGGCTGCGGCTGGCTACAAGTGGCTATGGTTGGCCAAGGCTGGCTATGGCTGCCTTTGGCTGGCTGTGGCGAGCTACAGCCAGTTGCGGCTGGCTACATCTTGATATAGTTGGCCAGACGCGGCTGCGGCTGGCCAAGACGTGGCTAAGGCTTGGTCGAATGACGGCTGTTGTTCACGGACTTAGCTCCAGTGGCTATGGCGTTGGCTCGCACACGCGACTCAGCGTAGGACTACGCATGGGCATGCGAACGGCCATGGTGGTGTGGTCCTGAGGCTCACGCGATGTCATGCGGAGGCACGACCGTGCGTCACCACATGCAAGTGAGCGTGCATAAGTCCACGGCTCGTGGCGTGCGTCCATGAATGATGGGGCGAAGCAAGGCTGGAGCTCTTGGGATGGTGTGTGTGCGAGCACGAATGGCAGTGGTCGATTGTAGTGGCCGTAAGGCACATGCCAAGCCACTGTGGTGCTTGCGTGTGAGTGCACGCATGCCCGTGCGGCGAGCGGCCATAAAAGGCTCTGTCTTGGTCTTTGGCTGGCAAGGTGAGGGCAAGTGTCCATGGCTGCGAGGCTGTAGGTCCGTGTGTGATCAGGGGACTTGGCAGCATCGGCGTTCTTTACAGGGTGAAGGTGTCCAAGTGCGCAAACAGATGGCGAGTCAGATCCTTGTGGAGGCTTGGGCACATGAGGTTCCATGAGTGCGGTGTGGCTGTCAGCTATTGCACAGGGGCATCAAGACGATAGCCAAGGGCCATGATCATCGAGGCCAATGGCAAGGCTGGTCCTTTTAGGTCGGTGCACGCGTGAGTCCGTGCGTTGGCTATGGTCGCGATCGCGACGGCATGGTTGGGAGGTCACGATGGTGTAGGGGGCTGCAGGGTGTGTGTCTGTATCATCCGTGTGTGGGGGGTTAGGCAAGTCCAAGGCACACATGTACGCCTCCCAAGCGGAAAAATGAGGGTTATGCTAGCATCAGCTAAACAGGGGTAGTCTAGATGTTGTGTACGATCTCCAGGAGTTCGGTTACGGCCGTGGCTAGGACGTGGCATTCTCGGTGTATTCGATCTCATGGTGGTCACAAAAGGGCGGGCTAGGCCTCACACGAGCGTGTAGCGATGGCAACAGTGCGCTATGGTTGGGCATCCAAGGTCATGGCACGGTGTTTTTCTATGCAACATAAATAGGCTCATGCTAGTGTCATCTGAGGCGTGAGTGCAACGGAATGACACGACAAGTGCATGTGCGTGATGTATCCAAGAGCGTTGGCATCGTGCGGTTGATGAGGTCCCTACAGAAAAACACGGCTCGAAGGCCTGACACATGGAGGGGTCATCGGTCTTGGGCCGGCAACATGTAGGGCTTTAGGAAGGTCTGGCTTTGGTTTGCAACAGCAGCTCGAAGGCTGGGCAGGCATGGGCAAGGCGGCCTCGGTGATAAAGGTAGGAGCTTGGTTCGTGTAGCTCACCGAGGGCTTGCAGGCGATAGGTCGCTCGACGCGGGTTAGGCTCGTTGCCGGTAGCACAGCTACGTCGTCGTAGCCGCTTGGCGAGGTTTGGTTCGAGGCTTGACATAGTGGATGTGGGGGTTGGTCATGGCGTCCGGGCATGCTACGACCATAGGTGGCCTACCAGAGCACGTCCCAATTGGCAACAGCTTGCTGCGGCCTCCTCTGGCCGGCTACAGCCGGTTGCTGGCCAACTGTGGCTTGCTGGTCATGGCCGCGACTGGCTGTAGGTGGCCAGGGTCGGCTGCGGCTAGTCAGGCCTGAGCAGTGGGTGGCCGGAGGGGCGACGGAGTCGGTGAAGGGTGCTACAAGGCCTGCTGCTTCCCTACGAAGTGAAGGAACGTGGCACAAAGGCCAGTCTTAGGCACAAACTCCACTGCGGTGCAAGGAAAGGCGAAAGCTTAGCTTTGGGAGGCTCACCGTCATCAGAGGATGGAGGCTCAACGGCGACGTGCTGCTATAGAACAGCGAGGTCCGATGGACTAGGAGGGGCACGACGCCAGCTCAGAGGTGCTGCGTGATGATGGGGCTTGGAGTGGAGGCGTTGGTGGGTGACCATGGTGGAGGAGCAACCAGCAGGGCGCCGATGCTGGTGCCCTTGGCTTCGTGGATTGTCGGCGCGGGCAACTGCGCGACCATGGTGGGGAAGCAGTGGCGCGTGATGCGCACGACGCCGTGGTAGAGGCCGGGTCCATGGTGGTGGACATGCTTGACATCGGAGTGGAGTGGCTCGGCGAGGCACGCTGGTGGTGTTGCCATGTATGCAGGCTCGGGCGACGTCACGGACGGCGTCGAGGTCGGCGTTCGAGTGGCCATGGCGCTCGGCTGGGAGCAGCCACGTGGCGAGGCAGTGGAGGGCCATGGCTAGCGATGGCTGACCGGCGTGTCTGTGCAGCAGGGCAGGGCAAGGAGGGAGGGAGAGGGATGGAGCGGTGGTGGCTACAGGGGGTCCGGGAGAGGCGCCGACTGTTGTGGCTTTTATAGCACGAGGGTTAGGGCTTCCAGGGGGTGCCGATGATCCTCGGCATCCGTGCACAGGCAGGGACACACGGCGCGAATCGAGGAGCGGAGCAGGTGAGGCGTGGGTGAGGGGAGCTGGCATGCGCGTTGCGCAGCGTGTGAGCGGCGGCGGCGCTGGGAGCTGCCCTCGTCTAGGGTTGGCAAGGGGCGCCTGGGGGCAAGGCTGGGACAAGGCTCTGGTGGGCCACGCGGCTGGCGAGCTGGGCCTATGGGGTGCGAGACGGGCTGGCGGGGTAAGGAGAGGGGGGCTCGGTTGGGCTCCAGCAGCTTGCTGGGCTGGTGCAGAAAAAGGGGAAGTGAAGGAGTGCTGGGCCGGGCCAAGGCGTGAGGGGAGAGAAGAGAGAAGGGAATGGATTTTCCAATTTATGTTTAAATGGTTTTGAATTTGGATTTGAGAAGAATTCACCACATCTTGAGAAGGATTTCCAAGGTGAAATATAAGGCGGTGTTCGAGGAATCTTTCGAAGAGATTCATATAAACTCAAGACGAAATTTCCACGAGTGTTCGGATGGGAATTTTTCAGGGGATATTCGGAAAGACTCGAAGGGGAAATTTGGGGGGAAATTCGGGGGGATCTGCATGGAGTTTGAATAGGAATTTCAAGAGAGGGGTATTGATGGTACTTGAGATGTGAGCTCCAAGAGGGGGCTCGAGATGATTTCCACTGGCGACTAGAGGAGAGGGTCTTTTCCTTTGTTCTCTTACTCCTAGGTCTTATATGTGTGTACCCGCATGTATTAACAACATGCTTACTCATCGTGGTGGTCTACTAGGGGTCTTAGGGTTTAGGGACTCCGGTCCAATGGTCGGCACAAATATAAATGGCAAGTCCGGGTTCTAGTGGGGTTCGGGATTATAGAGAGAGATTCACGGAAGACTCGAAATAATCCCGCAAGGATCACAAGGAGGTTGCTATGGGTTGTGCTCTCCAACAATAATCAAGACTCAAACATAGGACAATTCGAAAACTCCGGCAATCACCTACAAACCATCTACATGTATGCAATGTCTTGTTAGCGAGTTGGACTCATGTTTGACCTAGCAATTACATGTGTCACACATTGCAGGATTTTTTTTAAAATGTTCGTAATTTTGGCTTTACCAAAAACCCGGTTTGTTACATGGTACGCACAAATTCTATCTATGAAAGAAAAATATGTGAGATCAACTGCCATAGATTCAAGTAGCCACATGTTTAAATACATCGAAACAACCAATGTGAAAGGTCCTAATGGCTAGAGGAGGGGTGAATAGCCTATTAAAAATTCTACAACAACACTAAGGCAAGTTATTAGTAAATAAGATGGCGAAGTGAATTTTATGCTAGCACTACACTTGTGTTGCAAGCCACCTACCCAATTCTAAAATCTATGATCTCTAGTATGTCACAACAAGGCTAAGTCACTAATTTACACCTAGGTGAGCAAGCTAGAAAGAGAACTACAACTAAGAGCTACACTAACTAGTTTCAATTACCATAAGCTCTACACAAGTAAAGGCACAATGTAATACAAGAGAGTGATAGAGAGGTATACCACCATGGTAAGAGATCAATCAATGAATATCAATGAATACCAAGGAGACAATCAAGACACAATGATTTTTCCTCTGAGGTTCACTTGCTTGTTGGCAAGCTAGTATCCGTTGTGGCAATTCACTCACTTAGAGGTTCACGCGCTAATTGGCATCACACGCCAAACCTGCAACCGGGTGCCGCACAACCAACATAATATGAGGATCACACAAGCCACGAGCAATCCACTAGAGTACCTTTTGGCTCTCCACCGGGGAAATGTTAAGAACCCCTCACAATCACCACGATCGAAGCCAAAGACAAACACCTTCCTCCTCTCGATGATCCTCACTACACCAAGACATCTAGGTGGCGACAACCACCAAGAGTAACAAGCGAATCCCACAGCAAAACATGAATACCAAGTGCCTCTAGATGCAATCACTCAAGCAATGCACTTGGATTCACTCCCAATCTCAAAAAAATTAATAATGGGTGGGAGGGCTTTAGCTAAGCTCACAAGGTTGCTATGTCAATGCAAATGGTCAAGAGTATAAGCTAGAGCCGGCCAAACACCTTATACAGGCATCCCCTTGAAATAGAGCCATTGGCTCTCTGCTATCAGTTTCCATGACACAACCGGATGTGGCAGAACCTCCTAAGAAATCGGGCCCACGTGCATCTATCGTTGTCTCAACAGACCTTTGATAGCATACACAAGTTCCCAACAACTTAACAGGTCTATCGGGTGTCCTCGAGAAACCCGAATCATCCACGAATCTTTTCCAAACAGGATCCCAATCACAGACATTGCAGATTACAACAATTTTCAATATACATATCGGAGATTGTAAAGCGGAAGACTTAAGTTTTAATATTACAAACCAGTTGTTTCAAACTTACAAAACCATAAGTGTCATACAACCATAGTAGCAGGATAATATTACATTAACATTATTTATTTCACACAAACTAGTGCCTTGTCCAAATGACATTCATCATTCCTCATCGTCATCGACTTCAAACACTGTCATGCAGCAGGGACCAAAACAAGCCTGCGCATGCGACTCACCTGCAACAAGGGTTAACAAACCCTAAGTACAAAAGTACTCAACAAGATTGACCCAACATAAAAGGGGGTGAAGGACTTTAGAGATGCAGGTGTTGGGTCAAGGTAAGGATGTAGCAAGATTCAAAAGTTCTTTGCCAAAAGCTTACTATTCTTGATTCTATTTTCAAGTTTTTACCCTAAGTCTTCTTAGTTCATTATCTCAAACTAAGTGTTCATATCCCATGTTCCAATCCTTCTCATTCCATTCCTTTTCTCAAGTTTTAGTAATTCACTAGTCCTGCATTGCTTCTGTAATGAATCGAGTCTCCATATCCACGGAGCACCGGCAATTCAAATTGATTCAAGTCCCAGCTGGGGATTCCTTATCACACGAAATATGTAGAACTTAATCTTGCATATATCAACCTCACTACCGGATCCTCCTATACTAAGCCGTCTCCACGCCACCCGAGAGCATAGCACACCTCCAATCCGGCCACATTCCAACCATGAGGGTACACGCTACTCCCACCATCTCTTCACTACCAGTGCGTAGGCATTCGTCTTAGTATTGAATTAGCCAAAGTAGGCTTACCAGAGTATGTGACTAGTACTACAAAGTGTCTCGTTCAGAAGATCCACAATGAGTGGCCTTTAAGCGACATAGTTGGCAACATTACCCAACATTCAAGATAAGTCATCCGACTAGTCTCTAGTTCATTCTATCTTCTTTCTTTCTTTGGCCAGTATGCCATCTTTGATTGTATCGAAACTTTTACTTTGAAAGCCTACCATAAAGCACACTAAACAATTCTACGCCTTTGTAAATGAAATCATCTTCAAGGATGGTAAACAATTAACAAGGTAGGCAATGCATCAAGTAGGTAACATTTGAATAAATCAACTTAATGCAATAGGTAACATAGGTGATAAACTTTTTAAAGTAAACAAGGTAATGGTTTAATGCATAAACTAGGAATTGCCTTCGTTGATGATCTCGGGTTCTAGATCAGTACCACAAATATCAAATCCCGAGACAACCGGGGATTCTTCCACAACTTGCTCAACTAGAATCGGTTCACTTTTGGATTCTACACGAAATAATAACATATGCTTCAACATGATGATAATGTAAACATGATGCTTTCATGGTGCATGAAATATAATAACACCTTGAGTACAACTTTCCTTCACGGTACAGTTGCAAGCCAACAAAACCAACTTGCAATTCTACCATCAAGGATCACAGAAAAATGTTTACTAAGAAACTCTACATTCTTCTAAAGAACTACCCAAAGTTTCACTCCAAAGTTCTACCCTTAATGAATGAAATCATTCATTAACTATACTCTAATCAAACTTTAATGATCTAGGGCTTATGACCTAAGTGACTTGACCAAATTGATCTTGAAACCCTACTGGTCACAAAACATGACCAAAACAAGATCAAATTCTAACCTAACACTTAGGGTTTGCTTTTATTCATTTTTTGAATTAATTTGGAATTAAGCTCAAAATGAACTTGTTCCAAATGACCTCAAAATTTTATGCAAGCTTCCTCATGACAAATTAGTGCACCAAAACAAATTTTATAAATTTTTGGAGTTATACAGTGGCCTACAAAAATTATAGAAATTGCATTTATCAATTAATTGACTAAATTTTTGAACATTAAAATTTTATTCAAATTTCAAGTTTCATATTTTTAAACCATAATAGAACATGTACAAAAGCTACACACAAATTTTCAGAATTTTTGAAGCTGTAATTATTTTCCTATGATTTTCCAAAGTTGCTGCACTATTCAAAATTTAGAAAAAAAGAAAATCTCACTGTTCTCTCCCTTCTCTCACTGACAGCCTGGACCCGTTCATCAGCGACACAGAGAGGGCGCACGGCGGCGCTGCCAGCTTCGGCCAACCAAACGCGCCGCGCGGTGAGGTTCCGGCGAGGCGGACTGCACCAGCACGATCTACACCACCCCGCGAACCTATCCAAGCCCTCAGAACAGCAGCAGGCGCACCGGAGGAAGCTCCACGCCGGCCACGCCGGCCATGGGCATGGTGGCGAGACACTCTCCGACGACTGGGCTCCGATAGGGAAAATGATCGAGCATACGAGCAACAGGATGACATGGGGAAGCTAAACCACAAGAAGAATCGACAAGAGGCTCACCGGAGTGGCTTGACCACGATGAGATGATCGTGGCGGAGCTGTGGCCGGTCACGGGCAACAACGCGTTGCGCTGGGCGATTCCGGCCAACCCAAGCGATGCGAGCAAGCCGAAGAGGAGCGCTAGGTCGAGGCGATCACGCTGGCTTAGCTAGGCACGACGGGAAGGGTTCGACGGCGGCTACGGCGAGCGGCGGAGCTGAGCGGTGGCGGAACAGAGCAGAGAAGGAAAGGAAGGACGACGGTGGCGGGTGCTCCTATTTATTGAAGGGAAGGAGGCGTCCGGCGTCGACAGCTCCTGAACGAGTTCGCCACGGAGACGGCAGCGTGTCACCGCGCGAGAAAGCGACGAAGACGGTCGGCGGCAAGCAGCTATGTGGCGCCGGCGGCAAGCAGGAGGTGGCGTTCGGCTTCATTTGGATTTTGAATTATTTATAGAATTGCCACTAAGTTTATTTTTCAAATTACTCCCAAATTTTCTACAGAAGTTGAAAATCTCCAAAAATGAAAGTTGCTCAACTTTTCAAACTCTACAACCTTGCTTTAATGAACATTTTCAAATTCTGCCTCCATTTTGAAATTTGAATTTGGGGTGTATTTGAGCATTTGAATCATTTCAAAATTACTCCAAATTTTATATGTAAACTTTAAAAACTTTGAATACCAAAGTTGATAAAATAAGCTTCAACTTTGCTTTTTGTCACACCCCCAAATTCCAAATGGATTTTGAAATAGACAAAAGGGGCAAAAAGGACTTTTATGATTTAAATTTGAATTCAATTTGATCTGTTTACCTTTTTACTTAATTATGGTTTTTGACCAATTACATGACCCATTAGGGTTATTTGAGTCAAATGACACATGGTCTCACATGATCACATGAAATTTGACCCTTGTGGTCATGATTTTCATTCAGAGTTTTGGATCACATTACATCACATAAATATAACAACTTATGAAATAAAGCTTATTTAGTGAATGCATTCAAAATTTTCTACTTTATGAATGCTTTGCAATGCATATGATGACATGTTAAGTTTTAGTGCTAGGTCAAAACACCAGAGGTGTTACAACCCTTCCCCCTTAAAGAAATCTCGTCCCAAGATTTAAAACTTAGGATTAAGTAATGGAAAAGGTAAATGTGTCAAGCTAACACATCATAACTTTGTTCAAAAGGCTAGTGAGGGGGTTTTCCATTCTTTTGACAAAAGAGACAAGTTACAACATAGACAAGGTATTGTAACTAGATAGAAGCAAAGAAGTCAGGAAAGTTTTCCTCTAAGTAATCCTCGGACTCCCAAGTAGCTTCATCTTCAGTGTGTTGGTTCCATTGTACTTTGTAGAACTTGATTGTACGTCTTTGAGTGACTTGATCTTTCTGATCTAACACTCTAATGGGGTACTCGGCATAAGTCAAGTCAGGTTCTAGTTCTACATCACCAAAGTCGATCACTTGGTCAGGTACTTGAAGGCACTTTTTCAACTGGGATACATGGAAGATATCATGCATAGCTGACATGTGATCTAGTAGCTTGACGCGATAGGCAACCGGTCCACATCGTTGTTGGATTTGAAAAGGACCGACATAATGGGGTGCCAATTGGTGACGGGGGACTCCGTGAGGTCCGGTAGACTTGCGTGCGGTTATCTTGGTCTTTGCAATAGCCTGTAGAAGTTAGGGTAGGACTATAAGGATAGCTTGAGGATAATGGAGGTTAGCAAGAATGGGATTGACATTACTTACCCAACCACTTTTAAGGAGAATTATTATGCAAGGTGTTCAAGCATGATGCATGAATCGATCTTACGAATCCGAGTACAAAAGATTTATACAATCAAAATTACTAGATTTTTAATACATATGACAAACCTAATGATATTATCCGCCACAAACTTTCAAATAAGATAGGATTGAGGCTAGATCAGAGGTAAGAAGAAAGAAATTTGAACTCAAAATATCAAGTTTAATTTCTTTGACACAAATCAGTTTGAAGGTTTTCAAAAGTAACCTACAATGATCTTAGATAGGACCTGCTTTGATACCAGCTGTGGCAGAACCTCCTAAGAAATCGGGCCCACGTGCATCTATCATTGTCTCAACAGACCTTTGATAGCGTACACAAGTTCCCAACAACTTAACAGGTCTGTCGGGTGTCCTCGAGAAACCCGAATCATCCACGAATCTTTTCCAAACAGGATCCCAATCATAGACATTGCATATTACAACAGTTTTCAATATACATATCAGAGATTGTAAAGCGGAAGACTTAAGTTTTAATATTACAAACCAGTTGTTTCAAACTTACAAAACCATAAGTGTCATACAACCATAGTAGCTGGATAATATTACATTAACATTATTTATTTCACACAAACTAGTGCCTTGTACAAAGGCCATTCATCATTCCTCATCGTCATCGACTTCAAACACTGTCATGCAGCAGGGACCAAAACAAGCCTGCGCATGCGACTCACCTGCAACAAGGGTTAACAAACCCTGAGTACAAAAGTACTCAACAAGACTGACCCGACGTAAAAGGGTGTGAAGGACTTTAGATATGCAGGTGTTGGGTTAAGGTAAGGATGTAGCAAGATTCAAAAGTTCTTTGCCAAAAGCTTACTATTCTTGATTCTATTTTCAAGTTTTTACCCTAAGTCTTCTTAGTTCATTATCTCAAACTAAGTGTTCATATCCCATGTTCCAATCCTTCTCATTCCATTCCTTTTCTCAAGTTTTAGTAATTCACTAGTCCTGCATTGCTTCTGTAATGAATCAAGTCTCCATATCCGCGGAGCACCGGCAATTCGAATTGATTCAAGTCCCAGGTGTGGATTCCTTATCACACGACATATGTAGAACTTAATCTTGCATATATCAACCTCGCTACCGGATCCTCCTATACTAAGCCGTCTCCACGCCACCCGAGAGCACAGCACACCTCCAATCCAGCCACATTCCAACCATGAGGGTACACACTACTCCCGCCATCTCTCCACTCCCAGTGCGTGGGCATTCGTCTTAGTCTCGGATTAGCCGAAGTAGGCTTACCGGAGTATGTGACCAGTACTACAAAGTGTCTCATTCAGAAGATCCACAACGAGTGGCCTTTAAGCAACATAGTCGGCAACATTACCCAACATTCAAGATAAGTCACCCGACTAGTCTCTAGTTCATTCTATCTTCTTTCTTTCTTTGGCCAGTATGCCATCTTTGATTGTATCGAAACTTTTACTTTGAAAGCCTACCATAAAGCATACTAAGCAATTCTACGCCTTTGTAAATGAAATCATCTTCAAGGATGGTAAACAATTAACAAGGTAGGCACTGCATCAAGTAGGTAACATTTGAATAAATCAACTTAATGCAATAGGTAACATAGGTGATAAACTTTTTAAAGTAAACAAGGTAATGGTTTAATGCATATACTGGGGCTTGCCTTCGTTGACGATCTCGTGTTCTGGATCAGTACCACAAATATCAAATCTTGAGACAACTGCGAATTCTTCCACAACTTGCTCAACTAGAATCGGTTCACTTTCGGATTCTACACGAAATAATAACATATGCTTCAACATGATGATAATGTAAACATGATGCTTTCATGGTGCATGAAATATAATAACACCTTGAGTACAACTTTTCTTCATGGTACAGTTGCAAGCCAACAAAACCAACTTGCAATTCTACCATCAAGGATCACACAAAAATGTTTACTAAGAAACCCTACATTCTTCTAAAGAACTACCCAAAGTTTCACTCCAAAGTTCTACCCTTAGTGAATGAAATAATTCATTAACTATACTCTAACCAAACTTTAATGATCTAGGGCTTATGACCTAAGTGACTTGACCAAATTGATCTTGAAACCCTACTGGTCACAAAACATGACCAAAACAAGATCAAATTCTAACCTAACACTTAGGGTTTGCTTTTATTCATTTTTTTGAATTAATTTGGAATTAAGCTCAAAATGAACTTGTTCCAAATGACCTCAAAATTTTATGCAAGCTTCCTCATGATAAATTAGTGTACCAAAACAAATTTCATATTTTTTGGAGTTATACAGTGGCCTACAAAAATTATGGAAATTGCATTTATCAATTAATTGACTAAATTTTTGAACATTAAAAGTTTATTCAAATTTCAAGTATCATATTTTGAATCCATAATAGAACATGTACTGAAGCTACACACAAATTTTCAGAATTTTTGAAGCTGTAAATATTTTCCTATGATTTTCCAAAGTTGCTGCACTATTCAAAATTTAGAAAAAAAGAAAATCTCACTGTTCTCTCCCTTCTCTCACTGACAGCCTGGACCCGTTCATCAGCGACACAGAGAGGGCGCACGGCGGCGCTGCCAGCTTCAGCCAACCAAACGCGCCGCGCGGTGAGGTTCCGGCGAGGCGGACTGCACCAGCACGATCTACACCACCCCACGAACCTATCCAAGCCCTCAGAACAGCAGCAGGCGCACCGGAGGAAGCTCCACGCCGGCCATGGCGGCCATGGGCACGGTGGCGAGACACTCTCCGACGACCGGGCTCCGATAGGGAAAATGATCGAGCATACGAGCAACAGGATGACACGGGGAAGCTAAACCACAAGAAGAATCGACGAGAGGCTCACCGGAGTGGCTTGACCACGATGAGATGATCGTGGTGGAGCTCCGGCCGGTCACGGGCAAGATGCGAGCAAGCCGAAGAGGAGCGCTAGGTCAAGGCGATCACGCTGGCTTAGCTAGGCACGACGGGAAGGGTTCGACGGCGGCTACGGCGAGCGGCGGAGCTGAGCGGTGGCGGAACAGAGCAGAGAAGGAAAGGAAGGACGACGGTGGCGGGTGCTCCTATTTATTGAAGGGAAGGAGGCGTCCGGCGTCGACAGCTCGAACGAGTTCGCCACGGAGACGGCAGCGTGTCACCGCGCGAGAAAGCGGCGAAGACGGTCGGCGGCAAGCAGCTACGTGGCGCCGGCGGCAAGCAGGAGGTGGCGTTCGGCTTCATTTGGATTTTGAATTATTTACATAATTGCCACTGAGTTCATTTTTCAAATTACTCCCAAATTTTCTATAGAAGTTGAAAATCTCCAAAAATGAAAGTTGCTCAACTTTTCAAACTCTACAACTTTGCTTTAATGAACATTTTCAAATTCTGCCTCCATTTTGAAATTTGAATTTGGGGTGCATTTGAGCATTTGAATCATTTCAAAATTACTCCAAATTTTATATGAAAACTTTAAAAACTTTGAATACCAAAGTTGATAAAATAAGCTTCAACTTTGCTTTTTGTCACACCCCAAATTCCAAATGGATTTTGAAATAGACAAAAGGGGCAAAAAGGACTTTTATGATTTAAATTTGAATTCAATTTGATTTGTTTACCTTTTTACTTAATTATGGTTTTTGACCAATTACATGGCCCATTAGGGTTATTTGAGTCAAATGACACATGGTCTCACATGATCACATGAAATTTGACCCTTGTTGTCATGATTTTCATTCAAAGTTTTTGATCACATTACATCACATAAAATAACAACTTATGAAATAAAGCTTATTTAGTGAATGCATTCAAAATTTTCTACTTTTTGAATGCTTTGCAATGCATATGATGACATGTTAAGTTTTAGTGCTAGGTCAAAACACCAGAGGTGTTACAACCCTTCCCCCTTAAAGAAATCTCGTCCCAAGATTTAAAACTTAGGATTAAGTAATGGAAAAGGTAAATGTGTCAAGCTAACACATCATAACTTTGTTCAAATGGCTAGTGAGGGGGTTTTCCATTCTTTTGACAAAAGAGACAAGTTACAACATAGACAAGGTATTGTAACTAGATAGAAGCAAAGAAGTCAGGAAAGTTTTCCTCTAAGTAATCCTCGGACTCCCAAGTAGCTTCATCTTCAGTGTGTTGGTTCCATTGTACTTTATAGAACTTGATTATACGCCTTCGAGTGACTCGATCTTTCTAATCTAAGACTCTAATGGGGTACTCGGCATAAGTCAAGTCATGTTCTAGTTCTACATCACCAAAGTCGATCACTTGGTCAGGTACTTGAAGGCACTTTTTCAACTGGGATACATGGAAGATATCATGCACAGCTAACATGTGATCTGGTAGCTTGACGCGATAGGCGACCGGTCCACATCGTTGTTGGATTTGAAAAGGACCGACATAACGGGGTGCCAATTGGTGACGAGGGACTCCGTGAGGTCCGGTAGACTTGTGTGCGGTTATCTTGGTCTTTGCCATAGCCTATAGAAGTTAGGGTAGGACTATAAGGATAGCTTGAGGATAATGGAGGTTAGCAAGAATGGGATTGACATTACTTACCCAACCACTTTTAAGGAGAATTATTATGCAAGGTGTTCAAGCATGATGCATGAATCGATCTTACGAATCCGAGTACAAAAGATTTATACAATCAAAAGTACTAGATTTTTAATACATAGGACAAACCTAATCCTATTATCCGCCACAAACTTTCAAATAAGATAGGATTGAGGCTAGATCAGAGGTAAGAAGAAAGAAATTTGAACTCAAAATATCAAGTTTAATTTTTTTGACCCAAATCAGTTTGAAGGTTTTCCAAAGTAACCTACAATGATCTTAGATAGGACCTGCTCTGATTCTAGCTGTGGCAGAACATCCTAAGAAATCGGGCCCACGCGCATCTATCGTTGTCTCAATAGACCTTTGATAGCGTACACAAGTTCCCAACAACTTAACAGGTCTGTCGGGTGTCCTCAAGAAACCCGAATCATCCACGAATCTTTTCCAAACAGGATCCCAATCACGGACATTGCAGATTACAACAGTTTTCAATATACATATCAGAGATTGTAAAGCGGAAGACTTAAGTTTTAATATTATAAACCAGTTGTTTCAAACTTACAAAACCATAAGTGTCATACAACTATAGCAGCGGGATAATATTACATTAACATTATTTATTTCACACAAACTAGTGCCTTGTCCAAAGGCCATTCATCATTCTTCATCGTCATTGACTTCAAACACTGTCATGCAGCAGGGACCAAAACAAGCCTGCGCATGCGACTCACCTGCAACAAGGGTTAACAAACCCTGAGTACAAAAGTACTCAACAAGGCTGACCCGACGTAAAAGGGGGTGAAGGACTTTAGAGATGCAGGTGTTGGGTCAAGGTAAGGATGTAGCAAGATTCAAAAGTTCTTTGCCAAAAGCTTACTATTCTTGATTCTATTTTCAAGTTTTTACCCTAAGTCTTCTTAGTTCATTATCTCAAACAAAGTGTTCATATCCCATGTTCCAATCCTTCTCATTCCATTCCTTTTCTCAAGTTTTAGTAATTCACCAGCCCTGCATTGCTTCTGTAATGAATCAAGTCTCCATATCCGCGGAGCACCGGCAATTCGAATTGATTCAAGTCGCAGCTGTGGATTCCTTATCACACGACATATGTAGAACTTAATCTTGCATATATCAACCTCGCTACCGGATCCTCCTATACTAAGCCGTCTCCACGCCACCCGAGAGCACAACACACCTCCAATCCAGCCACATTCCAACCTTGAGGGTACACGCTACTCCCGCCATCTCTGCACTCCCAGTGCGTGGGCATTCGTCTTAGTATCGGATTAGCCGAAGTAGGCTTACCGGAGTATGTGACCAGTACTACAAAGTGTCTCGTTCAGAAGATCCACAATGAGTGGCCTTTAAGCGACATAGTCGACAACATTACCCAACATTCAAGATAAGTCACCCGACTAGTCTCTAGTTCATTCTATCTTCTTTCTTTCTTTGGCCAGTATGCCATCTGTGATTGTATCGAAACTTTTACTTTGAAAGCCTACCATAAAGCATACTAAGCAATTCTACGCCTTTGTAAATGAAATCATCTTCAAGGATGGTAAACAATTAACAAGGTAGGCAATGCATCAAGTAGGTAACATTTGAATAAATCAACTTAATGCAATAGGTAACATAGGTGGTAAACTTTTTAAAGTAAACAAGGTAATGGTTTAATGCATAAACTGGGGCTTGCCTTTGTTGACGATCTCGTGTTCTGGATCAGTACCACAAATATCAAATCCCAAGACAACCGGGGATTCTTCCACAACTTGCTCAACTAGAATCGATTCACTTTTGGATTCTACACAAAATAATAACATATGCTTCAACATGATGATAATGTAATCATGATGCTTTCATGGTGCATGAAATATAATAACACCTTGAGTACAACTTTCCTTCACGGTACAGTTGCAAGCCAACAAAACCAACTTGCAATTCTACCATCAAGGATCACACAAAAATGTTTACTAAGAAACCCTACATTCTTCTAAAGTACTACTCAAAGTTTCACTCCAAAGTTCTACCCTTAATGAATGAAATAATTCATTAACTATACTCTAACCAAACTTTAATGATCTAGGGCTTATGACCTAAGTGACTTGACCAAATTGATCTTGAAACCCTACTGGTCACAAAACATGACCAAAACAAGATCAAATTCTAACCTAACACTTAGGGTTTGCTTTTATTCATTTTTTTGAATTAATTTGGAATTAAGCTCAAAATGAACTTGTTCCAAATGACCTCAAAATTTTATCCAAGCTTCCTCATGACAAATTATTGTACCAAAACAAATTTCATAATTTTTGGAGTTATACAATGGCCTACAAAAATTATGGAAATTGCATTTATCAATTAATTGACTAAATTTTTGAACATTAAAAATTTATTCAAATTTCAAGTTTCATATTTTAAACCATAGTAGAACATGTACAGAAGCTACACACAAATTTTCACAATTTTTGAAACTGTAATTATTTGCCTATGATTTTTCAAAGTTGCTGCACTATTCAAAATTTGGAAAAAAGAAAATCTCACTGTTCTCTCCCTTCTCTCACTGGCAGCCTAGATCCGTTCATCAGCGACATAGAGAGGGCGTACGGCGGTGCTGCCAGCTCCAGCTAGCCAAACACGCCGGTGGTGAGGTTCCGGCGAGGCGGACTGCACCAGCACGATCTACACCAGCCCTCAGAACAGCAGCAGGCGCACCGGAGGAAGCTCCACGCCGGCCATGGCAGCCACGGGCACGGCGGCGAGACACTCTCCGATGACTGGGCTCCGACAGGGAAAATGATCGAGCATACGAGCAATAGGATGACACGGGGAAGCTAAACCACAAGAAGAATCGACGAGAGGCTCACCGGAGTGGCTTGACCACGGTGAGATGATCGTGGCGGAGCTCCGGCCGGTCACGGGGAAGAACGCGTTGCGCTGGGCGATTCCGGCCAACCCAAGCGATGCGAGCAAGCCGAAGAGGAGCGCTAGGTCGAGGCGATCATGCTGGCTTAGCTTGGCACGACAGGAAGGGTTCGACGGCGGCTACGGCGAGCGGCAGAGCTGAGCGGTGGTGGAACAGAGCAGAGAAGGAAAGGAAGGACGACGGCGACGGGTGCTCCTCTTTGTAGAAGGGAAGGATGCGTCCGGCGTCGACAGCTCCCGTACGAGTTCGCCACGGAGACGGTAGCGTGTCACCGTGCGAGAAAGCGGCGAAGACGGTCGACGGCAAGCAGCTACGTGGCGCCGGCGACAAGCAGGAGGTGGCGTTCGGCTTCATTTGGATTTTTGAATTATTTACAAAATTGCCACTGAGTCCATTTTTGAAATTACTCCCAAATGTTCTACAGAAGTTGAAAATCTCCAAAAATGAAAGTTGCTCAACTTTTCAAACTCTACAACTTTGCTTTAATGAACATTTTCAAATTCTGCCTCTATTTTGAAATTTGAATTTGGGGTGCATTTGAGCATTTGAATCATTTCAAAATTACTCCAAATTTTATATGTAAACTTTAAAAACTTTGAATACCAAAGTTGATCCTTATAAAATAAGCTTCAACTTTGCTTTTTGTCACACCCCCAAATTCCAAATGGATTTTGAAATAGACAAAAGGGGCAAAAAGGACTTTTATGATTTAAATTAGAATTCAATTTGATTTGTTTACCTTTTTACTTAATTATGGTTTTTGACCAAATACATGGCCCATTAGGGTTATTTGAGTCAAATGACACATGGTCTCACATGATCACATGAAATTTGATCCTTGTGGTCATGATTTTCATTCAGAGTTTTGGGTCACATTACATCACATAAAATAACAACTTATGAAATAAAGCTTATTTAGTGAATGCATTCAAAATTTTCTACTTTATGAATGCTTTGCAATGCATATGATGACATGTTAAGTTTTAGTGCTAGGTCAAAACACTCGACGACTGAGGGTAGGCTCCGCCTCGCCCGACGTCTGAGGACAGGCTCCGCCTCACCCGACGGCTAAGGGTGGGCTCCGCCTCGTCCGACGACTAAGGGCGGGCTCCGCCTTGCCCGACGTCCTAGGGTCGGCTCCACCTCGGCTGACGGCTGAGGGCTGGCTTCGCCTCGCTCAATGGCTGAGGGCTAGCTCCACCTCACCCGATGTTCGAGGGCCGGCTCCACCTCTCCTGATGGCTGAGGGCTGGCTCCACCTCACCCGATGTCCAAGGGCAGGCTCTGCCTCGCCCGACGTCTACACCCTGCCCCTTCATAATGATGGAGCACATGGTAAGATAGGACACTTAGGTCAACTGTAGTACCGAGGACCATGCCCTGCGCACCTGCGAGAAGGTACCATCAAGATATGACGGGACGGACGCTTTAAGCCCTCCTAGGCATGGCAGAGCCCAAATAGTGTTGTAGGCGCCGACTTTTGTCCTACAGTGTTGTGGGCGCTGCCATCAGCCCTCGAGCGTGGATCCTAACATAGGCATACAACAACCACTACAGTCCAAGATGGAACTCACATCATCAATTGTAACGAACGCATGGTCACTTCCCCGTCTGCTCCCCGTAGGGTCACAGCTCGGTATCCTGACGCGCCGCATCGTCCGCTGGAGCAGGATGGGACGTAACCACTTGCTGAAACAAAGCCAGGGAACGGCCATGTCAGGATCAGCGAACATGCTATCCCTAGCATGGTTTGCCTTGATAGTTGGAGGATCAAGGGAAAAGGAAGACCCAGCGCCTTCGTCAGACCGTCTCTACCTTTGGTTTTTTCTTCTTTCTCCCACCTGTAACCCCCTGCTCCCCCTTGGTCTGTAAAAGGGAGGGCAGGGCACCCCACTAGAGGGATGGATCGATTCTCATACACAACACATCACTCAACACACAGCCAAGCAGCAACAGAGCTCTTGGCATCCTTTTGACCCTTCCATCAGAGACTTGGGACCTGTCCCTCTCTCGACCATTTGTACCCCCTACTACGAACCCTTTTCGGTGCTAATAACACGAGGAGCAGCAGACTGGACGTAGGGAAATTCTGCCCGAACTAGTATAAACCTTGTGTCTTTTAGCGCACCATCTGGGCCTAACGCGCAATAAATATAAATTTACTAGTTGGTGTTTATTCGAAACACCGACAGTTGGAACGCTAGGTAGGGGCCTTTGCACGTTCCACATCAGGCCATGGATGGCTAACAACAGCATCAGTTGGGTCCTAGGCACACACGTGCACTTTGGGAGCCTATACTTCATCATCATGGTGGGGGGAGAGTTGGCATTGGCTCACGCCGCCATCCAATCTCTCCCCTCCATCGGCATCAACCACGAGAGGTTTGAGCGCCAGCTTGGTGTCTCCCATGGACCCCAACAGTCCGGGGAGGACTAGTGCTGCCTCACCCTTTCCAACGACAACAACATGGCATGGTTTTCTAGAGGAGGGTCCCTCTCTCTAGAACACCACATATGGAGCGCCCCGACAACGCTTCTGTTCGGTCTCCGCAATGCTACGGCGACCGTTAGCCACCTTATGGCACGACGCATGGTTTAGCCGTCCGCGAGCAATGAGTTCATGGGGGTAATCGAACACATCATGGAGTCTCTCCACAATCTCCTCACAGAGGAGCCGGGGTCATCCTTTGGCTCTGACTCTAGCAGGGGGAGCCACCACCCCTCCTAGGACTGCTTCATGACGGGTACCCCCGAGGGGCATGTCGAAAGCATCTCCGTGGAGGAGGCTACCCTAGCGGGCAACCTCAGTGGTGAAACCAAAGGGGAGACAGTGGCCCCACCTCACATGGGGGTGGAGTAGCTGAGAGCCTGAAAGCGGGAGATCGATGAAGCTAGACTCCAGCTTGTGCGGGAATACGCGCCGTAGCCCATGATGTAAACCGAAGGATCATCGCCGACGATGAAACCCTTCCTCACTTTGCTCGGGCAACCTAGAACATCACCACCGCAATAGCCTTGATCCATGGCCTTCTAGAGGCCACAATGCCCGAGGATCATCGAGCCCACCGTGAGATTCGCACGCTGCTTGAGCGTGTGGTGGCGCAGCAGGTGGAGATCTCATTGTTTCGGCGACGCGAGCTTGACACCAGCTAGCATACGCCCTTTGGGTGTCTTGGTAGGGATGCATCGGTCCACTAGGCACCACAAGGTGGTAGGCAGCATGCTGCGGTCTAGATACATTAGTGTCTCGACCGTAACCGCGATGCACGCAGCACTCTCGACGCCCGCAGACATACCTACAGTGACCCGAGAGAAGGAGCCCACCGTGGCTATCATCCTCATCGTGGCGGGCGCTAGAACAGCGGTGAGGACTGGAGCCCGAACCCCGACCTATCAGGCCCTCAGGCCTTTGGCCGGCACATCCTCAATGTTGCTTTCCGCCAAGGTACCGACCACCTACCAATATCCCTAAGTACTCTGGGGAGACAAACCCCTGACTTTGGCTCGAAGACTATCGGCTTGCCTACCAAGCCGGTGGTGCAGATAATGATGACTTCATTATCCGCAACCTTCCACTGTTCTTAGCCGATTCAGCACGATCATGGTTGGAACACCTACCGTCTAATGCGATCTAGAGTTGGGCAGATCTGAAGGAGATCTTTGTGGGGAACTTCCAGGGCACATACAAGCGCCTTGGGAACCCATGGGACCTCAAGAACTGCCGTCAGAAGGCCGGTGAGACCCTCCGAGGGTACATCCAGCGGTTCTCCTGGTAGTGCAATGAGCTCCCTAACGTCGCCGACGCTGACGTTATAGGAGCCTTCCTGTCCGGGACTACCTACGAGTCTTTGGTTCACAAGCTAGGGCACAAGGGCCCATGGACCACCAAGGAACTCCTGGACATCACCACCAGCCATGCCTTAGGAGAAGAGGCGGTCGGAGCGATCTTTGATCGTCTCAAGGGCAAGGCAAGGCAGGATGAGGGTGTCGGCGAAGGCACCTCCAATCATTCCGCCAAAAGAAAGAACAAGAAGCAATGGCGCGAGGACTCGCTCGTGGCCACTGCTAACCACAAGGGTGGTCAGAAGCCCACAGAGGGCACTCTGAACCACTTCAAAAAATTAATCGAGGGGCCATGCCCGAACCACGCCTTTCCAGTGAAACATCTGCTCAAGGACTGCAGCCTCATGTGGCGGTTCTTGTCTGGAGGCTCCAGCAAAGGGGAGCAGGGAAAGGACCCTGCCCCCACTGCGGATGACGCCGAGGAGAAGGACAACGGCTTTCTAGTGCCGGATGGTTGCCTTATGATCTTCGGGGGATCAGCGGCCTATGACTCCAAACGCTGCTAGAAGGTCACGCGCCACGAGGTCTATAAGACTGAACCGGCCATGCCTGCCTTCCTCTAGTAGTTAGAGTCCACCATAATATTCGATCGGGCCGACCATCTGGATAGCGTCCCGCACCCAGGGAGATATCCGCTCGTGGTTGACCCGATCGTCGGCCCAAAGTGACTCACCAAAGTACTGATGGATGGGGGCAGCGACCTCAACATCATGTACGCAAAGACGCTTGATGAGATGGGCATCGACCGGACACGCCTCCGCCCAACGCAAGCACCTTTCCACGGCATCATGCCCGGGAAGTAGGCCATGCCACTTGGGTAGATCGATTTGCCTGTCACCTTTGGGGATCAGTTCAATTACAGAACTGAGACCCTCACCTTCGAGGTGGTTGGGTTCCCCGGAACTTTCCGCGTCATCCTAGGATGCTACACGAAGTTCATGGCCATTCCCAACTATACATATCTCAAGCTAAAGATGCCGGGGCCCCATGGGGTCATCACCGTCGGCACCTCCTTCCAGCGGGCCTATGAGTGTGAGGTCGAGTGCTGTGGCCACGCCGCAGCGATCGTCGCCTCTGGGGAACTCGCCGCCCTAAGGGAGGAGGTCACCAAAGAAGCGCCCGACGCCAAGAAGTTGATCAGGTCGTTTGAGCCATCAAAGGGCTCTAAGGAGGTCCTCATAGATCCCAACAGCTCCGAGGGCAAAACGGTACGCACTGGTACCACGCTTTCCTCCGAATAGGAAAGCATGCTCGTTAACTTCCTCCACGACAACAAAGACATCTTTGCATGGGAACCCTTGGATATGCCAGTCATTCCGAGGGAGGTCACTGAGCATACCTTGAAGATCCACCCAGGCTCCAAGCCGGTGAAGCAATGCCTGCGTCGCTTCAACGAGGAGAAACATAGGGCCATCGGTGAAGAGATCGCAAAACTATCGACTGCTGGATTCATCAAGGAAGTATACCACCCAGAGTGGTTAGCCAATCCCGTTCTTGTATGAAAGAAGAGTGGGAAATGGGGGATGTGTGTAGACTATACAAGTCTTAACAAAGCATGCTCAAAGGATCCGTTTCCTTTGCCATGCATAGACCAAATAGTCGACTCTACCTCGGGATGCGAAACCCTCTGCTTCCTTGATGCGTACTCTGGGTACCATCGAATCACGATGAAAGAATCTGACTAGCTCACGGCATCATTCATCACCCCCTTCGGATCGTTCTGCTATGTTTCAATGCCGTTTGGTCTGAAGAACACTAGGGCTATGTACCAACGCTGTATGCTCAAATGCTTGAGGGGACCTCATCGGGCGAATCGTTGAGGCCTACGTTGATGACATCGTGGTTAAGTCCAAACAGGTTGACCACCTCATTGCCGATCTTGAGTAGACCTTTGCAAAACTCTAAGCGAATGGCATCAAACTCAACCCCGAGAAATGTGTTTTAGGGTCCCGAGGGGCATGCTGCTCGGCTTCATCATCTCCGAGCGCTAGCATCGAAGCCAACCCAGAGAAAATCTTAGCCATCACAAGGATGGTCCCGATTTAGAACATAAAGGGGGTTTAGCGAGTCACAGGGTGCCTTGCCGCACTCAGCCGATTTATCTCGTGCCTCAACGAATGAGGTGTTCCCCTTTATCGCCTCTTGAAGAAAGCCGACCACTTCAAGTGGACATTCGAGGCCTAGGAGGCACTTGACATGGTCAAACTGCTTCTGACAAGGGCCTCGATCCTGGTTTCATCAAGCAACGGAGAATCCCTCCTGCTATACATAGCGGCCACCATGCAAGTGGTCAGCGCCGCCCTAGTAGTAGAGCGGGAGGAAGAGGGGCATGCCCTCAAGGTGCAGCGCCCTATGTACTTCATCAGCGAGGTACTATCCGACTCCAAGACCCGCTACTCCCAAATCTAGAAGCTCCTATACACCATCCTCATCACCAAGAGGAAGCTACGCCACTACTTCGAGTCATACCCCATGACGGTCGTGATGTCATTCCCCCTTAGCGAGGTCATCCAGAACTAGGACACCATGGGAAGAACCGCAAAGTGGGTGCTCAAGTTGATGGATCAAGGCATCACGTATGCCTCCCAAATGGTGATCAAATCCCAGGTGTTGGCTGACTTCATTGCGGAATGGACCAAGGTCCAAACACCACCGGCGGTCGTCGATTAAGAGTCTTGGACGATGTACTTTGATGGATCGCTGATGAAGAAGGGTGTTGGCACAGGGCTGGTCTTCGTATCACCCCTCAGGGTCCGCATGAGGTACATGGTTCATCTCCATTTCCCCTCATCCAATAATGTGGCTGAGTATGAAGCACTCATCAATGGCCTACACATCGCCATCGAGTTGGGCATCCGACTCCTCGACATCTGGGGCGACTCCTAGCTGGTCGTTAGCCAAATCATGAAGGAGTCAAGCTGTCATGATGCCAAGATGGCTGCGTACTGCCAAGAAGTCCAACAACTGGAGGACAAATTCAACGGCCTCAAACTCAATCACATCCCAAGGCGCCTCAAAGGCGGCCGACGTACTTGCAAAAGCGGCGTTCGGTCGAGAGCCGATGCCAATGGGTGTCTTTGCTAGCGACCAACACAAACCCTTGGTGCGCTATGAAGGATCAGGATGGGCCGATGATGGCCTATCTGATCTAGCCTCGGGGGCTAACCAACCGATGGCTCCCTCGCCCCGAGGTCATGGAGCTTGAAGAGGATCCAGCAACAGAGCCCGACCCTCTGATCGACTAGAGAGCACTCTACCTCGACTACCTCCTCCGTGATGCACTGCCAAAGAACAAGATGGAAGCTCGATGGCTCGCACGTCGCGCCAAATCCTTCGTTCTTGTAGAAGATGAACTCTACAAACAAAGCCACACTAGGATCCTACAACTCTGCATCCCATCGAACAGGGGAAGCTTTTGCTAAGTGATATCCACGGTGGGGTATATAGTCACCACGCTACGCCTAGAACCTTGGTTGGGAATGCGTTCTAATAGGGCTTCTACTGGCTCACTGCAGTAGCCGACGCTGAGTAGATCGTATGCACCTACGAAGGGTGCCAGTACTACGCTCGACAAACTCACCTCCCGGCCAAGCACTCTAGATGATCCCCATCACATGGCCCTTTGTGGTCTGGGGGCTCGATCTGGTTGGGCATCTCAAGAAGGCGCCCGGGGGCTACACCCACTTACTTGTCACCATAGACATGTTCAAAAAATGGATCGAAGCTCGGCCGATCTCCATGATCAAGTCTGAGCAAGCTGTGTTGTTCTTCCTCGACATCATCCATCGCTTTGGAGTACTGAACTCCATCATCATGGACAATAGTACACAGTTTACCGGCAAGAAATTCCTTCGATTCTATGATGAACAACACATTCGGGTCAATTGGGCCGCCGTCGCACAAACGACATGCTCCTACAGGGCCTCAAGCCTAGGATTTTCAACCGGTTGAATAAATTTGGTGCACGCTGGGTCACTGAGCTCCTCGTGGTGCTCTGGAGCCTAAGGACAACTCCTAGCCAGGCCACTGGCTACACGCCTTTCTTCATGGTCTACGGTTCCAAGGCCGTCCTCCCAACTGACCTTGACTATGGAGCGCCAAGGATCAGAGCATACGATGAACAGGGAGCCTAGGCATCCCACGAAGATGCCATGGACTAGCTAGACAAAGCTCATGATGTCACCCTCCTCCGCTCAGCAAAATACCAGCAGGCGCTGCGTCGGTATGATAGCCGATGAGTACGGGACCTAGCCTTCAATATCAGGGACCTAGTTCTCCACCTCGTGCAGAGCAACAAGGACTATCACAAGCTCTCCCCGCCCTAGGAGGGGCCATACGTCGTCGCGGAAGTACTCCGACTAGGCGCCTACAAGTTGAAAACCATCGACGGCGAGGTCATCACCAACGCCTGGAACATTGAGCAGCTATGTCATTTTTACCCTTAAATAAATGCATACTTTCCCTTATCAGTTTTTATCATAAAAAATCCTCGATCTTTCATGACACCCGACCCCTACAAAGTGCGAGGGGTCGGACCTCACCCGGGGGTTGATATAAGTACGTTTATCTTGCAAACACTCTCAGTGTTATCTTGCAAACATTCTCTGTGTTTTCCCTCTTTTCTCATGGTAAGTCCTAAAGACTAGGATTTCGAGAAACAAAATCTGAGTATAACTGGTAGGACTGTAGGAAACCCACACACCAGCGGCTACGTCCTCCTTGCTCACCAGCGTGATCAGAATTGGCTCACCCGCACTCCGAGTTTTTTGCGACCTTAACTATGGGAAGGGTCGGAAGGCACTAAACCTCTTTTACAAAAAGAGGGAGAAGAGCCGAAAAGTTGTTTGCCGTAATGAAATTTAAGAACTTGTTCATTTTTTGCACAAATTCATCGCTTAGAAAGTGATTTCATCACAAAAAGGGACTGATGTATTCATAAATACATAAAATAGTTCACACGAGGGCTCCCCCATAAATTAAACGATTACATCTGCTAACCATTTCTACTCTAAGTACTACTACGGTTGTCGCGCCACGCTCTCCATCGGCAACGTCCTACCGCTCCGTAGGATCCCCGAGGATGCCGTCGTTGCAACGTCGGGGACCACGTCGGTGACCGTGGCACCTTTGTTGGGGCATCCAGGGACTACGCCATCGTGATCAGCCGTAACCTTGATAATGGCACATGGACGAGGGGCGCTCCCCACCAAAGAAAGGCCGCCATGGTTGATGGATGTCTCTGACATCTCATCAAGCTTCATGAACTGGCCGATCTGAGCGGCTGCAAGGGTGAAACCCCCCATCGACGTAGTCCTGGGTGGCTTCCCCACCAACAAGGCTTGCTCGGAGAAGATTCGCTGGAAGAGGTCCCCGTACGGCTCCATTCCGACGAAGGCCTCACGAACAACAACAAAGCCGACGACGCTCAGCACCCCTAGTGCGCCTCCTCCTTCGGCAGAAGCGGCCCCTTCTTGGCAAAGGCGGCCAGCACCATCTCATCTACGTTGGATGACCTCCAGCTCGACATGTACTCTGAATTCACGCGCGGATCTATGAGTTTTTCTCTCCCTGGCATTACCCTCTCTTACTTAGGAACCGCTACGACGCACGAACGCATACAGTGAAAAGGAAGAAGGACAGGAGGTAGCAGCTCAAGAATAGGTGAAGGAATGGGGACAAGAACCCCCTCCCTCCCCCTATTTAAGTAGGAGATGCAGCAGGAGAAGAAAGGCGAAAGGTTGGGATGAAAAACCCTCTCCCTTCCCCTATTCAATGCAGATGGGAAATCGATGCTGACGGGAATTCAAGGGGACATGCCTAGACCGATGGGACGTGCTCTGATCGATTAGACTTTGCCTAGTCAAAAAGGAGGTTGCCTAGGCATGGTCCACCACTACCGCACGTTGGGCGCGAGAATCAGGGTGCACCCGCATGCAGGCGATTCTTCGCTTCCCAGGCAGGACCTGGAATGACCCAACGATGGGACCTCCACCAAGGGGAGCCCAACGGGCCTCCTAGGTCGATGGAATGGCCTAGGGGAATGCTGAATGAATGGTCGCCAAAAGATAAGCACCTCTGTTTACTTACTTTGCCTTTTAATTTCATTACCGAGCCTCCGACCCCAGCAACGATAGGGGCACGGACATCGCTCGGGGGCTACCGAGAGTGTCTACCTATTTAGACATCCTCTTCGCCCGACCCCTCCTTATGCTTAAAACCAGAGACACGGTGTGCGGGTGTAAAACTTTGAGTAAAACTGGATGAACCGCTAGACCCTACGCCCCGGTGGCTATGGTGTTTTTGTTCACCAGCATAATCGAATTCATAGTTCCCCGCACCCCAAGCTTTAGCATCCGCCTTCTTGAGAAGGGTTCGGAGGGGTCCTCCTATAGAATCTCCTTCAAGGAGAAGCTGTTAGGTCGCCTAAATCAATTGAACGGCTCAGATTGCCACCGAGAGAAAGAAACAAAAAATTGCGATGCTCGTATAGGTTACACCGGCCCCATAGCGAATGTCAGACTCGAACCCCACATGAACATGTCCTAGTAAGAGCTTCCAGTCGCTCATGCCACCATGGTAACATCATTGACCCCCGCTTTCATTTCAATTAAATCATACATTAATCCCATACATCCAAAACATTGCATATGCAATTGCTGCATCTCAACGCTTCGTGTTGCGTCACGAAGCGGTAGTCGCCTCATTCGATATGAGCGGCAACTAACCGAGGTTCAAAGGCTAGCCACAAAGGGCTCGAGGCCACCTCACGTCAAATAGAGCTAGGGGAGAAAAACTAAGATGAGCCCTAGTGGCCTTGCCCGACCCCGCTCAAAAGTGGACAGGGACTTCTTGACCTTTCTCGTTCGATTCTAAACCTCGAGCCAAACCCACAGAATCTCCATCGAGGAGAGGCCAACGGGCCACCTGAGCCTATCGAACGGCTCGG
Organism: Miscanthus lutarioriparius; assembly: GCA_904845875.1. Taxonomy (NCBI): domain Eukaryota; kingdom Viridiplantae; phylum Streptophyta; class Magnoliopsida; order Poales; family Poaceae; genus Miscanthus; species Miscanthus lutarioriparius. The sequence continues at coordinate 40,146,523 of CAJGYO010000009.1, forward strand.
GCATCTATCGAGAGGCGGGTTAAGAAGTAGTGGAATGCCACATGAGGGTTGTGCCGACCCCATTAGCGAATAATGGACCCGGATTCCACATGAATGTGCCTGTTAGCGAGCTCATTGAGCATGGCGCTCGAGCCATCGAGGCAAGTGTAGTTAGCTCAGCCCCTCTCGGTTGCGGAAGCCAAGGATCGGGGTGACAGCGTGAAGCACGACCGACCCCTATCAGAGCGCAAGGGGCTCGGGGCTTGAGCCGCTTCGATCCGAGATTGAGAGACCAAGGTTTGAAGGCTGGCCCGCAAAGGGTCCAAGGCCTCCTCGCGTCAAACAAGAGCCAGGGGAGAAAATGCAGATGAGCCTCAGCGGCCTTTGCCCAACCCGCATAGAGGCGGATAGGGTCATCTCAACCTTCTAGTTCAATCCAGCCTTTAGCTGAGCCCATAGAATCCCCATTAAGGGGAATCTGTTGGAAGGCAGGTCAAGGAGCAACGGAACGCCACCTGAAGGCTTTTGTCGACCCTATCACAAAGCAACAGGATCGGATTTCGTTCGAACATCCCCGTTAGTGAGCTCATCAAGGACGTCACTCGAGCCATCGAGGCAAGTGACGTCGCCTCAACCCCTCCAGTTGCGAAAACCATGGATGGGGCGACAGTCACAAAACAAGCCAACCCTTGACCGAATCCCTGCCACGCGCGGGGGCTCAGGGAAGGCCGGGCCAGTAATAGGACCAAATGCACGGTCATGGAACAATCGTTAAAATCCTAAGTAAGGGGTATGTGCGAATACAAGAGTAAGTTCGCTACCCTCGCTTCGGTCTCCAGTAACATCCGGCCCCAACGACCGCAAGGGGTCGGATCTCACTCGGGGGCTGATAAATGTAACGTCCGGTTTTAAAGACAAAACCAGATACACACTATATGTGAGCCCAGGAAGTCAAATCTCACATATAGCCACAAATAAGGGTAATATCAAGAGACAATACTTATTACATAACGTATTAGTAAAAGAAAAGTACCCTCAGAGTAAAGACAGCGGAAAGTTGACTCCGATCTTGGCGAAGACTCCAAATCCACAGGGACGGAACTTGGTTGACCACAAGCCTAACTCCTCCAAACCAGCAATCTGGTACCCATCCGGGATTTTTATCCAATGTATAGAAAAATAAAGCAAGCGTAAGTACATGTCGTACTTAACAATTATATCATGGGGTTCATGAGGCTCAAAAGGCTGACACTGGTTTTCTGCGATTAGCTTTAATAGGTCATTTTCTTAAGCAATTGAGTGGCAAAGGATTTATCATTCCCATAAACACATGATCAGGTAAACATGATTAATGTATAGCATAAACAATCAATTATTAGCATCATCATTATCCATTAGTGATCATCTCTATTCCATAAGGGTCCAAGGCCGCTCGTAAAAGTGGAGCACGGGTTTGTTATATGATTTTATACTCTGCGAGAGTTTGTACACGTTCACTTTGTGAGTTGTGATTTACCCTTTCGCCCGAGGTAGCCATTCTCTTGACCCACTTCCAAGGAAGGTCGGCAGGGTTCACTATAAAGCCTTTCAAAGAATTCGTCTAACATGTTAGGGCCGCCAGGCGTATGTAGCCCATCTCTAGGAGTGGCAAGCGTGGGCATCGCAACACGGTACACACTTCCTAGCAGCAAAGGAAACATACCCCGCGCCTCAAAGGTAACCACTAACAAGCTAGAAAAGATCCTCATCTTGAGCTAAAGCCGAGCCATATGGCCCTCACAATTTATCTTTGTAAGTCCCGGATGATCGCCACAGATAAGTCCTTAGGGAGAGGAATCTGAAGCATATAAACACTTCAAATTTTGTTTCCATGTTACTAAAAGTCATGTTTTAATGTTTATTGCATATATCATTAGTCAAGTTACAAGATCATGGTTTTGATTAAGCACTAGCAAAAACTATCCCAATGCAGTATCCCAAAGGTTTTCAAGGAACAAGATATCAAATATCTAGGATATCCTTATTGGCAACAAGGGAGACACATGCAATATGAATTAAGTGATTAAATGTGAATAGGTAACAAGGATGGTCCCATGCTATACTTGCCTTACACACTGATCCTTCGGTAAGCTTTATTCTTTGATGTCCTTCTTCTTCTTCTGGATCACCACGTATATCTCACCGACTGGACGTAATTCATAGAACACCACACAAACATCCATACACATACATGCATAGCATACAGTTGTATCTATATCAGAACAGTACACCAATCATAGAAAAATAAGTAAAAGAGATTAATATATGATTCTACGTATCACTACGAACACACAGTCGCGAGAAGCACGCTAATCGAAGCTACGGTGAAAAAGGTACATCTACCGAAAGATTTGCTTAATACGTGGAAAAATAAACTATAGGCTTCGTTTATGTTAACTATATGAATTCATATACAAAAGATATTTTATAAACAATATGGATTGAATTAAGTCAATTTTAGATTTGAATTATAAAACAAAAGTAAAACAGATCATATTTTATGTATAAAACTCAGTTGTATAATCTTTAATCAAGATATGATTTAAACTATGATTTTTATGAAATAGTAATATAGTAAACATCATTACTAATACGTAGATCTCGATGTTACGAAACAAACGCAACTTGAACGGACTATTTTGGAGTTAGAATGAATGAGTTATGATTTAAACAAGTTTTGCTTTAATTAAATAATGGATTAAATCTACTCATGAATCTCAAGTGTTGAAAACATGCCTAACAGTTGTATAAACATATAGAAAACGTAAATACGGTCCTAACGCAATTCGAACCGATCAAATCGGACCTAAAACGCAAAAGTTACGCATGAAATAAGATTCAGTGGCATTCCTATAAATATTTGAACTCAAATTTGAATTAAAACAATTAAAATTCTGAATTTAAATGTATTTTGGACTGGGCACACTATTTCTGGAAAACACAGGGTCCTAACTGAATAAAAACAGGACGGATTTGTAATTCTTTTGAACTGCCGCGGACTGCGGGTTAATTTCTTAAAACTCCGGGGGCGTTTCTGCAAAACGTGCATGGCTTTACTTCGCTGGTGTCGCTGGCCGGTGACCAAGCAGCCACGTGGCACTCTATTTGTTGGCTTGGTGTGTGCAGCGTGCAGTGGGCGGGTTCGTTTGGCGCCGTGGACCACGTCCACGAGTCCGTGGTGGACCGACCACTTAACCCGAAGGGTATCTAATCTAACCATGCAAAACAGATCTCGACGGCCGGAGGCTCGGGCGGATCTCCACCATGCGCGATAATAACTCCGGCGAGGGCGCCATGGCTGGCGGCGAGCCGAAGCTCTGGTGGACGCCGAGGCGTTCGACCACCCCGAGCAAACCAATCTACTGGGATGATCTACAAGCTGCGCAAACACGTGGGGGGCACTACCGAGGCGAGGAACGAGGCGGGTACCGAGCCCACGGCGGCGCCATGGCCGTGGTCGGCAACTTCGTGCTTCTGGCGTCCTAAGCGCATGGAACAGCGGATCGGGAGGCACAGAAGCGTTGGGAGCTCACCGCGAGGCTTCGGAGGTGGTTGCGGCGTCTGGAGAGCTCCAAAGCGGGTCGGACACGGCGGCGATGGCGGATCGGAGAGAAAGAAAAGCGTGGGTGGGGGGAAATCTGGGCAAACCGTGACAAAAACCGAGATACGGGCGGTACCCTACGGGCACGGAGGAATACGGCGAGATCTTCGGGTGGCCGGACGTCGATGATAGTGCTCGAAGGGGAAGTTTGCGGTGGCGGTGAGATTGAGCTCGAGCGGATGGGAAAGGGAGAGGAAGGGGTCCGGCTCGGGCTTTATAGGTGGCGGTGTCGCGTAGAAGGAAGGAAGGAGAGGGGGGCGGCGATTACACCGCCATCTGAGCACTTTCCATGTGGCGCGGTGGACGGCGACTTACCAATCGGGGCGCCATTGCGGACGGAGGGAGGGAAGAGTGCGGGAAGAAGAAGGGAAGACGACGGGAAGAAAGGGCAAATGACAAAGGGCCGGGGCAGCACAGTGTGAGGAGAGAGAAGCGACACGTGCGGTGGTGGGCGCGGATGGTCGACGTCTTGGGCCAGTGGCAGCAATGAGAGATGAGCGGGCCGCCTCCTAATGAAGCGGGCTCATGGAGCGATGGGTCTGAGGCGAGGCAAGAGGCAGTGGGCTTATGCGAGACAGCCAAGCAGGGGGGGGAGGAGAGAAGGGAGGGAGTCTTCTTTGGGCAAGGTGAGCAATGGCCGAGGTCGGGAAATCGGGAAGGAGGGAAAGGGGTGGTATCTTTGGGCGAAGGGGAAAAGAAGGTTGGGCCTTCAGGCCAAATGAGAGAGAGGTTTTCATCTTTTTTTTTAAAATCCTTTTCTATTTCTAAATTCTATTTCCTTTCTTAATTCAAAACAATTTCAAATGTGAACCAAATCAAGCATAAATATGATTTAAAATATACTTTCTAATTCCAACATAAATGAACCAATTTTTGGTAAGTTCCAAAAATAACTTTTTAAGTTCTCATATTTTCCAATTCCTTTTCTTTTTCTAATCTTCCAAATCTAAGCTAAATTCAAATCCAATTTGAGTATGGTTTCAAAAATACTTTCCCATTCAATAAAAATGGACAATTCTATTAGGCTTTCCAAGATAAACTTTACAACTTTAAAAATACTTTTATTTTCTAATTTTCTTTTCTTTCTTTTATTTTATTCCAAAGCCATTTTCAAACTCTTTTCAAAAACATTCCAATTTACTTTGGAGTTTTGGATCAACACCGTCCATCACAATAAATAAGATGCAACAGCATGTATGCTCACACATGTTACTACCTTATGTTGAATTTTAAATTAATGAAAACTTTTATTTTTCTTATATTTCATGTGCACAAAATTCATAAATAAATCATTTTAACTCTATTTCAAAAGAGGCAATTTTTTTGGGTGTTACAATTAAAATATAAATACCTCCTTTTTTTCAAAACAGTCATTGCATCAGACCTCTTCCTCATGTTAAGGTTAGCGGCAAGGTTTGTGGGAACAGATAAATGAGCATGCCTAGTAAGACTACAAAAAACCCATGCCCCGACGGCTATGGTAACTTTGCTCACTAGCATAATCAAAATTTCTCCCTTATACACCTCGGGCCCGACGGTCTTAACGAACGGAAGGGTCGGATCGCATAGAACCTTTCTTCTCGAATGCAAAAGGGAAGAAAACAAGTTCAGACAAACGAAACAAAGTTATGAAATGAAATTATGAATCTATTTTCGGACACAAAAGTGCCAACACTTGTCCATAGATTATAGATAAATATTTATCAGACTCGTTTGACTAACTACCTCCTCGGGGGGAGAACTATGTTTTTCATCCTATCCGCATGGTTCCGCGCAATGGGAGTCACCGCCTTCTCAATCTCATCCAGCTTGAAGGCTTCATAGCCAGGCGCGAAGCCGAGGCTCATTATCTCCAAGTCAATTTCCCGATCATAAAGATAGCGGGCAACAACAAAGGCTTGGGTGATCCTAGAGTGAAAGGCATTCTCCTCAAGCTGGAGCACCCGTGCCGTAATATCTACGGCATGGGCCACAAGTGAGTCGGTTTCCTCCGGCCACGCCACCCCTAGGTCATCAAAACCACCCCTCGGCTTCCAGCTTGAGATCCCGCTCCCTCTCCAGCTCAGCCAGGAGGTCGACGGCCCGCTGGAAGGCCTCGGCATCCTTCTGGAGCAGCTTGTCTCGCTCCTTGTGGACCCTGGCGGTCGCCTCCTCGTCCTGTCGCACCCTCATCGACAGATCCTAGAACATCCCATGGGCCTCCTCCGTGTCCCGACGTGCCTCGACTTCCTGCTATTGGGCGACAGCAAGCTGGGCACTCACATCTCCACGCAGCCAGGCCTCCTCAGTGAGGCGATCCCATTCCACCTTCTGCTCATGGAGGAACCGGGATTTCTCCTGGCTGCGAGCAATGAGGGACTAAAAAGAAGACCAGTGTCAAAAACACAAAAAAACATGAAGAAAGAAGAAAGCGAGAGGGAAGATAAAGTGGATACCCAGCCAGTGGGAACCATGATGTCATGTAGGACGCCCCTGGCCTGGTTTAGGACTTCCATCATAGCTGAGATCCCTCCATCAAGACTCTCCCGCTCTATGCTCTTGGAGGACACCACCATGGCTGCGTCCGGCTATGCCTGGCTTCTCACGGTTGCGGCCACCTCCGCTTGCGACACTAGGGCCTCGGCTTGCGGCGCCGTGCCCCCCACAGAGGGTGCCACAAGCGTGAGCGGTAGCTCCATCTGCTTCGACATAGGTGGCGGAATCACCTCCACCGCCATGTGCTCGGCGACCCCTAAGGGCGCTTCTTCGGCCCTGGCGTCTGCTTGACGCACCAAGGGCACAGGCTGACCGGTCGATGAGGCCACAACATCGGCTCCGCTCCTGCCCAAAACAGGAGCGACCTCGGGCAATGGCGCCCATCCCGCCTGAAGAGCAACGCTCTTCTTGGGCACTAGCGCCAAAGAGCGGCCCCGTCTCAAGACTTTGCAAAAGTTAAAAGGCATAAGGTCACACCGAAAAACAAAAAACAAAAAGTAGAGGAATCACTGACTTACGCTGGCGCTGTTGGGTGGTAGGGACGTTTTGGGGACGAACCCCCAGATTCCTGCTCCAATTCATCTGGGCGGGACTGTTTTGAGCCTGCCCCCTACTCCTGGGCAGAGGGGCTCGTCTCCCTTGCCTCTGAGGATGCGGCGGCGGACCCACCCCTCTCTGTCGCCACCTCGGGCATGGCGGCAGATCCACCCGCCCCTATCAGCTCTTAGGGCACGGCAGTGGAGCCGCCCCCTCCACCAGCACCCCAGGCACAACGGCAGATCCGTCTGCTCCCACTGGTCCTAAGGACGGGCCGATGGTTTGGTCCGTCTCCGCCGGCCTCATGGAGTCACTTCCCCCTGCATGGAATGGGAAGGGTCCCTGCATGGACGAGTGGGTACCTGTCTCACACATCCTCGCTCTCTAGGACATCCCACTCCACATCAGCAACTACCTCGTTGTCATCGTCGTCATCGTCTTAGCTATCTGTCTCCTCTCCTCGCTCCTGTGCCTACTGTCTCTGTTGTTTCTTCTTCCGCTTGAACTCCTTCGTCTTCCTCTGCCACTCAGCCAGGGAGCGGTTGGCCGCCGTCATGAACTTGGCCTTTAGTAGCAGAGCTGGGCAATCCATAAAGACAAGTTTCTTCGGTTGGTCCTGCTATCCCAATGTCAGCACCCAGGGGTCGGGAGTTCAATTAAAAAAAGAAGAGGCATGGGGAAAGAGAACTTACGAAATCAATGTACCCTGATTCCGGCAGCATTGGGGGATGCCCCGGCACTGGGTACACAAAATCAAGAGCGGCGCTAGCATCGTCCTTCAAGGCCTCCATCGCCTCCTTGATGCGTTGCGCCACATCAGAGGGGGGAAGCCCTTCCTCGGCAAGCGTCGTCCCTACGAGCGACACTCTAGGCTCCATCAGATGCTGGGGAAGCGCGCGCGCCATCAGTGGTGCCACCCTCCTCTTGTGGTAGGCGCCGATGATCCCCGACCCCTTCATGCCCCTCTCCTTCAGAATTTGGAGGGCGGTGAGATGGTCCTTGATCTTCTTCTTATCTATGTCTAGGACAACCCACTTCCATGACTCCGGGACCTCTTCGATGATGCACCCGGAGAATCTGGCAAGGGGGCGGCAACGTCGTCCTTAACGTAAAACCAATGTGAATGCACCAGTTGTTGGAGGTCGACAGACGCATCGACGGGTATTTGTTCACCCGGTTGTTGCGAGAGATGAATGCCGGCACATCCCACCGGCACGCTTAGCTCTTGCTTCTCGACCCACTTCTTCAGAAGGTTGACGGCGAAGAGATACTGCCGCAGGTTGAAGTGGGGACTAATCCCCAAGAACCCCTCACATAGGGCAATGAACGCCGCAATGTGCTGGACCCCATTAGGAGTAAGGTGATGCAACTCCACCTTGTAGTAATTCAGCAGCCCCCGAAGGAACTTGTGGGCAGGACTAGCGAATCCCCGCTCGTGAAAGTGAGCGAAGGACACCATGTAGCCTTCGGGCGGCGACGGCTCGTCCTCATCATCGGGCAGCCGCCACTCCTCGGTGGTGGTCAGCGGGCAAAGGAGGCCACGGCGAATGAGGCCCTCTAGGTGCTAAGGGGTGATGTCAGATCTGCACCATGGCTCCATTGAACGATTGGGAGGGGGTGGATGCAAGCTTGACGGTGGCTGTGATGCGGGTGCGGGAGGCTCAGGCGACTGGCGGTGAAGGTTGTAGATGCAAAGGCGAGGAGGCAAAGTACGGAACCCTAAGGGCGAACCCCTTGGTTTTATAGGGGCGACAGATGCGAGAAGGGCAACCATCCTCCAAGATCTCCGTGCCTACCACCATACGCCACCAAGATCTCCCTATCCTTTCCCACCAAAGTCGCGCTGGACGTTTTGCCTTCCCAGGCAGACTAGGACTCTTTTCCCATAGAGGGGATATGGATCATGAACCATTTCTCTGGCCTGCCCGGCCCCAGGAATTCGAGGGCTGGCCCAATAGTTTTGATGGCCGTCCCAACGAGGGATGGGCCCGCAAGCGGCCAGAACTCAAGCACATGAACCTCAAGGGAGTCTCGATCCATGATTTAGTCTCAACCAAGCTAAACATGGATGAATCCCCACGAACGGGATACCAGGGTTACCTTTAAGCTATCTAGTTATCGAAACACCAAATTTCACAGCCATACCCATGAAGGGTCCGAATTACCCCCCGGGCGATTCTATCCGAATCCCGGGGGCTCAGGGGCTACGCCCATCGGGTGCGCTCGTGCGCACCCTCTGACAAGTCAAATCTCCCCCCGGGCCATTCTATCCGAATCCCCCGGGGGCTCGGGGGCTACTATCGGGGACCCAAAGAGATGGAACTAATAACCATCAAACACTGATGCTTCCGAATAGGCGGGAACGTAACTATACTCCTTGACCATACAACTAAAGGTTGGCTACGCCTCGCCCTGCCATGAAGGGTTGGCTCTGCCTCGCCCGACCCCCGAGGGCTGGACTCCACCTTGCCTAACCCTCGAGGGCTAGGCTCCGCCTCACCCAACGACTGAGGGCAGGCTCCACCTCGCCCGACGTCTGAGGATAGGCTCCTCCTCACCCGATGGCTGAGGGCGGGCTTCGCCTTGCTCGATGTTCGAGGGTCGGCTCCGCCTCACCCGATGGCTGAGGGCTGGCTCCGCCTCGCCCAACGTCCGAGGGCCGACTCCACCTCGCCCGACGTCTGAGCTCTAGGGGCTGGCTCTGCCTCACCCGATGTCTACACCCTACCCCTTCATAATGATGGAGCATAGGGTAAGACAGGACACTCAGGTCAACCATAGTATTGAGGACCATGCCCTATGCACATGCAAGAAGGTACCGTCAGGATATGATGGGATGGGCGCTTGAAGCCCTCCCAGGCATGGCAGAGCCCAAATAGTGTTGTAGGCACCAACTTTTGTCCTACAGTGTTGTGGGCGCCGCCATCAGCCCTCCGGCATGGATCCTAACACAGGCATATGACAACCACTACAGTCCAGGAGGGAACTCACATCATCAATAGTAACAAATGCATGGTCACTTCCCCGTCTGCTCCCCGTAGGGTCATAGCTCGGTATCCTAATGCGCCGCATCGTCTCGCCGGAGTAGGATGGGACGTAACCAATTGCTAAAACAAAGCTAGGGCACGGCCATGTCAGGATCATGAATGTGCTATCCTTGGCATGGTCTGCCATGATAGTTGGAGGATCAAGGGAAAAGGAAGACTCGGTGCCTTCGATGGACCGTCTCTACCTTTGGTTTTTTCTTCTTTCTCCCATATGTAACCGCCTTCTCCCCCTGGGTCTATAAAAGGGAGGGCAGGGCAGGGCACCCCACTAGAGGGATAGATCAATTTTCCTACACAACACATCACACAACACATAGCCAAGCAGCAATAGAGCTCCTGTCATCCTTTCGACCCTTCCATCAGAGACTTGGGACCTGTCCCTCTCTCGACCGTTTGTACCCCCTACTACGAACCCTTTTCAGTGCTAATAACACGAGCAATAGCAGACTAGACGTAGGGACATTCTGTCCAAACTAGTATAAACCTTCTGTCCTTCAGCGCACGATCCGGGCCTAACGCGCAACAAATATAAATTTACTAGTTGGTGTTTATTCGAAACTCCGACACGGTGTAACACCCTCAGTGTTACACTATACAGTCTTTTGCTAAAACACTGCATGAGCATCATAATTGTGTGTGAATGTGTGTGATATAGGGTGTAAAGCAAGGTACGTAACTTGAAATGTTCATAAAAAACACAAAACGAATGTTATATTTCATATCACGATACATCACTTAGGGTTATAAACGAATTTTTATTGAACAAAAATGCTATAGAATGCATGTACGAAACTTTAATCAAGTTTGTTGTACAAACTTCATAGGTGGCGATGAAATACTTGCGATCGAGAATGGAATTCCCTAGCTGGCATGGTTGGTAGCTTGGAAATCGAAGTTGACGCGAATCCAAACAAAAACTTAGTCAATTTTCATAAGTCGAAAAATGGTTCGACGAAGCTAAGTTCGACAATTTTTGTAGGAGATTTGAGTTAAGTAACAGTGGGGTATTAGGGCTTGTTTCAATAGTTTCATATACCCTCTTGGGTGATGAAAACCTGGTTTGGCATTTGAATCATCGAGTTTGATTTTTGAAACGCTTTAAAAATCGTGCTTGGCACGTTACCGTCAGTTTCGGCACTGGGGCGGGGTCATCGTGCTCGGCACTCGGCGTTGCCGCGTCGGCCGCCTGATGCACATGCGCACGCACGCCCGCACGCGTGGCTCCACGCTACTGGCCACTACCACCTACTACCGTGCTCTGTCTCATGACTCGCGCGCACATAAGCCCGCTGGGGCCTGGCGAGCCTAGCCACTCTGCCATCACTGTTGTCTCGAGCTACGTCCCCGGACACGCTGTGCTCTGACCGCTACTCATCGGTCACTGCTGCCGCTGACCCTTCACGGCTGCACGCGCGTGGGCTTGCCCTGCCTGCCTTTGCCATCACGTCCACGCTCGATGCCACGCCACGCTGCTGCCTCCCCGGACCGGCGCCAGCCACTGCAGCGCGCAGTGCTGAGCCACCATCGTCTTGCGAGTCGTGGCGCTGCGGTCGCATGTCGTTGTGCTGGACTCGTACGCGCACGTGGAGCCATCAACCATCACGCTGCCGTCCTCTCCCATTTAGTGACTGCGCCATGCCACACTCCCCGTCATGTCACCTTGAATGGCGTCGCGCCGGTCGTCTGAGCCATGCCAAGGCCAACCCGCAGAGCTAGCCGCATCCTCGTAATTGCGCATGTCTAGAGCTTGATTTAGAGTCTAGTGTCATGCCAAGCCTACCACCGTTGTGGTCGTACGATGTTGAGGCATCAATTTGAGTTTCCCCATCGCCGGCCACCATAAGACCGAGCTGAGTCATCCATCTAATTAGCCTTACGTAGTCCACCTCCTTCCAATTAACCGTGCACCCAACTAGCCCTAGAAGTTAGCTCACGATTAGAGTCGACCCGACAAGCTTTTGTCCTCTAGTGAGGTAATGTAGGGCATTCTCCTCACAGTGGTCCGCCATGACCATCGAGGCGGGTTCTCGGCCAGGGCGTCGCTCCGTGCTCCGTTGTTTCAATTGAGCGGTGCTTTTGTGTCGTGTTGACTTGGTTGCCTCGCCCATGTAGCAGTTTCTCCAACGGAGCAGCAGGTCATCGAGGACGCCATCACAATGCTTGCCGTGAACTTGAGCAACCCCACACTCATGGCCAACCACCCTACCAAGCCCCGTGACTTCGTCCAAGCCATCCTTCACGTATCTGGTGAGGCACCTTCGCTCCTAGGATAGTGGTAGACGCATTGGCCTAGGTTAATTCGCCAGCGCCGGTGTCGTGGCCAAACCCCGCCATGGTGCAAGGCCACACATATGTGTGACACCAATCATGGTGTTTATTACCTCTATCGAATGCGCTTGTGATGAGGAGGGTCGCGGTGGTGAGGATTGCTGCCGAGGAGGTCCATGCTCGTCGGCGTTTGGCCAGAGATGCCGCGACCTCTGTTAAGTTCCGGCCAAGGACTTTGAAACGGAATTGAAGTGAACCGGGGGGTTAAGTGTGAGCGGCACAGAGAGAGTGAAATAGTAGAAAGGACTATGGGTTCATTTAGTTGAAAGCCGGGGTCTCTTTTACATAATCGTCGGTCTTGTGTAGCGTGGGTCTCTCCCAGCGTTGGGCCCCATTGTCATGCGTGGAGGCCACACCGAGTGTGTTCTTGGCGTCAAGCATACAGGCAATCGGTGGGCCAAGCCACTCGCTCATGGGCCGCGCGGGTGGAATTCGGTTTTTCAATTTCCAGTGAAATTATGAATGTTTATTCAATTTAGTTTTGAGCTAAACTTTGAAAAATAATAGTAAATTCTATAGATGTCCAAAAATAATGAACCAAAATTTGTTAGGTTCACAAAAATGCTATCTATCTGTTAGTGTAGTTAGTTTACAGATAGCTATGATAATGATAGGTTCATAAATTTGATTTATAAAGCTGAGTATTAGTTAGCTTAATATTTGTAGGAATTTTTGTGGCAAATTGGTGATAGCTTTAGCCATGAAATTTTTATAGTAGGCTCATTAGATTATTATGTGTTCATTGTAATTTTTGTAGCTCTAGAGTAGGTTGATAAATAGAATAGCTAGTGCTCCCCGTTTTATGATATAGAGTAAATCAATATTAAGAATCGGGATTCCTTTAGTTGCTAAGTTAAAACATGAAATGTTGCATACCTGTTTAGTGGAAATGATGAGTAAGTAGCGTCTTAGTCGGTAGAGCTAGTTTAGTAGCTTGACAGATGTATTTTTATTTTAAGAGTTGTTGTTGCCGTATTACTAAGTGTTGCATCATCATTTCATGCATGTAGATCATGAGTTGGTAGAGTTCATGCCTGTGAATGAACAGGACTATGAGGAGGTTATTGAGGAGTACGAGGAGGAGGTTCTCATATAGGAGGGAGCCCCAGAGATGTTAGTTGCTGACTTTGTTGACCCACGCCTGCCCAAGGCAAGCCCGGTGCATAACCCTTATTTTTTAATGATCCCTGAATATATATATGATGTGCATTTACGTTATAGGCATTTTATGAAAACTACATGCATAAATATATCTACCTATGAGTCCTACTAGTATAGGTCGAGTAGCTGCTATGCTCAAGATTTCGGTAGCGTGAGTAACCTGCCATTACTCATAATAGGTCATAATTATGATCACTCATGATAAAATGATGGAAAGGAAAAATGATGACCGGGCAGGGATATGGTTTGGGTATTGGTGGGTGTAAGGGGTTGTATCCTGTAGCAAACAGGGCATAGCTTGGTTACACTTTTTTTCTATCTGTGTTGGTTAAGGACCGGCCGTTGCATTGGACACTAGGCAAGTCACATACTTCTTATCCTGAACACATACTTGGGTATGGGCGCATGGAAGACTTCTTGCTCTCTTGTCATGGGATCTGGCTCTTTCTGGACCGACTGATTGGAGGCGGGGATGGTGGAGGTCTAATGTGGATGGGGATCCCGATCTTCCGTCAGGTAGAGGTAACTATCGTTGTGGCGGAGAATGACACACCGATCCGGCTTCAGATCGAAAGATCAAACCTTGCAATCTTAGCACCATAGCTCCTCTAGTTATCAACCAAGTCACGGACCAGGTTGACCTCGCCAAGAAGGCTAATCCCTGCCTGTGCAACAAAGAACACAAGTAAGAACAAGAAAGAACACAACCAAATTGTAGATGAATGATTAATCTCACGAAGTTGGGGTCTCACAAACCGATGAACGGCGAAACTGTTCTTTACAGAATAATCTAAGCAAAACCCAAACCCTAATGGAGGAGCGGCGGCTGTTTATGAAGACTCTAGGGTCATGCAACACCCCTGGACGCGCCCCTAATGGGCCCAAACATCCAACGGACCAAAAGACGGTGTCGCAGCACCCTGGCAGATTCTGGATGCTGAATTGTGACCATGATTCCCCTTGATTCTGAATAGCTTTTGACATGATACCACTGGGATTGGCTTCCTTATCAAATGAGCTTTCCATCCATATGTGGATCGTGGAAAACAGAGTCCGGATGCGTCCTAGGTGACTAGTTTAAGGCAGACTGGTCCTGGAGGCCGAGGCAGACTCGAAATCATGTTGGATCGGGCCTCTGGTTTCTGTTGGACGTCCTTGCTGGTCAACATCACCTCCACCATGTCCTCTATGTCCCTCATGACCCTCTCCAATGTTTCTAAGCAAAATAACATCATTAGGTAGTAGTCTATTCTCAAAAGTATAAAATGGATCGCTTAAGAACGAGCTCACCTCTAAATTGAGTTGACGCATTCGAGCCCGGGTCATTGGACCGTGCATGACGGTTGGAGGATCAGCTGGTACATCTAAAGGAGTGATGTCCTCATCATCCTCCCCCTCTTGAATCTGAGTCGTCCTCGACTCAAGCTCATCTTCTTGTCCCAAATAAGGCTTCAAATCTACAATGTTAAAGGTGGGACTAACCCCGAACTCAGGTGGCAACTCAAGTTTGTAGGTATTAGCATTTATTTTCTCAATTATCTTATAAGGACCAGCTGCTCTTGGCATTAATTTGGACTTACGCAGCTCAGGAAATCTATCTTTTCTCAAATGTAATCAAACCAAATCACCCGGTTCAAGTTTAATCTCTTTTCTACCTTTACTACCAGCAATTCTATACTTTTCATTCATTCTTTCAATATTTGGTTTAGTTGTTTCATGTAACCTATGAATAAAATTAGCCCGCTCTCTAGCATCACTATGTATTCTCTCAGTGGTAGGTAAAGGCAAAAGATCAATAGGAGCACGGGGATTAAAACCATACATTACCTGAAAAGGACTTACCTTGGTGGTGGAATGTTCCGCCCTGTTATATGCAAACTCCACATGCGGCAAACACTCTTCCCACATCTTCAAATTGCGCTTCAAAATTGCTCTCAACATGGTGAACAATGTTCGATTCACAACCTCAGTTTGCCCATTAGTTTGGGGATGACATGTTATAGAAAAGAGCAGCTTGGTCCCCAACTTATTCCACAACGTGCGCCAAAAATAACTCAAGAATTTTGCATCGTGATCTGAAACAATAGTAGAAGGCATACCATGCAAGCGAACGATTTCTTGAAAGAATAGGTCAGCAATATGAACAGCATCGTCGCTCTTATGACAAGGAATAAAATGTGCCGTCTTAGAAAAACGATCAACCACCACAAAAATACTATCCCTCCCCCTCTTAGTCCTTGGCAAACCCAACACAAAATCCATAGATATATCAGCCCAAGGAGTAGAAGGAACAGGAAGAGGCATATACGAACCATGTGGGTTCAACCGCGACTTAGCTTTTTGACATGTGGCACACCGAGCCACGTACCACTCTACATCTCGCCTCATCCTTGGCCAAAAGAAGTGCGTGGACAACACCTCCTCCGTCTTCTTGGCACCAAAATGTCCCATCAATCCGCCTCCATGTGCCTCATGCAACAACAAAAGACGAACGGAACCAACTGGAATGCATAGGCGGTTAGCTCTAAACAAAAACCCATCATTGATCATAAACTTATTCCATGTACGTCCCTCTCTACAATTAAGCAACACGTCCTTAAAATTAGGGTCAGGCGCATATTGTTCTTTTATTGATTGAAGACCAAAAATCCGACAATCAAGTTGGAACAGCAATGTATATCTTCTAGACAAAGCATCAATAATCACATTATCCTTCTCTTTCTTGTGTTTGATAATATAAGGAAAAGATTCAATAAATTCAACCCATTTAGCATGCCTACGATTTAGATTATTTTGAGAGCGAAGATACTTAAGTGATTCATGATCAGAATGAATAACAAATTCTTTAGGCCACAAATAATGACGCCACGTCTCTAAAGAACGAACAAGTGCATATAATTCCTTATCATACGTGGAATAATTAAGAACAGGGCCATGCAATTTTTCACTAAAGTAAGCAATGGGTTTACTATCTTGCATCAAAACACCTCCAATGCCAACTCCACTAGCATCACATTCTAGCTCAAAAGTCTTACCAAAGTTTGGAAGTTGCGGCAGAATGGTGCGTATGTGAGCTTGTCCTTCAAAGTGTTAAAGGACTCCTCATGTGCCTTTCCCCAATGAAACACCACCCTTTCTTCGTCAACTCATGCAATGGGGCAGCAATGGTGCTGAAATCTTTGATGAAGCGGCGGTAGAATCTCTGCAAGACCAAGAAAACTCCTCACCTATGTGATGGTTTGGGGCACCGACCAGATCTTTATGGCTTCAATTTTCATCTTGTCCACCTCAATTCCCCCGTGGAGTTATAACATAGCCAAGAAAAGAAACTCGATCCATGCAAAAGATGCACTTCTCAAGGTTACCAAATAAATGTGCATCATGTAAGGCATTAAAAACAGCACGTAAGTGATCCATATGTTCATCAAAAGACTTGTTGTAAATCAATATATCATCAAAGTAAACTACCACAAAATGTCCAATAAAAGCTCTTAAAACCTCATTCATTAAGCGCATGAAAGTGCTAGGTGCATTTGTCAAACCAAAAGGCATTACTAACCACTCATACAACCTGAATTTGGTTTTAAACGCAGTTTTCCATTCATCTCCAAGTTTCATTCTAATTTGGTGGTAGCCACTTCAGCAAGTCAATCTTGGTGAAAATTATAGAACCACACAACTCATCAAGCATGTCGTCTAGCCTAGGAATAGGATGACGATACCGAATAGTAATATTATTGATGGCTCTACAATCAACACACATACGCCAAGTTCCATCTTTCTTAGGAACCAAAAGTACAGGAATGACACAAGGACTAAGGCTTTCACGTACAAACCCGCGGTCCAAAAGGTCTTGGACTTGCTGTTGAATTTCCTTAGTCTCCTCAGGATTGGTTCGATAGGCAACACAGTTGGGCAAGGTTGTTCCTATAATCAAATCGATTTGATGTTCTATTCCTCTCATAGGTGGCAGTCCCGGGGGTGTCTCAGCTGGAAAAATGTCCTCATACTCTTGCAAAAGGTTAGTGATAGCAGGAGGCACCGAGCTAACAATATCATCAAGTGAAAACATAGCTCGTTTGCATACCAAAGCATAGCAAATATCATCATCCAAAATTTCAGCAAAGTCACATTTTGTTGCAAGCATAACCCCACCCTTCAATTTAATCTCACGAAGTTGGGGTCTCACAAACTGATGAACGGTGAAACTGTTCTTTACAGAATAATCTAAGCAAAACCCAAACCCTAATGGAGGAGCGGCGGCTATTTATGAAGACTCTAGGGTCATGCAACACCCCTGGACGCGCCGCTAATGGGCCCAAACATCCAACGGACCAAAAGACGGTGTCGCAGCACCCTGGCAGATTCTGGATGCTGAATTGTGACCATGATTCCCCTTGATTCTGAATATCTTTTGACATGATACCACTGGGATTGGCTTCCTTATCAAATTAGCTTTCCATCCATATGTGGATCGTGGAAAACAGAGTCCGGATGCGTCCTAGGTGACTAGTTTAAGGCAGACGGGTCCTGGAGGCCGAGGCAGACTCGAAATCATGTTGGATCGGGCCTCTGGTTTCTGTTGGACGTCCTTGCTAGTCAACATCACCTCCACCATGTCCTCTATGTCCCTCATGACCCTCTCCAATGTTTCTAAGCAAAATAACATCATTAGGTAGTAGTCTATTCTCAAAAGTATAAAATGGATCGCTTAAGAACGAGCTCACCTCTAAATTGAGTTGACGCATTCGAGCCCGGGTCATTGGACCTTGCATGACGGTTGGAGGATCAGCTGGTACATCTGAAGGAGTGATGTCCTCATCATCCTCCCCCTCTTGAATCTGAGTCGTCCTCGACTCAAGCTCATCTTCTTCTCAAAAATAAGGCTTCAAATCTACAATGTTAAAGGTGGGACTAACCCCGAACTCAGGTGGCAACTCAAGTTTGTAGGTATTAGCATTTATTTTCTCAATTATCTTATAAGGACCAGCTACTCTTGGCATTAATTTGGACTTACGCAGCTCAGGAAATCTATCTTTTCTCAAATGTAATCAAACCAAATCACCCGGTTCAAGTTTAATCTCTTTTCTACCTTTACTACCAGCAATTCTATACTTTTCATTCATTCTTTCAATATTTGCTTTAGTTGTTTCATGTAACCTATGAATAAAATTAGCACGCTCTCTAGCATCACTATGTATTCTCTCAGTGGTAGGTAAAGGCAAAAGATCAATAGGAGCACGGGGATTAAAACCATACATTACCTGAAAAGGACTTACCTTGGTGGTGGAATGTTCATACTGTTATATGCAAACTCCACATGCGGCAAACACTCTTCCCACATCTTCAAATTGCGCTTCAAAATTGCTCTCAACATGGTGAACAATGTTCGATTCACAACCTTAGTTTGCCCATTAGTTTGGGGATGACATGTTATAGAAAACAGCAGCTTGGTCCCCAACTTATTCCACAACGTGCGCCAAAAATAACTCAAGAATTTTGCATCGTGATCTCGAAACAATAGTAGAAGGCATACCATGCAAGCTTAACGATTTCTTGAAAGAAAAGGTCAGCAATATGAACAACATCGTCGCTCTTATGACAAGGAATAAAATGTGCCGTCTTAGAAAAATGATCAACCACCACAAAAATACTATCCCTCCCCCTCTTAGTCCTTGGCAAACCCAACACAAAATCCATAGATATATCAGCCCAAGGAGTAGAAGGAACAGGAAGAGGCATATACGAACCATGTGGGTTCAACGCATGACTTAGCTTTTTTGACATGTGGCACAATCGAGCCACGTACCACTCTACATCTCGCCTCATCCTTGGCCAAAAGAAGTGTGTGGACAGCACCTCCTCCGTCTTCTTGGCACCAAAATGTCCCATCAATCCGCCTCCATGTGCCTCATGCAACAACAAAAGACGAACAGAACCAACTGGAATGCATAGGCGGTTAGCTCTAAACAAAAACCCATCATTGATCATAAACTTATTCCATGTACGTCCCTCTCTACAATTAAGCAACACGTCCTTAAAATTAGGGTCAGGCGCATATTGTTGTTTTATTGATTGAAGACCAAAAATCCGACAATCAAGTTGGAACAGCAATGTATATCTTCTAGACAAAGCATCAATAATCACATTATCCTTCTCTTTCTTGTGTTTGATAATATAAGGAAAAGATTCAATAAATTCAACCCATTTAGCATGCCTACGATTTAGATTATTTTGAGAGCGAAGATACTTAAGTGATTCATGATCAGAATGAATAACAAATTCTTTAGGCCACAAATAATGACGCCACGTCTCTAAAGAACGAACAAGTGCATATAATTCCTTATCATACGTGGAATAATTAAGAACAGGGCCATGCAATTTTTCACTAAAGTAAGCAATGGGTTTACTATCTTGCATCAAAACACCTCCAATGCCAACTCCACTAGCATCACATTCTAGCTCAAAAGTCTTACCAAAGTTTGGAAGTTGCAGCAATGGTGCGTATGTGAGCTTGTCCTTCAAAGTGTTAAAGGACTCCTCATGTGCCTTTCCCCAATGAAACACCACCCCTTTCTTCGTCAACTCATGCAATGGGGCAGCAATGGTGCTGAAATCTTTGATGAAGCGGCGGTAGAATCCCTGCAAGACCAAGAAAACTCCTCACCTATGTGATGGTTTGGGGCACCGACCAGATCTTTATGGCTTCAATTTTCATCTTGTCCACCTCAATTCCCTGTGGAGTTATAACATAGCCAAGAAAAGAAACTCGATCCATGCAAAAGATGCACTTCTCAAGGTTACCAAATAAATGTGCATCATGTAAGGCATTAAAAACAGCACGTAAGTGATCCATATGTTCATCAAAAGACTTGTTGTAAATCAATATATCATCAAAGTAAACTACCACAAAATGTCCAATAAAAGCTCTTAAAACCTCATTCATTAAGCGCATGAAAGTGCTAGGTGCATTTGTCAAACCAAAAGGCATTACTAACCACTCATACAACCTGAATTTGGTTTTAAACGCAGTTTTCCATTCATCTCCAAGTTTCATTCTAATTTGGTGGTAGCCACTTCGCAAGTCAATCTTGGTGAAAATTATAGAACCACACAACTCATCAAGCATGTCGTCTAGCCTAGGAATAGGATGACGATACCGAATAGTAATATTATTGATGGCTCTACAATCAACACACATACGCCAAGTTCCATCTTTCTTAGGAACCAAAAGTACAGGAATGACACAAGGACTAAGGCTTTCACGTACAAACCCGCGGTCCAAAAGGTCTTGGACTTGCTGTTGAATTTCCTTAGTCTCCTCAGGATTGGTTCGATAGGCAACACAGTTGGGCAAGGTTGTTCCTATAATCAAATCGATTTGATGTTCTATTCCTCTCATAGGTGGCAGTCCCGGGGGTGTCTCAGCTGGAAAAATGTCCTCATACTCTTGCAAAAGGTTAGTGATAGCAGGAGGCACCGAGCTAACAATATCATCAAGTGAAAACATAGCTCGTTTGCATACCAAAGCATAGCAAATATCATCATCCAAAATTTCAGCAAAGTCACATTTTGTTGCAAGCATAACCCCACCCTTCAATTTAATCTCACGAAGTTGGGGTCTCACAAACTGATGAACGGTGAAACTGTTCTTTACAGAATAATCTAAGCAAAACCCAAACCCTAATGGAGGAGCGGCGGCTATTTATGAAGACTCTAGGGTCATGCAACACCCCTGGACGCGCCGCTAATGGGCCCAAACATCCAACGGACCAAAAGACGGTGTCGCAGCACCCTGGCAGATTCTGGATGCTGAATTGTGACCATGATTCCCCTTGATTCTGAATATCTTTTGACATGATACCACTGGGATTGGCTTCCTTATCAAATTAGCTTTCCATCCATATGTGGATCGTGGAAAACAGAGTCCGGATGCGTCCTAGGTGACTAGTTTAAGGCAGACGGGTCCTGGAGGCCGAGGCAGACTCGAAATCATGTTGGATCGGGCCTCTGGTTTCTGTTGGACGTCCTTGCTAGTCAACATCACCTCCACCATGTCCTCTATGTCCCTCATGACCCTCTCCAATGTTTCTAAGCAAAATAACATCATTAGGTAGTAGTCTATTCTCAAAAGTATAAAATGGATCGCTTAAGAACGAGCTCACCTCTAAATTGAGTTGACGCATTCGAGCCCGGGTCATTGGACCTTGCATGACGGTTGGAGGATCAGCTGGTACATCTGAAGGAGTGATGTCCTCATCATCCTCCCCCTCTTGAATCTGAGTCGTCCTCGACTCAAGCTCATCTTCTTCTCAAAAATAAGGCTTCAAATCTACAATGTTAAAGGTGGGACTAACCCCGAACTCAGGTGGCAACTCAAGTTTGTAGGTATTAGCATTTATTTTCTCAATTATCTTATAAGGACCAGCTACTCTTGGCATTAATTTGGACTTACGCAGCTCAGGGAAATCTATCTTTTCTCAAATGTAATCAAACCAAATCACCCGGTTCAAGTTTAATCTCTTTTCTACCTTTACTACCAGCAATTCTATACTTTTCATTCATTCTTTCAATATTTGCTTTAGTTGTTTCATGTAACCTATGAATAAAATTAGCACGCTCTCTAGCATCACTATGTATTCTCTCAGTGGTAGGTAAAGGCAAAAGATCAATAGGAGCACGGGGATTAAAACCATACATTACCTGAAAAGGACTTACCTTGGTGGTGGAATGTTCCGCCCTGTTATATGCAAACTCCACATGCGGCAAACACTCTTCCCACATCTTCAAATTGCGCTTCAAAATTGCTCTCAACATGGTGAACAATGTTCGATTCACAACCTTAGTTTGCCCATTAGTTTGGGGATGACATGTTATAGAAAACAGCAGCTTGGTCCCCAACTTATTCCACAACGTGCGCCAAAAATAACTCAAGAATTTTGCATCGTGATCTGAAACAATAGTAGAAGGCATACCATGCAAGTTTAACGATTTCTTGAAAGAAAAGGTCAGCAATATGAACAACATCGTCGCTCTTATGACAAGGAATAAAATGTGCCGTCTTAGAAAAATGATCAACCACCACAAAAATACTATCCCTCCCCCTCTTAGTCCTTGGCAAACCCAACACAAAATCCATAGATATATCAGCCCAAGGAGTAGAAGGAACAGGAAGAGGCATATATAAACCATGTGGGTTCAACCGCGACTTAGCTTTTTGACATGTGGCACACCGAGCCACGTACCACTCTACATCTCGCCTCATCCTTGGCCAAAAGAAGTGTGTGGACAGCACCTCCTCCGTCTTCTTGGCACCAAAATGTCCCATCAATCCGCCTCCATGTGCCTCATGCAACAACAAAAAGACTAACAGTAACCAACTGGAATGCATAGGCGGTTAGCTCTAAACAAAAACCCATCATTGATCATAAACTTATTCCATGTACGTCCCTCTCTACAATTAAGCAACACGTCCTTAAAATTAGGGTCAGGCGCATATTGTTGTTTTATTGATTGAAGACCAAAAATCCGACAATCAAGTTGGAACAGCAATGTATATCTTCTAGACAAAGCATCAATAATCACATTATCCTTCTCTTTCTTGTGTTTGATAATATAAGGAAAAGATTCAATAAATTCAACCCATTTAGCATGCCTACGATTTAGATTATTTTGAGAGCGAAGATACTTAAGTGATTCATGATCAGAATGAATAACAAATTCTTTAGGCCACAAATAATGACGCCACGTCTCTAAAGAACGAACAAGTGCATATAATTCCTTATCATACGTGGAATAATTAAGAACAGGGCCATGCAATTTTTCACTAAAGTAAGCAATGGGTTTACTATCTTGCATCAAAACACCTCCAATGCCAACTCCACTAGCATCACATTCTAGCTCAAAAGTCTTACCAAAGTTTGGAAGTTGCAGCAATGGTGCGTATGTGAGCTTGTCCTTCAAAGTGTTAAAGGACTCCTCATGTGCCTTTCCCCAATGAAACACCACCCCTTTCTTCGTCAACTCATGCAATGGGGCAGCAATGGTGCTGAAATCTTTGATGAAGCGGCGGTAGAATCCTGCAAGACCAAGAAAACTCCTCACCTATGTGATGGTTTGGGGCACCGACCAGATCTTTATGGCTTCAATTTTCATCTTGTCCACCTCAATTCCCTGTGGAGTTATAACATAGCCAAGAAAAGAAACTCGATCCATGCAAAAGATGCACTTCTCAAGGTTACCAAATAAATGTGCATCATGTAAGGCATTAAAAACAGCACGTAAGTGATCCATATGTTCATCAAAAGACTTGTTGTAAATCAATATATCATCAAAGTAAACTACCACAAAATGTCCAATAAAAGCTCTTAAAACCTCATTCATTAAGCGCATGAAAGTGCTAGGTGCATTTGTCAAACCAAAAGGCATTACTAACCACTCATACAACCTGAATTTGGTTTTAAACGCAGTTTTCCATTCATCTCCAAGTTTCATTCTAATTTGGTGGTAGCCACTTCGCAAGTCAATCTTGGTGAAAATTATAGAACCACACAACTCATCAAGCATGTCGTCTAGCCTAGGAATAGGATGACGATACCGAATAGTAATATTATTGATGGCTCTACAATCAACACACATACGCCAAGTTCCATCTTTCTTAGGAACCAAAAGTACAGGAATGACACAAGGACTAAGGCTTTCACGTACAAACCCGCGGTCCAAAAGGTCTTGGACTTCTTTGTTGAATTTCCTTAGTCTCCTCAGGATTGGTTCGATAGGCAACACAGTTGGGCAAGGTTGTTCCTATAATCAAATCGATTTGATGTTCTATTCCTCTCATAGGTGGCAGTCCCGGGGGTGTCTCAGCTGGAAAAATGTCCTCATACTCTTGCAAAAGGTTAGTGATAGCAGGAGGCACCGAGCTAACAATATCATCAAGTGAAAACATAGCTCGTTTGCATACCAAAGCATAGCAAATATCATCATCCAAAATTTCAGCAAAGTCACATTTTGTTGCAAGCATAACCCCACCCTTCAATTTAATCTCACGAAGTTGGGGTCTCACAAACTGATGAACGGTGAAACTGTTCTTTACAGAATAATCTAAGCAAAACCCAAACCCTAATGGAGGAGCGGCGGCTATTTATGAAGACTCTAGGGTCATGCAACAACACCGACGGGCCAGCGCCGCTAATGGGCCCAAACATCCAACGGACCAAAAGACGGTGTCGCAGCACCCTGGCGATTCTGGATGCTGAATTGTGACCATGATTCCCCTTGATTCTGAATATCTTTTGACATGATACCACTGGGATTGGCTTCCTTATCAAATTAGCTTTCCATCCATATGTGGATCGTGGAAAACAGAGTCCGGATCGCCCTAGGTGACTAGTTTAAGGCGGACGGGTCCCGGAGGCCGAGGAGACTCGAAATCATGTTGGATCGGGCCTCACGGTTTTCGTTGGACGTCCTTGCTAGTCAACATCACCTCCACCATGTCCTCTATGTCCCTCATGACCCTCTCCAATGTTTCTAAGCAAAATAACATCATTAGGTAGTAGTCTATTCTCAAAAGTATAAAATGGATCGCTTAAGAACGAGCTCACCTCTAAAATTGAGTTGGACGCATTCGAGCCGGGTCATTGGACCTTGCATGACGGTTGGAGGATCAGCTGGTACATCTGAAGGAGTGATGTCCTCATCATCCTCCCCCTCTTGAATCTGAGTCGTCCTCGACTCAAGCTCATCTTCTTCTCAAAAATAAGGCTTCAAATCTACAATGTTAAAGGTGGGACTAACCCCGAACTCAGGTGGCAACTCAAGTTTGTAGGTATTAGCATTTATTTTCTCAATTATCTTATAAGGACCAGCTACTCTTGGCATTAATTTGGACTTACGCAGCTCAGGAAATCTATCTTTTCTCAAATGTAATCAAACCAAATCACCCGGTTCAAGTTTAATCTCTTTTCTACCTTTACTACCAGCAATTCTATACTTTTCATTCATTCTTTCAATATTTGCTTTAGTTGTTTCATGTAACCTATGAATAAAATTAGCACGCTCTCTAGCATCACTATGTATTCTCTCAGTGGTAGGTAAAGGCAAAAGATCAATAGGAGCACGGGGATTAAAACCATACATTACCTGAAAAGGACTTACCTTGGTGGTGGAATGTTCCGCCCTGTTATATGCAAACTCCACATGCGGCAAACACTCTTCCCACATCTTCAAATTGCGCTTCAAAATTGCTCTCAACATGGTGAACAATGTTCGATTCACAACCTTAGTTTGCCCATTAGTTTGGGGATGACATGTTATAGAAAACAGCAGCTTGGTCCCCAACTTATTCCACAACGTGCGCCAAAAATAACTCAAGAATTTTGCATCGTGATCTGAAACAATAGTAGAAGGCATACCATGCAAGCGAACGATTTCTTGAAAGAAAAGGTCAGCAATATGAACAACATCGTCGCTCTTATGACAAGGAATAAAATGTGCCGTCTTAGAAAAATGATCAACCACCACAAAAATACTATCCCTCCCCCTCTTAGTCCTTGGCAAACCCAACACAAAATCCATAGATATATCAGCCCAAGGAGTAGAAGGAACAGGAAGAGGCATATACGAACCATGTGGGTTCAACCGCGACTTAGCTTTTTGACATGTGGCACACCGAGCCACGTACCACTCTACATCTCGCCTCATCCTTGGCCAAAAGAAGTGTGTGGACAGCACCTCCTCCGTCTTCTTGGCACCAAAATGTCCCATCAATCCGCCTCCATGTGCCTCATGCAACAACAAAAGACGAACAGAACCAACTGGAATGCATAGGCGGTTAGCTCTAAACAAAAACCCATCATTGATCATAAACTTATTCCATGTACGTCCCTCTCTACAATTAAGCAACACGTCCTTAAAATTAGGGTCAGGCGCATATTGTTGTTTTATTGATTGAAGACCAAAAATCCGACAATCAAGTTGGAACAGCAATGTATATCTTCTAGACAAAGCATCAATAATCACATTATCCTTCTCTTTCTTGTGTTTGATAATATAAGGAAAAGATTCAATAAATTCAACCCATTTAGCATGCCTACGATTTAGATTATTTTGAGAGCGAAGATACTTAAGTGATTCATGATCAGAATGAATAACAAATTCTTTAGGCCACAAATAATGACGCCACGTCTCTAAAGAACGAACAAGTGCATATAATTCCTTATCATACGTGGAATAATTAAGAACAGGGCCATGCAATTTTTCACTAAAGTAAGCAATGGGTTTACTATCTTGCATCAAAACACCTCCAATGCCAACTCCACTAGCATCACATTCTAGCTCAAAAGTCTTACCAAAGTTTGGAAGTTGCAGCAATGGTGCGTATGTGAGCTTGTCCTTCAAAGTGTCAAAGGACTCCTCATGTGCCTTTCCCCAATGAAACACCACCCCTTTCTTCGTCAACTCATGCAATGGGGCAGCAATGGTGCTGAAATCTTTGACGAAGCGGCGGTAGAATCCTGCAAGACCAAGAAAACTCCTCACCTATGTGATGGTTTGGGGCACCGACCAGATCTTTATGGCTTCAATTTTCATCTTGTCCACCTCAATTCCCTGTGGAGTTATAACATAGCCAAGAAAAGAAACTCGATCCATGCAAAAGATGCACTTCTCAAGGTTACCAAATAAACGTGCATCATGTAAGGCATTAAAAACAGCACGTAAGTGATCCATATGTTCATCAAAAGACTTGTTGTAAATCAATATATCATCAAAGTAAACTACCACAAAATGTCCAATAAAAGCTCTTAAAACCTCATTCATTAAGCGCATGAAAGTGCTAGGTGCATTTGTCAAACCAAAAGGCATTACTAACCACTCATACAACCTGAATTTGGTTTTAAACGCAGTTTTCCATTCATCTCCAAGTTTCATTCTAATTTGGTGGTAGCCACTTCGCAAGTCAATCTTGGTGAAAATTATAGAACCACACAACTCATCAAGCATGTCGTCTAGCCTAGGAATAGGATGACGATACCGAATAGTAATATTATTGATGGCTCTACAATCAACACACATACGCCAAGTTCCATCTTTCTTAGGAACCAAAAGTACAGGAATGGCACAAGGACTAAGGCTTTCACGTACATACCCGCGGTCCAAAAGGTCTTGGACTTGCCGCTGAATTTCCTTAGTCTCCTTAGGATTGGTTCGATAGGTAGCACAGTTGGGCAAGGTTGCTCCTGGAATCAAATCGATTTGATGTTCTATTCCTCTCATAGGTGGCAGTCCCGGGGGTATCTCGGCTGGAAAAATGTCCTCATACTCCTGCAAAAGGTTACTGATAGCAGGAGGCACCGAGCTAACAATATCATCAAGTGAAAACATAGCTCGTTTGCATACCAAAGCATAGCAAATATCATCATCCAAAATTTCAGCAAAGTCACATTTTGTTGCAAGCATAACCCCACCCTTCAATTTAATCCCCTCAGCCTTAGAAATAGATGTAGACTTATCCTTTTTAGGTGGGAAAATAGAATTAGCAACTTGCTGATTTTCAGATTGAACATCATTCAAACTAGCAGCGCATTCTCTATCAGCTTGTACAATTTGAGCAGGGGTCAAAGGTACTAAGGTAATTTTCTTTCCTTTATGCACAAGAGTGTATTTATTACTTCTACCATGGTGTGTAGCATCATTATCATGTTCCCAAGGACGACCCAATAAGAGTGAACAAGCTTGCATAGGTACCACATCACAATCAACAGAATCAGCATAAGAACCAATGGAAAATGAAACTCTGCAAGTTTGTGTTACCTTTGCTTTTCCAGAATCATTTAACCACTGAATATGGTATGGACGTGGGTGCGGGCATGTGGTCAAGCCAAGCTTCTTGACCAAATCAGAACTCACCAAATTATTGCAGCTACCTCCATCAATAATGACACATGCTCGACGGTTGCTGATGACGAAGAAAATCTAGAACAAGTTATGGCGTTGTAGCTTCTCAGGTTGCTGTACTTGTGAACTGAGCACCCACTGTACAATGATGCTCCTATAGGACGTTGTGGCCTCGTCACCAAGGACTTCACCATCCTCCTCATCTGTATCTTGGTCTTCTCCATCCTCAATGTCAGAGGTGCTGATGTAACCATCTTCTATAGCAATGTATTCCCGCTGACTTGGGCAGTCCTTCTACACATGGCCAATGCCATGGCAGCGGTGGCACTGAATGCCCGAAGTGCGTCCCGTCGATGCAACGGATGAGGAACTCTTGGTAGGCACCTGCAAATAATTTTTACCTAAATCTGAAGGTCGTGCGGGAGGTGCCTTAGGTGTAGCGGTAACTCCAGAGGCTGCTGGTTGCTTGCTCGCTGGTGGAGGTGGATGAAAAGTGGTTGTCTTGGTGAGCCCCGAGGATGGTGCTGAGCGTGGCGTGTATGTGGTGCTGACCTTGCTCTTGCTCTGCTGTTCACGCCCCTGCAATTTCTTTTCTGCAAGCATAGCAAACTAAAACAACTGGTTGACAGTGTTAAATTCTTTATAATCAACAATGTCCTGAATCTCACGCCTCAAACCCGAATAAAAATGACAAATGGCATCTTCGTTCCCCTCCACAACACTACAGTGCATCAATCCCTTTTGGAGCTCACCATAGTAATCCTATACAGATTTATCTCCTTGTTCTAAACGCATCAATTTCTTTCGCAAATCTTTATGATAAGGAGGAACAAAACGATCACGCATAGCTACCTTAAGTTCTTCCCATGTACTAGGTAAAGCATCTTGTGCAGCTAGCCCATTCCACCAAATAATGGCAAAATCCTTAAACTCACTAGTAGCTTGACGAACTCTATGATGCTCAGGCACAAGGTGGGCGCTAAACTTTTGTTCTACTGTCATCTCCCAATCAAGATATCCCTCAGCATCATAATGACCCGAAAAAGATGTTATTGTGAACTTAATCTTAGCATAAGGATCATCGGGCACACTGTAGCACCCGGTTTTAAAGGCAAAACCAGATACACACTATATGTGAGCCCAGGAAGTCAAATCTCACATATAGCCACAAATAAGGGTAATATCAAGAGATAATACTTATTACATAACGTATTAGTAAAAGAAATATAACCTCAGAGTAAAGACAGCGGAAAGTTGACTCCGATCTCTAGGCGAAGACTCCAAATCCACAGGGACGACTGACTGGTTGACCACAAGCCTAACTCCTCCAAACCAGCAATCTGGTACCCATCTGGGATTTTTATCCAAAGTATAGAAAAGTAAAGCAAGCGTAAGTACATGTCGTACTTAACAATTATATCATGGGGTTCATGAGGCTCAAAAGGTTGACACTGGTTTATTGCGATTAGCTTTAATAGGTCATCTTTTTAAAGCAATTGAGTGGCAAGAATTTATCATTCCCATAAACACATGATTAGGTAAACATGAATAATGTATAGCATAAACAATTAATTATTAGTATCATTATCCATTAGTGATCATCTCAATTCCATAAGGGTCCAAGGCTGCTCGTGACCGTGAGCACGGCTATTATAACAGTTTTACACTCTGCAGAGGTTGTACACTTTCACTGTGAGTCGTGATTTACCCTTTCGCCCGAGGTAGCTAATCTCTTGACCCACTTCCAAGGAAGGTCGGCAGGGTTCACTATGAAGCCTTTCAAAGGTTCGTCTAACAAGTTAGGGCCGCTAGGCGTATGTGGCCCCTCTCTAGGAGTGGCACGCGTGGGCATCGCAGCACGGTACACACATCCTAGCAGTAAAGGAAACATACCCTCATGCACCATAAAGGTAACCACTAACAAGCTAGAAAAGGTCCTCATACTAAGCTAAAGTCAGAGCCATATAGCCCTCATAGCTGTACTGTAAGTCTCGGTTGATCGCTTACAGATAAGTCCTTAGGGAGAGGAATCTAAAGCATTTAGAAAGTAGCTAAACACTCCAGCCCCCTGTTTCCATGTTGCTAAAAAGTCATGTTTTAATGTTTATTGCATATACCATTAATCAAGTTACAAGATCATGGTTTTGATTAAGCACTAGCAAAAACTACCCAATGCAATATCCCAAAGGTATCAAGGAATCCAGGATATCAATTAGCTAGGGAATTTACTACAGTTGTCAAGGTAGACACATGCATCATGAATAAAATGATTAATGGTGAATAGGTATCAAGGATGGTCCCATGCTATACTTGCCTTACACACCGATCCTTCGGTAAGCTTTAATCTTCAACGTCCTTCTTCTTCTTCTGGATCACCACATATCTCACCGATTGGACGTAATCGTAGAACACCACACAAACATCCATACACATACATGCATAGCATACAATTCCATCTATATTAGAACAGTACACCAATCATAGAAAAATAAGTAAAAGAGTTTGAAATACGATTCTACGTGTCGCTACGAACACACAATCGCGAGAGGCACGCTAATCGGAGTTACGGTTGAAAAGTTACAACTACCGAGAGATTTGCTTAATACGTGGAAAAGAAAACTATAGGCTTCATTTATGTTAACTATATGAATTCATATATAAAAGATATTTATAAATAATATAGATTAAATTAAGTCAATTATAAAACAAAAGTAAAACAAATCATATTTTATGTATAAAACCAAGTTGCATAATCATTAATCAAGATATGATTTAAACCATGATTTTTTCTAAAATAGTAATATAGTAAACACTGTTACTAAAGCGTAGATCTCATCACTATGAATCTAACGCAACTTGAATGGACTATTTCAGAGTTAAAATGAACAAGTTATGATTTAAGCAAGTTTTACTTTAGTTAAATAATAGATTAAATCTACCCATGAATTTTAGATATTGAAAACATGCCTAACAGTTGTATAAACATGTAGAAAACGTAAATATGGTCCTAACACAATTCAAATGGGTCAAATCGGACTTAAAATGCATAAGTTACGCATGAAATAAGGTTCAGTGGCATTTTTGTAAATAACTCGAACTCATTTTTGAATTAAAACAATTAAAATCTGAATTTTCAAGGATTTTGGACTGCACGCACTATTTATGGAAACTACAGGGACCTAAACGAATAAAAACAGGGCTGATTTGTATTTATTTTGAACTAATATGGATTGCGGGTTAATTAGTTGAAAATCCGAGGGTTGAACTGCAAAACAGCGCGGCTTTGACTACGGGTTGACTGCGGCTGCTGACTGGGCAGCCACGTGGCAGCACGCTGTTGGCGCGGTGCACCACGCAGCATGGGCACGTGCGCTGACGCGGCACCATGGACCGCGTCCACAGTCCGCGGTGAACCGAACCGTTACGTTCTAATCCTGGCCGTCCACCCAAGATCCGACGGCGTAGGTGGGTGCGGGGTAGTGGGCCGCCGGGGAAGAGGCTCACGACGACGGCGCCATTGTCGCTGATAGTCTGAGCTCGTCGGTGGTCACCGGTACTGTGATTCCGGCCACCCCAGACCGAGCCTAGGGCACCTACGCGTAGAACGGGGTCTCGCAAACTCAATGGGACGCAAATATAGGGCGGGGGGAACACGCCGGGATGATGGCCCCACGGTGGCGCCATGGCCGGCAGCTCGGGAACTCGCCGTTACGGCACTCTAGAGCGTTATTCAACGAAAGGAGAGCACAGGTAGGTGGAGGAGCTCACCGTGAGGTCGAAGGAATGGAGAGTGGCGTCCGGGAAGGGCTCCAAAGGCGCGGTCGACGGCGGCGGCGATCTGGAGAGAGAGAGAACGCGCGGGTGAGGGGAAATTCGATCCAATCGTGACTAAAACTGTGAATTTACGGTACCTATGGGCGCGAGGGACAACGACGGATCTCCGGGTGGCGTCGGCGTCATTGATTGGGCACCGGAGCGAGGAATTGTGGCGACGGCAAGCTTCGAGCGGCGAACGGAGAAAAGAGAGAAGAAAGGCGTCGAGCTCGGTGCTTTATAGGTGGGGAGAGGGGCGGTAGAAGGAAGGGGAGCGTGGTAGAATGGGCGCTTTCCATGTAGGCACGGGCCCGGCGGCTTGCCGAGCTTGGCAACGCCATCGGTGGGCGGCTGGGAAGGAAAGAAGCAGGGGAAAGAAAAGGAAAGGAAGAAGGGGACGGGCCGACTAATGAGTGGGACCCGGGTCATAGCGAGGGAGAAGTGGCTTGCGGGCAGCTAACGCACGGGGCCAGCGTCGCAGCGGGGAGAAGAGAAGCGTGCGCGTGGTGGTCGACGTGGCGTGTGTGCGGAGAGGCGTTCTTGTGCGTGTGGTGAAGGCCGAGCTAGGCCAAGCATAGTCTTGTGTGATGGAGCGATGGGCCATAAAGTGGTGGGCCGGGAAGGAGCAGGTCGGGTGCGGGAGAAAAGGAGAAGGGAGGGGGAGTGCGGCTAGGCCGCCGGGCCGGCCAAGCCTAGGAAGAGAAGGAGAAAAGAGGACCGGGCCAAATCCTAGAGTTGGGCTGAAAAGGAAGGAAGCGAGATTTTTTTTTCAAAATCCTTTTCTATTTCCAAATTCTTTTTCTTTTCTTAATTCAAAATAATTTCAAATGTGAATCAAATCGAGTATAAATATGATTTAAAATACACTTTTTAATTCAGACATAAATGAACAAATTTTTGGTAAGTATTTCGTGTATAATTTTTTAAATTCTTTCATTTTCTAATTTTCTTTTCTTTCTTTTATTTCAAAGCCATTTTCAAAACCTTTTCAAAAACATTCCAAATTACTTTGGAGTTTTAGATCATCACCATTCATCACAATAAATAAAATGTAACAGCATGTATGCTCACACATGTTACTACCTTATGATGAATTTTAATGAAAATTTTTATTTTCTTATATTTCATGTGCACAAAAATTCATAAATAAATCATTTTAGCTCTATTTCAAAAAAAACAAATTTTAGGGTGTTACACATGGTGATTATTACCTTGTTGGTGGTGGACACCACCCATACCTATCGTGTTGCGGCGAAGACATCGTCGTAATCTTGCTTGTCTGAAGCCTGCTCGATCTATGTTCCCAGCAGCATCATGCACCATGTCTTCTGGCAAGAGACCATCGGTGTTGCTGCCAGAGACTTCATTGTTGTTGACCGCCACCAAGGTTTCCAACTCAGTAACCTTGTCGGTTAGCGTGGAAATTCGTTTGTCCAATCTGTCCATGCTGTTTCCAATGTTGAGTTCAATGAGTGCGTCAGTGACGGCCTTCCTAATGGCCTTATTCATCCTTGTTTGGGCATCCTCTACAACAGCTTGTAGTTGCTCTTGGCTGACACACTCGTTGAAACCCTTAGGGTTGTTATCTCCAGTCTGTTCACCTCCTACCATTGTAAACACAAAAATAGAAACAAATAGTGAAAGTTATCTTTACCAAATGACTACGTGGTTGCAGTGGTGTCACTTTTCACAGCAAGTGCAAGCGTCTTACCAAGCTCTTATAAAGTTCTTACCAACAAAAGCAGTAGGCGGTACAACCGGTGGCTGGTTCGTGATACTTGTGAGGCAGTGGTACCGAGATTGCAATGCCCTTTTTCTGTACTGATCTAAAGAGTTTGTAGAGCTTGGAAGACTCACAAAGAATAATATGTATATCTGGCACACAAGTTAGTAACAGAAAGTAATACTGAATTATAGTCCAAATTACTTGTTCTCATTGCTGGTCTAAAATGTTCCAAGTACCAGGTGTGTGACAAACAAGTATGGTGGATATCAAGGTGGCAGGTGTGTGAAAAACAAGTATGGTGAATGGAAACAGCAACACAAACAAGGAACTAGACAGCACACGCTAACACAGCTCACTTTGGTCTTCTCTATGTGCTCCTCTAGATATTGTTCCTCTTTTGCCCCTCTCTTTTTCCAATTTTTTTAGGCTGTTGTTGTTTTTTGGGAAATTTTGACTTTTTTTTGATATTTTTCCTTCACTTAGTAGCACAAAAAAAGTAACCACAGAAAATATGAGCTTAAACAAGTGAAAAACGTGGCCTGTGGAATTTTCAGAAGACGTGCTCAAAATCGACAAAAACCTTGTGACCACTTTTTGACAAAAATAAAAATTTCCGACCCTGATATGGCAGGGATGGATGGATTCAAAATTTTTTTCTGATCGATTTTGATATATGGAACGTCGAAATTCGAGTTCGTATGCGAAAACTGGACCAGTTTTCAGAATTGGCTCCGAATTAGAGGACAAAACGGGAACAATATGCGCAAAATTGGTCACAGCAGCAAAGATTTGATGGAAACGATGGGGGAAAACACATGAACTGGACTCTAACACGACCTAACCAGCAACAAGACCTCGACCCGGATAAAACTCAACACGACAGACTCTAAAACTGAAATATGCAAAGGCTATAGCGCGGAAGGTTCTAGGACAGGAAATAAAAGTATGGCATTGGACTATGGGACGAATGTGAAACACTCAAAACTAGGGGATAAATGTGAACCTAACGGTATACCTTAGCTCTAATTACCACTTAATGTAGATGGGGATCCCGATCTTCCGTCAGGTAGAAGTAACTATCGTTGTGGCGGAGAATGACACACCGATCCGGCTTCAAATCGAAAGATCGAACCCTGCAATCTTAGCACCACAGCTCCTCTAGATATTAACCAAGTCACGAACTAGGTTAACCTCGCCAAGAAGGCTAATCCCTGTCTACGCAATGAAGAACACAAGCAAGAACAAGAAAGAACACAACCAAATTGCAGATGAATGATTAATCTTACGAAGTTGGGGTCTTACAAACCGATGAACGGCGAAACTGTTCTTGACAGAATAATCTAAGCAAAACCCAAACCCTAATGGAGGAGCGGCGGCTGTTTATGAAGACTCTAGGGTCGTGCAACACCCCTAGACGTGCCCCTAATGGGCCCAAACACGATACATGGTCCAACAGACCAAAAGACGGTGTCGCAGCACCCTGGTAGATTCTGGACGCTGACTTGTGACCATGATTCCCATTGATTCTGAACAGCTTTTGATGTGAGACAACTAGGATTGGCTTCCTTATCAAATTAGCTTTCCATCCATATGTGGATCATCGAAAACGGAGTCTGGATGCGTCTTGGGTGTCCAGTTTAAGGCAGACTGGTCCTGGAGGCCGAGGCAGACTCGAAATCATGTTGGATCAGGCCTCCGGTTTCTGTTGGGCGTCCTTTCTGGTCAACATCACCTCCACCATGTCCTCTTAGTCCCTCATGACCCTCTCCAATGTTCCTAAGCAAAATAGCATCATTAGGTAGTAGTCTATTCTCAAAAGTATGAAAAGGATCGCTTAAGAACGAGCTCACCTCTAAATTGAGTTGACACATTCGAGCCTAGATCATTGGACCTTGCATGATGGTTTTAGGATCAGCTAGTACATCCGAAGGAGTGATGTCCTCATCAAGGTCCTTGCACCACACTGAGTCCGGGACTCAGGAGCGGGGGCTTGGATTCCAAGTTTGGACGGGGACCTAGACCCTGGGACATGAGGGTGATGGGTTGGTCGTGCTTGTGCCTGGGGTACAAGTGGGGCGTGTGTTTTCGGGGTACCCAGCTGAGGGCATTGATTCACGAATCGCCGGGCAATCCGGTATGGCTTGTCTTAACTCTAGCACCATAGTAAGAACTGAAAGATGAAAGGTGATGATATGGGACTGATTGCTCAACTCTTGCTTGAAAGTAGAATAGGTGCTTACATAGAATGGCTAGATAATAAATTAATCATGACTGCTAATAATAATATAACTAAGGATTCACTACTAGAATTGCTTTTTGCAAAAAGAAACCAACAAACCATAAAGCTTATCATATCCATTAGAGTCGGGAAATTATCCCCACTAGTCGTATAAGTCTTGCGAGTACATTGTGTACTCAGGGTTTATTTACCCCTGTTGCAGGTAATGCTTGAGGAGTATCTGTTGTGTGAAGGATTCTTCTGGTGGGCACAGACGGAACCTTGTTCATTATCGATAGATGTTTATTTTTATTCCGCTGTTTAATATTCCGTACTCTAACTTTGAAAAGGTAATAATGTAATTTTTAAGAACTCTGGATGTATGAAATGGATTAAGTATTGTAACTCGTTCTCATTATTGGATCCTTGGGGAAAAATGTGGATCTTTCGAGCTCTCCCTTGGGGTGTGCCCGATGGAATCGCTCGTTGTAGCTTGCTTTTGGGGTGCTTAGTGTCTGATGGAAGACGAGCGCCTCTGTAAGTACGTTATTTTGGGCGGTTCTGCCACAATTGGTATCAGAGCCAATAATGAGTTTACGAGTTTCATCACTCTTTTCTAAAACTTAAAAATTTGACCAACAAAAGTTTTGCGAAAAGTAGGATGCGGTAAAATTATGTAAATAAGTATAAGCCCTAGCAATATGGTCTATCTAGGATAGTGACACTAATTTTATCTAATCGGTTTTCTACAGGTACACTGACTTACGTTAGCATATGGAAAGTGAGTGTGCGATGTGCCAAAATTTTTGCGAATGCCGCTATATTCCGGCTTGAGTGAATGTACAGGTCGATACATGCATCATGATAATAGAATCTTGCTTAAACTAAAGTCCCCCTACACGTATAATTTGGATTAGTAAATTGATAGGATAAATTAAAAGAATGCTTAATAAATGTCTTGTCATTTCTCTAATCCCTTGCTTCTGATCTGTAAGGTTGTCCTAAGTGGTTGGCTCCTATCTCTTACAGATGAATTTGAGGTTCGGACGGGAGCAACAGTGACGGAGCGGGGCATGGTCTTGGTGAAGGCCAAGGTGAAAGTGGTCGGGCCAAAGAGCACGGCAACGGGGAGAGCCATGAGGCTCCACTTCTAGCTCCTCCTCCTCCACCACCACCACCACCGTTGATGACTCACGTGGAGATGATGGCGGAAATAATGGCTGCTCGCCGTGAGTCAGCCCGTGCCATGGAGCTGTTGGCACAGGATATCGGTGGCTTCGCTCGTGGAGGCCATGGGGGCAATGGTGGGAATGGGGTGGTGCCCACGGTCCTGAGGGTCCCTACTCTTGTCAAGATTTCCTCAAGATGCACCCGCCCATGTTCACACCGATGGCTGAGCCCCTGGATGCGGAGCATTGGCTTCGCATTCTGGAGCAAAAGTTTCTGTTGCTCACCATGACTGATGAGCAGAAGGTGCACTTTGTAGTGCAACAGTTGTTGGGGGTCCATGAGTGCATGGTGGGATAACTTCAATGCCATGCAACAGCCAGATCACCGAGTGACCTGGCAGGAGTTCACCGTAGCCTTCAGAGAGTTTTATATTCCTGCTGGTATCCTCAACAGGAAGATGACTGAGTTCCTAGACCTAGGGCAAGGGAGTATGTCCATAATGGACTACGTCAATAAGTTCAACCACTTGACCCAGTATGCTGGAACTCATGTGGATATAGATGAGAAGAAGAGGGACCGCTTCTATCGTGGCCTCTCTTGCAGCTTACAGAAGGAGCTATATACTGGGAACTATCAGACCTTTGGGGCGATGATGAATGCTGCCATTGCCATGGAGGGCTTGCAGCGGGATTCCTAGGCGGAATGGAAACGCAAGCGGGTGGCTACAAGGTCTTCTAGTCACCCCCATGCTCAAAAAGTACAGGTTGTCAGGCGGGTGCCCTATCAATCTTCAGGCGGGCATTCATTTCGACAGTCTCAGCAGACTTTCCAGGCTCCTTCCACATAGTACCGTGCACCTACTCAGTAGGTGCAACACCAGTAGCCCTAAGGACAACAGGTCCCACCTTGTCTAGGACAGGGAAACAAGCCAGGTGCTTGTTTCAAATGTGGCAAGGATGGCCACTATGCCTGAGAGTGTCCGCAAAACTAGCCAGCCCAGTCTGCTCAACCATTGGCTAACTCCAGGCTAGTCAAGCGGACAGTGATCAAGAATAAAGTGCCAGTCAGCCGATCTGGACAGGTGAATTTCACGGAGGCTGAGCAGATATTACAAAATGAACCGGTGATGACTGGTATGTTCACCATTGATTCCCATCCAGCTTATGTGTTATTTGATTCTGGTGCATCACATTCATTCATGAGCATGGGATTTGCACATCGGTATAATATACCTCTTATGGCTATACCATTTGCCTAAAGAATCAGGACTCTGGGTGCGTAGATGTGCGTTAATAATCGGACGGATACGATGAGCTTGGTATTAGCCACTCATACTTACCATCTCCAGTTCATGATACTGCCTGGGCAAGGCATTGATGCAATTCTAGGAATGAACTAGTTATGTGTATATGGGGTAGTCTTGGATTTGAAGCAGAGAATTGTGGAGTTATGGCTTCCATCTTCTGAGGATAGGATGTCTCTTCTGATACCCTCAGATCCACCCTTACCTGTTGCTACTCATGCTAAAGCCTCTCCTGATCTTACCTCTATTCGGTAGTATGTGAGTTCCTGGATGTTTTTTCTGAAGATCTACCTAGGTTGCCACCGGATAGAGATGTGGAGTTCTCCATTGAGCTAGAGCCTGGTACTGCTCCTATCTCCTGTTGGCCGTACCACATGGCTCTAAAGGAATTGGCTAAAATGAAGAAACAGTTGGAAGAGTTGCTGGAAAAGGGCTTCATCCATCCTAGCTCTTCACCTTGGGGTTGTCCAGCCATTTTTGTGAAGAAGAAGGATGGCACTCTTTGGATGTGTGTGGATTACCGCCCTCTTAATGCGGTAACCATTAAGAACAAGTATCCTTTGCCCCACATAGATACTTTGTTTGATCAGCTAGCTGGTGCCAAGGTGTTCTCCAA
Source organism: Miscanthus lutarioriparius (assembly GCA_904845875.1). NCBI lineage: Eukaryota > Viridiplantae > Streptophyta > Magnoliopsida > Poales > Poaceae > Miscanthus > Miscanthus lutarioriparius. The sequence goes on from CAJGYO010000009.1 coordinate 40,185,434, forward strand.
GATTGGCCTTCATTTAGGCTATCATCAGATCAAGATTAGACCACAAGATATACCAAAGATAGCTTTTTCTACTAGGTATGGGCTGTATGAATACCTAGTCATGTCTTTTGGTCTCACCAACGCTCCTGTATTCTTCATGTACCTGATGAATTCAGTCTTTATGCCAGAGCTAGACAAGTTTGTTGTGGTATTCATTGATGATATCCTGATATATTCCAAGAACAATGAAGAGCATGCCCAAAACCTTCGGATAGTACTGGCTCGATTGAGGGAACACAAGTTGTATGCTAAATTCAGCAAGTGTGAATTCTGGTTAGATCGAGTGCAGTTTTTGGGGTATGTTTTGACACCTGATGCTATCTCTGTTGACCCCAGCAAGGTGCAAGATGTGCTGAATTAGAAGTCTCCCAAGTCTGTGCACCAGATTTGTCAGTTCCTTAGTCTAGCTAGGTACTATCTGCATTTCATTCTAGATTTCTCCAAGATAGCTCAGCCAATGACCAAGCTGCTCCAAAAAGAAGCTAAGTTTGATTGGAGCCCAGCCTGTGAAGAAGCCTTCCAAGCTTTGAAGACATTTCTGACCACTGCTCCTATCTTGGCCCAACTAGATATTGACAGACCTTTTGATGTATATTGTGATACCACTAAGATGGGGTTGGGATGTGTGCTTATGCAGGATGGGCATGTGATAGCTTATGCTTCGCGTCAACTGAAAAAGCACGAAGTGAATTACCCCACTCATGATTTAGAGTTGGCTGCTATGGTCCACACTCTAAAAATTTGGAGGCATTACTTGTTGGGCAACAAAGTACATATTTTTACAGATCATAAGAGCCTCAAATATATCTTCACTCAGTTTGAGCTAAATATGAGGCAAAAGAGGTGGTTGGAATTGATCAAGGATTATAACTTGGAGGTACATTACCACCCAGGAAAGGGCAATGTAGTAGCTGATGCTTTGAGCCAAAAGTCACATCAGGTTGAGGAAATACCTTTGTCTCTCAACCATGCTGAGGTGCTGGCTCACATTGCCTTAGTCTCAGAATTGCTTGAGCAGATTATTATGGAGCAAAGGCAAGATACTTTAGAAATTCCTCACATCAGAAAATTGATTGCCGAAGGGCATGGCCCTCACTTTAGTATTGATGAGCAAGATGTAGTGAGGTACAAGGATAGATTGGTGGTTCCATCAAATGAGGAGCTGAAAAGGAAGATTTTGAATGAAGCTCATCATTCAAAATTGTCTATCCATCTTGGCAGCAACAAGAAGTACCATGATTTGTGCCACTTGTACTAGTGGTCCAACATGAAGCAGGATATCACCCAGTATGTCGCGGAGTACGACACTTGTGGGAGAGTTAAAGCGGATCATATGCATACCCCAGGATATTTGCAGCCCTTGCCCATTCGTGTTTGGAAATGGGAAGATATTTCCATGGACTTTGTTGTGGGTTTGCCCGCACATCCAAGGGCTATGATTCTATTTGGGTCATTATGGGCCATCTCACTAAGTCTACTCACTTCCTTCCGGTGGACACTAAATATACAGCCAAGAAGTATGCTCAGATATATTTTGATCAAATTGTGACCCTACATGGAGTTCCCCTTACTATCATCTCTGATGAGGGTCAGTTTTTGTCTCTCGTTTCTAGGAGCAACTTCAGCAATGTCTTGGTACTCGTCTCAGAAGCTCAGCTTATCATCCATAGACTGATGGCCAAATAGAAAGGGTAAACCAGGTACTGGAGGATATGTTGAGAGCATGTGCATTTCTTTTCCGGAGAAGTGGGACGGATGCTTGAACTTAGCTGAATTTTCTTACAATAATAGCTACCAAGAAAGCATCCGCATGGCACCATTTGAAGCTCTATATGGAAAGAAATGTAGGACACCAACTAACTGGGTTGAAGTAGGAGACCATGGATATTTTGGGCCAAATTTCATCAAAGAGGCTCGAGAGCAAGTAAGCATTATTTAGAGTCACTTGAAGGCAGCTCAGAGCCGACAGAAAGCTTATATGGACAAGCGAAGAAGGCCTTTGCAATTTGTAGTTGGGGATTATGTGTATCTCAAGGTGTCTCCTATGAGAGGGGTGCATCAGTTTGGTATCCATGGCAAGCTAAGCCCCTCGATATGTGGGTCCTTACAAAATTTTGAAGCAGTGTGGCCCAGTTGCTTATTGTCTTTAGCTTCCCGATATTTTATCGATGGTACATGATGTGTTCCATGTATCCTAGTTGAAGAAATGTTTGCGGTTGCCTGATGAAGCTGTGGAGATTGAAGGAATTCCCCTCCAGCCTGACTTGACGTATATTGAGCACCCCGTCAAGATCTTGGATGAAAAGGAGAGAGTGACAAGGAACAATGTGGTAAAGTTCTACAAAAAGTAGTGGCAGAACCACTCTGAGGATGAGGCCATGTGGGAACAAGAGAGCTATATCTTAAAGCATTACCCCCATCTTATCTCTGGTTTAGATAGGTAGTTGTTTACATTGAAATGTAATTCTTATCTCTTTTCCCACACTAGACACAAGAAATCTCGGGTCGAGATTTTGTTTTTAGGGGGGTAGATTTGTAACACCCTCGGTGTTACACTATAGTCTTTTACTAAAATCACTGCATGAGCATCATAATTGTGTGTAAATGTGTGTGATATAGGGTATAAAGCAAGGTACGTAACTTGAAACGTTCATCAAAAACGCGAAAACGAATGTTATATTTCATGTCGTGATACATCACTTAGGGTTCTAAACGAATTTTTATTGAATGAAAATGATATAGAATGCATGTACAAAACTTTAATAAAGTTTGTAGTACAAACTTCATAGGTGGTGATGAAATACTTGCGATCGAGAATGGAATTCCCTAGCTAGCATGGTTGGTAGCTTGGAAAACGAAGTTGACGCGAATCCGAACAAAAACTTAGTCAATTTTCGTAAGTCGGAAAATGGTTCGACGAAGCTAAGTTCAACAATTTTTGAAGGAGATTTGAGTTAAGTAATCAGTGGGGTATTAGGGCTTGTTTCAATAGTTTCACATACCCTCTTGGGTGTAGAAAAACTGGTTTGGCATTTGAATCATCGAGTTTGATTTTTGAAATGCTTTAAAAATCGTGCTTGGCACGTTACCGTTGGTTTTGGCGCTGGGCGTGGTCACCGTGCTCGGCACTCGGCGTTGCCATGCTGGCCACCCAACATGCACGCGCACGCACGCCATCATGCATGGCTCTGCGCTGCTGGCCACTACCACCTGCTACCGCGCTCTGGCTCACGACTCGCGCTTACACGCGCCCGCTGGGGCCCTGCGAGCCTAGCCACTCTGCCATCACCGTCGTGTCGAGCTACGTCCCCAGTCGCGCTGCGCTCGACCATCGCTCACCGATCACTGCTGCCGTTGACCCTTCATGGCTGCACGCTCATGGGCTTGCCCCGCCTACCTTCGCCATCACATCCACACTCAATGCCACGCCACGCTGCTGCCTCCAGGACGGGCCCCAGCCACTACGGCACGCAGTGATGAGCCATCATCGTCTTGCGAGTCATGGCGCTACAGTCGCACGTCGTTGTGCCGGACTCATACATGCACGTGGAGACATCAACCGTCGTGCTGCCGTCCTCTCCCATTTAGTGACTACACCACGCCACGCTCCCCGTCACGTCTCCTTGAATGGCGTCGCACTGGCTGTCCGAGCCGCGCTAAGGCCAACCCACAGAGCTGGCCCCATCCTCGTAATTGCGCATGTCTAGAGCTTGATTTGGAGTCTAGTGTCGCGCCAAGCCTACCACTATTGTGGCCGTATGATGTCGGGGCATCAATTTGAGTTTCCCCATCGCTGGCCACCATAAGACCGAGCTGAGTCATCCATCTAATTAGCCTTACGTAGTCCACCTCCTTCCAATTAACCATGCACCCAACTAGCCCTAGAAGTTAGCTCAAGATTGGAGTCGACCCGACGAGCTTTCGTCCTCTAGTGAGGTAATGCGGGGCATTCTCCTTGCGGCTGACCGCCATGATCGTCGAGGCAGGTTCTCGGCCAGGGCGTCACTCCATGCTTCATTGTTTCAATTGAGCAGTGCTTTTGCGTCGTGTTGACTTGGTTGCCTCCCCCATGTAGCAGTTTCACCGGCGGAGCAGTAGGTCGCCGAGGACGTCGTCGCCGTGCTTGCCGTGAACCCGAGCAACCCCGCGCTCATGGCCAACCACCCTACCGAGCCTTGCGACTTCATCCAGGTCATCCTTCATGTATCTGGTGAGGCACCTTTGCTCCTAGGGTAGTGGTAGAGGCATTGGGCTAGGTTAATTCGCCAGCGCAATTGTCACCGCAGCCAAACCCTACCGTGGTGCATGGCCATGCCTCTATGCAGCACCAATCGTGGTGTTTATTACCTCTATCGAATGCGCTTGTGATGAGGAGTGTCGCGGTGGTGAGGATTGCTGCCGAGGAGGTCCGTGCTAGCCGGCGTTTCAGGCGGAGATGCCGCGGTCTCTGTTAAGATCCAGCCAGGGACTTCGAAATGGGAATTTGAAGTGAACCGGGGGGTTAAGTGTGAGCATCGAGAGAGAGAGAGTGAAATAGTAGAAAGGACTGTGGGTTCATTTAGTTGAAAGCCGGGGACTCTTTTGTATAATCGTCGGCGCTAGAGTGGGCCGAGCCACTCGCTCGCGGGGCGCGCGTGTGGAATTCGGTTTTTCAATGTCCAATGAAATTATGAATGTTTATTCAATTTAGTTTTGAGCTGAACTTTGAAAAATAATAGTAAATTCTATAGATGTCCAAAAATAATGAAACAAAATTTGTTAGGTTCAAAAAAATGTTATCTATCTGTTAGTGTAGTTAGTTTACAGTTAGCTATGATAATGATAGGTTTATAAATTCGATTTAGAAAGCTTAGTATTAGTTAGCTTAATATTTGTAGGAATTTTTGTGGTAAATCAGTGATAGCTTTAGCCATGAAATTTTTACAATAGGATCATTAGATTATTATGTGCTCACTGTAATTTTTCTAGCTCTAGAGTAGGTTGATAAATAGAATAGCTAGTACTCCCTGTTTTATCATATATAGAGTAATTCGATATTAAGAACCGGATTCCTTTAGTTGCTAAGTTAATACATGAAATGTTGCATACCTGTTTAGTGGAAATGATGAGTAAGTAGCATCTTAGTCGGTAGAGCTACTTCAGTAGCTTGACAGATGTATTTTATTTTAAGAGTTGTTGTTGCCGTATTACTAAGTGTTGCATCATCATTTCATGCATGTAGATCACGAGTTGGTAGAGTTCATGCCTGCAGATGAACAGGACTATGAGGAGGTTATTGAGGAGTATGAGGAGGAGATTCTCATATAGGAGGGAGCCCCAAAGACGTTCGTTGCTAACTTTGTTGACCCACCGCCTGCCCAAGGCAAGCCTCGGTGCATAACCCTTATTTTTGAATGATCCCTGAATATATATATGATGTGCATTTACGTTACATGCATTTTATGAAAACTACATGCATAAATATATCTACCTATGAGTCCTACTAGTATAGGTCGAGTAGCTGCTATGCTCAGGATTTCGGTAGCGTGAGTATTCTACCGTTACTCACAATAGGTGATAATTATGATCACTCATGATAAAATGATGGAAAGGAAAAATGGTGATAGGGTAGGGATATGGTTTGGGTATTGGTGGGTGTAAGGGGTTGTGTCCTGCGGCCAACAGGGCATAGCTTAGTTACACTTTTTTCCTATCTGTGTTGGTTAAGGACCGGCCGTTGCATTGGACACTAGGCAAGTCACAGACTTATTATCCTGAGCACATACTTGGGTATGGGCATAGGGAAGACTTCTTGCTCTCTTGTCATGGGATCTGGCTCTTTCCGGACCCACTGATTGGAGGCGGGGATGGTGGAGGTCCTTGCACCGCACTGAGTCCGGGACTCAGGAGCGGGGGCTTGGAGTCCAAGTTTGGACAGGGACCTGGACCCCGAGACAGGAGGGTGATGGGTTGGTCCTGCTTGTGCCTGGGGTACAAGCGGGGCATGTGTTTTCGGGGTACCCACCTGGGGGCATTGGTTCACGAATCGTCGAGCAATCCGGTACGACTTGTCTTAACTCTAGCACCATAGTAAGAACTGAAAGATGAAAGGTGATGATATGGGAGTAATTGCTCAACTCTTGCTTGAAAGTAGAACAGGTGCTTACATAGAATGGCTAGATAATAAATTAATCATGACTGCTAATAATAATATAACTAAGGATTCACTACTAGAATTGCTTTTTGCAAAAAGAAACCAGCAAACCATAAAGCTTATCATATACATTGGAGTTGGAAAATTATTCCCACTAGTCGGATAAGTCTTGTGAGTACATTGTGTACTCAGGGTTTATTTACCCCTGTTGCAGGTAATGCTTGAGGAGTACCTATTGTGTGAAGGATTCTTCTGGTGGGCACAGACGGATCCTTGTTCATTATCGATAGATGTTTATTTTTATTCCGTTGTTTATTATTCCGCACTCTGATTTTGGAAATGTAATAATGTAATTTTTAATAACTCTGGATGTATGAAATGGACTAAGTATTATAACTCATTCTCATTATTGGATCCTTGAGGGAAAATGTGGATCTTTCGGGCTCTCCCTTGGGGTGTGCCCGACCAAACCGCTCGTTGTAGCTTGCTTTCAGGGTGCTTAGTGTCTGATGGAAGATGAGCGCCTCCATAATTACGTTATTTCAGGCGGTTCTGCCACACGCGGCCACCCAACGTACACTTGCACATGCCTTCGCTCGGCCACCACCGTGACTGGACTCACCGCTGCGCCACCTGACTTGCTACCCACTCAGAGTTCTATCGAATCCAGAGAGGCAAAACCGTGACTCTGGTCAATTTCACCATGTTACATCAGCATTCGTCAGACTGGACCGAACTCACAACCATTGCGTCAGGTCACATTTTGACCCAACGTCCGATCACTCCACCAACAGAGCCCGAGCGCGCCTTCTTCATTTACAATTGACCGGACGCTACCCGGTCGAGTCCGGTCAACACGTCACCAGCGTCCGGTCACTAAATTTAAGTGAAAATCATCTCCTTCACTTCACCAACTTCTCCACCCTTGCTCAAATGTGCCAACCACCAAGTGTTTCACCTTGTGCACGTGTGTTACCATATTTTTACAACATTTTCAAGGGTGTTAGCACAAACTAGAATCTAAATGCATATGCAATGACTTAGAGCATCTAGTGGCACTTTGACAACTATATTTCGATACGAGTTTCACCCCTCTTAATAGTATGGCTATCGATCCTAAATGTGATCACACTCGCTAAGTGTCTCGATAACTGAACAAAAGGCTCCTATCAAGTATCACCTTTGCCTTGAGCTTTTTATTTTTCTCTTTGTTTTTTCCATATCCAAGCACTTTATCATCACCATGGTCACACCATCATCATGATCTTTACCATTGCTCCACCACTTGGAATAGTGCTACCTATCTCATGATCACTTAGATAAATAGGTTAGCACTTAGGGTTTCGTCAATTCACCAAAACCAAACTAGAGCTTTCAATCTCTCCCTTTTTGGTAATTGATGACAATCCTTTCACAAAGATATGAATTGAAATTCATTTGAATCCATGTTGCTTGCCTAAGCATATTTACCATGTGTAAAAGGATATGGACAAGTTTCATGAACTCTAATTGGTAGCAATTGCTCCCCCTATATATGTGCTAAGAGTTTGGATTGAAGCTTGCACATATGCTTAAATAGGAAATGTTGGAGTCAATGTCTACCAAATGATGCTAAGGTATAAGAGATGGACCTTTAAAGCGTGATACCAATCGGAGTGCACCATTATACCATCCTTAGCACCATTAGTAACTAGACAAACACAAAAACTAGAATACCCCATGAGATCAACATTAGAAGCAAGGGTCTAGTTTTCACAATATAAGCACAAATCTAGTTACTCAACCTATGCATGCTAGTTTTTCATTTCATCATTTAAACCTACAACTAGCATACACCACACAAGCATGGAATTTTAAAATTAAAAAAAAACATGTGCCATGCAATCAAACATATGAAATGCACATTGTCGGCTCAAAAACATGTCGATGTGCTAAGCACACAGCAAGCCGGAAAGATCTGCTTGATGGAGCAAGGCTGGAGATTCGCCTGGCCTCAATGCAGGACCAGTCGACCCTATGAATTCCTCCCGAGGGCATCCAAGTCAATTTGACCTACAATTGACAAGGAGAGAAAGTTTATCAGTAATTTAAGGTGGAACATGCCGGTCATTGCCCAGACAATTCCAAGTGTGCCGCTTCAAGAGCAGCCAGTGTTAGCCCACTGGATCTTTAGCACGGAGATGTTCGACCACTCACTAATGTTGCCGAGCATGCACTAGTGATGCCGACCACGAACTATCATTGTCCTCCCTCTAGTCATAGTGTGTGGTCGGACAACGTTAGTCGTGGTCGGCAGTGCTGGTGAGTGGTCGGTAACACCGATGATCCAATGGGCCAACAGCCTGACGGGAAAAATCAATCGAATAGCTAACACAAGAAGAAAATCGGATGTTAAGGACTGTAACACTCGCAGGTTGTGATTATTTTTATGATGACGAATATGGTGCACACAGATGTAAGTAAAATCATCAGCTAGACAAAATATAACCAGTATGAACCATTGAGCCGATGAGTCTAACGAGAAAGGATATAACATGTAAACAAATCAACTGTCTAGTACGAATAGTTCTGCGAACGCTCCGAATCTAATTCGCTATCATCAACAGTGAGGTTCGACCGGATCGATGCAGCTATGATGATAACAACAAACTAAAGCCAAAGAATTCACAAAACCATCCATACCTTGACAGGTTTCTGAAAGACATGCTATACCTATGAAGGCGCAGGCGAATCGGCTAAAAGAGCCGATTCTGGTAGAAAAAGGGTCACATCATGTGAACAATCGACTATTCAATATGAGCAGACCTATCAACTCCTAAAACCTAACCTATCATCTTTAACAGTGGGGTTCGACCGGATCGATGGCAGCCATAATAAAGATAACAGATTAAATCTTTAAAGAAAACGGATCTACTCATATTTAATAGGATTATGAAGACATACTATGAGTATTAAAGTACAGGCGATCGGCTATTTAGCCGATGCAGGAATAGGAAACAGCTAAGGTCACGCCTGATCGGGAACAAATCTACCAACTAGCATCCTCCAATCTAAAGTGTCATCAGTGGGGATCGACCGGATCGTTGTAGCCATAATAGCGAACTATAGACCAGATTTAACTAGTCAGCAAACCTCTTCAAGATCATATGTATCTTAACCGCGTACTATGCATGATCAAGATCGAGGTAGAACAACCAATAAAACGTAACCCGTCGCTCAAAGTAAGAAATATTGTATTGTCACAAAGCAGACGATGGACTAAAAGTATATGATGTCGATCTTGTTCGATCTTGATTGGGTAGGTTGATGTTGCTGAAAAAACTATTGATAGTAAAAACATTAGCAAGATCGGTAACTTAATGAATCTAACCAAAGGACGCCACCCTTAGGTAGAGCTGATAACTTGTCCTTAATCTAATTCGAGCAGTGGAGGTAGAACTTAACCGATGCAGCCGTACTTGAACTAGATAAAGATCAATAACTAGCTTATACTAGAGCTCGCAGCAGAGGTCGAACATAACCGATGCAGCCATACAAACCAAAGTATAAGCCATGACGATACTTACAGACAAGCTGGAGGTCGGCCAGACCGATGTAGCCCTGCTTTTTGAAGGACTCACTGAGATCTACACTACTCCTACTCCTAAGGGTTGGCACAGAGCCGAAAAAAGTAATTTGTATTGATTGATTGGATGTCCTTTTACAATAGCCGGGGTCCAATATTTATACCCGGAGCCTAAGCATGAATCCTACTCAAGTACGACTCCTTACAATCTTTGGTATAAAAGAAAACATTTCTAACTTAAGATAACATGGACCCTAATCTTTCCTTTTTTGTAGAGTCCGACTTGTATTCCCCGATGCCAACCGTAGCTCATTGTCGTTGTCTGCTGACGTCATTCGCAGAGAGCCGATTCTAGTGTCGTATCTGAATCAGCAGATATCGATCATTATTCAATCGATTCCTTGATTGACACAATCTTGGAAGCTTCGAGCTCCCGCGTTCTTCTTCCCAAATTTTGGTGTAAACACATGCCCCCCAATTTTAGGATAAAAATGATTTTATTCCAAAATTCCTATTTACCTATTTACCACGTCGCAACCGTTTTATTCCGAGATATATGTGTGACCCCTGATTTCTCGGTCCGAGTCTTATATAATATCCCAACAGTATCTTTTCCAACTCACTCGGCCCATTTGCTTTCCCCTTCTTTCTCGAGCAAATCTTAACAGCCGACGCCACCATTGCCAAAGCCTCAACCCTAGCAAATCCTCTGCCCTATTAAGCTTTTACTCAAGCGATCTTCCTCAAATTCAAATCTATTTTGGCTGCAATGGTGACCAGCGACCACGTCCCTGAGGTATGCTTCCATGTTCCCGCTTTCCAAGTACCAGCCGCTACCCTGCATTTCCCTTTCCTCTCAAATTTATTTTATCTAATTTCTAGGAAATGAGGAATGAAATCTTGATTCCATCGGCTGTTGCCCCCAATGTCTATTTTCTTGGGCCTATGGGTGATCCTGATCCATCTGATTTTATCCATCAAGAAACCAAACAAATCCCCTTTAAACAATCTGCAGTGGATTCATCCTCCAGGAACACCAAAACTCCCATCAGAAACTGGACTAAAATGCCTAGGGGATGGAGAGACTGGATTCATAGGGTATCCGAGAAAAAGACTAGAGATTGGGAGCTTTATGATTTGAATCAATGCTTGACACTCTCGTTGTCTGGGATGGAGAGGAATGATTCACTCCTGATTTCTGCATCTTATTTCTGGTCTAACACCCTAAATGCCTTTATTTTTTGTCATAGCCCAATGACCATCACTTTGGCCGTTGTTTATATGCTGACCAGCCTTAGAATAATAGGATCGATGTAGCCTTATGACTTCTTAAGTGTCGGATCCAAGAAATTAGCCAAAATATCGGACTGCACAGGATGGGCAAGCTATATTCTGAACCATATTGGAGACGAATCAACTGTTAGCGAAAGAGAATATGTGGCCTTTCTAAACATGTGGTTAGAGAGATTCATCTTCTGTGGGTCATCTTGTGGTCTGACTTACAATCACAAACTTATGGCAGAGCATCTGACAGTGGGCAAGGATATTCCTCTTGGAAAGTATCTGTTAGGAGCTACTTATCATCTGATGCATTAGGTAGCTGCCCCATTACTGAAGAATGAACCAGTACATACTATTAGTGGCCCTTGGTAGTTGATACAGCTATGGCTGAACCTGTATATGCACAAGACTGTAAGTCCTAATCTTAGGAACCTGAGCTTTCCTTCCTCCAACTTTGATGAGGAATATAGAGGCAAAAAAGGAAGAACCCATCAGTGCATGAGCTATGGTGAAGCTACATTGGCCATAACAATTGCCATCGATGTTGGCCATCTCTTCAAAAAGTTTTATAGAGGGTTTGATGCACATATCCTGACTTGGCTACTCTATGATGAGGATGAGAACAATGAGCTAATCTTCTCATTAAAATTTTGATTTGAATCAGGCTGTTTAGACGAAACGACGACTGCAATCTTCAATTCCTTCATCAAGCCCTGTGTTCTTCCAGCCAAATTTTGTCATGGCCGCGGCAAAATGTCTGTAGGTTCCTTCCTTCTAGGCAACCTTCCAACCTACAAGTTCTACAACCCTTCTTTTGCAGCTTGTCAGTTTGGCATTGGTCAACTGCCTCCTCAACTGTTCTTCAAGGATATACTGAGGCCAAGAGAGGACATTAGTGAAGTAATGGAAGCCTCTAGAGTTTTCCAACTAGGATCAGATCTTCCTTCTCTTTTTGACTGGACAAGAGTCAGCTTCTCTTCCAACCTTTTTTACTCTTGGTGGCAAGAATGGCACTCCCATCTCTTCTATGGCCAGTCCATCCTAGATGCATAGCTCTGGATGGAGAATTTGCTTCTGACAGTGAGTTAACTTACCATTCTTTTTAGAAAATTATTCGATTTGAGTTCTCCTACCAACTGTTCTAACAGACCTTTTCAGGATGCTGAATTTGAACCCCCAAGCCTAGATAGGAAGGGGCATTCTACAGATTATCAACAATTGTGTCTCAACCTGCTCTGGGTGCGAAACTATTGTCCTAGGCATTCAAGTCAGCATCAACTGATCGATCCTCAAAAGGAGCTGATTTCGGTTGAAACAATCGATGCTTCCAATGCAGCAGAAGATGTAAGTCCTATTTCACCCCCTAATGCTGCCAAGGCATTGTTCTTAAAATTCTTGATTTTTATTCAGTTTTCACCTTTTTCTGATCATCTACCATGTCAGACACTTCCTGAGGAAACATTCATACAAGAGCAGGAGTCCAATAGTCCACCTATTGACAGTGATCCTGTTGGTGCTGTCATCCAGACTATTGAATCCCTAGTCTAGCAGACAATTGATGGTAAGAAAGTTATATGCTTGGTTTATCTTTCTGCACCAAATCTGAGCTAAAGATCTCCCTTGATGTTTGCAGATACCAATGCCAAAAGTTTAGAGCCGACTCAACCAGATATCATTGATGCATCATCAGCTGCTCCCTCTTCCCAGATAGAGACCACCATAGAAAAGGTATTGTATCCACTTCACTGTTTATTTTATTATAGACTAATTCAGTTCTGCTAATCAAGATTTTCTTATATATACAGGCACTTAATATTCTAGCTCCTAGCTACTCTTTCAACCTTGAAGAGTACTTTGATGAAGATGAAATCAGCTCGTCAGCTATCTCTTCTAAAGAAGCTCTATTAGAAGAGACCAGAAACTGGCTAAGGGATATATTGCCAATGCTTGATAGGAACATAGCCAATTTGGTCCAAGATGCAGATTCAATGCAAAGAGTCTTCTTGGCCATTAAGGATATTTCATCTCTAGATCTTATCAACGTCTTGTCACCTTTACTTATTATTGAAGATCAAGCCCCAAAGGTGAAAAAGGCTCAGAGGAACATGTCCAACCGTGAAGCTTTATTGGCCAGGAAGAACTCCAATAGACAAGAGGCAAAAGAGTTCACACAGCTAATCAATAACTTGAAGAGCTCCTCCCTTAGGGTCAAACCAGAGCTGACCCATCTGAAAGCCAGGCGTGCAGAACTTGAGAAGGAACTGGAGAGTGTGAGGGCTGCCATCGATCGCCACAAGTCCAATCTGTCTCAAATACCTGATACCATTAAGCAAAAGAAATAGGAACTGTTGACCAAGGTTAGAGAAGGCAAGGTCATTTGTAGCAGCCTTGAGGATATTTCTGGATCAGACGAAGAAGATAAGCAACAAATCATAGAAGTCGATGTTATCTGGCTAGAAGCACTAAAAGCAATCCAAGATGTTCTAGACTTGTAATGTGTATATCAACATGTATCCTGTGTAGAATCAATGATAACCATATTTTCTATCGCCTTATTTTGTTTCTAGTTTCGACTAAAGAGCCGATTTGAAAATAGCCGATTCTAGACTTCTAACCTTCACCCGATTAAGTCTGGAAACATAGCCTTTATCAAGAAAACCCCTCAACCTTCTGTTCCTTAGCCGCATTCTCTTCGGCATTAGTGTGGTGATGCTTTGCCTCCTATTAATTGCGGATGCCTTTTGCATGTCTCGAGATGTCCACCATCTCGCTTCGTGGCTTCAAATACCGGCCGAGGGCTCCGGCCTCGAACACATCTATACTCGCAACCGCTCCTGTTCCTCTGCACTTCTCCACCCTTGTAAACCCTATAGCAGTTTTCTTCCCCCTTCTTGTAGATCCAACCAAACTTCATGGCCGGCGAAGACAACCGAGGTAAACGCGCGGTGGAGGAGATTCTGGAGGAGGACATGCCGGTGAGCCAGCACCTTCGACGCATGAGGTGAGATTGATATCTTCTGCTCATGGCGATGAACTCTTCTAACTTGTTTATAGGTTCATCTTGAATGACAGCCTTCGTCCTCTTCCCAAGGCCAGTGAGCCCTCCGATGTTGCATCCTCTCCGCCGAACTCGTCGTCGGACTCCTTCGATTCTTACAATGGCGACGACGCTTGGCGTTTTCTTCGAGAGTGGAGGGCAGCCCAGGACCATTATTCCCAAGCGACTTGGGAAAACGGCTAGCTTGAGATCCGCCTTGGGGCCTCTCAAGCTGCCCTTCATGCAGCCAAGGAAGAGGCCAGCGCTGCTTGGGCACGGTGGGTAAGATGGACTCCAAGAACATCTTTTCTTTGATTTCTACTGTCTTTATCTTGATAGTTCCTTTGTTTCTATGGTCGCCAGCCCTGATGGTGCAGTTGGAGTCCCTCCAACTGGCGGCAAATGTGGCTACGACGGCCGTCAATGCCCGGGGCCCCCTCCTCAACGCCCGCCTCCATGATGTTTCGGCTCGTGTCTAGGAGATCGCCCTTCATGGCGCATCGGTGGCGCTGGTCGCGGCACTGGTCCAGACCGGGCACAAGCTCCATACCATGGAGACCGGTTTCCCGATGTGTGACGGCCCTGAAGAGCATGAGGACTTGATCGAGGAGTTCATCGATGCAGCAGAGGCCATAGTAGATATCACATCAGCTCAGGATGTGATAAACCATGTTTTTGAATAGTTTGTATTTAGGGCAAACTAATCAATAAAGTCTCTACTTTTCTTATAATTATATTCCAGTGTGTGTTCTGCAATGCCTCTGTATACGTCATGATCGCTTCTGTGTTTGTTTTTGCTCTATAGGCGATACATCTTGTATCGGCTTTTCCCCTCTTTTGGGTTAATCTTGAACTAGAGGCGATACCCTTCTGGTACCGGTTATTGGAGCTGATGACTAAACAAATCGTCTATCAAGTGTTGATCCAAACACTAGGATAATATTCCTTTAGACATTTTCCATCGATCGCTTATTGATAGGTTGCACCATAACTTTTCAAACCAAAGATTAAACAATCAATCGATCTAGGCCAAGCATCTCATTAAACAGAACAATCTTTAAATTCCCTTTAATAAATCTATCAACTCTGGCTTGTATTTAGGATTCGACTTAGCGCTCACATACGTCGGCCTAGGCCTATCTCCAGGACCAATGTTTATCCCCCTTAATCCACTGGCCGACACGAAGCCATGATTATCCATCAAAACAAACTCTTTGAGCCGATTGCTTGGATCGGCTGTTGGCTTTCATCACTAATCTTAATGAAGCCTCCTTCCCATAGTTTGCGAGAAAAACACTCGAAATCCTCTAGCTCCCAATACACTAGATCGGCTGTTGCGATACTCATAGATTCATCAGCGCGAACCAGCTCAACATCATCCCCATGCCACTGAATCAAATATTGATGCATGGTTGATGGTACACAACAATTAGCATGAATCTAGTCATGACCAAGGAGTAGACTATATGACCCTTTTCCATTAATGACAAAGAATGTAGTGAGCAAACTTTTACTTCTGATTGTCGATTCGACGTTCATTGCCCCCTGGTCTTGGATGCATTACCTCCAAAATCCCTAAGCATCATGTTAGTCTCAATCAAATCTCCTGGTCCCTTGCCAAGTTTATGAAAAGTGGTATAAGGCATAAGATTGACAGAAGCTCCTCCATCCACCAACATTTTGCTCATCGGCTTCCCAACAAAACCTGTTACATATAGAGCCTTTAAGTGCCAATGTTTGATTGACTTATCGAATATAGCCTATTGTATCACTGTTAACTTGGCAACTATTTCCTCATACTCTGATTCATCAAAATTTGAATAAACTTCTTGGTCTGCTGGAGCTCTAAATTTTGATGGCAATAGAAAAGCCATTTGAATATTAGCCGATGGTTGCCCTCTATCGGCTGTTTGTTTAGCACGCCACACTTGAGGTCTTCCAGATGTCTGAGTCTGTTCTAGCTCTCTGTTCCTTAGGCGTTGCACCCTTCTTTTCTGGCTTCTTGTCAAACCTCCTGGACACCATTGGCCTTCCTGCCAAACATATTCTTCCTCATTACTTTCTTCTTCATAATCAGCCCTGTTTGATCAACAACTCGCTTTCCCATCCGATTATGAACACTTTTATTTTTTAAGCGCCGATCCATATTATTATGATGACACTCATCTCGAGCATGGATAGACTGGTGGTTGGCTTAAGATTGCCTAAACTCCCAATATTGCTCGCTGCACTCTGGGCAATTTTTTCTAGTAGGCAATTTTAAACCTTCATTCCAGCAATGTCTAAAGAAAGGACAAATCCAATGTGAATCAACTTGCTTTCTTTCATACCTCTCTCTTGTTGACGATGGTATTCTTTCTCTTCCAACCAATGCTGATAATCCTTTTCCTTCTGCCACTGCCATTTATTCAACAAGATTCGAGATGTAACACGCGGCCTTGTCGCCCCATCCCTTGACGTCCTTCTCTGCTCATATTGGCTCTTTTGTTGGTCAAGACGCCTCCTAATCTCTCCATATTCATCAGCCGATATTTTCATCTCGGGATCGACTATTCTAGTTTCTCTTGATCTAGTTGATGTTAGGACATTAGTCTTCCTTTTGAGCAACCTAGAATCAACCATGTTTTGATCTCTTGGGAAAGGATTATCATCAACTTTCATCTTTCGAGGTGTATCAAATTTGAGCCTTCCTTGCTGAATAACCCTCTATATGTGTTACCGAAAAACTCTGCACTCATTAGTAGAATGAGAAGTGGCATTATAAAATTTGTAGAACTTCTTATTCTTCAACTAATCAGGGGCAACATAACATGATTATCGGGCAACTTGATTTGTCCCTTCTCGAGCAAGAAATCAAAGAGCTTCTTTGATTTTGTGACGTTGAAATCATAGCTTTCTTTGACTCTTCTTCCCCAAGGATTTGGCACCATTACTATCTTCTTACCCCAATTCCATTCAGCAATGGCAACCTCTTCTTCTTCATCATCCTCATAGCCGTCAACAACTGAATATGGATTATAGGTTTTGGCAATTGCGGTAGTTTTCTAGAATCGGATATCTCTGTGCATATTCTAAAATTGGCTATTGAGCGCTGGCACTCATTGAGCCAACTGACCAAAATTGTCAAACTCTTGTCCTAGTAGTTTCTCTCTCCATGTTGACAACATTCCTTGAACTGCCAAAGCAGCTAGCTGATCATCAATCAAGTTTAATGAGAAGCACAAAATTCTGGTCTCTCGGAATCTCTAAAGAAACTCGGTGCCTGATTCATTAGTTCTCTGCCTTATAGTTGTCAAATCGGTAATTTTCTTTTCTTTTGTCCTAGTGTAAAAATATGTATGAAACTTCTTCTCTAGGTCAGCCCAATTGGCAATGGAGTTAACTGGCAATGATGAAAACTAAGTGAAGGCTGGTCCTGACAGGGACAAGGGGAAGAAACAAACTCGATGGGCCTCTTCAATGGACGCTTCGTCCAACTGTGTAAGATACCGACTGACATGTTCTATTATGCTTGTGCTATCTTAGCCAGTGAACTTAGCAAACTCTAGGAGCCTATAATTTGTAGGAAGAGCAACCAAATCATACCACTCTGGATATGAGCGTTTATACGAGAAGGTCTGCCCTTTTGGCTTCAAACCAAACTAATTCTTCATTGTCTTGGTCACTCTAAGCAACAACTCATCAGCATTTGAATTTGGATTTCTCTGCAATTGCTGACCCATCTGTGGATTAAAATTTCGAGTATCTTGATACTCCGGATTTGGAATCATGTGAAGGGTGTTCTAATCTATTCCATAATGATATCCTTATGGAATCTCTATCTTCTGGGTCCTTTGCTAGTTTGTTGCTTGAAGTCTCTGGTTATAGATGTTAGGATCTATATCTCTATGAATCCTCTGAACTAATGGCGCTATTTTTTGAGCCGACGACGGTATTTGGCCTAATGTGCCAAAATTAACCATCTGGTTCTGACCTTGTCTCATCGCCTCTTGCACATGCTGCACTGACGATCTAGGATTATACTGTATCTAATTAGCAGTAGCATCTTGAACTTGCTCAGATGAACTCTAAACTTCCTAGACATCATCATTACTAGCTGGTGTTGCTTCTTGATGGCTAGTACCGGCTTGATTAGTCCCCTGAGTCGATGGATGTGGAATATTGTAGTAAACCGGACCAACCTGATCAATCGGATATCCATGAAACACCTCCTTCATGGTGTTGCGGAATGTCTTCAGGAAAACTGTATTATGGTTCAATATGGCATCATGAAAAGATTTGTTTATAGCTTCTACAAAGAAACGCCTACTTCAGCTTCATCTGCATCTGTCTGCCCATGCAACAGAACTCTTGTAGTGGATATTTCTAAACAACTTTATTATCATGTGTCTTGGTGTAGGACAACAAACACTTATTCTAAAATTCTTCTATAGCTTTACTGATGACATCTTTACCTGCATCAGGTAAGTCTTCATAAGGCACCATAAGGATATCGCTATTGTTGTAAGTCACCGTGACGATCGTGGGGTCCCACCGGCGTGCCACAACATGTGTCGGTGCAAAAACATGTCGATGCACCGAGCACACAGCAAGCCGGAAGGATTTGCTTGATGGAGCAAGGCTAGAGATCCACCTATCTTCAACGCAGGACCAGTCGACCCTACGAATTCCTCCTGAGGGCGTGCCAGTCAATTTGACCTGCAATTGACAAGGAGAGAAAGTTTATCAATAATTTAAGGTGGAACATGCCGGTCTTTGCTCAGACAGTTCCAAGTGTGCCGCTTCGAGAGCAGTCAGTGTTAGCCCACTGGATCTTCAGCACGGAGATCTCCGACCACTCACTAATGTTGCCGAGCACACACTAGTGATGCCGACCACGAAATATCGTTGTCCTCCCTCTAGTCATAGTGTGTGGTCGGACAATGTTAGTCATGGTCGGCAATGCTAGTGAGTGGTCGGCAACACCGGTGATCCAGTGGGACAACAACCAGACGGGAAAAATCGATCGAATAGCCGACACGAGAAGAAAATCGGCTGTTAACGACTATAACACTCGCAGGTTGTGATTATTTTTATGATGATGAATATGGTGCACACAGATGTAAGTAAAATCATTAGCTAGACAAAATATAACCAGTATGAAGCATTGAACCAATGAGTCTGACGAGAAAGGATATAACATGCAAACAAATCGACTGTCTAGTATGAACAGTTCTACAAACGCTTCGAATCTAATCCGCTATCATCAACAGTGAGGTTCGACCGAATCGATGCAGCTATGATGATAACAACAAACTAAAGCCAAAGAATTCATAAAACCATCCATACCTTGGTAGGTTTCTGAAAAGACATGCTATATCCGTGAAGGCGCAGGCGAATCGGCTAAAAGAGCCGATTCTGGTAGAAAAAGGGTCACAGCATGTGAATAATCAACTATTCAATACGAGCAGACCTATCAACTCCTCAAACCTAACCTATCATTTTTAACAGTGGGGTTTGACCGGATCGATGGCAGCCATAATAAAGATAAAAGATCAAATCTTTAAAGAAAACGGATCTACTCATATTTAATAGGATCATGAAGACATACTATGAGCATTAAAGTATAGACGATCGGCTATTTAGCCGATGCAGGCATAGCAAACAGCTAAGGTCACGCCTGATCGGGAACAAATCTACCAACTAGCATCCTCCAATCTAAAGCGCCATCAGTGGGGATCGATCAGATCGTTGCAGCCATAATAGCGAACTATAGACTAGATTTAACTAGCCAGCAAACCTCTTCAAGATTATACGTGCCTTAACCACATACTATGCATGATCAAGATCGAGGTAGAACAGCCAATAAAACATAACCCATCGCTCAAAGTAAGAAATATCATATTGTCACAAAGCAGACGATGGACTAAAAGGATATGAGGTCGATCTAGTTCGATCTTGATCGGGCAGGTTGATGTTGCTAAAAAAACTATTGACAGCAAAAACATAAGCAAGATCGGTAACTTAATGAATCTACCCGAAGGACGCCACCCTTAGGTAGAGCCGATAACTTGACCTTAATCTAATTCGAGCAGTGGAGGTCGAACTTAACCGATGCAGCCGTACTTGAACTAGATAAAGATCGATAACTAGCTTATACTAGAGCTCACAGTGGAGGTCAAACTTGACCGATGTAGCCTTACAAACCAAAGTATAAGCCATGACGGTACTTACAGACAAGCCGAAGGTCGGTCGGACCGATGCAGCCCTACTTGTTGAAGGACTCACCAAGATCTACATACTACTCATAAGGGTTGGCATAGAGCCAAAAAAAGTAATTTGTATTGATTGATTGAATGTCCTTTTACAATAGCCAGGGTCCAATATTTATACCCAGAGCCCAAGCATGAATCCTACTCAAGTACGACTCCTTACAATCTTTGGTATAAAAGAAAACATTTCAAACTTAAGATAACTTGGACCCTAATCTTTCTCTTTTTGTAGAGTCCGACATGTATTCCCCGACGCCAACTGTAGCTCATTGTCGTTATATGCTAACGTCATTCGCAGAGAGCCAATTCTAGTGTCATATCTGAATCAGCAGATATCGATCCTTATTCAATCGATTCCTTGATTGACACAATTTTGGAAGCTTCGAGTTCCCGCATTCTTCTTCCCAAATTTTGGTGTAAACACACATTCAAATGCATTAATCAAGTTTATGAGCTTGCTCCCCCTACTTGTGTGCTCAAATTTTAATTGATCCCCTTACTTTCTCATGTCTCTTCCCCTATGTTAAAGTTCTCCTCCTTTGTCATATTTTCACTATCTTTGTGCAATTTCTCCCCTTTGTCATCAATGACCACAAAGGTTCAATTTTAGATAGGTTAAGATTATCAATGTCAATCAATGGGGTGAGGATCATTTTCCCATATTTGGTCCAATCTAGAACACTTGTCAAAGATATTTAACTCGGTTTGATCCAAAGACAAGCTTCTTCACACCTCATTTCAAGGGTTGTCTTGTACCATGTTGAGTTAAACACTTATAGCTCATTTTCTAGATTAAACACTAGGTTCACAAGCCACAACACATGTCATATGCTACCACTAGATCAAATCAATCATAGAAGCAATAGTGGTACCATAGAAGCATTAGATTCATTTGATTTTCATAAATGAGCCTCAGGCATGTGAGGAATGACTAGATGCACTAAGCAAGTCCTTAGCAAAGGATGTATGCATGTCAATCAACTTTTACCTTGGATTGCTCGAAGGAGAGGCATGTCATATAAGTGGGAGTGCATCAACACATATTTGAGAAATCTAATATGTTCAACTCATTCCTTAGCTTGTAAAACCTTTTCTCATCTAATGGCTTGGTGAATATATCGGCAAGTTGGTCTTTGGTGCCCACACTCTCATTGCAAATATCCCCTTTTTGTTGGTGATCTCTAATGAAATGGTGGCATACATCAATGTGCTTTGTTCTTGCATATTGAACCGGATTGTTGGTTAGCTTGATTGCACTCTCATTGTCACAAAGCAATGGCACTTTCTTGAACTTGATTCTAAAGTCATTTAAGGTAGCCTTCATCCAAAGTATTTGTGCACAACAACTACTGGCGGATATGTATTCGGCTTCAGCAGTTGATAATGCAATACTATTTTGCTTCTTTGATGACCATGAAACAAGTGATCTTCCCAATAATTGATATGTGCCTGAGGTGCTCTTCCTTTCAACCTTGTATCCCACATAATCCGAGTCAGAGTAACCAACTATCTCAAATTTTGCTCCTTTAGGATACCACAAACCAACATTTTGTGTACGCTTCAAGTACCTCAATATTCTTTTTATAGCCTTAAAATGACTTTCTCTTGGTGATGCTTGAAATCTTGCACACATGCACACACTAAACATGACATCCGGCCTTGATGCGGTCACATAGAGTAGGCTTCCAATCATATACCGATACAACTTTTGATCCACCATGTTGCCACTTGCATCACTATCCAAATTTCCATTTGTTCCCATTGGTGTACTTATGGCGTTTGCCTCATTCATGCCAAAATTCTTGAGCATGTCTTTGATGTACTTACCTTGACTCATAAATGTACCATTCTTCAATTGCTTGATTTGAAGACCAAGGAAGTAACTCAACTCTCCAATCATGGACATCTTAAACTCATTTGCCATCATCTTTCCAAACTCTTCATAAAAGTCTTGATTGGTTGATCCAAATATGATGTCATCAACATAGATTTGCAACACAAACAAGTCTTTGCCAATATTCTTGGTAAAAAGAGTGGTGTCAACCTTGCCCATTATGAACCCTTTGAGAGTAGAAAGTCTCTTAACCTCTCATACCATGCTCTAGGTGCTTGCTTCAAGCCATATAATGCCTTCTTCAACTTGTACACATGGTCGTGCTTCTTGTCATCTTCAAAACCAGGAGGTTGCTCAACATATACTTCTTCATTGATGTAGCCATTTAGAAATGCACTCTTGACATCCATTTGATAGACCTTGATGTTGTGGGCACAAGCATAGGCTAGCAAGATTTTAATTGCTTCCAATCTAGCCACCGAGGCATATGTTTTGCCAAAGTCAACACCTTCAACTTGAATGTAACCTTGTGCTACCAATCTTGCCTAGTTTCTTACTACTATCCCATCTTGATCTTGCTTGTTACTATAGACCCATTTGGTTCCAATCACATTGTGTGTCACACCCAAATTTAAGGATAAAATAGGATGCAAAATCTTATGTGCGCCCAGAGATCAGTCACACACATAAGCCTACAAATTATGAATGGTATCATCACAAGTGTTTATCACATCATGAATAACAAGACAGAGTCTTCACATAAATGTAGCGGAAGTATAAGAAAAAAAAATCTCTCGTGGAAGCTCCATATCATAGGGACGTCAACTGGTTGACCACAAGTCTAGTAGTCCTCAGGAAAGTCGTTATTACCATAGCCATCTGTTACCCATTTGGGATTTTTATCCAAATAATGAAAATAAACAAGCGTAAGTACATGTCGTACTCAACAAGTGTAACATGGGGTCATGAGGCTCAAAAGGCTTAACATAGGTTTAACCACATTTAGCTTTTAGTTGTCACAATTTTAGCATATGAGTAGCAACAAATTGTTTTAATCCCAAAGTAAAACACATGATCAATGTAAACATAAATAATGAATAGCATAAACGGTTAATTCTTAGTGATCATCTATTCCATAAGGGTCTAAGGCCGCTCATGGCCGTGAGCATCGGCTGATATACCAGTTTTACACTCTGCAGAGGTTGTACACTTTCACTATGAGTCATGATACCCATATGCCTGGGTTAATTACTCCCAAAACATTTCCAAGGTGAGCAGGCAGGGGTCACTATAAAGCCTTTCAAAGGTTTATCTAACAAGTTAGGGCCATTAGATTCACTTGGCAAACAGATATAGGACCCCCCATCGAATGGCACAATTCCATCACGGCTATACACATAAGAGTAGAGGTTGTCCTATACCTGATTCGGCAAGCCATTCTTACGCCATAAAGGTAACCTCTAACAATCTAGAAAAGGTCCTCATACTGAGCTAAAGCCAGAGCCATGTAGCCCTCATAGTTGTACTATAAGTCCTGGATGTTCGCTTACAGATAAGTCCTTAGGGAGAGTAATCTAAAGCATTTAGAAAGTTGTTAAACACTCCAGCCCCCTATTTCCTAGTTGCTAAAAAGTCATGTTTTAATGTTTATTACATATACCATTAGTCAAGTTACAAGATCATGGTTTAGTTGAGCATTAGCAAAGCTTCCCAATGCATATCCCATAGGAGACAAGGTATAAGTTCAATTCTAGGCAACCCTATCAAGGTGACACATGCAATATGAATTAAATGTATTCAATTTGATAGGAAACAATGATGATCCCATGCTATACTTGCCTTGAACAAAGTATTCCTGTTGATCCTGCTTGTCAAAGTAGTACTCTTGATCACCCACGAATTTCTCACCGTCTATACTCAATAATCACAGCAACATACAAGCATCGAGAAGCAATCAAGCAAAGCAAACAAAGGCTATAGATTAGAATAGTACACCAATAGCATAAAATCAAGATGAAAAGTTTGTAAAATGAATCTACATCTCGCTATGAACACATAGACGCGAAGATCACAAAAATCGGAGCTAAAACGAAGAAGTTATGAATTAAACAAGATTTCCTTTATAAAAATAATAGATTAAATCTAACCTTGAATTTTAAAAGTTGAAAACATACTTAACAATAGTATAAACATATAGATTACGCAATTATGAATATAACGCAACTTGAACGGACCAGATCGGAGTTAAAATGAAGATTTTATGGCTAAAACAAGATCAGTGGCATTTTTGTAAATAAACAGAACTCAATTTTGATTTAAAATAAATAAAATCAGATTTTGAATTAGGGCCAAGGACTGTGGATAGAATATTCTAGAAACTGGGGGTCTCTTTAGCAAAAGTGTAGGGACGGCGGGTTCTATACTAGAAAACTTCAGGGGCTTGTTTGCAAAAAGGCTAGGCGAATCGGTATCAACAGATCTAAGCCGTCGGATCGATGACGAACAGTTCAGAATAGATTGGGAGGGGATGACCGTTGGCGGCGAGTAAAGCGACAGCGGCGCCATGGCGGAAACAAGAAACCTCATCGGCATTCACAGGAATCGGCCTACGGGCCTCGGTTTAATGAGACGAGAACATGGGAAGAAAGAGAAGAACAAGACAAACTCGACTAGGCAACTTACAGCGGCGTGGAGCAGATGGAAGCGGTCGCGCGGCTTTGGTGGATTGAACTCGATGGCGGCGGCTAGAGCTAGCAGCGGCGCTGCGAGCTTGGGACGAGGCGAGGCGACTTTGAAGCTTGGGATGGGAGCGGCACGATGCGGGCACCCGGTATTTATGGCCGGGAGCAGCTTGGGGTGCAAGGCAAGGGAGGAGGCGTGGCACCGGCAGAGTCAGAAGCGGGTGGTGGAGTCGACGTGGAGACGCGTGGAAGGAAGAAGAAGGCGACTGACAGGCGGGACCCAGCTGACAGTGGCACAGGGCGTGGGAGAGAGGAACGGCGTGGGCGTGGCTACTGGACCACCCAGCGGGATGGGCCATGAGGAAAGGAACTAGGCCGCGCTAAGGAATGAGGGAAGGTATGGAAGGAAAGGCCAAGCGGGCCCCAAAGAAAGGGAGGAGGAAGAAATCTTCTTCTTTTTTAATTTCATTTTCATTTTCAAATTCCAACCAAATTCAAATTCTTTGCAAATTTTGAACAAACCCAAGCATCACAAAATAAATATGCATCAGCATGAATGCACAAGCATGTATGTAGACCTTATATTTGGTTTTAATTTTAACAAAGTTATTATTTTTCTAAGTTTGCATGCTCACCAAATGCATAAATAAATCATTTTAATCTATTTTAAAAACATGGAAATTTTAGGGTGTTATAATTCTACACCCCCTTAAAATGAATCTCGTCCTCGAGATTTGGACGATGCTTACTCAAAAAGCTACGGGTATGTTTTTCTCAAATCCTCTTCTCTTTCCCATGTAGCCTCATCTTCTGTATACCGATTCCACTGAACCTTACACATCTTTATAACTCGGCTCCTTGTAACCCTTTCTGCTGTCTCCAAAATCTTTACTAAAAATTTCTCATATGTAAGATTTTCCTTAACTATAAGCTCCTCCAACAGTATCTACTCCTCAGGTACACGTAAACACTTCTTTGATTGAGACACATGGAACACATCATGTACACTTGACAAACTCTCAGGCAATTCCAACTGGTAAGCGACTTCACCACGTCTCTCTAAAATCTTGAAAGGCACATTATACCTTGGTGTCAACTTTCCTTTCATGTTAAACCTTCTCACACTTCGCATCGGTGACACTTTTAGGTAAACATAATCCCCTATTTCAAAAACCAGTTCTCTTCTTTGAATGTTAGCATAACTCTTCTGTCGAGACTGTGCCACTCTCAAGTTATCCCTAATTATCCTTACTTGCTCTTCTATGTCTCTTAAAACATCCGGTCCGAACACTTGAATTTCTCCCGTTTGATTCCAAACAACGGGGTTCTACACTTTCATCCATACAAAGCTTCGAAAGGTGCCATATTGAGACTCTTCTGATAACTATTGTTATACGATAACTCTGCATAAGGCAAACTCTTATCCCAACTTGTACCATACTGCAACGCACAAGCTCTCAACATGTCCTCTAAAATCTGATTAGTTCTCTCAGTTTGTCCATCTGTCTAAGGATGATATGTTGTACTAAAATTCAACTTTGTTCCCAACGAACTATGTACTTGTTGCCAAAAATGAGACATAAATTGAGTACCTCGATCAGACACAATTTTCTTGGGAACTCCATGTAGACACACTATCCTCTCCATATATAATTGGGCCAACTTTGGTCCTTTATAATGAGTCTTGACCGATATAAAGTGAGCAACCTTAGTTAATCAATCCACTATCACCCATATTGAATCCTAACCTTTCTAAGTGCGTGGTAACCCAACAAAGAAATCCATACCAACTTCTTCCCACTTCCACTCAGGTATCTTCATTGGTTGTAATAATCCTATAGGTCTTTGATGTTCAGCTTTGACTCTTTGATATGTATCACATAAAGCAACATATTTAGCCACATCCCTCTTAAGTCCATACCACCAATACTTCTCTTTTAGATACAAATACATCTTGGTACTCCCGGGATGAATAGAGTAAGCAGACTCATGTGCCTCACGAAGAATTGCATCTCGTATAGCCTTATTCTCAGGCACACATAGTCTTTTCCCAAACCACAGAGTTCCATTATCATCCATATGAAAACCTGGTGCCTTACCAATCACTATGTTCTCCACAATTTCCTTTAACCTCTTATCCTACAATTGACCCTTGCGTATTTCTAGCTCCAATGTAGGCTCTATCACCAACTCCACTGCATTAGTGATGAAACCCAAGTTTAGTTGCTTAAGTTCAGCACACAACTCACTTGACATAGGTGCCACTTGAACCTCATTGGCATAACTCTTCCTGCTAAGAGCATCGGCAACAATGTTCACCTTTCCAAGATGATAGTGTACTTCCAGATTGTAATCTTTAATCAACTCCAACTATCGATGTTGTCTCATATTCAGATCTGTTTAAGTGAAAATGTACTTCAGACTCTTGTGCTCAGTATAGATATCACTCTTATGTCTGATAAGATAGTGTCTCCATATTTTTAGAGCATGAACCACTGCTGCTCATGAGTAGGATAGTTTAGCACATGCTTTCTCAACTATCGGGATGCATAGGCCACTACTCTTCCTTCTTGCATAAGAACACATCCGAGACCTTGACGAGATGCATCACAATAGATAGAAAAGTTCTTGCTCAAATCTGGTAAAACCAACACTGGGGCTGTAGTCAATCTTTTCTTCAATTCCTCAAAGTTAGCCTGGCACTTCTCGGACCACACAAACTTAGCATTTTTCTCCAACAGAGCTGTCATAGGCTTGGCAAGTTTAGAGTATCTAGCCAATCCCAAGAAACTACGAATCTCTCCCACATCGGTTGGTGGTTTCCAGTTCAACACATCTCTCACCTTGCTTGGATCTACTGCTATTCCACCATTAGAGACAACATGGCCTAGGAAAGAAACTTCCTTCAAACAAAACTCACACTTGCTTCGCTTAGCATACAACTTGTGTTCTCTGAGCTTTTGCAAGACCAACCTTAGATGTTCAGCGCGCTCTTCTTCTGTTTTGGAGAATACCAATATATCATCGATAAATACCACCACAAACTTATCCAAAAACTTCATGAACACCTTATTCATCAAGTACATAAAGTATGCAGGTGCATTGGTCAAACCAAAGGACATAACGGTGTACTCATACAAACCATACCTCATAGTAAAAGTTGTCTTAGGTATGTCAGTTGTAGGAATCTTCAACTGATGATAACTAGAACGAAGATCAATCTTAGAGAAAACACAAGCACATCTCAACTAATCAAACAAGTCATCAATTCTAGGTAGCGGGTACTTGTTCTTGATAGTAACCTCATTGAGTGACCGATAATCAACACACATCCTCTGGGTATCATCCTTCTTGTCGACAAATATAACCGGTGCTCCCCAAGGTGATGAACTAGGACGAATGAAACCTTTCTCCTATAACTCCTTTATTTGTTTCTTAAGTTCCTCTAGTTCATTAACTCTCATTCTATATGGACGCTTAGCTATAGGTGCAGTTCCAGGTAATAATTCAATAATAAACTCAATGTCATGGTCCGGTGGCATACCTGGCAAGTCATCGGGGAACACATCCGAAAACTCATCCACTACTGGGTCCTCCTTGTTGACGTGATCATCAAGCTGGTTCACTGTGGCTGTCGGTTGTGCTTGTACTACAACATCAATACTGATTTTATCCCCATTCGGTGCAGTCACAACAACTACCTTCGCTTGACACTGAATTACTGCCCGGTTTTGCTTCATCCAATCCATACCTAGAATCACATCAATGCTAGATGTTCTCAACACAATGGGGCTCACTTTGAACTCTACCCCCCTTAAGGATAGACTAGTTGGAATACAACGATAAGAAGCTTGCATACTACCTCCTGGTGAGTTTACTAAAATGGGATTTTGCATGGCACATAAGGGTATGCTATGCGTTCTAACAAATGCTTGTGATATGAAAGAATGCGAAGCTCTAGAATAAAAAAGAACAATGGCAGGAGTGGAATTAACATCAAATGTACAGAGCATGACTTCTGGTTCTGCAAGCGCCATCTTTGTAGACACATGATTCACCTTTCCTATGTTGGGTGTTGGCTTCTAAGGCATTCCTTTTGGATTACTGTGCTGACCCTAGGGTGTTAGCTGATTCTGCTTTCTGGGGCCATGGTTAGCATAATGATCAACTTCTCCACAATGATAGCATACGTTGGGGGTGCTAGGTGCACTGGTCTTCAAGGGAGTGTTGTTAGGTGTTCCCTGTCATGGTGTCTGCTGGCCACTCTGCTACTGGGGGCGTTGATTGCCATTCTGCTGCTAGTATGGTGGACGCTGCTAGTTTGGGTTGCGCTGAGGGTACTGACCACGATCCACTGATTGGGTGGTCCCTGGTACCTCTGCTAGAAGCCTTGCTAAGGGTTGGTGTGTGGATGAGTATTGCTTCCAAAGGTCTGTCCCTGAAGCCTCCTCTTCTTAGCCTCCATCTCTTTTCACTTATTGTCAATAACAATAGCATGATTCAATAGCGTCTAGAAATTGGGGTATGTATTGGACATAAGCTAGAGTTGTAGACCATCATACAAACCCTTGAGAAAGCGGCGTTGCTTATCAGCATTGTCAGCCACCTCATTCGGAGCGTAACATGACAACTGAGCAAATTTGTCATGATACTCAGCGACAAACATAGATCCCTGTTTTAGAGCCCTGAATTCCTCCTGCTTCAGCTCTATCAATCCTTCAGGTATGTGGTAGGATCTAAAATTCTCTCTAAATTCCTACTAGGTGATAGGAGGAGCATTAGTGGGACATCCATACTCAATGCCTTCCACCAGTCTTGAGCTTCTCCCTAGAGTTGTCCTGACGCGTGTACAACACCTTCTGCTGGTCATCACACTATGCTATGTTGAGTTGATTTTCCACTGTACAAAGCCAATCATCTGCTTCTAGTGGATCAATGGCATGAGAAAACACTGGGGGCGGCCCTTCAAGAATTCACCACGCTTGTCACGCGGTGCCCCACCAATTGGTTGATTCTGCACTAGAGCTTGCATAATCTGTGTCTGCACTGCCAGAAGCTGCTCAATAGTCGGTGGCGGTGGTGGTGGTGGATCGTGGGGAAACACCTCCATGACCTCAGCCTTTTCCTCTTCTAGACATCTGACATCCAACACAAATATTTAAAATTTAGAGATATAGAATACATTCTGAAAAATTTTTTTGACGAGTTTCAACATCAGTAGCTCGGTAAAACAGTCATATCCCAAGTTTGGGATACCCAACAGAGGCTTTCTTTACATGGTTGGAAAGACTAAGAAATTATCTACAACTTTTATTCAGATCACATGCCCAGATTCTGTCGTTAGGTTACTCAAAAACAGAACACAACCGAATCTATTCCAGATTCTAGACTGCACAGAAACTTCAACTTGAAATAGCTATATCTCTCAAACCAGATCAGATATAGGGGTGATTCCAGATGCATTAGAAAGATACTTAAGTCTAGTTATTCCCATAAAAAATTCATAATTGGCAGGCTGAGATATAGGGGTTTGGTTGAGTAGATTTAGATTGGCATTGAGATAAGGGCAGACTGCTCGAAAAACAGATCCGAGAGAATAAGATGTACCAAACCCAACTATTTATTTATTGACTCAAACTTTAATATTCTTAACTATGGAACTTGCAGACATGCCCACAAAGTTCCAGCACTCATTACAGCGAGCACTCATTACAAAAATCCAACTCATACATAAACATAATAATAAATCAACTAGGCGCACCAAAGTTCACACCACACTACTAGACTCGACTTGATTCAACTTGACCCGTGCTACTAATGTCTTATTACATAGAAAGGAACTCCAACTCCTATGAGTGAGGTTTATGGGGAAGATTCTCATAAATCCTTGGCAGGCTGAGGCACTCCCTTTGGTCATCTATCACTCGTTGGTACCTCTTAAGAGTCTCCTGTTGTGCCTTCAACTGATCTTCCAGTCGCCGAACCTTCCCTACTAACTCATAGCCAAAGTGTACCATCACTTGAGTAGTTGGATCTATGACCTTGGGGTCCATCATTGCCCACTCCAATTCAGGGTGTTGGCGAGAGAGGAATCGATATTGGTCCTCCTTCATATCCTCAAAACAGCAGCCACAAAGACCCATGCAGGCTTCAGCGGCTGCATCTTCTATGCCATCTTCCATGGGGGCACAACGAGCATGATGCGAATAGCTTGTGTCTAGCTGATATGCTTCCTTTTCTTCATC
The DNA here is from genome assembly GCA_904845875.1 of Miscanthus lutarioriparius. Classification (NCBI taxonomy): domain Eukaryota; kingdom Viridiplantae; phylum Streptophyta; class Magnoliopsida; order Poales; family Poaceae; genus Miscanthus; species Miscanthus lutarioriparius. Next base: position 40,216,500 of record CAJGYO010000009.1, read on the forward strand.
CCTAATGGAGATGCATGACCTAGTCTTCCAATAAGTGTCCTCTAGAGAGTGCGTATGTTCTTCGCAGACATACTCCACAGCTGTGTCCCAATCAGCGTAGTAGGTTTGAAGAATCCCCATCAGTCGATGATGCGAAACGGAGGATTCACACCTTGGCTTGTACTAAATCTTTGTAGTCCATCCCATGGCAGGGGTAGGCTGATCTTCTTGAACAGCGTCCTCCTCATCATCATCATTAGACAATACAATGACCTACACTTCTTCGGGTTCTTCTTTGGGCTCTTCCTGGAGTGGCTCAGGCGTAGGTGCAGATGCTGGTGAGTCAACTTCTAGCTCCTAGGGTTCCTCCTCATCACATGGCTCCATGGACTCATACAAGCCATGAGGTAGGTAGTAGCCTCTGGTGCTGATGCCAGCGGTCTTATTGGCATGAGGCATCTACAGAATGAGATTTAGTTAGATTAGAAGCAATAATTTTAATAACAGAGTGAAGCAAAAGAAGCATAAATTTAGCAAATAACAAGAGTGAGATGTGAAGCATGAAATGAGTGAAACAAAAGAGGCTAAAACGAACATTGCTAACTAGGCTTGCGTCCTACAGTCAACATGGCTCTAATACCAATCTGTCACACCCGATTTTAAGGATAAAATGGAATGCAAAATCTTATGTGCGCCTAGAGATCAGTCACACACATAAACCGACAAATTATGAATAGTATCATCACAAGTGTTTATCACATCATGAATAACAAGACAGAGTCTTCACATAAATGTAGCGGAAGTATAAGAAAAAAAATCTCTCGTGGAAGCTCCATATCACAGGGACATCAACTGGATGACCACAAGTCTAGTAGTCCTCAGGAAAGTCATCATTACCATAGCCATTTGTTACCCATCCGAGATTTTTATCCAAATAATGAAAATAAACAAGCGTAAGTACGTGCCGTACTCAGCAAGTGTAACATGGGGTTCATGAGGCTCAAAAGGCTTGACACAGGTTTAACCGCATTTAGCTTTTAGTTGTCATAATTTTAGCATATGAGTAGCAACAAATTGGTTTAATCCCAAAGTAAAACACATGATCAATGTAAACATGAATAATGAAAAGCATAAATGGTTAATTCTTAGTGATCATCTATTCCATAAGGGTCCAAGGCCGCTCGTGACCGTGAGCACGACTAATATACCATTTTTACACTCTGCAGAGGTTGTACACTTTCACTATGAGTCATGATACCCATATGCCTAGGTTAATTACTCCCAAAACCCTTTCAAGGTGAGCAGGCAGGGGTCACTATGAAGCCTTTCAAAGGTTTGTCTAATAAGTTAGGGCCATTAGATTCACTCGACAAATAGATATAGGAACCCCCTGTCGACTGGCACAATTCCATCACGGCTATACACATAAGAGTAGAGGTTGTCCTATACCCAATTTGGCAAGCCATTCTTACGCTATAAAGGTAACCTCTAACAAGCTAGAAAAGGTCCTCATACTGAGCTAAAGCCAGAGCCATATAGCCCTCATAGTTGTACTTTAAGTCCCAGATCTTCGCTTACAGATAAGTCCTTAGGGAGAGGAATCTAAAGCATTTAGAAAGTAGCTAAACACTCCAGCCCCCTGTTTCCAAGTTGCTAAAAATTTATGTTTTAATGTTTGTTACATATACCATTAGTCAAGTTACAAGATCATGGTTTAGTTGAGCACTAGCAGAGCTACCCAATGCAAATCCCATAGGAGACAAGGTATAAGTTCAATTCTAGGGAATCCCTATCAAGGTGACACATGCAATATGAATTAAATGTATTGAAGTTCATAGGAAACAAGGATGATCCCATGCTATACTTGCCTTGAACAAAGTATTCCTACTAATCCTGCTCGTCAAAGTAGTACTCTTGATCACCCACGAATTGCTCACCGTCTATACTCGATAATCACAGCAACATACAAGCATCCAGAAGCAATCATGCATAGCAAACAAAGGCTATAGATTAGAACAGTATCCCAACAGCATAAAATCAAGATGAAAAGTTTGTAAAATGAATCTACGTCTTGCTATGAACACACAAACGCGAAAATCACAAAAATCGGAGCTAAAACGAAGAAGTTATGAATTAAACAAGATTTCCTTTATAAAAATAATAGATTAAATCTAACCTTGAATTTTAAAAGTTGAAAACATACTTAACAATAGTATGAACATGTAGATTACGCAATTATGAATCTAACGCAACTTGAACGGACCAAATCGGAGTTAAAACGAAGATTTTATGGCTAAAACAAGATCAGTGGCATTTTTGTAAATAAATAGAACTCAATTTTGATTTAAAATAAATAAAATCAGATTTTGAATTCGGGCCGAGGACTGCAGACGGAATATTCTAGAAACTGGGGGTCTCTTTAGCAAAAGTGCAGGGTCGGCGGGTTCTATACTAGAAAACTTCAGGGGCTTGTTTGCAAAAAGGCCAGGTCAATCGGTATCAACAGATCTAAGCCGTCGGATCGACGACCAACGGTTCAGAATAGATTGGGAGGGGATGACCATCGGTGGTGAGTAAAGCGGCGGCGACGCCATGGCCAGAAATGAGAAACCTCATCGGCATTCACAGGAATCGGCCTACGGGCCTCGGTTTAACGTGCCTAGAGCATGAGAAGAAAGAGAAGAACAAGACGAACTCGACTAGGCAACTTACAAAGTGGCATGGAGCGGATGGAAGAGGCGCGCGGCTTCAGTGGATTGAACTCGGCGGTGACGGCTAAGGCTAGCGGCAGCGCTGTGAGCTCGGGACCAGGCGAGGCGGCTTCAAAGCTTGGGATGGGAGCGGCACGATGCGGGCACCTAGTATTTATGGCCGGGAGCAGCTTGGGGCGCAAGGCAAGGGAGGAGGCATGGCATCGGTGGAGTCGAAAGCGGTGCGGCGAAGTCCAACACGGATACGCGCAGAAGGAAGAAGAAGGTGACTGACAGGCGGGACCCGGCTGATAGCGGCATTGGTCACAGGAGAGAGGAACGGCGCAGGAGCGGCTGCTGGGCTAGCCAGTGGGATGGGCCACGAGGAAAGGAACTGGGCCATGCTGAGGAATGAGGGCAGCTATGGAAGGAAAGGCCGAGCGGGCCCAAAAGAGAGGGAGGAGGAAGAAATCTTCTTCTTTTTTCAATTTCATTTTCAAATCCAAATTCCAACAAAATTCAAATTCTTTGCAAATTTTGATCAAACCCAAGCATCACAAAATAAATATGCATCAGCATGAATGCACAAACATGTATGTAGACCTTATATTTGGTTTTAATTTTAATAAAGTTATTATTTTTCTAAGTTTGCATGCTCACCAAATGCATAAATAAATCATTTTAAGCTATTTTAAAAACATGCAAATTTTAGGGTGTTACATTGTGGTTCTTTGGTCTCTCAACTAATTCTTATACTTGATTTCTTGTGAAGTTGTTCAATTCTTCATGCATAGCATTCACCCAATCAACATCCTTCAATGCTTTATCTATCTTCTTTGGTTCAATGGATGACACAAATAAGAAATGCTCACAAAATGAAACAAATCTTGATCTAGTTTGTACACCTCTAGAAATATCTTCAATGATAGTGTCCAATGGATGATCCCTTATAATATTAGTTGGATGGAGAATAGGAACTTGATTGCTTGCACTAGCTTGATCATTGGGTTGAGATGATGTACTAGCCACTTGATCTTATTCATTGTCATGAGAGCCACTTGAACTTGCTTGATTAGTGTCATCTTGCATATTTGATTTAGAGAGCACTTGCACTTGATCATGTCCTTCATCAATCACTTGCCTAGGCCTCAATTCACCAGCATCCATGTTCTTCATGGCATTTAAAAATCGAATGCCTCTAACATCTTCAAGTTCTCATTCTCATCTTGTGAACCCTTAGTTTCATCAAATTCAACATCATGAACTTATTCAAGAGTACCACATGCCAAATTCCAAACTCTATATGCTTTGCTTGTAGTAGAGTATCCAAGTAAGAATCCTTCATCATATTTCTTGTCAAATTTGCCCAATCTAGTGTCTTTCTTCAAGATATAGCATTTGTAGCCAAAGACCCAAAAATATGCAATATTGGGCTTTCTACCATTCAATAGCTCATAAGGTGTCTTCTCTTTCAATGGGTGACAATAGCAAGCCATGTTGTAGCTTCAGCCCAAAAAGATTGACTCATATTGTATTTACTAAGCATAGACCTTGCCATATCAATGAGTGTTCTATTCTTCCTCTCAACAAGGCGATTTGATTGTGGAGTGTACTTGGTCGAGAATTGATGTCTAATTCTAAACTCATCACACAACTCATTAATTCTAGTATTCTTGAACTCACTACCATTGTCACTTCTAACTCTCTTGATGGTTGTTTCAAACTCATTGTGAATGTCCTTGTCAAATAATTTCAATGTTGCAAACACATCACTCTTGTCCACTAGAAAGAATACCCAAGTGTATCTTATATAGTCATCCACTATCACAAAGCCATATTTGTTTTCACCGATGCTAGTGTATTGTATTGGCCCAAACAAATCCATGTGCAATAACTCAAATGTTTTACTAGTGTTCATCATGCTTTTTTTTTTTGAGGATGGGCGTTTCCAGCTTGTTTGCCGGTTTGACAAGAGCTACAAAGCTTATCCTTCTCAAACACACATCTTTCAAGCCTCTAATCAAGTCATGCTTAACCAATCTATTCGATTGTTTCATTCCAACATGACCAAGCCTTCTATGCCATAACCATCTCATACTAGACTTAGTGAACAAGCATGTTGACAATTGAGCTTCACTAGCATTGAAATCAACCAAGTATAGATTCTCATATCTAAAGCCTTTGAAGATCAAGTTAGAGCCATCTACACTTATGATCTCTACATCATCTACCCCAAATATGCATTTGAATCCAAGATCACACAATTGAGCCATTGATAGAAAATTGAAGTTCAAGCTCTTAACTAGCAACACATTGGAAATGCTCATGTCATTGGATATTGCAATCTTACTAAGCCCTTTGACCTTGCCTTTGCCATTATCACCAAATGTGATACTATCATAACCATCATTGCCATTGGTATTGATTGAGTTGAATTTTCTTACATCACCGGTCATGTGTTGAGTGCACCCACTATCAAGAACCCAATGCCTTCCTTTGGCTTTGTAATTGACCTAAAAAAGATCAATTGTTTTTAGGTACTCAAACTTGCTTGGGTCCTTGAAGGTTAGTGACCAAGCTCTTTAGCACCCAAATGGTTTTCTTCTTTGAGCCCATCTATAGTGCACCAATAAACTTAGTCTTCACATCATTTGTATCCTTAGTAAGTACATAGAAGGAATCAAGCTTAATAGAGGATACATTGGCTTGATGCCTCTTTTTCATGCATTTTTGCTCTACACGACCAACTTGCTTGCAACTAGTGCAAAACCGACCATTGTTCTTCATAAACTAGTCTTGTGAGGAGCAAAGGCTGCCTTACCTTTCTTGGGGATATAGCCCAATCCCTCTTTATAGAGAGAAGCTATTTGGCTAACCAAGCACATAAGCAAGCGGTCTTTGTCACCATAGGCCTTAGCCAAGGTGTGATTGAGCTCTTTTACCTCCTTCTTGAGTGTCTCATTCTCCACCATTAGTGAGGCATCACAAGTGAAACCATCACCACTAGATGATCTAGAAGTGGATGTGTTACAAGAAGGGTTAGTGAGAGCAATAATAATAGGCTTATAGAATGATTCATCAATTATATCACAAGTTAAGCCTTTGTCACATGTTATAACATGTTCCTTCTCATTTTGCTCATTAAGTAGAGAGGAATGAGCTTTTTCAAGTTTCTTGTGAGCCTTGCCAAGCTTCTTATGGGCTCCTCTAGCCTCTCATGATGCATCGAGCTCATCAAAGGCTTGCTTAAGGGCTTTTAGTTCCTTTCGCAAATCTTTGCATTCCCTTCTCTTAATGTCAAAATGTTTCTTATCATCATCTAACATATCAATTAATTCATCTTTAGTGGGTTCATCATCATCATCACTATCACTTTCATTTTTATCTTGTTCCTCATCATCACACTCATCATCGGATTGTACCTTAGTGGCCTTAACCATGAAGCATGATGGAGTGTCGAAGAGAGAAGGCTTCTCATTAATAGCAATGCTTGCAAGAGTCTTCTTCTTGGTGGGCTTGTCATCATCACTGTCATCATCATCACTTGAGGAAGCATCACTATCCCAAATGACCACATATGAACTACCTTCTTCTTTTTCTTGAAGGTCATCTTGTCTTTCTTCTCCTTCTTGTCTTTCTTCTTGCTCTTCTTGTCATCATCATCATTGTCGTTATTGTATGGGCATTGAGCAACAAGATGATCCTAACTTCCACACTTGAAGCATCTTTTAGACTCTTTCTTGTTCTTGGATGAAGACTTCTTTGTTCTAGTATGGTAGCCCTTCTTCACCATGAACTTACCAAATCTCTTGACAAAGAGAGCCATCTTCTCATCATCATCATCATCATCATCATCACATGAGCCATCATCTTCACTTGATGTATCTTGCTTGGTCTTGCCCTTGGATGATGAACCAGCTTTGAATGCCACACTCTTCTTATTCTCATCCTTCTTCTCTTTGTTCTTTTCTTCCTTCTCATCATCATCTCTATAAGCATCATCGGTCATGATATCTCCCAAGATTTGGTTTGGTGTCATTGTGTCCAAACCGGTCCTCACTAGCAAGGTGACCAACATGCCAAATCTTGCGGGTAAGCATCTCAAGAACTTATGGGAGAAGTCCTTGTCCTCCACCTTCTCACCAAGTGCTTTGAGATCATTGACAAGGACTTCCATCTAGTGAAACATGTCGGCACACTCTCATCTTCCTTCATCTTGAAGCTAGCAAATTTCTCCTTGAGAATGTATTCCTTTGTACCCTTTATTGCCTTGGTACCCTCAAATAATTCTTCCAACTTCTTCCAAGCTTCATAAGCCATCTCGATGTTCTTGATTTGTTCAGATGTTCTCTCATCAATAGCATCATGAATAGCACTAAGAGCAATGCCATTATTTTGGAGAAGCACTTCTTCGACCGCGGTGGGATTTTCTGGATTGGCTATCTCAATTTTGGTCTCCACTATCTTCCACACTCTTCTATTGATTGACTTGATATGAGTGGTCATCTTTGACTTCCAATAAGGATAATTTGTGCCATCAAATTGGGGTGGCTTCTTGGTATTGTTGATTTGAGTCATTTTGACATCGAAGGTTGTTAAGCCTCAAATCACGGTGATCACGGCTCCAATACCACTTGAAAGGTCCTAATGGCTAGAGGGGTGAATAGCCTATTAAAAATTCTATAACCACACTAAAGCAAGTGATTAGTAAATAAGATGGCGAAGTGAATTTTGCGCTAGCACTACACTTGTGTTGCAAGACACCTACCCAATTCTAAAATCTATGATCTCTAGTATATCACAACAAGGCTAAGTCACTAATTTACACCTAGGTGAGCAAGCTAGCAAGAGAACTACAAGTAAGAGCTACACTAACTAGTTTCAATTACCACAAGCTCTACACAAGTAAAGGCACAATGTAATACAAGAGAGTGGTAGAGAAGTATACCGCCGTGGCAAGAGATCAATCAATGAATACCAAGGAGACAATCAAGACATTGATTTTTCCTCCGAGGTTCACTTTCTTGCCGACAAGCTAGTCCCCGTTGTGGCGATTCACTCACTTAGAGGTTCATGCGCTAATTGGCATCACATGCCAAACCCACAATCGGGTGCCGCACAACCAACACAAGATGAGGATCACACAAGCCACGAGCAATCCATTAGAGTACCTTTTGGCTCTTCGCCGGGAAAAGATCAAGAACCCCTCGCAATCACCACGATCGGAGTTAGAGACAAACACCTTCCTTCGCTCGACGATCCTCGCTGCACCAAGCCGTCTAGGTGGCGGCACCTACCAAGAGTAACAAGCGAATCCCGCAGCAAAACACGAACACCAAGTGCCTCTAGAAGCAATCACTTAAGCAATGCACTTGGATTCACTCTCAATCTCACAAAGATGATGAATCAATGATGGAGATGAGTGGGAGGGCTTTGGCTAAGCTCACAAGGTTGCTATGTCAATGCAAATGGCCAAGAGTATGAGCTAGAGCCGGCCAAACACCTTATATAGGCGTCCCCTCGAAATAGAGCCGTTGACTCTCTGCTGTCAGTTTCCACGACATGACCGGACGTGCCACCTTAGAGTCCGGTCGCTGATCCGCTGCCACGTAACCTCTCAGTTCAACCGCGATCGCCCGATCACAACGGTCAAGTGCCAACCAGATTCAGCGAACAACAACTAGACGCGGTCGCCCAGCGTCCGCTCGCACACGCCTCCACTCGGCCACCACCTCGACCGGACTCACCACTGCGCCACCTGACTCGCTACCCACTCAGAGTCCGGGCGAATCTAGAGAGGGTCCAAAGAGGCAAAACCGTGACCCGATGCGTCTAGTCCAACGTGATCTGACGCGCTCAGTGTCTGGTCCTCTCTGGTCAGTTTCACCGCGTTGCATCAATGTTCGTCAGACTGGACCAGACTCGCCACAGTTGCGTCAGGTCACATTTTGACCCAGCGTCCGATCAGTCCACTAACAAAGCCCGAGCGCGCCTTCTTCATTTACAATTAATCGGACGTTACCCGGCCGAGTCCGGTCAACACGTCACTAGCGTTTGGTCACTGAATTTAAGTGAAAATCATCTCCATCACTTCACCAACTTCTCCACCCTGGCTCAAATGTGCCAACCACTAAGTGTTTCACCTTGTGCACGTGTGTAGCATATTTTCACAACATTTTCAAGGATGTTAGCACAAACTATAATCTAAATGCATATGCAATGAGTTAGAGCATCTAGTGGCACTTTGACAACCACATTTCAATACGAGTTTCACCCCTCTTAATAGTATGGCTATCGATCCTAAATGTGATCACACTCGCTAAGTGTCTCGGTCACTAAACAAAAAGCTCCTATCAAGTATCACCTTTGCCTTGAGCTTTTTGTTTTTCTCTTTTCTTTTCCATGTCCAAGCACTTGATCATCACCATGGTCACACCATCATCATGATCTTTACCATTGCTTCACCACTTGAAATAGTGCTACCTATCTCATGATCACTTAAATAAACTAGGCTAGCACTTAGGCTTTCATCAATTCACCAAAACCAAACTAGAGCTTTCACAATGTTAACAAATGTGCAATATATATAGTAACTTTCTTAGATGATAGCCCACATCTTTAAATACATGGAAACAGCCAAAGTTAAAGAAATGTGCAATATATATGGTTTAGCAACTCTTCCTGTACATGAGTAGGTAGCATAAATTTAGACAATAGGAAGTGTATTTCCTGCAAGAGCCCATCACATTTCACCGTTAGCAATAGGAAGGTTGTAACATTCACTTACTAAATGAAAGCTGGTAAAATCAATCAATACAAACTGTGCAAGATGAAAGTCAAGTTTATAGGAACATATACGTGTCAATTCCATGATGCCTTCTGTTTACACCAGCCCCATTGGTTGGAGGTTCCATCAAGCTGTTGGACCATGAAGTTAAAATCTCAACCTGCTCAGTGGGGTCCTGAAACATGATTCACCAGTAAGATAGCTACAATGTGTTTTAGGTATCACATGAAAGAAATCATGTAACTTTAGAATTTTGATACATACCTTTCAAACAATTGCTAGTCCAATAATGTTATTTACATTGTTCACGGCATATGCTAAGTAAATCTAGGATTAAAGAAAGCAAACCTTCCAGCTTTTTGCTAAATGCCAACCCAAGATATGTGCTTCATAAGAATGCTCTAAATGCCTCACTTAGATTGAGCCCTGGACATGGGATTCTTCTCAATCACAATGTTTAGGGTGATATCCACCTAAAAATTCCTAGGAAATGCAATCCAAATACTTTTATGTTATTTTTTGCTTGGTATGAATTTTGTTGTTAGTAAACAATAGGGCAAATAAATGGGAGAACTAAACTGTCAATTTTAGAACAATAATAGATGACTTAAAAAATATCTGAAGAATTATATTTGACATGAGAGAGACTAACGGATGTAATTAAACTGAAGAGTCTCTGATATAGCTTGGAATTATACTCCTGAACCTTTCCTGACCAGCTGTATCCCTGCAAAGAAAACAAAACATGCATAAGGTCAACAGTCTGTAGATCTAAAAGAAAGGGGCATACAGGCTAAACCTCTCCTACCAGCTATCCCTGTCCCTGATTTATAAGGGTGCAACAGCTGCAAATAAAAAACTGTGTTAGTGATGTTCTTCAAATAGAAAAGTGAGGAACAGAAAGAAACACAATAAAAATCGAAGTATTGATATTTTGATTTTTTGAATTCCTTAACGCCAAACCAACAGAATAGAGACCCCTTCCATCAGAAGAAAAAAATTGTTGCGACTGCATCTCAACAAGGTTTCTCAATTCTTTCCGGGCCTTCGATTATGCAAAAGTTGTATCAAATAAATAGGATTTAGCCTATAAGATATATAGAGCCAGTATAGTTTGGCCTATTTTTGGTTCAACTGAATTTCAACAAAAGGATACTGAGCCTTACTCTACAAATCTTACTTAGCATCATAACTTTTATCAAATTATGGCTCCTGAAGCACTACTGATGCATCAATTTCATATGGCATAAAAAATGTTTCTTACAACATATCTCCTCTCCTCTTTGATGTGATTTTTTCCCTCAAAGATCACAATTTTATACTGCTCTGAAGCAGTTCTTAAAAATTTAAAAGGATCCTTTTGATGTCTGAGGAGAGGAGAGAAAATATCGGCCAATGTATAGTAAAAATTCGTAAAAGAATCACAGTAGCAGCCATGAATCCTTCGAAGGTGTAACCTAATCTGATGTAACTTTGGAAATTATAATCCTCTAAGTGAATTCAATCACTGCTATAAAGGATGCACAACAAAGTAGCGCATCAAAATAATAACCAACCCTAGTTGCATAGTTAATGTTTCAAACCATTATTTCTAAATCGTATGTCCTCGAACCATTATTTCTAATTTGTATCCACCAGACAATTAAACTGGACACAAAACCTCAAACAAATTGATACAGGCTCCTTTAATACACACAAGAAACAAACTCTAATTATAATAACACCAGTGAGCACGCCGAGAAGAAACAGAAAACACAAGGATACTACTCTTTTGCATATCAGCTATCGCTAATTCCTGAGTTATCAGATGCTGCAGATTCGGCAATTCTCAATCTGACAAAGGCTAACCATTGACCACATGTAAGACCAAAGGGCAGAAAACCTGAATAAAGTGCATCTCCTGATTCATCATTAAACATATCTAGTGATCTCATGGTCCGATCGAAAGCAAAATGACAGCAGAGCGCAGACAAATCTCAGACCCAAAACATTAGCTACCCAACCATTTCATCACGCGAGCACAACTATTATCCAAGGAACCGACGGATCTACCACCGCATACATCCAAATCACCGCGACCAACGGAAAACTTACACCCAGCCTAAGCAAATCGCACCGCAGCAACCCTAACCGGCCCATGGTGAGTGGTCAAGGCGAGGGATGCGGATTGAGGGGCGCTTACGCCTTTGATGCCTAAGCGGGCCGTGGGCGAGGAGGCAGATCCGGAGCGACGCCATGCCAGTTCGATCTGCGTCGTCGTTGCCTTTGCCTTAGTGTTCTCCGCCAATGGTGGTGTGGCGTGGTCTGATCATGGCGCCGTCCCGGCGCGATCATCTCGCGCATGCGTCGCACGCCGGTCTCCATCTACGGTCTCCATCTGCAGTGGGGCTGGTGGGGTGGCCTGGGGCGCCTCCTCGTGAGATCGGGATCTGCAAGGTGGCGGCCGGCTTGGTCTGCCAGATCCGGGAGGAGGCGGCGGCCCGGAAGGTTTCGAACTTCGTTTTTTTTTATTCGGTGATGGTTGACTTCGATCGTGGTTGGAGCGTGGTTGGATCGCGGATGTCGCGCGACGAAGAAAATGGGAATTTTGCCCTTACGGGAGTGGGCTTGGCGAGGATGTTATTAAGCTTTAAGTTCGTGGGCTTCGCTAAAATGCTCTTATAAAAGGTGTTTCACGCTATTTTGTCATTTCGTGTTTTTTTCAACTTTGTAAATTTTTGACCCCATCTTTTTGACCAGGCGTGGCCATTTTACCCATGTCTTCTCCTACCTTATCCTCTTTCTCGCTTGTCACAGTCACGGCAATTTCTCCTTTCTCTCCCGTTCTCTCCCCGTCTCGACCGGTGTTCGGGCGAGAGTCCAATGTCGGCCGCCCGTCCGCGCTAGGCCGCCGTCGACAGGCCGCGCGTCACCAGGCGTCCTTGCCCCAACCATCTGCGCCAGGCCGCCGCCGCGTCTGCTCGCCGCCCCGACGCTTCCGCGCCAGGCCACTGCCGCTGCCCACCGCGTCCAGGCAATGATTTTTGTGGAATATGTTCGTGCTAAGTTGAATTGCATCTGTGCAAAGTTTAGGAGCGGTTCACGGAGGTTTGGGTAGGATTTGGTTGAATTTGTTGGAGCCGCCCTTTTCTGTTCGTTCCGCTCAGCTTCCTGTTCATGCGTTTCTGGTTGGGGACAGTAGCCACCGGTGTGAAGTGGAACGGCGCAGTGCAGTCCCTGCCCTTCCCTTGCTGCTGCGTTTCTGATTTGCTCGGTCTTGCAGAAATCGGCTCAGGCCTTGCAGCGCTCGCTCCTTCTGTTCTTCGTTCTCAGTTCCAAGTTCGAGCGCTCGTGTGAAGCAGCGCAAGCGGGTGGGGCCCAGCCGTGCTGGTGCGTTTGCAGCACCGTCCGCCCGCCCAGGTCCGAGCCGGCGTCGCCCGTGGCTCCTGTGCTTGACTGCTCGCCATCAGAGAAGGGCAGCTCGCCCTTGTTGTTCGTGGCCGTTTCCTGCCTGTCCTGTGCGTCTTCTCTCTTACTCTCTGTGCTGTACCTGCTGGATGGAAAGGGCGCCCGCGATGATCTGTGCGAGCGGTGCCTAGCGATCTCGATCACTTCCTCCCGGCTTCTTCGATCTGCATGTGAATCAGATGCAGTGCAGGTTCGCTCCCAGCACTGAGCGCTCCTAGCGCCGAACACGCTCTCTGCCCATGCGGGTGCTTGCCCGTGGAGCTCAGGCTGCCTGTTCGTTCTCCTTTGGTCCGTGATTGGCTTTTCTTGTGTCGCGTATTTCCTTGTGAGGATAAAGTTTTTCCAGGTTGCTTGATCCGACGCCCGCTCAGGTTGCCTGGACGCGGTGGGGCCACGGCCATGGCCTGGCGCAGAAGCGTCGAGGCGGCGACCTGGCGCAGACGGTCGGGGCAAGGACGCCCGTCGATGGCGGCCTGGCGTGGACGGGCGGCGGCGGCCGGCGGCGGGCTCCCGTCCGAACACCGGTCGAGATGGAGAGAGAATGGGAGAGAAAGGAGAAATTGCCGCAAGAGGATAAGTTAGGAGGAGACAGGGGTAAAACGGTCACGCCTGATCAAAAAGATGGGTCAGAAATTTACAAAGTTGGAAAAAACACAAAATGATAAAATAGCGTGAAACACACTTTTCGTAAGGGCATTATGGTGAAGCCCACAAACTTACTCCCCATAAGGGCAAAAATCCCATTTTCTCCATGCGATGAAGTGTGAGGAGGGCGCGGGGGTGAGAAGTCTGGCATCACACATTGAATAGTGCCCATCAGATTTGGTTTAGATGTTTTATTAGTCTTTGATTTTAATGGAGACGAAATTCTATGTGTATTTTTTTGAATATGCAATGGTTGGAGGCTCTTAGCGGGGAACATTTTCATGGGGACCTACTATAATTTTGAATGATCCATTATAGTGGAGATGTCATTCTATTTTGCCATCAATATGAGAATCTCTTTTCATCATTTTGCTCGTTGCTAAGCATTGGGTGAACGAAATTGGCAAGTTTGTGTTTATATAGTTGAAAACTTAATGCTTTTGGTGGATATTCATGGATGACTTTGACGGCGGATTTCAATTGAAAAGTAAACGGCTCGAAACAGGTGGAACCCGAGGAAGTAGGAGAGGATCATTAGCTGTTATTTTAATCAGCATTGATATTGGTTGTTTTTATTGATATAGAAGTAACGAAAGACATGCTACCTATAAGAAAAAACACAATAATAACTTTAACTCAGTGACCGATCAAACAAACAACAATACGCATTATGCACGACGAGTCACAACAAACTCTTAACCACCTCCGACCACTGCAACAACAAACTACCAAAAGAGAAGCTCGATGCCAAACTCGTGAGCCACACAACTAAAGGTCTACTTGGTACCAATATAACCACTGATTTAGTGATATGTAGAGCCAATCATTGCCGCGACATTTGATCCCGCCCTCAAGTTACGTGCAAGTTATTGTGAAGACTTAAGTTGTAGCCCTTTGTTGTCAGAAGCACACTAAGAAGACCGCGTCATACATGACTCTTCGTCATAGTGCACTGTAGCACCATGCTCTAATCAACGGAAAGATCTCACTAGATCTAGACATTTCTAAGGTTGTCTCATAAAATGACTACAAAACACACAATAATTGGGGGCATAGCACATACGACGTTAGACTCCACACCTCGCTCTCGCCACCACAAAGGAAACATCACATAGAGCCTCACCACATATGCTGCTGGACTCCAAGTCACTGATCTGCTTTCTTTATTGCCATCAAGAGGGGCCATTATTGTTTGAGTTTGCAGGTTTGCAATTGGCAAATGATCTTTGTACAATCGGTAGCTCAATCAAACATCTAGGTTTCAACAAAACTACAACAACCAATCAAAGGTATGGATACAAACATGAGTCTCAGCGATATAGTCCTTAGATTCTTCTATATCCTTTTTTCTATTTGAAAAACAAAGATGTTTTCGCCGTTTGTAGCTCAAACAAACTTATCCGCCGTTCAATAAGGTTCAATAAGGTTGCGAGTCACTATCAATGCAAGATATTTGCAAGCTCAACAATTCATGGTCCACCAACTAGAGGGAATTTAGCTTTATTCCATAAACTTGATCCAAAATGGTGATTGGCAACAATTCAATTTTATTAGCGCCTTTTATATATATGTGATGAAAAAATTGGGGAAAAAAAGAGTAAACGTAAAAATAGTAGTATCTCGAAGCATCACAGTTGAAGCAAACAATTGTACAAAAAAGCAACGGACACATAAATAAATTATGTACCATAGGTTATTAAGAAATTATTATATTTTTGAAAACTTTTAAGAGATTATTAAATACAAAATTCATATAGGCTTATATTGGAGGTTTACGCTTTGCTTCATCGAACGTGTAATAATTCAGAAACTCACGTGTTCTTCTGTCCTGGGCTCCTGGGGAAGTAATCCTCAACTACCGGGCCCACCCGACAGTGACAGGGGAACACACGACACAAGGCTACCTTCCCCTCCGCTCCAATCGCCCGCTCCCGCACGGCCGCACCGCCGCCGCCGCCGGCAATGGCGTGGCTCGCGCGCTCCATCACCAACTCCCTCCTCGCTACCGAGGAAGAATCCGAAGCAAGCGACCCGGGCCCCTCGGCCTCCCCGGGGTCAACCTCTCCCCCGCGCGGCGTCCGCGAGGACCTCTCCGAGCTCACCGGCGCGCTCGCGAACCGCTTCCAGGGTCTCGCCTCCTTCCTCGCGCCCGCGGCGCCTGGAGGCGGAGGCGCCCTGCGCCGGCCGGACCCGGCCGAGATCGCGGGCCGGTTCCGCGCAGGCCTCGCGCGGCTCCCGGGCCGCCAGGCCGTAGCGGATCTCGCCAAGATCGCGTCCTCGCTGCTGCCCCCTGAGGGCGACGCGGACTGGGCGGAGGCGGCAGCGGGGGTCACCGAAGAGGTGGTCGCGTTCGCGCGGGACGCGGCCTCGCGGCCCGAGCTGTGGCTCGACTTCCCCCTCCTCCCCGACGACGCCGACTCCGATGGTTCGTGCTATCCTTTCTTGCCTCCCCAGACGCTCTTCTTCATTGGTCTCAGTTAAGATGAACTAATTCTCAGTTGCATTGTTGACTTGGAGCGCAGATTTTGACATGACTGATGCGCAGCAAGATCATGCCCTGGCCGTGGAAAGCTTGGCGCCCGAGCTTGCTGATCTGAGAATCGAGCTCTGCCCCAGCCACATGAGCGAGGGCTGCTTCTGGAAGATATACTTCGTGCTGCTGCATCCTAAGCTCAGGAAGGATGATGCCGAGATTTTATCCACTGCACAGGTGATTTTCCTTGACATCTTAAGTTCAACACTTGAATGAGTTAGTAATACAAGTTCACTAGTAAGTACCTGAGGATTTTCCTTCATGCTAGTTAACTAAGTTAGTTGTCTTTGATGATTCAGTAGTAAGTTCACCTTGTACCAATATCAGCCTAAAATTTGTTAGCTGAGGTGAGTAAAGGAATGTGAATAAGATGCAGAGGATCAGATTAGTTGTTAAATTGAGACTGTATTGTGTTTCACATTTTGATATCTGCTACATTGTATTTGGAATCATGGAAGATTGCGGCGGCAAGAAACTTAAGTGCTTGTGATTGCTTTGCACTTTGATTTGGTATATCTTGCACCAAAGGTTTTGTGTCCTGGTAAGGCAATCATGCTTGTTCTGCGATAGTATGCATGAGAATATGGTCAAAATGTACATAAGCAATTTGTGTTTTTACCAAAAAAAAAAAAAAAAAAAAAACTTTGCATCATAGTTATGGTTTCAGAATGAGTGAGCGATCTGTGCAAGGCCAGGCACTTGCATTCTTCAAATGAAATGACGTACTGTTTGAGTAAAATGGTCCATATATCATTGCCATATTTATGTTGTCCCCTCTTTACATTGCCTAATGTTCCATCTGATACTTGATCATTAGTTTGACACTTTGACCTCACTCTGGAATTTGATTTCAAAACATTAATTTCTTCGATTTTAAAAAATCATAAAAATATTTTGGTTAATCATAGCCTCATGCGGCACACTTATGCACATTCTCAAGCTTTGTGCTTCTGTGCCTGCCATGGAACCTATCCTTTTTGTTGGATAAGATCATGAAGCCTTTACTTATCTCAAAGTGTCACAAATGCGGTGGATTAATAATCCGAATCCAACACCTCATTCATGTCATCTAAGATAGTGAAACCTTCCTACATTCCCTTCCTCCTGCCTAAAAGTGAAACTAATTTGCATTCTTTTCTTTTCTTTTTTTTTTCTTTTTTTTGCTTCCTTTGCTCTTCCAAGGGAGTGGAGTTAAATCACATTGCACTAGGCCAACAGTTTGAAATTGGCTCACCATAATTTATAGCTAAATTGATTCATTGCGATTGTTATCCTCCCTGGCATCTATGCTTTAGATATTGATATATTGACAGAAAGCCTAATATTTCTGATGCTTTAGTAGTTTCTATTAAATTTTCTTTCTTGCAAGTCATGATAGGTTAGCCATCCAAATACATCCCTAGTTTTGAATGGGACTAGCTTGTTCTGGACAGTTCAAGTGGTTCGTTATATTCTACTAATTTTCTATAATAACTGAGTGCCTTGTCCAGTTTTATTTGTTACTGTATTTCTATCGATTCAGTTTCTTCCTTAGCCCAATTTTGTTCCAGAATGATGCTTTGCATGAGTCTGAACTCTGAAGTGTGATATTATAAAGTGAATAGAGGAAACATGTCAAATAGCAAAAAAGTCAGAATTAGCCATCAAGTGAATATTGACTCAACAAAAGCCATGGCCCATGGGACATAAAGTGCAATATGACAAATGATTAGCTCCTTTGTTTGAATAATTCATTACACTTTTTAGCCCTCAGATGCATGCATGAGTCTTGAGAGGCAGATATATTGACAGAACATCATTTTCCATAGGCTCTCAATGCTTTAGTAGTTTCTGCTGATGATTTTGCTTTCTTACTGGTTATGATGCATCAACAGACCTTTTTATTTGTGCTGACTGCACAAAAGATAAGCTGGTATCTGCCAGCTCAAGACATTGTTTGCTAGCAGACTTATCAGTTCCTGATTGCCTTGGCACAGATTTTGGACGCTAGAGACAAGTTGTCACACGATTTGCAGTATCGGACGAAGTTACAAGGCAGCTATGGAGACACCGTACCTGTGCCTTTCAGCAATGAAGATGGTGTGTTAGGTTCTCCTGTAGAGGTTTTGGGTGTATTGAAGGGCCAAGATGACTCCGCGATGCTCACATCTTTTAGCAACATAGACTATGGCAAGCCACAACCAATCAAACAGGATATTCTATCAAATGATACAATCAGCGAGACTGGAGCTGTTTCTTCAAACAATGTCAGCAGCAGTGTACCTGTACTGCTAGTGCCCATATCGAAAGTCACTGCCGTGGTCACACCATCTAGGATGGAAGAAAGCACACGCACTGTCTCTACAGAAGATGCAGCAAAAGAAGAACATAGTGCGCAAATGTCTGAGATACCATTGACGGACAACTCTCCCCCTAAAAATGATCAGCTGAAACAACCACTGGCTGACATCAGTGAGCAATCAAGAGTTGACATTCAGAAAACTGATAATGTTGAGGATGGCGACATGGTCGAAGATGACGATGGGGATGAATGGCTGGAAGAGGAGACAGGTGACCCAGGAAACACAAAAATTCCAATAGCAGATGATGAAGATGTGTCTTTCAGTGATCTGGAGGAAGACGACGATGCAGCCTGACATCACTAGCAGGCTTGATCGTACTGCTTAATTTGTGCTTCCTATTCCATTATGCGATTCGATACAATGGCCCTGTTCGCTTGTTTTATGAGCCATACTATTTCAGCGAACGAACAATATTTTTCTCTCTCAATAAATCAGTGAACAGTACTTTCAGCCATGGCTTTTCAGCAAAGCGAACAGGGCCATCCTGGTTGATGTCCAATATGTGGTCTCATGGGGATTTTGTGATCCACTCCCACTGTTTCAGAATTTGTGTCACTTCTGTCGTGACAATCATGGGTTTCCACGAGTCATCCCTTTTCACTTTTCAGGTTGGAAATTACTGATCCAATCATGTAGTATTAGTGAAAGTTGTATAGTGTGTACAGTCTAGGTTGTTCGATTGTTTGACTCAGTGCTCTGATTTCTCCAACATGTACCCCTGAACAATGCTGGTGACGACCAATTTGGCTATGTTATAGACTTATAGTTGGGCAAGTATTCTCAGCTCCCACACACAGTGACACAGAATAGAAAAGGCAAATATTATTATATTATTATTTTGGAAACTAATGCGACCTACAAAACATAACTTGACCGATAGCAATGTTATTATTTATATACAGAACATAATATAATTGTACTATTATGAAACTGCTTTTATGATGATTTGACCCATATTGTATAACTCAATATTATACACTATTACCAGTCGTTTAGGATAAGTTTTGGTCAAACCATAAAGCCTACAAACATTAGCAACTTAACAGATGCCAAAACGTGTTTTAATCCAACATGAGTGAGTATATATCGTCAAAATCTGAATCCGACAAAGCTTGATGTATGATGATATGATATATACAGAAGTATCCAAATTCATAAGTGACCTAGTAAACGAGAACAACCAGAAATTAGGCCAAGTTTGGCGAAGCACCAGAAATTCTGGCAGAACGAAGCATCTTTTTCCTAGTTTTAATTTAACTTGTAACCAATTAAATTAAAAATCTTGCGGCGGCGAAACCATTATTGGCCGGAGCGCACTTTTGATGGGTAGCTTAACGAAGCTGGACGCTGAATTAGATGCGCTTGATCGATCCAGCGATCAGCAAGTTGGATTGGCATCGGAAACAAAACAAAATAAAATGAATTAAGTGAGGCCGGCATAGACGTCAGGTCTGGGGTCTACCTCGTTGTCCACTCATGAGGTCATAAGTCAACTCGTACCATGCATGAACATGGCACATGGGACATGGAGTACAACAGTCACGGGATTGTACTGCTGCTGCTGCTGCTTGTTGCCTGCATTTTAATGGCAGCTTTGTTTTGTGGCATCAGATGGATGCTGAGAAGATATCTTTATGGCGTCGAGCTAGGGAGGATGTGCTTGATTATTGATGGTTTGTTCTTCCATGGTTCGATCTGTTACCATTGAGCCTGGACATTTCAATTTGGGAATGTTGATTCCGGTTCAAATTTGTGTAAGGCCCCCCGAAAGGCTAGTTAACAACATGTTGACATACTTACGAACTATCGTACCACTCATTGATACATATACACCATTTCGATCTTTCGGAAAAAGATGCATACACAATTTCGTATATCAAAATTGGGATTGGCTGTGTGCTTGTTCGACTTCTATCTCAATGCATGTTTGGTATAGTGGGACCAAACGTTGCCATGTGTGTTGTAGCAGAGAAGGCCAAGCGGCCGGCCTGCAACGACTAGATCGTAGATCCCTTTTGCCGTGTTCCTACTCAAGAGTCAAGAGAGTCGGCAGGAGTAGGGCCTCGATCCTGCCCGGCCAGGCAACTGCTAGACAAGAAATTAACAACGAAGCAGCAAGTTCGTTCGTTCACCAACTGCAAATAAGCTCGTACAGTCGACAACACCAATAATCAACTGAACCAGTTCAAAGAAAAGCTTACATTACATACATCTGAGCTCATACACCAATGTAATCGACAATGGATGGGAAGGTTGACATCTCTACAATGATAATCCGGCGGAGCTACACCGTGCATTCAGATCAATGCAATCTGAGGTGTGCTAGCTAGCTAGCTAGTAGCTGCTACTGCGAGCTCTACCTAGCTAGCTAGTTGTGGCCTCCTCCCTGGGTGTAGATGTAGTCCGTGTGCGCCACCAGCGTCCTCCTCATCAGGCACTCCTCGACGTCCTCTCCTTCTTCTCCCCATCCGCCACCGCCGCCGCACCGCTCGTCGCCCCCTGCGAAGCTCGTCGCCTTCTCCTCGTACACCTAATATAATATTGCACGTGATAAAATGCTAATAACATGCATGTATTTTGCTCGACGCCATGACTGTGCGCGAAGCATAAGCTAGCTAGCTAGGCTGGCTGGTAATAGGAGGCTTAATTTAACTCACCACATCTCCATACTGCTCTGGGCTTCTCGAGCTCGCTTCAGCCGGCGCTGCTACTCTGGCTGCCGCGGCGTGGCCGGCGACGACGACGGAGAGGAGGAGGAGGAGAGACACTAGCAGCAGCGGTCGTAGGGCGGCTCGCCGTGGTTGTGGCGATGATGATGGCGCCGCCGCCATGGATGCAACCTGCAGGGATTCTTGATGTTATATGCTGTACCTTGGCGTGGGTGCGTGGCGGATATGGCCTGCTGGTGCTCTTGTTGGGCAGAGGGCCGGGAGAGAGTGTTGGTTGGGAGGCGTTGGTTTGGAGTTGAGGAAGGCCAGGTAGCGCGGGCCTTAAATACAGGAAGCCCATCGATCGACCGGCCGCATAAATGTAGCAGGTGGGTGTGGGTCGCTGACTCGCTCTACGCCTCTAGCCTGTGGGCATTCTCCGCCAGGTTCGCTTGAACTATTTTTCCAATGAACGGACAATTTTCTCCTGTTACAATAAATTTCAGCGAAAAAAACAGGGCCTCAATTCATTGACGAATTCAGATGATGCAGGTTGCAGGGTGTCTTTAATTTGGTTGGCTTTATATAGGTTCCTAAACTCTTAAAATATATATCCAGAATTCTAGATACATAAATTAGATTCACGCTCACAGGTTCATACTTGATCACAACTAGAAAACCACAGACAATGTTTTCCTCTTATAACAAATTTCAGCGAAATGAATAGGGCCTCAATTCAGTGTCGAATTCTTCTCGTTCTGATGATGCAGGTTGCATGGCGTCTTTAATTTGGTTGGCTTTATATAGGTTCATAAACTCTTAAAATATATATCCAGAATTCTAGATACATAAATTAGATTCACGCTCACAGGTTCAAACTTGATCACAACTAGAAAACCACATATAATGTTTTCCTTTCACAACAAATTTCAGCGAAATAAATAGGGCCTCAATTCAGTGTTGAATTCTTCTCGTTCAGATGATGCAGGTTGCAGGGCGTCTTTAATTTGGTTGGATTTATATACGTTCCTAAACTCTTAAAATATATATCCATAATTCTAGATACATAAATTAGATTCACGCTCATAGGTTCAAACTTGATCACAACTAGAAAACCACAGGATGATCAAAATCAAAATAGAGTGACATGAGCATACCATTAAGTCAGAGTGACAGAGTTATTAGAGGGTGTTTAGTAGGGCTCCCCGACGAACCGGAGCCATGTCTCCTCCAAAACCCTTACTAGCGTCAGTGCTGGTTCCGTAGCAAGTTTGAAAAGACTTTATGACTTGACGTGTCGATGTACTCCCTCCATACCTATAAAGGATGTCGTTCCGGGCGAGTGGGGCGTTTTCATATAGGATGTCATTCTACACTTGTTGGGGGAGTATTTGGACGCGTTTGCCCCTGGCATGCGTTTCAGCTGCCATTCCGCTGGTCAAAGCATTAATCACGGCGCTTCATTTCACTAGCCACCCGTTCCGCGCTCGCCTCCCTTCCTGCAGAGTTGCTCGCTCGCCTCCCTTCCAATCCAGCAAACAACGGAGACAAAAACGCGCCAGAAACGATCGCAGCAGGGAAAAAAGCGCGCCATGCAGATTCCGCTCGCGCTAGGGCAAAAAAATAAAAAAAACGAGCGCATGCAAAATAAAGCCACCAGCAAAAAAAAAAGTAAAAAAGTGCACCCACCAAGTATTGAACTCAACTCCTCAAGACTCATGCCTCGCTGCACTAACCGATTGAGCTGGAGAATTTTCTCGCACGAAATGCACCCACAACCATATTTAATAGGGGTACACATGAAAAACTCTACCCTAATTAATCACTCCTTGGTATGCTAAATACTGTCATAAACGACTTTCTTTATAGGTATGGAGGGAGCATGTTGGTGCGATGATGATGAGATTTGTTAATGGCTGCTTGAGGTACGTAGAAGTGGCCCTACTAGACATGTGAAGAATTATGATAAACATGATGATGGTTTACAGTACAAAAGGCAATTATGGATTCAAAAGAGATTTAAAAGACCATAAAAGAATTTTCAAACATATAAGAGGACCAAAGAACTACCGTGACAGATTTGCATATAGTAGTAATTTTATCTAAAGATGGAGCTCACCATAGAAAACTAAAAGGGACCTTGATTTAGGCTCATAGATAATTAATTATATAGCGATTGGGTAGGAGTGAAAAAAGAAGAGAAACGACAAACGATGGCAGCGAAGAAATTAGTCGATGATAGTTATATAGAATTAATTCTGATGCATACAGCGGAGACAAACAAAGAAAGGAAAGTTATAATTAAAAACAAACAAAACTATTTAAAAATATTCTCAACTAATAAAAATTAATAAAACTTACCAGTGATATTTATGCGGAAATTTGTTTTTGTTTTTTTAGTATTTTGCTATATATCTATACTGTATTTTATAGCTAACTAGATATATGCTTGTGCATTGCACGGGACAATGATTTTTTGTCCACATCTATTGTGGCCAAGAGATATTTTTCACGAGCGTCCATTAACCTATGTTGTTGCAGAACCAGAGCTGCAAGCATTGTTCTTTTCTGAAAACAAGACATAGCTTAGCATGCTCCCACTTATCAGCTACATAGTAGGATTCGCCTGCGGGGAATGAAGCATTGATAATAGACCGACGGGCGATGCTTCCTCTTCCGTACGCGATGATGGTGCCCGCGACGCCGTCGCCACATGCACTGCTACCTCTCAGCACGGTGTTGCAGGCGCTGCTGCGTCCCGACGGGCGCCGCCACCCGACGCGATCACCCTTGTGAGAACCATGAAGCCCGTGCGACGATGTACATGGCGAGTTCGAGCCCATCGCAGCTAGCCACGAGATAGTAGTTGGCGACGTACCGGCTTCACACGGCACAAGCACCTCTCTGGCTGTGCTTCCATTTGTAGGAGGGTGTAGTCGACGTGGACTCTGCAGATATGGGTGGAGGCGAGCAGACAATCCCAACGCAGACTCGGTAGACATGGGTGGACAGGAGATTGAATTTGCAAGCGACAATAACTCTTTAACCTTTTGGGCCTGTAGTGATTGTTTTGTTTTTGAATTAACTAACAGTTTGCCCGCACGTGATTGCTTTGTTTTGAGCCTGTACGTGATTGCTTTGGGTGAGTTAGCTGCGTCCGTTTAAATAAATGGTGAGGTGGCTGCCTGTTGCGGACTCTATTTCGATGTGGACACGTAGCGAGGCACACGACGATAACACTACACGCGGTGTGTCCAACACGGTTTCGAAGTTGGCCGAGAGTGAAGCGATTGATTACATTAGTTATTTTTAGGTGTAGAATAATTAATAAAGAAAAAAAAGAAAGGGATACTGGTTTTTTTGGGGATACGGTACGGAAGCAGGAATCTCGGGACGGGCCTGTAGGTCACATTATTCTGGGCTGGGCCAGAGCCAATCCTTAGCTAAATGCGACGACCTCAGAAGCCCGGCCCATCCTTGCTCGCTTTCCACCGTCGGCCATCCTGCAGTCCTGCGGGCTGCGGCCCATCCGTTCGCCAGAGTCCGCCGGAGCAGCGAGGCGGCGGCGCCCCGCGGCCGCCGCCGCATCCATGGCTGCCCGCCCGCGTTCCCACCAGCCGGCGCTGCCTTCGCCTCCGGCCTCGATTTTGGCAGCAACCACAGGTATCTTGTTTACTCCTGCCTGCCTCCCTCCTTCCGTTCCCTTTCGTCTAGTGTCAAACGACGTTTCAGTTCTTGTACTATATGCTACTAGTACAGTGCAAGATTTCAGGCTTCAGGGAAAAGCCTTCTGAAAACTCTGGAATCTGTTCCATTCCATGTGCTCTAGACCGAATCCCCGTATGCAGTGGTACAATCATTTGTCCTTTGCTAGGTTCTTTTTTTCCCCGATGTCCTTTGCTAGTTTGATGCCAGCAGCCCGCCGTGCAGTCACAATCTGCCCTGCCGACACTTTGACTAGCGTCCTGCGCGCTGCGGCGGATCTGCAGGCATCGCATCACGGCTGCATCCGCGAAATTCCTCTTCTTGAAAAAAATAATCGCTCGACTAGTGACTGATTCCAAAGACGGACAAATCAACCAATCAGCTGCTTCTGGGTACATTCGCGAAGGGAATGGACTGGTTCTGCCACGTGGGTTCGCTCCCCGTCGCACTCCACTCCACCACAGCCACAGCTTCCCTCCATCTGCCAAAATTCATGATCAGCTCTCGCATTTCAAGCCTGTATAAGTAATCTCCCTCACTTAGCTATGAAGGTTCCTTTCGCTCCAGGCATGTACAGGAATAGTCATTGCAGCACCGGCTGGTGAAGCTCGATCTAGGGGAGAGATAAAGCTGCTCGCCGTCGCCTGGCCGGAGAAGTCGCTTCTGGCGGCCGTCGCCGGGGTTGAGGAGGTGGAAGCCTGACGCTGAGGTGTGCACGGTATGTTTTACTTCCAGTACTGGTTCTCCATGACTCGTGAGTTTAGAGATCTATGTGGGAGAAATTCTTCAGTTTGTTTCGGCATATACCTTTCTGAAGGTAGTGTTGCTGTGAATAATTGGTATGCAGTTAGGTATTTGGAAACTGGATTGGGGTGATATGCATGGGTTATTGTATTGTTTTGAGCAAATTCGTAGAACACCAAGCATATGGCGATATGTGACGCAGGACACTTGTGTTGGTACTCTTTTGCACAAATTAAGCCACATGGATGTGTTCATAATAGCACAAAGCCATTGAACGCTATTTTTGCAGTCTTGAATTTGATTCCAAGTGGGTACACACAGGGACACTGAAATGGCTTCAGGCTGCCATGGCACATCGAAACGATGGGAAACTACTGGATGCTTTCGTCGTCTTTCTCACATAGAGAGGGGGGCAAAGCCAGCTCAGCTCCATGGCGTTGAAGACCAAAGTCTGCAGCTTGCTGTGTGAACTTGCAGTGAACTCTGGTTGTGTGAACTTGATTAGGCTAGTAAAAGGGATTTTTGGTCTTTGTTTTGGGTCAATTTGGAAAGAGTTTGTCTTGGATTATCTGACCTACAATTAAGCATATTTCTGTGAGTTTGTGCTGTTCACTTGAGTTTTTTTTTCAATTACTTTGGGGATTATGCAAATCTGTATCTTAACATGGGGAATTTATTGGATTGAACCATAGTGTTTGAATAATGACAGTCCAACATCCATCCTTATCCTCTCCTCCTAGTTGCATGCTTCAGCAGGTGCAACCACAGATACCAAGCATCTCCATCAACCCTTTTTTCCCTTCACGATGTGTGTGCTAAATATTTTTTGTGTTCAGATGCTTCATTCATACTGTATTGACTGAATCTCCACACTCCACTCCAACATGATATTTGTCCTCCTTCCAACGTGGCAGTTCAGTTCTAAGTCATCTCGATGCTAGTTTGTGTGCTTGCTCAAATGGAGGGTGGTAAAATATGTGGCTCTGTGTTACTATAAATGCCCATGACCATGTTTTATTTTTTTCTGCAGAAGAATACAAACATGTGGCTTTGTGTTATAAATTTGTTCTACATACCGGGGTTTTGTGAGATTTGCTATTTTTTCTATAAAAATAAGTTTAGAACAACTGATTCCACCGCCGTTGACTAATTCCTTTAGTCTTGAGATTCTATTATCAGGTCAGTAGGCTAGACTTGTTCACCAGTTGAATGGTTAAAAAAGATGATCCATAGAGATAGTAAAGTGCCAAAAACAACAGTTCAACAAATTAAATGTGCTATATACAGAAGATCTGAGTAAATTAATTTTATCATGCCTAACAACATATTTCATATAAAAGTCTTACTAATGTTACTGATAATTTTGGTTTTTATTTATATATTTTTTATTTTTTGTCAATCACAGGTGCTAAGCATTGTGGCAAATGTGCTTTGGTGTGCACCACAACTTGCAGTAAATAAGATTATGACTGGAAATATCACACAGTGCCATGATAAGATAAAGCATGAAGCTGACATCAATGGCAACATTAAGATTTTTACAGAAGTTGAGATTGAAAGAATTACTAGAAACTTTAGCACTCTTATCGGAAAAGGTGGCTTTGGAGAAGTTTATATGGGAATCCTTGACGATGACAATGGGCCTGTAGCAGTGAAGAAATATATCAATGAAGATTTGAGAGAAGTGTTTATGGAAGAAGTACGTATCCATAGTAAAATTAGCCACAAGAATGTGGTGAAGCTCATAGGCTATTGCATTGGGGAACGTACTCTCATGATTGTAATGGAGTATATGTCCAAAGGAAATCTCAATGACATACTCCACTACAGTGAAATGTCGATCCCTTTGGATGTAAGATTGGGTATTGCTATAGGGTGTGCAGAGGCATTAAGCTACATGCATTCAATGCATTTATCATCTGGCAACCTTGTCTGTCATGGTGATATTAAGCCTGCCAACATACTTCTAGATGACAATTTGACAGCAAAATTAACAGATTTTGGAGTTTCAAGGCTTCTGGTCGGTGGCATCACTCGGTACACTACGACTGTAAAAGGAAGTATAGAGTACATGGATCCTATATATATTCAAGAGGGATGTCTTGCTCCAAGGAGTGATGTTTATAGCTTTGGATTAGTTCTCTGTGAACTAATAGCAAGAGAAAGGGTAAGAAAAGGTGACATTAACCTCATTGGATATGTCAATAAAGGCTGTGCAATTGGTAAAGGGTTTAGAGAAATATTTGATGCTGCAATAGCAAATGAGAACAACATGAAGATTCTTAAAGAAATGAAGAAATTGGCAATTGAGTGCCTATCACTGATCAGTTATAGGCGTCCTCAGATGACTGATGTGGTCAAACGCCTTCGGATTCTGAGAAAAGAATTGAAGGACAGACATGAAAATTATTCAGAATCAATTTTGGCATCACACCATTCATGGCGCAGAAACAACAGGCAAGAGATAATCATGCCCACCTATAATTCTAAGATGCAGATTAAGAAGAGTTTGGTCTTTTTGAAGAGGAACCTTAGCAATTCTAAGATTCAATCAGAACCCAGCAATTTGAGAATTCTCACACAGGAGGAGCTAAAAGAAGTCACACATAATTACTCTTATCTACTCAGTGGAGGTACTTCAGGTAGAGTTTACAAAGGGACACTTGAGGACAATACAGTGGTAGCAGTGAGAATATTTTCTCAAGTACTTGAGGGCTTTGAAGATGCGTTTATCAATGTTGGGATGATCCTGTCTCAGATATTCCATAGGAACATCATCAAACTTTTGGGATATTGCCCGGATGCTGATTGCCCAGCTTTCATGTATGAGTTTGCTGCTAAAGGTAGTTTATCTGATGTTCTGGATGGTCATGAAGACTTCCCACTAGATTTACGTGCAAAGATTGCAGTAAAAATTGCAGAAGCATTAGAATACCTCCATTCATCAGCAACTGGTATTATCAGACACGGTTATGTGGTTCCATCCAAGATACTTCTAGATGATAATTTCACGCCAAAGCTCACTGGCTTTTCATGGGCAAGGAAGTTTATCAAGGAGAGTAACATTATTGTCAGTGACGATGCAATTACTAGTCATCAGCTTCCATCAAGCGGGTTCTACAATGACCCAGTTCACGATCACTGTGTATCGCTAAAAGTGAAAACCGATGTGTACCAGTTTGGTGTCCTTCTCTTGACGCTTATTAGTAGGAAGAACTTTGTATTTTATGCCGATCATGATGACCTCATTTCACAATTCCGCACAGCTTGCCTGGCAGATGGCAGTGGAAGGGCATTTTTTGATGATGATATTGCAGCTCATGGTGGAGATATTATTCTGCTTGAAAAGATGGGGATGCTATCGCTGAAGTGTATTTGTGAGGAAATAGATCAGAGACCAACAATGAAAGAAGTGGCAGAGCACCTTCGAATAATTACAAGATCTTGGAAGAAGTGCTCTTCAGAGCGAGCTACACTGGTATCTAAAACAGTAACTAGATCTCATATCACTGAAGCTGAAGGCACTAAACTTGACAGCCCACTTAGTTCAGATATTAGAGATTGACCATAAGCAATCGTGTACATACTGTGAATGATGTGTTGTATTGTATCATTATCAGCAATCTTGCACGCGCTGCAATTTGATTTGCAATTATTCCGTCAGTCGAATGATGTCATCAGAACTTGCATGCAATCTGCTCATTTTGTTTAGCGCATGATGTAATCTGAATTTGTGAATTTGTTTCTGCTAACAGATGTAGGTAATTTATGTTCATGTTCGGTTTCCGTAGCGCTGTTTCCCTCAGCACATGTTTATAAATAAAAGCTATATGTAATCCTAATTCTGATCTAAAGCCAAGTATGTCTTTTTTTAACCCTTTAGCATTGTCTTTGGCACGCATCTGGTACTACTCGAATCTCAAAACTACCATGACTATCATACCATTGCCTCGGTTCATTTTAACTAATTTAGGGCTGAAAACTGTTTAATTTAATTTTAATTAAAATACTTGGGAAGAGAAACACCTACTGATTTCTAAGTTGCTAAGTGCCTCTGTTCTATTTAACGAGTGCTGCAAGCCTGGATTTTTAAGAGATGGGATGTGCTAGAGCCTAGACGTCCGACGGGATAGGATTCATCGGACGGCCGTTTCCCGCATGTGTCTGCACAGCCTGCCACCCCCTGTCCGCTAACTCACCCTGCTCGCATGCGCATCGCGCCGTCGCCGTGTCCGTACGTTCGCTAGCAATCTACCCCATCCACCTCGATTAGACCCACCCCCCATCCACGCACCTCGCCCCCATCCGTTCGCCTCGTCCCGTTGTGTCCCTGACCGCTGGCCCCTACGGAAAGGATCAAGATGCTTAAGAGGGAGTGAATTGGACGAATTCTAAATTTCTTACAATAATTAAGTCCTACACTTAGCCCATTTCACCATCTTGTGCCTAGAAGTGTTTCTATTGTTCTACCGCACAAAAAGTTTTACACACTAGGTTCCCATCCTACTCTAGCATGGCCATTTTAAGAATGTAAAGACGTAAATTGAATTGCTCAAATATAAATGCTCAAGATAAAGAGAAGGAGAGGAACGCGGCGATGTTTTTCTGAGGTATCGGAGAGTCGCCAGTCCCCACTAGTCCTCGTTGGAGCACCCGCGCAAGGGTGTAGCTCCCCCTTGATCCGCTCAAGGATCAAGTGCTCTCTACGGGTTGATTCTTCGACACTCCATCGCGATGAATCACCCACAACCGCTCACACCATGACTTGGGTCATCCACAGGCTCCGCCGGATGATCACCAAGCTTCTAATCACCACCGAGGCGTCTAGGTGATGGCGATCACCAAGAGTAACAAGCACGAATTCTCACTTGACCAAGACAAGCCTAATGAGAAAGGTGGATGCACATTTGCTACTCCCTATGCACTAATGAGGTCCATAATATTGGATTCTTAAAACTCAATCACCCCACTAGGCTCTTGCTCTCCCTTGCACTCCAAAGGTGTTTTTTCAGCTGAATAATTGGGCAAGAGAGTTAAGGTGGACGTGTAGGAGAAGTATTTATACTTCCCCATTCAAAACATGACCGTTACTGTCCAACTTAGCAAAACACGAGGTGATCGAACGCGCAGGTCCTCATGACCAGACGCGTAGGTCAGTACACCGCAGCTGCCATTGGCCGACCTTGTCAGAGAGAGCCGTTGGAGTGACCTGATGTTGACCAGCGTCCGGTCAACATCGACGGAACGCGTCCAGTCAGGAATTTTGGTCTTTAGACCCTCTGATGTCGACCTAACGCTGCAAGCTCAGAGTCCGGTCGTTTACTGTTCAGCATCAGATCCTCCCTGATAGTGAGGCCCCACTGCTACAGATACGACTAGAAGCGCGTCCGGTTCTAATCACTGTGCAGCGTCCGGTCGCTCCTCGGCTTCTGCTGCGTGCGCTGATCACTGACCGGACGCAACACCTGTGAGTCCAGTCATCACCAAACCAGCGTTCGGTCAACATTTTGACCTTTCATTCACTTCCAATTCAAAATCCTTTGTGAATGAAGTTGATTCCACTTGATCTTTGGGTTATTCCTAAGCTACCTAGTGCTAAGTTTGATAAGTGTACACCACACCTAACCCATTAGACTTACCTAGGTCAAACTACTAGTTCATACCCCTCTTAATAGTACGACCAAAGGGAAAACAAAATCCTAAACTACTCTAAGTGTCTCTCCAACGCCAAATGACACTTAAAACTAGTCCGTCATTAACCTTGTCGTCCATCCTTTGAAAACTGAAACAATTTTCATCGATAGGGGCATGAAAACCATAATTGCCCAAACGATCATCATTACCATGACCTAAATCAAATTGCCTCTGCAAAACACACATTAGTCACAGTATTCTTGTGTCGTCATTAATCACTGAAACCCAACTAGGGGCCTAGATGCTTTTAATCTCCCCCTTTTTGGTGATTGATGACAACACTACCTCGAGTATGTGTATAAGAGATGGGTGAGGTTTTCAACATGCTTGGTTCATATAAGTATTTGACAATAAGAACAAGGGGGTTAGACATGCTTATATGACCCAAGCCAACACAATGTACTCACAAAGATATGAATTAAGCATGAGTACGAAGTATAGAGCTCATTTGAATCGGAGTAGAACGCGGAAGCTAAGCAAATGAGCATAACAAAGTAACATGACATAAATATATCAAAGTAGAGAGCACACATGTCACATAAGTCTCACAATCACACATATATCACATATATCACAATGCATGAAAGTAAACATGAATGCATGAAGTAGCACACAAAAGAACGAGTCCATCTCACACGCCCCCTAAGTCTAACATGTCTAACATACTCGCTCCCTCTCCCCTTTTGGCATCAAGCACCAAAACCTAAGGGTCGGTCGGTGGGATAGGAGCAAACGAGTCGGGCGCTGAGGTGCGGTGAGAGATCTGAAACTGAGTAGCATCATCATCTGACTCTGGACTCGGAACTGTCGGACTGGCTGGAGCAATCGGCGGCTGACCCTCTTACTCTGAAGCAGAAAGTGGAGCGGTCTGGGTCTGCCCTGCGGTCTTAGTAACTGGGTCGGCTAGCTAAGAAGTAGAAACTGAAGCTGTAGCCTGACCCTGTGGCTCTGAAGCTGTCTCTATAGGAAGTGGAGCCACAACTGCCTCTATCGCTATCGCTAAAGCCTCAAGTGCAGGAGTGACTATGGTAGGCGGCTCTGACGAAGCAACAGAAAACGGAAGAGTCTTGGTCGTCCTAGTAACCGAAGCTGCTAAAGTAGGAGCAAGGACTCGAAACTCTAGAGGTGTATGCTGTCCTATGAGCTCACTGAAGGTAGCACCCAAACTCCTAGAGACTGGAGTGTCTATCACTAGCATGGACTATGACTGAGTAGGAGTGAAGCCCGTAACTATAGGAGTGAAGTGTTGAGCCTACTCTGTCCCTAGTGAAGCGAACCACTGAGACACATGCTCGGAAGGTGAGGCAAACTGTGCAGTCGGCTGTCCCTGACTCTAAAGCCCATCGGGCTGTATAGCTGGAGTCACTGGGGTAGTAGTGACAGTCTGACCGATCTACAACGTGGGATAGAAAGGAGCAATTCCTGTAGCCAAAAGGACATGCTGCATGAAACTAAGAAGCTGTTGCGGAGTGACTAGCTGCTGCTGCTAGAATTGATCCTGATGTTGCTGCACCTGAGCAATGGTAGCTGCTGTCTCCTGTGCCCGACGAGCCTAGTCCTGTCGCATGTGCTCAAGTATAGCTAGCAAGGCAGGGTCTGTCTGCGACGGATATGGTGGAGCTGAGCTAGAGCCACCGGCCTCTCTGTCGTGTGCATGTGGTGGCATATGCGGGATAGGCCGGTAGTCCTCGTCTAAGCTATCAATCGGGTCGCTCTCGACCATGTCCTCCTGCTGTGCCTCTAGCTGCTCTAGCTCGGTCTTGGCAATAGCCCTAATGGCCTCGTCCTACTTAGCTGTAGTCTCTGGCACCTCTGGTCTACGGCTCAGCTGGCTAGGAGTCCTCTTATGACTGTGACATAACAGCTAGCTCATGTTGTACTTTGGGAATTCCGTAGTAGCATCACTCCACTCAGCCACTA
Organism: Miscanthus lutarioriparius; assembly: GCA_904845875.1. Classification (NCBI taxonomy): domain Eukaryota; kingdom Viridiplantae; phylum Streptophyta; class Magnoliopsida; order Poales; family Poaceae; genus Miscanthus; species Miscanthus lutarioriparius. The sequence goes on from CAJGYO010000009.1 coordinate 40,249,634, forward strand.
TCTTTGGGGACATCTACGAAACTGCCTTCCAAATAAGAAAGGTGATCCAGTGAGCATGTGGCAACTGCCGATGGCCCCTGAAACCCTCTGCTAAGGTGTCCTCCATCTCTGAGAGCATCACATCCCTATATCAAACACAGTCTAAGAGATCAAGTGGTGGATTAACCAAAGCTGAATATGTGTCAATCCCTCATGATAGCCACCCCTCGGGAGCAAAGACCTTCTCATGACCGAGTCAAGGATATGAGCTATAGGTGTAAGGTCACACGGGGTGTGGCTCGATCCCTCTCCAAACTGCTCAGTGAAGCAAGCTCTGACTAAGTCTGTGGGTGGTATTAGTCCGCCTTGAGGGCGTCTCGGTGGCTCTGTCTCTCCGTAGCAAATCTCATGCATTTGAATAGAGGACTCTGGAATCCTTAGTATCTCTCTAGCCCTCGAGCTCTGTAGCCTGTAGTCATAGCCTCTGAAAGCAAAGTGAATGTACCTGTGCCTCGGGTCAATCCACAATGAAGCATAGAACTCTCTGACCCATGATAGAATGTATCAACTAGTTCGTCCTAAGAGATCTGCCAAACATGGCAAGTAGCTAAGAGCCTCTAAGGAGCACACTCTATGAGATCTGAATGCCACAACACTGTTGAGGTAGGCATTGTAAAAAGTCCTCCTGCAACACTATGTAGAACTGCTTTGAAGCTCGCTTATCCCACCTCGGTGAAAACCACTGCTCAAACTCCACAAAACGTAGCTGTTGCACCTGCCTAGCTATGGATGCCCTCAAGTCCAAGTGTACCACTAGAGGCGGACCTTGTGATCTGGGAGGTGGATGGGAACCACGTATCTGTGTCTTAGTCCTTGGTGACACCTGGGTGTGAGTATGACTAGAACGTCAAAGCCATGGCTGCTCTACCTGCTCCTGGTGCTGCTTGGTCTCGTTCTAGGGCTCAATCTCCTCCACATGAGTGCCCTCTGGTGCAGCCTCTAGAGGTACACGCTAACCTCCAAGCATGATAGTACCACATGGACTACCATGCCTAGCCTCGAGCTCCTCGACTGGGGCCCTCTGAGTTAGTGACAACTGATCGCCATTGCGAACACCATTACCTCTGCCATCTCTCTTAGCATTCTCTACGGCGGCGGCCGCTGCCGCTGCTGCTGTCTGCCTCTATGTCACAACGCTTGTGCTTCTTCTTTGTAACCATCTTCTTTGGCCTCTTCGCCTTTTCCTGCTCTGTCAGGCGAGGCAGACACCTCTCATCATCACCGGGACCATCCCCGACATTCTTGCACCTAGCCATGACTGACAATTGAGAGAACAACTGCCACTGACGATCAACTACCACACAAATGCTCCCCCTAACTCACTGCTACTGACAAGAGAGATCCACTGACAATCAGAAACTCCACCTCACTAAGTCATCACTGCCCACTGATACTCGTGAGGCTTGGCCTCAGTCCATACTCGCGGGCTTGGCCCTGAGTTTATCTGCCACTGTCAACTGACCAAGTAAGCTCGTTGCCACGACTCGCTGCAATAGATGGAGAGATGGATATAAATAAGAGCAACATATGTATCTAGAGGAGTGATGGTCCTTAATAGAAGCAAGCAAATTAGGTAAGAAAGGAATGAATAATGTCTTGCTACCTTACACAACCCTGTGAATAGGTGAGAACTGAGCACGACGGGGCACCACACAATCACGACAAGGAATCTACAAGCGAGAGTAGCCGAGGAAAGAATAAAAAATAGTGCTAGATTTGTAGAGGCATTCTATTGAGCATGTAGGGGGCAGGCAGAGTGCTCACCCTAGGCAAAACTACAGCGGACCAAGGAATCGCTGGAGCAGCGACTCTAAAAATCGAGGCCGAGGGCGCGAGGTCGCCTGGGCCATAGAGAAGTGCGGCGCACCGATGGATGAACGACGCCACGGTGGCAGTGGAGCGCGGCCAGGCGTGGTCGCGTGGAGGGTGCGAGTGTAGAGGGTGCAGGCACGCACGATGGTGGAGAGGCAACACCAGGGCACGTCGCGTCAGCGAGGGAGGCGCGACAACGGATTAGGGTTCGCGGGCGTCGACATATGGATGGAAAGTAACGGGCGTGGGAGGTTTGAGTGAAGGTGAAGGAGAGAATGCAGGCCCAACTTGATAGAAGAGAGTGAGAGATGAGTGGGCCTTGAGCGTCAGTTAGATTTTGAAGCAAACCGTGCGAACACTATTACGACCGAACGCGCCGATGGAATTGACCTGACGCTGCTTCCCCTGAGTCCAATTAGGAACAGAGAGCTCTAGAAATGCTCTCGGCATGATCGCACGTGTCCAATTTCTCATGACCTGATGCACAACTGAGTCCGGTCATTCCCTGTGTTCCTCCTTGAGTTGATCTGATGTGACTTCAACTTTGCACTGGACGCGGGTGAAACACTGTACATTGCCAGTTCCCTATACTGCATGACCGAACACTCTGATTATGAGTCTGGTCCCAATGCTCGGTCCTCCTTCAGCTGTTGTTCTTCTCCATTCTTCGTGGCACTTTCTCCCAACCAAGTTCTAATCCAAATAAGAGCCAAATAAACACCTAATTGGAACTAGTATGAGAACCATCTCTCAAGCCCTCAAATTTTCAAAGTATTTTGCCTTGGGCTATATATCTTTTTAAGAAAATAAGCAACAAAATGGGGCGAGGAGCACCATGTGGCCACATAATAGGGAATTCAACCATTAGGAGATTCAAATGCTCTCCCAATTTGTGGACAAACACAACGGATGCTCAAAAGATAACCGAAAAGAATCGACAAAGTAACACACATGCATATGCAATGCAACACAAAAAGGTAAATCTAGTTGCTTGTCAAGTTTGATCCAAGGTTAAGCTTTTTCACACGCTTTTCGGCGGTTATCTTAACCATGTTAGACAATCCCTAAGTGCATTACTAAAAATTAAACATGTTTTATATTACAATGCAATGCAAAAGACAACACAAGCTCATTTTTTAGTAAAGTTACTTAGGTGAAGCACATTGAGCTCATTCCTCAACCGACAAAACATAGCCACATCTAGCGGTTTTGTGAAGATATCCACCAGTTGATCCTCGATCCTTACACCTTCTAGTGATATATCATTTTTAGCAACATAATCTCTAAGAAAGTGATGATGGATATCTATGTGCTTGGTGCAAGAGTGTTGAACTGGGTTATTAGCAAGTTTTACCATGCTCTCATTGTCACACAAAATAGGTACCTTTTCTATAACTACACCATAATGTAGAAGAGTTTGCTTCATATAAAGAATTTGTGCACAACAAGCACCCGTGGCAATGTACTCCCCCTTGACGGTGGACAAGGCAACACTATTTTGCTTCTTAGAGATCCAAAACACTAGTGATCTACCAAGCATGTGGCACCCTCCGGATGTGCTTTTTCTATCAATTTTGCAACCGACATAATCCGAATCGGAATAGCCAACTAGTTAAAATCTAGCTCCTTTGGGATACCAAAGACCAATGCTTGGTGTGTGCTTAAGGTACCTAAGGATTCTTTTAACAGCCACCAAGTGAGCCTCCTTAGGATTAGCTTGAAATCTAGCACACATACATACACTAAACATGATGTCGGTCCTAGATGCGGTCAAATATAACAAGCTACCAATCATAGAACGGTAGAGAGTTTGATCAACCGATTTACCTCCCTCATCTAGGCCGAGATGGCATTAGTGTCTTGATTGGCTTACATTCATCCATTTTGAACCTCTTGAGAAGATCCTTGGTATACTTTTCTTGAGAGATGAAAATCTCTTCTCTCATTTGCTTGACTTGAAAACCAAGAAAGAATGTAAGCTCTCCAATCATAGACATCTCAAACTCCTTTAACATCAATTCACCAAACTCTTTGCAATAGTCTTCATTTGATGAGCCAAATATGATATCATCAACATATACTTGACAAATGAAGATCTCTCCATCAAGCTTCTTGGTGAATAGTGTGGTGTCGACCTTCCCAATGGTGAAGCCCTTCTCAACGAGGAAATCCCGAAGATGCTCATACGAAGCTCTAGGGGCTCGCTTTAGTCCATATAATGCCTTGGACAACCTATAAACATGATTAGGATATCGAGGGTCTTTGAACCCAGGAGATTGATCAACATAGACTAGTTCATTTATGAAGCCATTTACAAATGCACTTTTAACATCCATTTGATATAATTTCATTTCATGATGAGATGGGTATGCAAGAAGGATACAAATGGCTTTAAGTCTTATAACCGGTGCAAAGGTCTCTACAAAATCCAACCCTTCAACTTGAGAGAACCCCTTTACAACTAGCCTTGCCTTGTTCTTCACAACAATGCCTTGATCATCTTGCTTGTTGCGGAACACCCACTTTGTTCCAATAACTCTTACATCTTGTGGTCGCTCTTTAAGTGTCCAAACTTCATTGCGGGTGAAGTTGTTCAATTCTTCATGCATGGCATTTATCCAATCTAGGTCTTGAAGAGCTTCTTTTACATTCTTAAGCTCAATGCAAGAAACAAATGAGTGATGTTCAATAAAGGAAGCAAGTTTTTGAGAGCGAGTCATTACACCCTTTGAAGAACTTTCTATGATGAGATCTTGTGGATGTGCTTGAAGTATAGGAGAATTTCTTCTATCAACCACTTGAGGAGGAGGTTGTGGAGCATCAAAGTCTTGAGCTTGTGCCACCATTTGGTCATAAGAGACATGAGTATCTTTATTTTCTACTCTTCCGTCTTTATCATCATCTTGTGGCACATTTGATGAAGAGGGTGGATCAATCACTTGCACATTATCTTCATCATCTTTGGGCTTGATGTCTCTAATCGAAATGTTCTTCATGGCCTCCCTCAATGGTTCATCACCTACATCATCAAGATTCTCATGTGCTCCTTGGGAGCCATTAGATTCATCAAATTCCACATCCTATGTTTCTTCAACCAAGCCGGTAGCATGATTAAATACTCGATATGCTTTGGATTTTGATGAGTAACCAACAAGAAAACCAATATCACAATATCTTTGGAACTTCCCTAGGTGTTGCCGCTTCTTGTAGATGTAGCATTTGCAACTAAACACCCAGAAGAATGAGACGTCCGACTTCTTCCCATTGAGCAACTCATAAGGTGTCTTGCCAAGAAACTTTTGAAGAAATAGGCGGTTGGATGCATAGCATGCGGTGTTGATAGCTTCCACCCATAGATCTTGAGGTGTATTGTACTCATCAAGCATTGTTCTTGCAAGGGTGATTAGTGTCTGGTTCTTTCTCTCTACTACACCATTTTGTTGAGGAGTGTAGGTTGCGGAGACCTCATGCTTGATCCCAACTTCATCACAATATGCTTCAATGTTTGTGTTATCAAATTCTTTCCCATTGTCACTTCTTATCTTCTTGAGCTTCACTTCAAATTCATTTTGTGCTCTCTTGGAAACTTCTGGAAACATGCGGCCACTTCGGTCTTGTCATGGAGGAAGAACACCCAAGTGTATCTAGAGTAGTCATTAACTATCACAAGACAATAGAGAGTGCCTCCCAAACTCTTGTAAGTTGTTGGTCCAAATAGATCCATATGGAGAAGCTCTAGCACTCTTGTTGTTGACATGTAAGCTTTGGTTGGATCAGTGTTTGCATGTTGCTTGCCGGCTTGACATGCACTACAAAGCTTGTCCTTCTTAAATTTCACATCCTTCAAACCTCTCATCAACTCATTTTTCATTAACTTTTTGAGTGAGCTCATCCCAACATGTGCAAGTCTTCTATGCCAAAGCCACCCAAGTGATGTTTTGGTGAATAAGAATGTCTTCAAGTTTGCATCTTCGGAGGTAAAATCCACTAGATATAGGTTGTTGTATCTAAAGCCCTTGAATATAACTTGATCATCATCTTTCTTTGATACAACCACTTCCTTCTCGGTGAACAAACATTGAAAGCCAAGATCACACAATTGACCAACGAATAGCAAGTTGAAGCTCAATGAGGCAACATATAGAACATTTGATATTGAATGATCATTTGATATTGCAACTTTGCCCAACCTTTGTACTTTGCCCTTTGAATTGTCACCAAATGTAATCCTTTCTTGACCATCTACTTCTTCATCTAGTGAGGTGAACATATGAGGATCACCGATCATATGTTGAGTGCAACCACTATCAATAATCCAATGACTTCCAACGGTCTTGTAGTTCACCTACACACAAGAGATCAAGCTTGTTGTTTAGGGACCCAAACTTGATGAGGGCCCTTGACTTTCTCAACTAGTGACTTAGCAACCCCAATTTGCTTAGGCCTATTCTTGTTGGGTGGACCTAAGAACAAGACTTTCATCTTTCCACTAGAATTCTTTCTAAGCATGTAGTGAACACTGAAGGCAAAGGGTCTAGCATGCTTGGGAAAGGGTTATGGTGGTGGAGTTTCACATTCATGAGCAAAGTGACCTTCTTGTCCACACTCGAAACATCTCTTTGGCTTAGGCTTTGACTTGTATTGTTGTTGATATTGAGCTTGAATTTTCTTCTCTTGATTTGCCAAGAACCCAATACCACTTCTATCCATCTTCATCACGGTGTTCATAAGTAGCTCACTTTGAAGATATTGGCCTCTTGTGAACTTGCTTAAACCGGTCTTGAGATGTTCTTTCTCCAACTTAAGTTTCTTGTTTTCTTCTCTAAGTTCATCATGTTCTTCTCCATCTTGAGTCTCTTGTTCCCTTCTCTAAGCATCTCATTCTCAAGAGCCATATCATGATCATTGTCAAGATTCTCTATAACAATTGTGTTGGTGGTTGATAGCTTTTCAAGATCCTTCTTGAGCTTTTCATTTTGATTCTTGAGCTTGACATAATCATCATAGTTGTCGGATTCAACCACTTTCTACCTTTGCGACTAGAACCTTGCTCAATGTTCTCAACAATCAAGTCATCACATGATGTGGCTATATCAATCTTAACAACATTGTTAGTAGCATCATGCGGCTCATTGGACAATAACTCATGAGAAAGAACAAGATTGTCATGATTAATCTTGAGATTGGTGTACTCTTCTTTTAGCAAGTTGTAGCTAGTGGTGAGCTCATTGTGTACCCCCTCAAGTTTATCATGTTTTTCTCTAAGCTCCCTTTTAGAGGTTTTGAGCTCCTTGAGTTTGGATGACATAATTTTATTCTCTTCTTTAACCTCATGATTAGCTTTTTTGGCTATGTCATACTTTGCTAATAGTGAGTCATTCTTAAGTTCTATTTTCTCATTTTTAGCTCTTGTCTTTCTAATGATTTTAGTGTATTAGTTTAACAATTTGATAAGATCATCATAAGAAGGTGATTCAAATTCTTCATCACTATCACTACCATTCTCATCATCACTTGCATTGTCAACACCATTACTATCATCATCATTTTGTACCTTTCGTTCACCCTTGGCCATGAGGCATAGATGTGTCGAGGATGATGACGGCGGTGTTGGTGGAGATAGTGAAGAACTAATCACAAGACCAGCCACCTTCTCCTTCTCATTTTCACTTTCATCATCGGATGAGCCACTTGATGATTCAATGTCTGTGAGCCAATCACCAACAATATAGGCCTTGCCATTCTTCTTCTTCTTGTGAAATTCCTTCTTCTTGCCATCTTTCTTCTTGTATAGTCATCACTTGAGTCATCTTTCTTGCTCTTGTACTTCTTCTTGTACTTGTCTTTCTTGGGTTTGGGGCATTGATGAGCTAGATGACCAAGATCTCCACAATTGTAGCAGTCCATTTTAGAGATGGGCTTCCTTCTACTACTAGTGAAGAATTTCTTTTTCTTGCCATCAAACTTGACACCATTATTGTTTAGCTTCTTGAGCATCTTGGCGGTTCTTCTCACCATGAGAGCAAGGCTTGCATCATCAATCTCATCATCACTTGAGCTATCATGATCAACTTTTGCTTTGCCCCTCTTCTCTTGGCTAGCCTTGAATGCCAAATCTTTCTTCTTGGTGGAAGAAGAGCCATCTTGTGGAGTGATGTGCATGTATATCTCATGTGCATTGATCTTCCCCAATATTTGAGTTAGCATAGCGGTGGAAAGATCACCTTGATGAAGCACTATCACAATATGCCCATACTTGTCAATGGGGAGGACACTCAAGATCTTTCTCACAACATTGGATGGTTGCATTTGAGTGAGTCCATGCCCATTGACCTCCTCTACAAGAACATTCAAGCATGAACACATTTCATTAGCACTTTCACTAGAAAGCATTTCAAATGAATTAAGCTTCTTCATCACAAGGCGATAGTGTTCCTCACGCTCACTCTTGGTTCCCTCATGGAGCGCACAAATGTCTGACCATAGTAAATGGGTGTCTTTGTGGTTCTGCACATGATTAAAGACGTCCTTGTAAAGGCCTCTAAAAAGGGTGTTTCTAGCCTTTGCATTCCACTTCTCATAGTGAACCTCATCACCTTGAATGTTGGCTGGATCCTTAGGTTTTGGGAAGCTTTGTGAGGTGGCTCTAAGCTCTCCAACATCTAAAGCCTCTAGGTACACCTCCATGCGAATTTTACAATAAGGAAAATCATCTTCCTCAAAGACGAGAGGGGGTCCATCCCCGTAGGACATCTTGCTCTAGGTAGTTAAGCCTAATTTAAGGAGCATGAGGCATCAATACCAATTAAAAGAATCAAGATGCCCAAGAGGGGGTGAATTGGGTGAATTCTAAATTTCTTGCAATAATTAATCCCTACACTTAGCCCATTTCACCTCCTTGTGCCTAGAAGTGTTTCTATTGTTCTACCACACAAAAGTTTTGCACACTAGGTTCCAATCCTACTCTAGCATGCCAATTCTAAGAATGTAAAGACATGAATTGAATTGCTCAAATGTAAATGCTCAAGGTAAAGAGAAGGAGAGAAACGTGGTGATGTTTTTCTAAGGTATCAGAGAGTCGCCAGTCCACACTAGTCCTCGTTAGAGCAGCCACGCAAGGGTGTAGCTCCCCCTTGATCCACTCATGGATCAAGTGCTCTCTACGGGCTTATTCTTCGACACTCCATCGCGGTGAATCACCCACAACCGTTCACACCATGACTTGGGTCATCCACAGGCTCCGCCGGATGATCACCAAGCTTCTAATCACCACCGAGCCGTCTAGGTGATGGCGATCACCAAGAGTAAGAAGCACGAACTCTCACTTGACCAAGACAAGCCTAATGAGAAAGGTGGATGCACACTTGCTACTCCCTATGCACTAATGATGTCCTTAATCTTGAATTCTTAAATCTCAATCACCCCACTAGGCTCTTGCTCTCCCTTGCACTCCAAAGGTGTTTCTCAGAGGAACAATTGGGCAAGAGAGCTAAGTTGGATGAGTAGAAGAAGTATTTATACTTCCCCATTCAAAACATGACCGTTACTGTCCAACTTAGCAGAACATGAGGTGACCGGACGCGTAGGTCCTCATGACCAGATGCGTAGGTCAATACATCGCAGCTGCCATTGGCTGACCTTGTCAGAGAGAGCCATTGGAGTGACCTAACATTGACCAGCGTCTGATCAACTTCCACCGGATGCGTCCAATCAGGAATTTTGGTCTCTAGACCCTCTCTGATGTCGACCTAATGCTACAAGCTCAGAGTTCGGTCATTTATTGTTCAGCATCAGAACCTCTTGACAGCGAGGCCCCACTACTATAGATATGACTAGAAGCACGTCCGGTTGTAATCACTATGCAGCATCTGGTCGCTCCTCGGCTTCTACTGTGTGTGCTCATCACTGACCGGACGCAACACCTATGAGTCCGGTCATCACCAAACCAGCGTCCGATCAACATTTTGACCCTCCATTCATATCCAATTCAAAATCCTTTATGAATGAAGTTGACTCCACTTGATCTTTGGGCTATTCCTATCAAGGAAACCTGGTTGGCAGTCTACCGAGGGGTATGCCCATGGTAGTAGATGAATCGGAGGAGGTGCGCGTGAGGAAACCGAATGGTGACACAGAATGCAAGAGACAACGATTAGACAGGTTTAGGCTGTCGGCTTAAAGTAATACCCTACGTCATGTGTCTTTGTGGACTAGATTGTGTGTGTTCAGATGAAAACGAGATGGGTCCCTACCTGCCTTATATAGCCTAGGGGTAGGGTTACAGATCGGTTGTTTCTATCCTGATCGGTTTACAAGATAGGAAGTTACAAATATCACGGTAATCTAGCATATCCGAGTAGATTTTGTAGTTCGCCGAGGATCATCATGCAGTCTTGCAAGGCACGCTGACTTATGCCGTACTTCACGCGGCGTCTCTTGCATGCTGGGCCTCGATTGGCGGCGTGGCCCCTGCGTGGTCTCGTGGGCTGGGCCTCCCCTAGCGGCTCGGCCCATGTGCAACCCAATGGGTATCGGGGGTTATACCCCATAGCTAGTCCCCAAGCACCTTGTATCCACCGAGCAACGCCATCTTTAGCTTGTCCGAGCAGTCTAGCTCGTCATCGGTCATCAAAAACAGGCATCCGTCCAGATTGACTGGTAGCCAAGCTATTGAAACAGGCGTCCGAGCTATTGAATACGTCATCTGAGCTGTTGAACATGGCGTTCGAGCTGTAGAAACAGATGCCCAAGTGTTTCAATCGGGGAGCCGAGTTCAGGCTCGCTTGAAGCTTCAAGGTTTGCCAGCAGGATGTAAGGAGCTCAAGTAATTTTTTTTGAAGTCTCAGCCGGTGAAGTGTACACACTTAAGTACCTATTGCGATGGCTCTGACGATGTGGTCATCAGGGCAGAGCGGAGGCATCAGATGATAGACTTGACTTAGTCGAAGCACCATGGAAAAAATAGTACATGCATCGCAAGGTGCATTGTACACAATGTAGTCCCCGAGCTTGCTGGAAGATGATGAAGGAATCTTGTAGCAGGGTCAATGAAAAATATCCAGACTAGACAATCAGTACATTCATCGCTAGGTGAAGTGTAAACACTTAGTCCCCGAACCTGGCACTAGGTGAAGCAGTCTCAAGGTGCCAGGATCCAAAGAGGCAGTCTGCGGGTGCTGAACCCGTCTTAGCTAAGAGAAATAGTATGGTCATCGCAAGACGACGTGTACACACATAGTCCCCGAGCCTACTAGAAGATGGTGAAGGAATCTTATAGTAGGGTTAGAAAATATCTTGACTCCATTGAGACGACGCATAGCATTGGACTCCGTTTCTTCACTCTGCATTCAACGTAGTTTGACGTGGCGGCCTATAAGGCCCACTCGATAGCCCAATGACGCTTGAGGGTTTTGGGGGAGATTGCATGGGGAGAGGGAGGGTTTTCCAAAAACCCTAGAAGACGAAGGGTCAGGGGTCGAACCATTACAAGAGCGCCGCAACCCCGGCGCACATTCCCCACCTTTCCTTTGCCACTTCGTCTTCTTCCTCGAGCCCACTTCGCATCACTCAGTAACTGCTTTGGCACCAAGATAACCACAAGATCATAGTCTCCTCTAGGCCATAGATCTATTAGATGGCGCCCAAAAGAAACCACAGCAGCTCGAGTAGGGCATCGTGTGAGCTCAATCGCATCGAGGAATGGGTGAGCTCCATGAGCAATGAGGCGGCGCTCAACTAGTTGGTGGTGGACGGTGTGCTGCTTGATAGGGTGATGGTGGGATGGCATCCAGCTCATGGTGAGAGCTTTCCTACCCACCGTGGCAATGAATTAGTGGTTTTTGAAGATTACTTTTATCGTGGATTTGGCGTTCCGATCCATCCATTCCTTCATGGGTTGATAGACTATTATGGGATTAGTGTCTGTAATTTGGGCCCAAATTCCATCCTTCATGTCTCTATCTTTATCCATTTATGTGAAGCCTATCTTGGCGTTCTTCCACATTTTGATCTCTGTCGCCACTTCTTCTGTTTGAAAGCTCGAGGGGGATCTGGATCTAGGATAGTAGGTAGCGTGTACTTGAAGCTTCGGGATGGGATGGTTGTCCAGTACATCGCTACCCCATTGAACACGAATGTGAAGTATTAGGTGCAGCGGTGGTTCTACATGCCACAGGGGGAACACCCTGTGCATGTGACATTGATCAGATTCCTGTGAGCAACGCCAAGTGGTCGGAGAGACCTGGTGTCAATGGAATGGAGCAAGTGAGGGAGCTCTTGATATTGATCGATCGGAGAAGGGTGGATGGGGTTATAGTAGTGATGAATTTCACTTTTCAGCGATGCTAGCCTAGCAAGGAGAGGGCACATCCCACGCATGAATTCCACAGGGATATTGATGGGATCCGAGAGGTGCCCGAGCCAATTGACTGAGATGAAGTCATACGGTGGGTTGGGGTGTTGTTTAACCTCACGGGTCACGTAAGATCAATGACCAGCAGAGGGCCTTCAGTGTTGGGAACCTCCCACCATGGGTAAAAGTCTTGTTTCTAGTTTTGTTTGATTCCTTTTTTGTTGTAGCATAGTCATTCGTGCTCTTGAAGATTCATGGGCAGGATCGGGCGATGTACTTCTTGGTAGTGCCTTTAGCCAACTGGCCGAGGTGTGTTGATGCTTGGCCAAGTAGTCCCCAGCATTGGGCCAGCTCAAAAGCTGGTGGGGACAGCTTGGATGATCATGACGACAAAGATGGAGGTGAGCAGACGTCGCATGTTCATGAGAAACTCTAGGTGAAGTGGCCTACAGGCGAGGAGCTATCCCCAAAGAAAAGGAAAAGGGGAGGGTCGTCCCGTCAAGAAGCGCAGCCGGTGAGCATTGGTGCTCCTACTCAGCATCGAAGGCGGCAAATGGTGGTTTTGAGCTTGTCAAATGATGATGGGCCGGTGGCACCACCTTTGCCGAGGGTTGGGACACCCCCACCAACCATGCCAGCTGGAGCAAGAACTCATGTGGCGCAGGGGAAACTACTCGAGTGGCTGTTGGAGTCCCTGAGACCACAGTTATGCCCCTGGTGGAAGCAGCATGGGTGACCACCGCAATCCCCGAGACCACTCGGGCGGTTCCAGTGGCGGTGGTGGAGATGTCGAGCGATTCGACTGTTGGACAGACTGGTTCTTGGCGGGGGCACTAGTTCTGGTCTATGTAGCGGGAGTCCCAATTATAAGTGCCTTATCTTATTTGACGTATTTGTTCAGCGTGGTGGTTTATTTCTTGACGAATTTTTGTTTGTTGAAACGCGGAATCGACAGAGGACCTGTAGCTATTGGCTGCCGATGATGGAAGGTGCGCGGAGGTGCCGCGAGCTCCCCACGCCAAGCCAGAGCATGCCAGAATAGATCTGGCTGCCCCCACCATAGAGCAACTGATGGTTGCAAGGCCAACCACCCCCTACTACGGAGGTGCCCTCAGCAACTGGACCGACCTTGCCTAGCTATAGATTGCCTAACGAGGGCGTTCTAGGCATGGAGGAGGTGTGGGGTGCGGCGGCGACATCAAGTGGCCTTGTAGGAGTAGGTACAGAGCCCGCAGGTGATGCGCCGAGTAGTGCGGCGCGAGGCCCACCTATGGTTGCTGAACAAGTGGCGACGACACGTGGAGGCGGTGCTCGGACTCCCTATCTGTGCACAGTAGTAGCCAAGGAGGGCATCTTTGTAGGTGGCCACCGTTGAGGTCGAAGAGATAGTGCGGGAGCCCACCCCTCCTCCCCAACTTGTTCGCACAGTCATTCAACATGGCGAAAGAGTTTAAGGTGTTCGAGGAGGTGGAGGCGAGCGCGAAAACAAAGAAGCTGAGGGCCAATCTAACATCAATGATCGGCCGTATTGAGGTAAACTTGAAGAGATCTTTTTTTGTCCCTTGAAGAGCGCAGTCTGTTAATCTACTTGTCCTCTGTAGAATGTGATGAAGGTGTCCGAGCAGCGTCGGCGGTAGCTGGAGGAGATGACTCTAGTACTAGAGGAGAATAAGAGTCTGCAAGCATTGGTGAACAACCTCCAGGCACGCCTGCTTTGAGAGCACCACCACAGGGAGGATCTGGAGGTGAAGGTTCTGGCATTGGAGAAGGAGCGTCAGTAAATGGAGGCGGAGGGCCAGTCGATGTTCGAGCAACTTAGCTGTAGTGCTGGTCGGTAGAAAGGTATGTCTCATAACTTTGCTTTGCTGGTAGTCAGCGTTGTGAAATGTATGCCGATTATATGCAGCACTGGAGACGGAGCTCGACCTTTCCTAGGAAGCCTTCGACCAGCTTCTAGAGGCAAAGGAGAAAATGGAGGAGAAAGCCGAGAAAGCCATTGAGGATCTTCAACGTGAGTATTTTTCACTCTATTTTGACTTGTGTGGTGTTAGGCGCATGCTTAGCATATGGCTGTGTTGTTTGCAGAGTATCCACACTAGTACCAGGCACTGTTCTAGGTGCTTGTGGAACAAGTGAAGGCATGTGATGATAAGTTGGAGACGATGATGGTAGGAATCCAGCCGGTGCTGGACTGTGTTGGTCTTGAGGAACTGTTGATGAAATATGGTCGGTAGTCTACCGAGGGGTATGCCCACGGTAGTAGATGAATCGGTGGAGGTGCACGTAATAGGAGCCGAATGGTGACACAAGCATAGACACAAGCGATTTAGACAGGTTCAGGCCGTCTGATCGACGTAATACCCTACGTCCTGTGTCTTTGGTGGATTGTATTGAATATGAGATGCATTTGAGGGGGGTCCCTACCCACCTTATATAGTCTAGAGGGTAGGACTATAGGTCAGTTTAGATCTAGATCTATTCGGCTATATGACAAGTATTTATAAGGACTACGATATCTATCATATCCGAACAGATCTTCCTTCATTGCCAAGATGTATTCTAATTGCCATGCGGTGCACGCCGACCAGAGCCGAGCACCATAGGCCTTGATCTTATAGGCTGGACCTCCCCTGGTGGTGTGGCCCATGTCCATTACCGTGGGTACCTAGGGTTATACCCCCCATAGGAACCCGAGGGGGGACGTCTGCCCAGTGATGAGCCGTACCGATCGATCGTGGATTGTTGCTAGACAGCGTGGACGGACTTCAAGGAGTTCACACGTAGTGCGGCCCATGGGTCCATCGTCCACGTGCTCGCACAGCTTCAGTGGATCTCCAACGGGTGGCGACTGGATATGCACAGGGCACGAACGCGGAGAAGATTGCCAAGCTAGAAGACGATGCGGAGGAGCCAGCGAAGAGGTTGGCCAAAGATGTCGAGCTATTTGTGGAGGGGGAGAGCAGTGCTCTGTAGATTAGGAAAAACTCATGTTGGGTACTTGGCAAATTTTATTGAACACTTGTAGCTATGGTATGTTTATGTTTATATTTGATATAAACCATCTGATCAGTGGTGTGTAGCTGAGTCCCCAGCCCTAGCTAGCCTATTAACCGTAATGCGAGGCGCTGGGGCTATGTGCGTGTGGGAAGAATAGGGTGTCACTAAGGAACTGCTGCCGACCACTCATGACGTAGAGGGTGAACGCTCATGCACGTGCAGGGAGAAGTCGGAGACATGGTTGATTCTAGAGGCGTCCGAGCGTCAACGTGTTTGATTAGGTATTTGCGTTAGGCGTAGTTGGCGTGTCATCTTTGAGATGTTGTACGTAGAATCAGAATCACTTAGCGGAAAAGTGTGGAGAAAACAATATGGAGAAACATAAGTGTAAAAAACTTTATTGAATACTTAAATATGAAAGGTACATATCTTTGAAGTGGACGCTTCAGGGGTAGAAACGTCTAAGCATGTCGATGTGCCAAGAGTTTAGGACATCTCTTTCATCCATATCACACAGTCTGTAAGACCCTGGTCGGGTGACTACCTTAACAATGAAGGGGCCCTCCCAAGGTGAGGAGAGCGTATGCATCCCATCTGTCTTCTATTTTCTACGGAGTACTAAGTCTCCGACCACAAAGAATCGGTCGTTGACATTACGGTTGTAGTATCTTCGTAAGCCATCGAGGTATTTTGCCATCCGAACATAGGTGACTAGATGTACCTCTTCTAAGCTGTCCACTTCAACGAGCTGAGCTTGGTTGGAGTTCTCCATGTTGTAATTCTCCACCCTAGGTGCTTGGAAGGCGACGTCTGCTGGCAATACAACCTCAGAGCCAAAAACCATGATGTACAGGGAGACGCTGGTGTTACGACTAGGCTAGGTCCTTAGTCCCCAAACTATAGTTGGTAGTTCCTTGAGCCACTTGCCTGGGTGTTTCTGTTCCTTCTAGTAGAGCCATTTCTTCAATGCGTCCAGGATCATACTGTTGGCACGCTCGACTTGGCCGTTGGCCCTTGGGTGAGCCACGAAGACATACTTGACTGAGATGCATCTTTCATCGCAAAACTCCCAGAAGTCGCTACCAGTGAACATGGACCCCAGGTCGGTGATGATGCTATTCGGCCAGCCGAACCAGTGGATTATGTCATCGAGCAGCTCGGCTGCTTCTTCACTGTAGCTTGGACTAGGGGTTTGTATTCTATCCACTTGGAGAATTTGTCAATGCAGACGTAGACCCAGCAGAAACCTCCCGACGCGGGCTTGAATGGCCCGATCATATCTATTCCCCATCATGCAAAGGGCCATGATGCAAGGATCATTTAGAAGACCTAAGCTGGGATGTGGATTTGTTTGGAAAAAAACTGGCAGTTATCACACCGGCGAACGAGTGCTTCAGCATCAGCTATGGCTGAGGGCTAATAGAAACCAGCTCAAAAAGCCTTTTTGACCAGTGTTCTAGAGATGGCATGGTCACGGCAGGTGCCTGCGTGGATCTCCTTGAGTATCTTCTCTCCTTCTACCACGGAGACGCACTTCTGGAGTAGCTCCCCTTTTGTGTTTTTGTGGTACAACTTCCCTTCAACTAGGACATAATGCTTACTACGGCGAGTAAGGTGTTCTCTCTCCATGTTGTCAACCGGGACATCTGCAGTGGTGAGGTATTTAATGAAGGGTTCCCTCCAATCATTGCTTGGCCCAGGGACCGCTGCGACTATCTGCTCGGCAGGTGTTTTTTCTTCAATGCCTTCTTGTTCCTGCTTGATGGAAGGGGCCACAAGATCCTAGATGAACACCCTGGCTAGAACTTCAGCCTAGGTTGATCCTATCTTTGACATCTCATCGACTGCTTGATTATTGGCCTAGACCACGTGGTGCTATTCGATGCCATAGAATTTGTCTTCTAACTTTCTTATCGTATCGCAGTAAGCGTCCATTTTCTCATTGGTGCAATTCCAA
The DNA here is from genome assembly GCA_904845875.1 of Miscanthus lutarioriparius. Lineage (NCBI taxonomy): Eukaryota > Viridiplantae > Streptophyta > Magnoliopsida > Poales > Poaceae > Miscanthus > Miscanthus lutarioriparius. Next base: position 40,266,790 of record CAJGYO010000009.1, read on the forward strand.
TCCTTATTGAGTTGATTGATTACGAGTGCGGAGTCACCATACACCTAGAGGCGTTTAACGCCAAGCTCAACAGCTATATAGAGACCATGAAGTGTCGTCTCATATTTAGCGGTATTATTGGATGCTCGAAAGTGTAGGCGGAGGACATTGCGAAGCTTATCCCCTGATGGCGAGATGAAATATATGCCCGCCCCAACACCATCAAGGTTGAGTGACCCATCAAAGTACATGGTCCAGTGCTCAGAGTAGTCGACTGGGATAGGAGTCTGCATGTCCGTCCACTCGGTGATGAAATTGGTGAGCGCCTGTAACTTGATCGTGTGGCGAGGCCTAAAGTCGATGGTATAGGTGCCGAGCTTGACTGCCCATTTAATGATGGGCCGCTGGCTTCCTTGTTGCCAAGGATGTCGCTGAGCGGGTACTCAGTGACTATTGCTATGTGCTAGGCATCAAAGTAGTGGCAGAGCTTCTAGGATGTGTTCAGGATGGCGTACAACAGTTTTTGGACCTGTGGGTAGCGAATCTTAGACTCGATTAGGACTTCGCTGATGAAGTAGACTAGGTACTAAACTTTGTATGTGGGTCTGGCCTCCTCTCGTTCAACAACGATGGCGGTGCTGACTACCTAGTTGGTTGCTGCAATGTAGATTAGCAAGGTTTCATCCTTTTTGGGGGCGGTCATGACCGGAGGTGTGGTGAGGAACCGCTTGAGCTCAGCGAATGCCTTGTCAACATCCTCCAACCAGACAAATTTCTCTTGAGCATTGAGTAGCTTGAAGAAGGGGAGTCCCTTTTTGCCCAGACGAGATATGAAATGACTTAAAGTCGCCATGCATCCCGTTAGCTTCTAGACATCCTTGACGCATGTCAGTGGCTTCATGTTAATCACCACCGCTATCTTCTCTAGGTTGGCTTCGATGCCTTGGCAACTGACGATGTTGCCTAGCAGGATACCGAATGGAACGCCATAAATGCACTTAGTGGGATTCAACTTCTATCGATATACTTTCAGGGCTTTGAAAAGTTCGGTGAGGTCAGCGATGAGGGTGTTAGTTGTTCTAGACTTGACCACCATGTCATCGACATAAGCCTCGATGTTCTTTCCGATCTGGTCCATAAGGCAGCATTGGATGGCTCTTTGATAGGTTGCATCCGTGTTCTTGAGCCCAAAGGACATCGTTGTGTAGCAATAGGCGTCGAAGGGCGTGATGAACGATGTCTTGATCTGGTCTTCTTCCTTTAACATGATTTGGTGATAACTAGAGTAGCAATCTAAAAAGCAGAGGAGCTCACAGTCGGCCGTAGAGTCTACAACCTCGTCAATGCAAGGTAGGCCAAAGGGGTCTTTAGGACAGTGCTTATTGAGATCGGTGTAATCGACGCACATTCTCCATTCTTTATTCTTTTTTCTTACAAGTACTGGGTTGGCTAGCCACTCCAGATGATACACCTCTTTAATAAAACCAGCAACTAAGAGCTGGTTATCTCTACCCTAATGGCCTCCTTTTTGTTCTATGCGAATCATCGAAGCTTCTACTTGATAGGCATGGTGGTTGCCGAGACATTTAAGGAGTGCTTGATAAGCTCCCGAGGCACACTGGGGGCATGTCTGTAGGTTTCCATGCGAACACGTCGACATGCTCTCTTAGGAAGTTGACGAGCGCCTCTTCCTATTTTGGTTCAAGGCCGGCCCTGATCCGAGCAGTCTTGGACTAGTCATCAGGGATAAGGGCCACTTCCATCATGTCCTTGGACTTGGTCGAAGCTCGAGCGCCCAACGTGGTTGGGATCTCAAGCTCCTCTAGAGAGATCAGCTACGAAGCAGTGATGTAGTATTGCATGCGGAGGGAGATGTTGGTTGCCTCAGCAAGTGTGAAGCTTTCCTTCTCACAGTTGCAGGCGACGTCGAGGTTGGTGCGCAGGGAGGGGACCCCCTGCTCCGTTGGCATCTTCAACACTAGGTATGTATAGTGTGGCACGGCCATGAACTTGGCAAGAGTTGGTCGGCCAAGGATGGCATGGTACGCCGTGTTGAAATCAGCGATGAGGAAGTTGATGTAATCAACGCAAAAATGCTTGGCGTTGCCGAATTGAACCGGTAGTGTAATCTGTCCTAGGGGTAGGGACGCCTTCCTAGGAATGCTTCCCCAGAACGGGGAGTCCATGGGGGTGAGGTCTTCCTTCTTGAGCCCTAGCTGCTGCATAGATCTGGCGAAGAGGATGTTGAGGGCACGCCCTCCATCGATGAGGACCTTCTAGAAGCCCACTTCCTTGATTATTGGATCTAGGATGAGTGGGAAACGACCTAGATATGGAATGTCTGACCACTGATCGGCCCTGGAGAAGGTGATCGGGTGTTCCGACTAGTCAAGGTATTTGGGATTGGCGACGGGGCTATCATATGTAGCGATCGACATGATGTGTTGGGCTACAAGCTTCTACTCTCGCTTGTCCTCAGAGACAGCTCTCCCACCAAAGATGGTGGCGAAGGTCTTAGTGGGGTCCTGGTAGGTCGGGCCCTTATTCTTGCCTTGTTCTCCACCCTAACCGTCCTCGGTCTCATCGTCATCACACCATGGCTTCTTCCATGATTCGCCACCGAGCGCTGTCTTAGGCCTCTGCACTCTCGCATGGTGTGCTTGACATCCTTATGGATAGGGCATGGGCCGTCTAGTAGCTTACCAAAGTCAGCGTTGTAGGTGCACTTGGCTCGAGTATTGGCGGTGTTGATCAAGTTATCAGGCCAGCGACGGCGGCCTTGTCTGCCCCTTGAGCTCTCCGGGTGGTCATCATGTTGGAGATCGTCTCCGGGTGATCAACATGGTGGCGGTCATCATAGCGCCTGTCTTCACGTCGATCATCGTTGTGGCACTAGTGGTGGGCAGTGCGGGTAGCTCATTCAGCTTCTTTGCCATCCACGTACCTGTTTGCTATTTGTATCAGTTCACCGATGGTTGTGGGCCTCTTGCGGTACAACTTTCCATGGAGCTGCTCGTGCTAGAGCCCTTTGGTGAAGGTGGCTATGGCCTCAGCGTTGGTGATGTTGGGAACGGAGTTTCTTGTCTCTGAGAAGTGCCTGATAAAGTCACGTAGGGACTCCTCGGAGGACTGATGAAGCTTCTCTAGGTCATACTTGGTGCTAGGCTGCTCACATGTGGCCATGTAATTGTCAGTGAAGATTTTCTTGAGGTCGTCCCAAGATCGGATGGAGTTCTCCCATAGGCTGAGGAGCTAGTTGTTTGCAGACTAGTTAAGCATGAAGGGAAGATAGTTCACCATGATGTCTTCATCTCTACCCATAGCTTTCATAGCAATCTCATAGAGAGTTAGCCACTGAGCAGGGTTGGCCTTTCCATCATAGGTGTTAACACCAACGACCTTGAAAGCAACGAGCCACCGGACAGCTCAGAGCCTTTTGGTGAAGGGACGAATTCCTGATGCACCGACAGGATGTGGTAATTGATGTACAGCAAATCCCTCATGTTTGGCGTCGAATTGCCGGTGACACTCCATCTCTGCTTCATAGCATGTAGACCTGCTATTTTTGATGCGGCCACAGGCATCAACGCCGGCATTGATGTGGTTGTGAAGGTCGCGTGAGAGGGGTTGATTGACCTCCTAATTACGGTTGCCAGCCCAAGCTCCCTGGTGGCATGGTGAGCGGGCGTCGTGGTGTGAATGAGCTTTATAGTTGCCTCTGGATCCCCTATAGAGGTAGGGACCTCTAGCCACAGGTCGGGGGCCATCTGCACTGTGTTGCTGGCCTCCTCTATCACGACGAGAGCGATGGCTATGAGCAGACATGGTGGAGTAAGATGGGGCGTCGTTTTGGAACTCATTGACTTGGACTTGCGTAGCTATGATATGCGCTCAGACCTTCTTGACCTCTAGAGTGTGACGGAGTTTGTCGAGCTCGTTGAAAGCTATGGCTAGATTGGCACTCGAGGTCTAGTAGACTGGTTGGTCGCCCACCATGTTGAACGCTTCTTCTAGATTACGTTGATGGCAGGGCGGGCCATGACCACCCTCGTCGGCCGCTTGGGCTACTTCTGCATCTCGGCGATGTTGGTGATCGGCGTTCTTCACTAGACAAGCTTCGCGCTCTTCAGCAGTTTTGCCGTCCTTGGTGATGCTGTTGTGGCTGACGTGGAAAGTCATGCCCCCGAACCCCAGTGGGAAAGTAGGACAGCTCGGCACGGTCTGGGTTGAGCCCTTGGAATAATCATTGGGGGTCTCATCTAGAATGTTATGGAGAGACTCAGTCGGAAGATCAGAATCATCTAAAAGCTGGCGAATAGCCACCATGTTGACCATGGGCGTAGGCTGACCAGAGTCAGTTGGGTCGATCATGTAGAGATTGGTGGCGTGGTCGCACTCAACGTGGTCGATGAAGGTTTGGTGGATGACGTTCTGGTACGTAGATCCCGCACCCTCTAGCCCAAAACGATAGGGCCTCGGGGAGTTCTCCGTCAGGGCCTCGTAGTCGGCCAAGCGCAGGCCGGTAGCGGGAAGTCGTCGGCGCCACGCCATGCGCACCTCTAGAGTAGTCATGATCACCATATCGGAGTCTGGTCACCTCAAATGGTGTGGCTGAGTAGGTCGCTTGGTCATAGCGGCTTAGTGATCTTGGAGTGCAGGAAAATTGTCACCCGCTCTAGATCGATCTAGGACCAAATCCACGAGAAGCTAACATTCCGCTAGGTGATCAGTGACCCAATCGATGGATGTGATCAGATCATCACTGCTGATAGGTCTCCTAACCCAGCGACGGGGCACCGGGATCGGTGATGTCGTTGCAGGTGTCGGTGCCGTCGGTGCGGGGTGATCTTGCACCACCTCCATGATCCTCCCATTGTCGTCAGGGCTGATGCCCCAAGTCATGGATCCGATCATGAAGATCTAGCCGGGCTCGGGAAGGGCCATGGAGCTTGGAAAGGTAACCATCTGGTTGGCCATGAATTCAGCATGCACACCCCCTACCTGGTGCGCCACTATCGATGAAATTTGGTGGGCAGTCTACCGAGTGGTATTCCTATGGTAGTAGATGAATCGGTGGAGGTGCGCGTGAGGAAACCGGATGGTGACACAGAACGCAAGAGACAATGATTAGACAGGTTCGGGCCGTCGGCCTGACGTAATACCCTACGCCCTGTGTCTTGTGGATTGGATTGCGTGTGTTCAGATAAAAATGAGGGGGTCCCTACCTGCCTTATATAGCCTAGGGGGTACGGTTACAAATCGGTTGTTTCTATCCTGATCGGTTTACAAGATAGGAAGTTACAGATATCACGGTAATCTAGCATATCCGAGCAGATTTTGTAGATCGCCAAGGATCATCATGCAGTCTTGCGAGGCACGCTGACTTACACCATACTTCTCATGGCATCGTCTTACACGCTTGGCCTCGACTGGTGGCGTAGCCCCTGCATGGCTCGTGGGCTAGGCCTCCCCTAGCGGCTCGGCCCATGTGCAGCCCTATGGGTATCGAGGGTTATACCCCCACAATTCCAGAGCTACATAGTGCTAAGTTTGACAAGTGTGCACCACACCTAAACCATTAGACTCACCTAGGTCAAGCTACTAGTTCATACCCCTCTTAATAGTATGGCCAAAGGAAAAACAAAGTCCTAAACTACTCTAAGTGTCTCTCCAACACCAAATGACACTTAGAACTAGTCCGTCCTTAACCTTGTCGTCCATCCTTTGAAAACCAAAACGATTTTCATCGACAGGGGCATGAAAACCATAATTACCCAAACGATCAACATTACCATGACCGAACTCAAATTGCCGCTACAAAACACACGTTAGTCATAGTATTCTTGTGTCGTCATTAATCCCTGAAACCCAATTAGGGGCCTAGATGCTTTCACCTACCACGCTGTGCGCCACGTCCACCCCAAACTCTCCGAACAGCATGAAACACATGCAACGAGAAACACTTGAATGCAATATACGTCTGAAACAGATAAAACATCTAGAACATACACTTGCAACATATGTGTGAAAACATATGCAAAATCTAGATAATACACTTGCAACTTGCAACATGAAAACACTTGCTGCAACGGAAGACTAGAACAGATGAATCTTTTGGAACATACTGTTGCAACATATGCAACATCCAAATCAAAATGCTTGCAACATACATCTGGAGCAGATGAAACATTTGGAACAAACTCTTGCAACATGTCTCCGAAACACTTGCAACATATGCAACATGTGGAACATCCCCGATTTACTTTTACAACATTCGTATGAAACAACTGTAACATACATCTAAAACGTCTGAAACACTTGAAACATATATTTACAACATAGGGAAGGGGTAGCGCCTGTGCCAGTCAATTCCGGCCGTCGGGGTGGGAGCCAGCGGCGAGTGGTGGTGCATGAGCACCACTAGCATCCAGCATCTGCGGCGTGCGCGAGTACCACCTCCACCAGCACCGGGCTTGGGTCGGCCGGGCGGGCGTCGCGCATGACGGGCAGAGCGAGCACCACCTACACCAGCGCGCGCGATGGGAGGGAGCGGGCGGCAGGGGAGATGGGACGGGGCAAGAGACGCGCGGGACGGGGCGCGAGCGAGCGGTGTCAAGGGGAGTGCACTTCTGCGTCTAGGATGGGGCAGCTGCAATGCGCTGCGATAGGGGAGGAGGCAGCGGAAGGGATAAGGATGGGTGATTTTTTTAATAAACTCGTCGGTGGAGCGAGCGGCGGGGTAAAAGTGCAAGCAACGAGGAGGTGGGCCTATGAGGGCGTCCGACGATTTGCTCAGGTCGGACGTAAGACGCATAGTATTACTGTTTAGCCTCTTTATTCGTTAGCCACAATGTTGTGTCATCCTTTACTTTACTTGTTAGCGTGTGGGAACCTTTTTTTTTGGGAAAGAATAGACGAGCAGTTTTCTTATTGGAGAAGGATTCACAGTTGCTTAATAAATCAGTTTCTGTACAGTGTTGTATATCCTTTGATGCCAATAGCACATGACCCATCAGCAGTCAGTGATGGACTGCAGGTGGCCTACATACAACAGATTTTCCAAGCTTCACTGAACTGGTACAGTTAGTTACATACTCAACTGACTAATTCCAAAATAAGATAAGTAAGTAAAATCAAATGACTAATTTCTGTCTAGTTCGATCCGCGTTCGATCAACCAGAACGTGTCCTGTTCAAAGACAACATGTCAACTGTTGAACTTGCAAGCTGAATAATATAATGTTATATATGTGGCCATTTGCAGGACTAAACCTTGATCAGATTCTGGACACCTTCTCTAGCCAACGGGTACGTTTCCAATAACCTACCTGGGCCTTCCACTCACTCTGGAACGACTCCAAATTGTGCACGTTCAGCGTACTATGGATAAAATAAGAAACAGACTGGCGAGCTGGCAAGGAAAATTACTTAACCCAGCAGGGCGACGCGAGCTGGTGAGATCGGTTCTAAGTGCCATCCCCATCTACCTTCTCACCTGCCTATTCCCTCGCCTCCACAAACACAACAAAAGAACCATGACCTACATGCTGTGTACTTTGGCCTTTGGAATGCATCACAGTCAGTACAGATAAACCTGGCCGATGAACGAGAGGACGAAATAATCTGGATCCTTGAGGAATCAGGACAATACTCGGCCAGCTCCGCCTACAACATTTAGTTTCCGGAAAAATCCCATCCAGTTTTCCAAAATGGATATGGAAAGTGTGGGCACAGCCGAGATGCAAAATGTTCCTAAAAGCATCTAGGCCCCTAGTGTGTTTCGGTGATTAATGATAACGTAAGATTATTAGAACTAACGTGTGTTTTGCTGAGACAATTTGAGTTAGGTCACGATAATGGTGATTGATTGGGCAATCATGGCTTTCATGCCCCTATCGATGGAAATCGTTTCGATTTTTAAAGGATGGACGACAAGGTTAAGGATGGACTAGTTCTAAGTATCGATTGGTATTGGAGAGACACTTAGAGTAGTTTAGAGCTTTATTTTTTCTTTGGCTATACTATTAAGGGGGTATAAACTAGTTGCTTAATCTAGATGAGTCTAATGATTTAGATGTGGTACACACTTATCAAACCTAGCACTAGGTAGCTCTAAAAAGACCCAAGAATCAGTTAGAGATGGTCTCATTCGCTGAGTGTTTGAATTGGAAGCGAAAACAGGGACAGGATGGGCGTCGGACCATGTTAATGCATGGTTGTCGGACCAACCTACATGGGTTCCACACCTACGTGGCACATCCAGAGCGCAGCCCTGGTAGGAGGAACTGTTGGACCCTGCTGTTTAGTGTCATCGGACAGGCCGAGGACACTGTTCCTGTGGGGGAAATGTTCAGCGCAGCGTTGGACCCATGAACAGGAAGGCGTCGGACCACACAATGCTCTAGGTCCGACGGTGTCCAGAAACTACACCGAGACGTATTTCTAGCATCGGACTGAGCCGACGGTAGGGTGTCAGACCCTACTGTAGCAGTCATGGTCTCAACGGTCATTTCTGACATAGTGTACGCATTGTTCCATCTGTGAGGGTCAGACCCTGATGTCATGGTCCGACGCCTCGCAGAGTCCGGTACGATGCTACGTAGACAGTGGGGATTTTGACCCAACGGTTATGTTTTTGAGTAGGTGGTATATATACTTCTTTTACTCGTCTAATTCTCCTATCATGCTCATTTGTTCAGCTGAGAATCACCTTTGGAGTGCAAGGGAGAGCAAGTGCTTAGTGAGGTGATTGAGATTTGAGAATCTAAGATTAAGTACCTTATTAGTGTGTAGGGAGTAGCAAATGTGCATCCACCTTTCTCATTAGGCTTGTCTTGGTCAAATGAGTTTATGCTTGTTACTCTTAGTGAACGCCATCACCTAGACGGCTTGGTGGTGATTGTAAGCTTGGTGATCATCCGATGGAGCTTGTGGATGATCCAAGTCATCTTGTAAGCGGTTGTGGGCGATTCACCGCGACGGTGTGTCGAAGAATCAGCCCGTAGAGAGCACTTGATCCTTGCGTGAATCAAGGGGAAGCTACACCCTTACACGGTGCTCCAACGAGGACCAGTAGGGAGTGACGACTCTCCAATACCTCACAAAAACATCGCCGTATTCCTCTCTCTCTCTCTTTACTTTGAGCATTTACATTTGAGCAATTCAATTCTTATCTTTATATTTTTAGAATTGTCATGCTAGAGTAGTATTAGAATCTAGGGTGCAAAACTTTTGTGTGGTAGATCAATAAAAACACTTTTAGACATATGGCGTGAAATGGGCTAAGTGTAGGACTTAATTATTTTAAGAAATTTAGAATTAGCCCAATTCACCCCCTCTTGGGCATCTTGATCATTTCAATTGGTATTAGAGCCTCGTGCTCCTTAAATTAGGCTTAACCGCCTAGAGCAAGATATCCTATGGGGATGAATCCCCTTCCATCTTTGTGGGAGGTGATTTTCCTTATTAGAAAATTCGTATGGAGGCGTACCTAGAGGCCATAGATGTCGGAGTGTATAGAGCTGTTGCAGAACCATCCAATTTATAAGAGTACAAGTACAATAGCAGCCCACAAGCGGTCATACTGTCATACTTGAGTCCATATAAATCCGGTAGTCCATCGAGTACCACAAAGGGTCTCGATTCAACCAACATACAACAAAGATCATACATGATTCAACATGCATGTCACACGTTACATAAAGTTCACAAATACAATTCCATACATCAGAGTATGATTAAAAGTTACTACAAACCAAGTTTAAGTAAAATAGTAGTGGAAGCAAATAAAGTTTGAAACTAACATCTCTCATCATTGTTCAAATACGGTGCCAACTCATGATCACATTTCCACAAAAAGCACAAGAGAGGGATTAACAAGAAACACCTTGGCCAGGGTCCTACTCATCGTACATGGCGGGACAGAAGCAGTTCTTACAGTAGCGATGATACATCGTATTATCCGCAACAATGGGAAATAAATCTTGAGTAGAAGAAGGTACTTAGCTATACTTACCCATCATAAACCAAAAATAAAGTGACTCTAAGGATCATGCAAGGCTTTATAAGTGAAGCTAGTTTGACAACATTTTGCATAAAAAGCCACTAATTGAACTATACCTTTTATTATTCGTTCATCAAGTTAATTATAGCTATTCATCTCTAGATTAGCAACTAACCTGTGTCAAATATGTGGTATATCATTTAGTAGCATACAGTATTAACCATAGCCGGTGTAATAATTCCATGTTTATCATAACCATCATATTCCATAATATAGTTTCTACGATGTTGGGACTAGTCAAGTTTCTCACTGTCTGGGAGAGACGGTGATTCGAATCGATTTCAACCAGCTAGGAATTTATTCCTAACATAAACCCAGGTAGACCAGATCAATGGTCACCTTTTGTACAACTTAGGTCCATATTTCGTGGGTTCGACCAGCGCCACACAATCAGGGACGACCAGCTGCCAGGACTACAAGACATCAACCATTTGTTTTGACTATAACTGGAGTTATACACATCAAAATAATATGGTTATGGATATTCTAGAAAGCTTATGAAATTGTCTACAACTTTATTTTAATTATCTTAATGTGATTCAGTAGTTATCTAGGTCAAATAATTCAGTCTTTCAGATCTATCCATAGAGTAAGCATTTCTGATAGCAGACTTCTAACAACCATAATTCTTAAACCATAAGACCTATGACTATGAAAATTTAATACCAAGTATATAAGTGAGTTATCTACAACTTTGTTATTAACCATCTTTACAGAAAAGATCATTATCATTATGAAATCATCACCACAACTGAAACTATACATGCAGCCATCTAGTTGAATTATAAGGCAATAATTAACTAGATGCCTATAAACAAATACTTCTAAGCCTCATTAATAGTATCAACAGATTATATGCATCACACACACCACAGAAAACATTATGGTTAAGCCTAACAAATTTATTTATATTCATTTATTAATTTCCTTAGATAATAAGGTGATTTAAAGGATAAATATTTTCATTGCTTAATAAATTCTAAGAAAATTACCATAGCCTACAAATGATCCTAATAGTCTACTGTACAAATTTCATACGATTTAGACAAGTATAGCTACCTATACAAAAATGACAAGTTACATATGCTTATTTTAGCAAAAATAGTTTAGCATGGTGAAAAGTGCCAAACAACATATTTAATATTCTTCTTACTTTTCTCCTAGCATGAGAATACTGTGTAAAAATTGCATGATCATATGTTATGTATTTTTACCCCATTTATTTTCACTAGAAACTTGTAATTAATTAAGATTAAATAGGAGGACCGAATTTCAAGTATGCTTATTGTATGTTTAATAATTTTCCTAGCTATATCATGTCAACACAAGACTAGCAAAATTAGAATCACAATTTTATCACCTTTCTAGCTCAAGCTATGCAATTTACAAGATAGAAACTATTTTAAAAGCACTTATCTTACTGAATTTAACTCTCCCATAGAAATACCCAAAACAGTAGATTTCATATTTTTTATCAAATGTTACACTTCAAGATGAATCTAACAAAATTTGATTCACCCCATTTGGATACTCCTAGCTCTAGATATAATTTTTGCAAGTTAGCAACAAAATTTGTGAAATAAATAAAGAAAATTAAATTTACTCGGGCGCTACAGTTAGGTGCACCCGTTCTTATACACCCACTACGACTAACACATGGGTCCCGCAGTCAACCCGACCCCACACGTTAGCGAGGTCGAGGCAGAGGCGGTGGTTGACCGACGAAAAGCTTGCCGACGACGAGGTCACCGGCGGTAGCGTCACCACCGACGTGTTCCCCAACTCAATTCGCATCGACCGGTACCCTAGGTTGGCTCAGAGACTCGTCGGAGCTAGCTCGATGATGACCATGGCGGCTCGGCGGCGGCGCATGGTGGTGCCCTGGCCATGACAAGCTCGAGGGAGCACGGCTATGGTTCAAGGGTGACCTAGCGGAGTTCTAAGGTTTGGATTGGGGCTTGTGAGGGCGTCGGTGAGGCACGGCCGCATGCATGGAAGCATGGCGGCGCGAGCGCAACGGTGGCACAGCGGCGTTCTGCTCCAACAAGGCTGACATTGGCCTTAGGCTCTTGCCTCAAGCTAGACCTAGCTCTAACCTAACCCTAACATCTAGAAGCACGCGAGGAAGAAAACCGGGCATGCACAGCCACGACGGCGTGCATGGCGGCGGTGCTCTCAGCGATGGCACGATGACGGTGACGGCTCGTAGGCCTTTAGCTTGGCTCGGGTTAAGGCAATGGGTGGTCGGCGAGGTGGAGGAGGTAATGGCCGAACAATGGCACTGTGGCGGCAGTGAGCGAGCTCAACGAAGGTGCGGCGGCAACGGCGCTGCGTTGCGGTTCGCTCGGTGAGCGTGAGAGCGAAAGAGGGAGGCAAGGCAGAGGCGAGTGAGCGCATGAGAGTTCGTGAGAGGGAGTGGCACGCTTCTCTACCCACGTCGGCCTGACTGGTGGGGTCGACACTGGCATACGGCCACAACACGGTGGTCGCGGCCTAACACCTGTCAGCCACGACGCGCGCGCGCGGCGCTGATTCAGTCCACCCTAAACCCGACTGACAGCGCATCTTCAAGCGATTAGTACTCCTAATCCATGGCAAATCAGCGCAAGCTTCATTAATAAAATTTGTAGAGCTACGTGAACACTACAAAAATGCTTAAAGGAGTTTGGCCTAATTCCCAATGGTCTTCAAACTAAAGTGCTCCAAAGCAAGGTACTTTGAAACTGAAAACAACTTCAACACTTAGAAAAATTCTTAAGTCACCAAACAACATTTTTTTGATACATGTGAGCTCCATTTGACCATGTTAGACACTGAATTAGCTCAAGACCCTTAAATAAAGTTTGTTACCCATGATGTGAACTACAACTTTTATTTAGGTCACACAGCCATGTAAACACTCTAAGCTACTGTTCAACTTTGGTTAAACTAGTATCATGAAAATGGCATTTCAAATGAAATGAACACTTAGAAGCAAATTTGGTCTATGTCATGAATATAAACATTGTTCCATTTACCATCCTAGATGTGTCTAAGGTGTTTTCATGACCTCACAGCCATTTCATACATTTGTCATACATGATTACGAGCATAATTAAGTATATGAGCAACATCACATGTGATAAAGAGAAGGTAAATGAAATGAAACTTCATACGCTCATGCTCATGAATGCTTGGATGATGCTTGTGCTCATGAAATGCAAATGCCAAATGCAATGCTTAACACCAGGGTGTTACAGCCCCTCCCCCTTATAGAAATCTCGTCTCGAGATTTGCAAGACCTACCATTCTTCATAAAAAGTAGGATAGACTTCATGTAAATAATCTTCCCGTTCCCAAGTGGCATCTTGTTCACTATGGTTATTCCACACCACCTCGTAGAACTTAATGACCTTGCTCTGAGTTACTCTTTCCATTTCTTCTAGCATGCAATTTGGTTTCTCTTCATATGTCAAATCTGATTGGAGCTTAATATTGGTGGGTGCAATAGCTTTGTTCGATATGTGGAGGCATCTTTTTAACTGAGAAATATGGAAGACATTGAATATAGTACTCATTTCTAGAGGAAGTTGCAACTTGTAGGTGACATTTCTCTTTCACTCAATAATCTAGTACGACCCTACATATCTAGGCGCAAGCTTCCTTTTTACTCCAAATCTCTGCACTCCTTTCATGGGTGAAACTGTGTTCACGGTTGAATGTTTTTGTAGAGGAGGTCAATGGGCTTGGACTCACTCAAATGAACCATCCGATGTTGTGAGAAAGATCTTGAGTGTCCTCCCCATTAACAAGTATGGGCATATTATGACAGTGCTTCATCAAGGTGATCTTTCCACCGCTACGCCAACTCAAATATTGGAGAAGATCAATGCACATGAGATGTACATGCACATCACTCCACAAGATGGCTCTTCTTCCACCAAGAAGAAAGATTTGGCATTCAAGGCTAGCCAATAGAAGAGGGGCAAAGCAAAAGTTGATCATGATAGCTCAAGTGATGATGAGATTGATGATGCAAGCCTTGCTCTCATGGTGAGAAGAACTGCCAAGATGCTCAAGAAGCTAAACAAGAATGGTGTCAAATTTGATGGCAAGAAGAAGAAATTCTTCACTAGTAGTAGAAGGAAGCCTATCTCTGAAATGGATTGCTACAATTGTGGAGATCTTAGTCATCTAGCTCATCAATGCCCCAAACACAAGAAAGGCAATTACAAGAAGAAGTACAAGGGCAAGAAAAATGACTCAAGTGATGATGATGATGAGAAGAAGAAGAAGAACAAGCCATACAAGAATAAAGATGGCAAGAAGGAATTTCACAAGAAGAAGAAGAATGGCAAGGCCTATATTGTTGGTGATTGGCTCACAAACATTGAATCATCAAGTGGCTCATCCAATGATGAAAGTAAAAATGAGAAGGAGAAGGTGGCCGCTCTTGTGATTGGTTCTTCACTATCTCCACCAACACCGCCGTCATCATCCTCGACACATCTATGCCTCATTTGTTTAGCTCTTGCCTATTTGTTTAGCTGAGAATCACCTTTGGAGTGTAAGGGACAGCAAGAGCCTAGTGGGGTGATTGAGATTTGAGAATCCAAGATTAAGGACCTCATTAGTGCATAGGGAGTAGCAAGTGTGCATCCACCTTTCTCATTAGGCTTGTCTTGGTCATGTGACAGAACCGCCCAATTTATACAAGATGAAGTACGACTGTCCCCGTTAAACACATTGACCCGCGCATACTTTCAATTATATAAACCCGGTAGTCCGCCGAGTGTCACGAAGGACCTCGGTAAATCAACATCATAACCAAGATCGCATGATTAAGCAAATGCACATCACATACATAGAGTTGTAGCAGAAATAATATTACAAATGGGTTCACAAATAATAGTACAAGTTTGGGTTTCAAAATTGGTTAAGGAAAACAACATAGCTTTCAAACGATTACATTAATATAAGTTTCAAATACATTGCTAGCATAAGTGACATCCTCTGATAAAAGCATATAGATGAGAAATAAATATAGAGTCACCGAGCCCACCGACGGTTAGCCACCATCTTTAGTAGGCCGAGAACTTCACCTACAACATGGTGGGATAAACCCTGAGTACTCGAATGTACTCAGCTAGACTTACCCGTCATAAACCAGAAATAATATGGCACCAAGGAGTATGCAAGGCTTAATAGGTGGAGCTAGCTTGACAAACTTTTGCATAAAAGCCACTAGTTGAGCTATACATTTTATAATTTAGTAACCAAGTTAATTATAGCTATTTATCTATAGATTAGCAACTAACCTATACCAAACATGTGGAATATCATTTAGTAACATGCAATAGTAACCATAGCCGGTGTAACATTTCCATATTCATCATAACCATCAAATTCTATCAATTAATGCTACGTTGCCACTGCTCAGTCAAGTTCTCAGTATCCGGGAGAGACGGCGACTCGAATCGATTCCAACCAGCTGGGGAGTTATTCCTAACATAAACCCAGACATACCTACGCTAAGGTAGTCTTAGGTCACCTTTGGTATAACTCAGGTACAGTTGTGGGTCCAATTAGCGCCGCACCCTTAGGGATACTACCAGTCTGCCAGGAAGTTTAGGCTCAGCCTGCCCTTGGACTCACACCACTGGCTCCCCACACATCCTTACTGCCTACAGTGTGCGCACTTTCACTTACCAGGTCCCGGCCTGAGTTGAGCTAGTATGCTTCATGGTCGAAATGACTTATCCGGCCAACTAAGTGCTAGGCATGCGTTCAACATGACATGAGGACGTACAACAAATCAGTCCTTAACTGACACAGACGGGGATAAATAGGCACCAAGACCTCCATACCTAGTTGCTTCTCTATCACAATCCCGCCCAGTCTCCTTTTATTCATCAACACATGGTTATTTCCACCATAGCAAATATAGCCAATCGTGATTTGGTATCCACCTATATCTCACAGGTGATACGAAATCACCTGACTTCTACCGGTCTAAGCATTGCTAAGCATACATTCGATCCTGGACCTACATAGGGTTCAAGGTATGTTTCTGGACAAGGTAGTTTTATGCTTTAAGTGGTTCCAATCAACTCTTATAACCTAATGCATCCAACATAAAGGACTCAAGTGATATTTGTAAAAACATAGGAGGCTTAGAATGCTTCGGGACTTACCTAGAATCCAACACTAGGTTAGTGTTTGTTAGACGACACTCGCTTGGCGAGCATCACTTGTTCAGACGTGTACTCCAGGGGTCCTTCCATGTTCGAGATAGGTCCACCAACACCGTCTTCTGGTTCGACTCCATCATCATGTCCTTCACGTGGTGCATCTAGCATACCTAGATGAGATGCAACAATGCAAGTGCATGAATGCGAAGAATTGCAATATGAGATGCCTCACATAAAAGTATTCAAAATGAGCACAAGGTTACACCGAACATATATAAGCACTCCATATTACTTAATTAAACATCCCGCAACCTATCATGCTAGGATAGCAAGGAAGGTAGCACCAAGCATGACACAAGTTTCACAAGGTTTTAGGTATATTAACTTAACATCATCAAAGGCATGAGCCACACTTAGCAACAAACAAGCAAAGCAAGGTGAAGCAAACAATTTTAGGTACAAACATAGATTCTGAACAGCACCACCACAATCAATTGTTTTAATCATACCCAGAGTTCTAGGCATGCAAAAATTGTGATTCAAGAATTTCAAGAAAGCTAATGAAATTATATAAAACTTTGTTATTAACACGAAAAGCTGATTGAACAAATAACAAGGTCAAAATACATCATAAAGAAGAGCTTATACAACTAAGGACAGAAAGCTGATATTAACTTCATAAATGCACAACTGGAGTTCTAGACATTCAGCAAACATGATTATTAACTTTATGGAAAGCTTATTAAGTTATATATTACTTTATCATTACCATTTTAAGATAATTCTACAGCTAACAAGGTCAAACAACACCAAGAAGGCATCTCTATCCAGATTTGGATAGAAATCTGTCATTCCACTTTCAACAGCTATAACTAGAGTTCTAGACCACCAAAAAGGATGTCCTCTAACATTTTGTAAAGCTTAGGAAAAACACTACAACTCTCCTATTATAACCAATATATGATTCCATGTTTAAATAAGTCAAACAATACAATCATTCAGATCTGTCCAAATGACATGCAAAACCTGACAGCAAACTTCTAAAATCTATAACTCCTAAACCATCAGGCCTAAAATCATGAAATTTTAGAACAAGCAAGATAAGGAAATTATCTACAACTTTGGTATTAACCCCATTTATAGAAAACATCATTTGATCCATGAAGTTATCATCACAACAGAAAATGCACATGCAACCATTTCAGAATATAACAATTTGATGTTTCACTTGTTTTGCTAATAAAGAGCGTGCACCCATGAGCCATTCAAGAACTTCAACCACCACTAACATATTTAGCAACACTTTATTGAACACCAATCACTCAAAGCATCACCAAATACAATTACAAGCTTTATCTACCATTAGGCTTTTAGTAATCCTTTCTCCTAACAAATATATATATAATTTTAGTGATATATGAGAACAACTAGTTTGGGGCTGAGATTTTCTTGAGTGGTAGATGTTATCAAAACATGACTACTGTACAAATTTCACATGCTCAGATTTTATAATTTAATTACTGTGAAAAAGACAAATTGCTATTGTAAGAAAACATGTAAAAGCAAGATAAATCTAAAAATCATCATTTTCTATAAAAATATAGCCATATTATGGTTTCTTAGGTCACAATATCACCATTCAAGGGCAAGGGAACCACATTTTACATTTTTGCATATACAAATTATTTATAAACCATTTATCAAGCATTAATCAATTTAAATCAATAACTCAACCATACTGCATCTAATGAACATGAAATTTTTACCACATCACACATATAGCATCAGTAGCTTATCATAAAAATTTCACAGCAATTGGAGCACCACAACTTTAGATATGAGAATAACAAGCAAAACAAGCTAAAATTGCCTATTTAACAAGATTAAATCAAAACATTATAAAAATAGTACACAACTAGGATGTTTAATATTTTTATTAGCTAGAGCATGTCATTAGAAGATTAAAACAACTAGAACTATCAGTTTTGGACTTCTATAACTCAAGATATGCATCCGAAAACTTAAATGGATTTTTAAAAGCACTTTGCAAGAATAAATAAAAACAACAGAAACTTTCTACTAATACATATCATATTATGACTCTACTGCATAGATATACTCTCAAGGATTCCAAAAAGTCCTCATTTTCTATTTTATAATTTTTCTATGATTTATTATGATTTTCCAAAGTTTCATCCATAAAAGAAAAATAGATTTGCACCGAGGACACCAAACTTTCACCAAAACAGATTCCAGCGAACAGGTCCTTATAGGCACTATTCACAGGAGTCACAAACTTTGCAGATAGGCCTTTCCCTTTCGTCGAATTCTTGCTCGAGGTCCTTCACGCGACTTGGAGCAGAGGAGGTGGCTCGAGCTCGCGGTTCCGGCCGAAGGAGGCCGTGTCGGCGGCCGGGGAGTGGCGGTGGAACATCCCAGGGACAGCGCGCACCCGTAGGGCTACTCAGCCTAGCCAGAGATGGCCCAAGGTGACCTAGCCACGTGCGCCAGTGGCTCCCTGCTACGCGGCACGGTGGTGGCTGTGCTCCGGTGACGGTTGCATTGGGCGAGCGTGCGCGAGATATGGAGTACGACGAGGCGAAGGCGATGATAGAGGTGGAGGGCTATGAGGCGCTCGGGGGTGGAGGAATGATGGCGGCCATGGAGCTTGTAACACCTCTGGTGTTTTGACCTAGCATTAAAACTTGACATGTTATCATATGCATTGCAGAGCATTCATAAAGTAGGAAATTTTGAATGCATTCACTAAATAAGCTTTATTTCATAAGTTGTTATTTTATGTGATGTAATGTGATCCAAAACTCTAAATAAAGATCATGACCACAAGGGTCAAATTTCATGTGATCATGTGAGACCATGTGTCATTTGACTCAAATAACCCTAATGGGCCATGTAATTGGTCAAAAACTATAATTAAGTAAAAAGGTAAACAAATCAAATTGAATTCAAATTCAAATTATAAAAGTCATTTTTGCCCCTTTTGTTTATTGCAAAATCCATTTGGAATTTAGGGGTGTGACACAAAGCAAAGTTGAAGCTTATTTTATAAGGATCAACTTTGGTATTCAAAGTTTTTAAAGTTTACATATAAAATTTGGAGTAATTTTGAAATGATTCAAATGGTCAAATGAACCCCAAATTCAAATTTCAAAATGGAGGCAGAATTTGAAAATGTTCATTAAAGCAAAGTTGTAGAGTTTGAAAAGTTGAGCAACTTTCATTTTTGGAGATTTTCAACTTCTTTAGAAAATTTGTGAGTAATTTGCAAAATAAACGCAGTGGCAATTCTGTAAATAATTCAAAAAAAAATCAATTTGAAGCCGCCGGCGCCACGCGGCTGCTTGCCGCCGACCTTCTTTGCCGCTTTCTCGTGCGGTGACATGCTGCCGTCTCCATGGCGAACTCGTTCGAGAGCTGTCGACGCCAGACGCCTCCTTCCCTTCTATAAATAGGAGCATCCACCGCCGTCGTCCTTCCTTTCTTCTCTGCTCTATTCCACCACCGCTCAGCTCTGTCGCTCACCGTAGCCACCGTCGAACCCTTTCCGTCGTGCCTAGCTAAGCCAGCGTGATCGCCTCGACCAAGCGCTCCTCTTCGGCTTGCTCGCATCGTTTGGGTCGGCCGAAATCGCCCAGCGCAGCGCGTTCTTCCCCGTGACCGGTTGGAGCTCCGCCATGATCATCTCACCGTGGTCAAGCCACTCTGGTGAGCCTCTCGTTGATTCTTCTTGTGGTTTAGCTTCCCTGTGACATCCTGTTGCTCGTATGCTCGATTATTTTCCCTGTCGGAGCCCAGTCGTCGGAGTGTGTCTCGCTGCCATGCCCGTGGCCGCCATGGCCGGCATGGCGCTTCCTCCAGTGCGCCTGCTGTTGTTCTGAGGGCTAGGTTAGGTTCGTGGGGTGGTGTAGATCGTGCTAGTGCAGTCCGCCTCGCTGGAACCTCACCGCCGGCGCGTTTTGCTGGCCGGAGCTGGCAGTGCCACCGTGCGCCCTCTTTGTGTCGCTGACGAACGGGCCCAGGCTGTCAGTGAGAGAACAGAGAGATTTGTTATTTTCTGAGTTTTGAATAGTACATGTTCTATTATGGTTTAAAAATATGAAGCTTGAAATTTGAATAAATTTTTAATGTTTAAAAATTCAGTTAATTAATCGATAAATGCAATTTCCATAATTTTTGTAGGCCACTGTATAACTCCAAAAATTATGAAATTTATTTTGGTACACTAATTTGTCATAAGGAAGCTTGCATAAAATTTTGAGCTTAATTGAACAAAGTTGATTTTATACCTAATTTAGGCTTAATTATTTAATGAATTATTTACTTAGTTAATGCTTAATCATTTAGGGTTTGTTTGACTTGGAATTGATTGTTGACCTTGGGTCAGTAACATATGATGATCCTTGGCACCTTAATTAGTTATTTGAGCTCATACCTAACTTATAATTAGTAAATCTTAATGACATTTCATGTGATAACAAAGGTCATTAGTAAGTTAACTTGTCGAAACCCTAGATGTTAGTGTCAATTTGTTTTGTGGGCTTGCAACTGTACCGTGAAGGAAAGTTGTATTCAAGGTGTTATTACATTTCATGCACCATGAAAGCATCATGTTTACATTATCATCATGTTGAAGCATATGCTATTATTTTGTGTAGAATCCGAGAGTGAACCGATTCTAGTTGAGCAAGTTGTGGACGAATCCCCGGTTGTCTCGGAATTTGATATTTGTGGTACTGATCCAGAACCCGAGATCATCAACGAAGGCAAGCCCCAGTTTATGCATTAAACCATTACCTTGTTTACTTTGAAAAGTTTATCACCTATGTTATTTATTGCATTAAGTTGATTAATTCAAATGTTACCTACTTGATGCATTGCCTACCTTGTTAATTGTTTACCATCCTTGAAGATGATTTCATTTACAAAGGCGTAGAATTGCTTAGTATGCTTTATGGTAGGCTTTCAAAGTAAAAGTTTCGATACAATCAAAGATGACATACTGGCCAAAGAAAGAAAGAAGATAGAATGAACTAGAGACTAGTCGGGTGACTTATCTTGAATGTTGGGTAATGTTGCCGACTATGTCGCTTAAAGGCCACTCATTGTGGATCTTCTGAATGAGACACTTTGTAGTACTGGTCACATACTCCGGTAAGCCTACTTCGGCTAATCTGATGCTAAGACGAATGCCCACGCACTGGGAGTGGAGAGATGGCGGGAGTAGCGTGTACCCTCATGGCTAGAATGTGGCCGGATTTGAGGTGTGCTGTGCTCTCGGGTGGCGTGGAGACGGCTTAGTATGGGAGGATTTGGTAGCGAGGTTGATATATGCAAGATTAAGTTCTACATATCTCGTGTGATAAGGAATCCCCAGCTGGGACTTAAATCAATTCGAATTGCCGGTGCTCCGCGGATATGGAGACTCGATTCATTATAGAAGCAATGCAGGACAGGTGAATTACTAAAACATGAGAAAAGAATGGAATGAGAAGGATTGGAATATGGGATATGAACACTTAGTTTGAGATAATGAACTAAAGTACTTAGGGGTAAAACTCAAAAATAGTCTCAAGAATAGTAAGCTTTTGGCAAAGAACTTTTGAATCTTGCTACATCCTTACCTTGACCCAACACCTGCATCCCTAAGACCTTCACCCCTTTTTCATCGGGTCAGTCTTGTTGAGTACTTTTGTACTCAGGGTTTGTTAACCCTTGTTGCAGGTGAGTCGCATGCTCAGGCTTGTTTTGGTCCCTACTACATGTCAGTGTTTGAAGTCGATGACGATGAGGAATGATGAATGGCCTTTGGACAAGGCACTAGTTTGTGTGAAATAAATATTGTTAATGTAATATTATCCCGCTACTATGGTTGTATGACACTTATGGTTTTGTAAGTTTGAAACAACTGGTTTGTAATATTAAAACTTAAGTCTTCTGCTTTATAATCTCTGATATGTATATAAAAAACTGTTGTAATCTGCAATGTCTGTGATTGGGATCCTGTTTGGAAAAGATTCATGGATGATTTGGGTTTCCCGAGGACACCCGACAGACCTGTTAAGTTGTTGGGAACTCGTGTACGCTAACAGAGGTCTGTTGAGACATCGATAGGTGCACGTGGGCCCGATTTCTTAGGAGGTTCTTGTAACACCTCAGGTGTTAGCCTTGCATAACTTGACTTGCATAACATGAGCATGAGCATCAAGCATTCATAAATCATCATTTATAATTGAAACATGTGATCGAAACATATGAAACATTGCTTGTTATTTCGTGTTTCTTGGAACATATGCATATGATCATGTGCAAATGAATGCAAGTGGGTAATGTTAGTCACTAAAACACCTTCGCTACACTTAGGTTAACAAAAGGAACCTTGTTCATGAAGGTCACCTTTCATGATCAAGCACGTAAGTAATATTACATGTGTTGACCTGAATAGCTCTAAGAGTGACTACTACATGAAATGCTTAAATGACCTTGCAAATTGTTTAAACATGCTTAGAGTATCATCATGAACAACTTTGGTATTTAGGGCTAGGGCTAAATAGGTCACTAAGTCATAGTTCTTGCTCAAGTCATCTTTGGAATGTAGCATGTTTGACTAAAGTTGAACTAGGTGTTAGAGACCTTGCATGGAGGAGTTCACTAAATCAAAGTTGTAGTGTTTGACATAAGGAACAACTTTTATTTTGGGTCATTGATTGATTCAGCTCCTAACATGTTTGAATTTGGATTTCAAAATCATCAAATCCTCGATTTCAAAGACTTAGCAAATTTCGCTAAGTCATGAACACCGACCCATCGATGTGCTCACTTTGGGGATGATTTTACTCGGTTTATGTTGCGAATTAGAGTATGCTGCCTTAACAAGAGTTGGAGATGGTACTTAGATCTACAAGTTTGTTGTTGACGGATTTCGATTTTGCTGCACGGTTTAAGTGAACGAACGTCAGCAAACCGCGCTGTCAGGCATGAGCGATTGCTTGTCTGACGAACTGAATCGCCGTTTCGGTGGCCGACCGGCGCAGAGCATTGCCGCCGCGTGGCGTGTGAATCGGCGTAAGCGCCGCCGTCTGTCTCGCGCGAGCCACAGCGCCTAGGCGCGCCTTCATCACGCCAATCACCCGCCGCACCGCACCACCACCACGCTCCATTTTCGCTTCGCCTCGGCCTTTCTTCCTCGCAGCAGCAGCCGCCGAGCTCTCGCAGCTCCGCCGTCGCCATAACCGCATGCAGCTCACGCCTAGCCACTCCAGCACCACCGCCATAGCTCCACCGTCTCCCTAGCACCCCATTGCTTCTCCCCGTGCCGCTGACAGCACTTGGTAAGCCGCCGCAGCGCATGCAAGCTCGCCGGAGTTCCGCCATGAGCCCCGTCGTCGTGGCCACGCCGCCACAGTCCTTCTCCCGCTCTGTTGGCTAGCGCGCTAGGTCCCCCAGCGTTCATTGTTGCTTATCCGCATCTTAGGTTGGGCATGGGTGCGTCATCGCATCAGCATCGCCGATTTCTCGCCCGCCATTCCGCGCCCATGGTCGCCGTCGACTCTTGGGTCGACGATACGTCCGCCATGTGGCTCGATGAGGTTCGCTAGGTCGCATAGATCACGAGCGTAGATGTCCTGCCGTGGCTTCGCCGTCGACGAGCCGCAGCACAGCAGAAGGTTGATTGCAAGCAGCGCCGCTGCTCGCTTCGAGTCAATGACATGTGGGGTCCCGACCACCGGGTCCCACCGGTCAATGATGTGAGATTGAAGGATAGCTCATTGATTCCAGATTTTTGATTTCTTTTGTGATTTTCATATCTTCAGTTTGATAGCTCCTAAAATTTTGAAATAAATTTGTGAGTGTTCCTTAGGAAGAGTAGTATTTAGGAAAAATATGTTCTTGACTTGTACAGTAGAAATTTTTGGAGATTTAAATAAGGATTTGAAATGTGCTTTTGAATGCATTCAAATTTGTTTATTTTATATCTAGAGTTCCTGTGATCCAAAAATTATGAAATTTTTGTGGTGAGCTATTCTTAGCATATATGAGCTCTAGTAAAAATTTGGGGACCAGTGCCTGGGTAGATTTATAGTTATAGATTTTTATTTTATGAATAGTCAATCCTTGCATAAATTTTTATAAATTATTTATGAGTCCAAAATTCATGAAATTTGTTGGAGATAATCCTAGTACCATATGGATGCTAAGAAAAATAGGAAATCTGTTGCTTGACACTTTTCAATAGGGTTTTCCATTTATGCTATTTCAAGCCTTGCTGCCTTGTCATTTTTGCATAGGATGTTCTACTTGGTAAAATGACATGAAATTTTTATAGTAGTCCTTTGATAGCATTAGTAAGGCACTGTAAAATTTTGAGAATTTATTAAGTACTTCTGATATATATTTATTATTTAACCTAGATATATAAATAAAATGATAAAGGCAATTAAATAAATAGTTTGGGCTTCACCATTATATGATTCTAAATGTAATTGGTATGCTTAAACTGTTGGTGGATTCTATGTTGTCAAATTTTGAATGATTGCATGAAGTAGAAGTATCGTTACTTTATGTTGCATGTTGAATAGTTTCCGGACTGATTCTAGAGTTTGATGAGTGGCATGTTGAAAATGATGTGTACTGTAAAAATGGTTAATAACAAAGTTGTAGAGAATTTGATAAGCTTTCCAGAAAGTCCAGGATCACTGGATTTGGATTTGTAGAACTCCCGTTATGAGTAAAACAAGTAGCTGCTATTTTATGGTATAATCGATGCATTATGGAAAGATAATTAAATAACCGAGAAGAGATATGCACCTACTCAATAAACATGATGCACTTGTTAACATATATGCATTCGTAATACTTATGCCATACTCATGCATCTAGGATCGGAGGAAGAGATCACGTTGCTGGAATTCGAAGAAGCAGAGGAAGGGAACCAGCAGGAGGATCCGCAAGCCGCAGCTCCCGAAGGCGTGGAGCAGAACCCTGAAGAGCTTCCGGAGTGCCCTGACCACCGCCCTACTTCCTTTCTGCGAGGCAAGCCCCGGAGCATTATAAGTCTCCCAGTAATTTACAAATATTTACTTAAGTACTTATGATTGCTGCATTAGGTTATAAGAGTTGAATGAAACCACTTGATGCATGTACATTCCTTGTCCAGATATTACACCTTTAACCGGTATAGGTCCAGGATCGAATAAATGCTTAGCCATGCTTAGACCGGTAGAAGTCGGGTGATTTCCGGTCACCTGTGAGATATAGGTGGATACCGCAGCACGGTTGGTTAAAATTGCTATCGTGGAAAAGAACCATGGTTAATATAATTGGAGACCGGGCGGGATGTCGATAGAGAAGTAACAAGACATGGAGGTCTTGGGTGTGGATCTATCCCCGTCTGTGTCGATCAAGGACCGTACCATTGTTGGAACTTCTGACAAGATTGAACGCATGCCTCTCACTTAGCTGGCCGGATAATTCGTTCCGACCGCGAAGCCGAGTAATTCAACTCAGGCCGGGAATCGTTCTATTGTGCGCTCCTTCTAGGGAACGATCAGACTGAGCCCAAGGGTAGGCTTGGCATGAGCATCCTGGCATCTGGTGTTCCAGATCGTGCGGCGCAGTATGGACCCGCGAAATGTGTACCGAAGTTGTACCAAAGGTGACCTAAGGCTATCGTGGCTGGTAGACCTGGGTTTGTGTTAGGAATAAATTCCCAGCTGGTTGAAATCGATTCGAATCGCCGTCTCTCCCGGATAGTGAGAAACTTGGCTAGCTCCAACATCGTAGTAACTGTATTATGGAACATGATGGTTTGGATGAAAATGGAATTACAATACCTGCTATGGTTACTATTGTATGCTTCTAAATGATATACCACATGTTTGGCACAGGATAGTTGCTAATCTAGAAATGAATAGTAATAATTAACTTGGTAAAGGAATCATAATTGTACAACGGATCAGTTGCCTTTTTCGCAAAATGTTGTCAAGTGACGTACACTTATACAGCCTTGCATAATCCTTGGAGTCATTTTATTTTCTGGTTCATGATGGGTAAGTCTAGCTGAGTACCTGCTCGTACTCAGGGTTTATTTTCCCGTTGTTGCAGATGGCACTGTGTATCATGGTTATTGCAAGAGTTGCTTTTATCCCGCTGTGGATGAGGAGTAAGCCTTGGGCAGCCTTCTTTAGTAATTCCTATCCTTGCTTTTGTGGACCGTGATCTAGCTTGGCACTGTATCAAACTATGTTGGAAACTTTATCTTCGAACTTATTTGCTTCCGCTTTATTTATCAAACTCGGTTTGTAATAACTTTTATTCGTACTCTGATGATGATAAGTATCTGTGAACTTTATGTAATATGTGGCATGTATGTTGAATCCTGTACGATCTTGGTTGTTGTAAATCGTTTATCGAGACCCGTCGTGGTACTCGACGGACTACCGGGTTTATATGGGTTCAAGTATGACAGTGCGACCACTTGCGGATTGCCATTGTACTTGTATTCTTATAAATTGGTCGGTTCTACGACAGCTGGCATCAGAGCAAGATTCAACGTTAATTGTCACAAGTGTATTTAAAACAAAAGTTTTTGTTTTCCGAAAACCCTTCTCTAGCAACTAATAGTTATATAATAGGTATTTGAAATCTAAAGTGTGCCAATGATCACTTTCCTTATGCCCAAATTAAGGACTATTAGGTGGCTATTTAAGTACTAACATGGGGGGTTTTTATTTCGTCGTCCATACGGCGTGCTATTGTATGGATGCCATTCACTTGAATGGTAATGTATGGATCAAATGCCTCTACGCCAAGGTAAGATGAGTGTATGACCGCAAGATGTGAGCATGCGGTCGGGAAGAGTAGCTTTGGTATGGCTATGTATGCATGCTTGCATGTGTATATGGTACGTATTTAATTGTGGGTTAAATTATTGTCGGGTAGATTGATACGGAAGTATATGTATGGGTATACATATATGGAAGTATTTACAATTACATTCTGCATATTCATTATGGGTTTAGGGCTGAAATGAAATTTTATGCAGGTACACTAACAACGAAACGTGTAGCTTGACTAGTTATGCTATTTATGAGAGAACGTTTGTATGCCACCGTGTCTACCACTAGAAACAAATTTTTCCTAAGTTTGTGAGGACGTACGGAACGAGCATGCATCATGATAATTACCATGCACATAATTAAATTGTTCCTCCCCTTATAAAATTCTTACTCAGTTATGTAACTCTTATCCGTCATGGTCTTGTCTCACCTAGTGGTACATGTTAATGGTGTAGATGGCACGCACAAAGCGAGACCGCTTCGCAAGTCCACCGGAGGCGAGAGCTCCCCGCCGTCGCCTTGCTCCACGTGCAAATCAACGTCACACGTTTCTTGGAGAGTTTGGGATGCCTACACTCTTGTGGAGAGTGCTCACCACGTAGGCTATCCGATGGAATGGAACCCCGCTACTTACAGGCGAATGAGCAGTTGGGGAAGGTCTCTTAGTTCTTTGTGGAGGTCGTTGTTCGTCCCCGAGGTAGCGATTCTCGAGTGGACAGCTGGTGTTATGAGTCAACTAGCGGGATCTGCTTGAAAGAAGCGGTGGCGGGGGCAACCTTTGGGATCCCGAGGGACATCATGGATCGTTTTCCTCGGAGGCGGCAGCCGCTTTGGTTGGAGTCTTTCCGAGGGGTAACCCTCCAGCGACTCATGGCGATGAGGCAAGAGGAAGATCTTTGGAGATTGGTGCAGCAGAAGGGCAGAATAGTGATAACCCTGCCATGAGCGCCATGTTCGCAATGATGAGAGTGTTGGATGGAGTTGAAGGTATTCTCAGACGTGTGTCTGGTGCTCTTGGTCATGCCCGTGAGGACCGGCGTCGACTTCGAGAGGGAGCACGACGCCGAGATTGAAAGGCTCCTTTGAAGAGATGACTCGGTTAACTCACCAGCGAAATGCAGCTTGGACAAGGGAAGATGTCCTGAGAGCTCGACAGTTTGAGCTGGGACAGCAGCTGGCTAATGCGGAAGAATACAACGATAATCTGCATGAAGAGGTTCATCTACTGAACAATCAGCTCCACCCTTATGTCCCACCTGGAGCCGCAGAAATGGATCTAGAAGGGTACGAGGAAGGAGAAGAAGAAGTGGAGCCTAAAGAAGAAGTAGATCCTAAGGAAGGAGATGATTCTGCGTCTGACCTCGATAGTGATCATGATGAGGATTAGATCGCTTAGCACTTAGTGGAAGGACTAATGTATCACCTTTATTCATGTAATGGACCTGTAGTTCAAAGTTGGCATTAGTAACCAGACTATCATGTAATGTTGATTAAGTGCACCTTTGGTTGAACATCAATGCAATTCCGTTCCTTGTTGGTGATCACGATTTAACTTTGCATGCGTTATGAGCGCGATAAGTGGTCAAATTGGGATGCCATGTTGCGAGAATGAATTGTTATGCCTCTATTTTTATTGCGAATTTGAGAATTTCTCCAGTAATTTCAGTTTGGCATGATTATGATTCATCTGCAATCTCTTGACATCAACCAATAATCGCTTATTGTTGCAACTTCGCAGATGATGATGCGCACCGTCTTGGAGTCAGGTAGCGATCCACAATGGCAATGGTGATGACTTACCACCACCGCCGCCGCCGTCCGCTTTCAGGAGTTCTTTGCTCGATTCTTGGGGAGCCAAAGGACAATGGAAGAAGCTTTGCGCCTTATCGCAAGAAAAAACACCGCTCTTGGCCACCCACGACAACAGGGGCGAACCAAATCAAGACAAGACATTCAAGGAGTTTACGGACACGAAGCCTCCGATCTTCAAGGTGGGTGAGGAACCACTTTGAGGCCGATGAGTGGTTGAATACCATTGAGCGTAAATTCAAATCTGTTGAGGGTCACAGAGCATCCGAAAGCGAGTATGCTTCTCATCAATTGCAAGGACCAAAGTAGGGATCGGTGGACACACTTCTGTCGTCTCTACACGCTAATGCGCGAGTGACACGGGAACAATTCAAAGCTGGCTTTTAGGGGACATCATATTCCCCGGCCCGATGCGCTTTGAAAGCAAACCGCCGAATTTATGAGGCTCACTCAAGGAACAAAGTCACTCACAGAGTATATGCACGCATTCAACAACTTGTCCAGATATGCTCTAGGTTTTGTGGATACCGAGGAGAAAAAGATAGAGAGTTTCAAGCGAGGTTTGGGTACTAAACTGATGAAGACCATGGCCAATTCTCGATGTGCCACGTACAACGAGTTTATTAGTGATGCCTTGACCCAAGAAAACCACAACAACATGCATGCAGTTGCTAAGGGTCGCAAGAGGACATATGAGGCCGGTGCATCCGGATCCTTCCAGTCAAAAGCGCCTATCACAGCTAGGCCACAATTCCGTCCACCTGCACCCTAGTTTAGGCCTCCACCACCGAAAGCTCAGAATAGCAGGCCACAGAAACCATTCCGGAAGGCGTTCACTATTGCCTTACCAAAAGGAAATGGCAATTAGGACAGCTCCACCGGATTCAGAAGTAATCAACCATGTTTCAACTGCAACCAACTGGGTCATTGGTCCAAGGAATGCCCCCACCCCAAGAGGAATGGCAACCCAAATCAGAACAATCGGGAGGCGGTGAATGCCGAGGCACGTCAAGGACAAGTGCATTATACTATTGCTGTGGAGGAAGTGCCCACGGAGAAGTTGTCACGGCTGGTATGTTTCTTGTCAACAAGCATCCCGCTATTGTTTTATTTGATTCAGGAGCTTCTCATTCATTTATGAGTCAAGCATTTGCATCTAGACATGATCAAGAAATAATAGAAGTAAGCAAAGGGGGTTTTAACATAAGTTCAAATAGGGGGCTGTTGCTACCAAAAGATAGTCAAAAATGTACTCATCTCGATACAAGGGAGGAGTACAACAGATTTGATAATATTGCGGGGTTGTCAATAAGTGTAATCTTAGGCATGAATTGGATGAAGTATCATGGTGCTCTTTATTGACACTAGCACCCGCACTATTATGTTGAGAGAACCCACAGGGAGGGAATGCTTTTCTAGTCCCACTCTCCCGCGATTTGAACCCCAACATTTAGCTTTGTGCTATCCAAGCCACCACAATATGTGATATACCAGTGGTTTGTGAGTTTCGGATGTATTTCGGAGGAATTACCAGGTCTACCACCGGATAGGGACGTGGAATTTAAGATCGAATTAGTGCGGTACCGCACCCATATCCGAAGGCCCTATAGAATGCCACCCAATGAGTTAGCGAACTTAAGGTTCAATTGCAAGATCTATTGGACAAAGGTCTTATCCAACCTAGCTCATCTCCGTGGGGATGCCCGGCAAGATTTTGAAAAAAAGAAGGATAAGTCTTCGAGAATGTGTGTAGATTACAGACCACTCAATGTTTGTGACCATCAAGAACAAATATCCATTACCCGCATCGACATCTTGTTCGATCGGTTTAGCGAAGGCAAAGGTATTCTCCAAAATTGATTTGAGATTAGGTTACCATCAGATAAAGATCAGACCGGAGGATATACCTAAAACCGCTTTCTCTACTAGGTACGGCTTATACGAGTATTTGGTTATGTCTTTCGGACTAACAAATGCTCCGACCTATTCATGTACCGATGAACTCGGTATTCATGCGAGAACTTGACAAGTTCGTGGTCGTGTTTATTGATGATATATTGATTTATTCGGAAAACGAGACCGATCATGAGGAGCATCCGAGGATTGTCCTATCGGTGAGGAGCATAAGCTATATGCCAAGTTTAGCAAATGTGAATTTTGGATGAGCAAAGTACCTTTCTTAGGTCGCATTTTATCAAGAGATGGAATCTCAGTAGACCCATCCAAAGTACAAGAGGTCATGGATTGGAAAGCCCCAACTTCGGTGCATGAAGTTCGGAGTTTTCTAGGGTTAGCAGGATACTATCGTCGGTTTATTCTAGATTTCTCAAAGATAGCTAAGCCTATGACCAGACTACTTCAGAAAGATGAGAAGTACAAATGGACACCAGAATGTGAAACAGCTTTTCACACCCTCAGAACTTTGTTGACTACAGCACCTGTGTTAGCACAACCAGACATTGAAAAGCCTTTTGATGTATTTTGTGATGCATCAGGAATAGGTTTGGGATGTGTGCTTATGCAAGAAGGGAGAGTAATTGCATATGCCTCTCGACAATTGAGAAAACATGAAGTCAACTACCCTACACATGATTTGGAACTTGCAGCCGTTGTTCATGCATTAAAGATATGGAGACATTACTTGTTAGGCAATGTATGTCATATCTATACTGACCACAAAAGTCTCAAGTATATCTTTACCCAGCCTGAGCTGAACATGAGACAACGAAGATGGTTAGAATTGATTAAGGACTACAATTTGGAAGTGCATTACCATCCGGGTAAAGCAAATGTAGTAGCCGATGCACTCAGTCGGAAGTCCCATTGCAACACTGTGGAAGCATTGTTGGAAGATGGATTCGACTTGTTACATCCTGCTATACTACACAATATCACAATCAGTTGTTCGCTCGAGGGCAAAATCATAGAGCTA
Organism: Miscanthus lutarioriparius; assembly: GCA_904845875.1. NCBI lineage: Eukaryota > Viridiplantae > Streptophyta > Magnoliopsida > Poales > Poaceae > Miscanthus > Miscanthus lutarioriparius. The sequence continues at coordinate 40,298,598 of CAJGYO010000009.1, forward strand.
CAGCAGACAGATGTTGGGATAAGTCACATCAAGAGAAAAATGCAAGAGCAGGAAGCCAAACATTTTAGATTGGACGAAAGAGGTGTATTATGGTTTGAGGACCGACTAGTGGTACCAAAAGACCGTGAGCTAAGGAATCAAATTTTAGAAGAAGCTCACTCATCAAAATTGTCTATCCATCCGGGTAGTAGTAAAATGTATCAAGATTTAAGAACCCGTTTTTGGTGGACTAAGATGAAGAAAGAGATCGCAACCTATGTTGCTAGGTGTGATAAGCGTAGTAGAGTAAAAGCCGTCCATATGAAAGCTATTTGGATTACTTGACCATTGCCTATTCCAGGATGGAAATGGGAGGAAATCAAGCATGGACTTTATCACGAGCCTTCCAACGACGCGCCACAAGGTCATGATTCAATATGGGTTATTGTTGATCGTCTCACCAAATCAGCACATTTTGTACCGATTCACACCACATATCACGGGGAAATACTACGAGTTATATGTTTCTCGGATCGTGAGACCGCATGGAGTACCCGGACTATAATCTCAGATCGAGGACCACAGTTCATAGCTCGTTTCGGGAGCACTTACACGAGGCTTTGGGAATCAAGCTAATTAGAAGTTCAACTTATCATCCACAAACTTGAGATGAGATGAGCGAGTGAACCAAATCCTAGAAGATTTACTTAGAGCTTGTGTTATATCTTCAAAAGGTTCATGGGAGAAATGGTTACCTTTAGCTGAATTCTCCTATAACAACATGATTATCAAGCGAGTATCAAAATGGCTCCATTTGAAGCCTTGTATGGCAGAAAGTGCAGAACTCCTTTGAACTGGATTGAGCCCGGTGAAAGGAGATACTTTGGTATTGATTTTGTAAATGAAGCCGAAGAGCAAGTACGTATCATCCAACAACACATGAAGGTAGCTCAATCAAAAGCAGAGAAGAGTTATGCCGAAACGGAAGAAGAAGACCACTAACTTTTGAAGTGGGTGACTATGTATACTTGAGAGTATCACCCATGAAAGGTGTGAAAAGATTTGGGATGAAAAAGAAGCTTTCACCAAGATATGTAGGGCCATACAAAATTTTGGAGCGAAAGGGAAGGTTGCATATAAGCTACAACTTCCACCAGAGATGAGTCCAATCTTTGATGTGTTCCATGTTTCTCACTAAAGAAATGTCTTGAGTACAGGAAGAAGCTATTGCACCCACCAACGTGCGACTTCAATCGGATTTGACCTATGAAGAAAAGCCAATTCGAGTATTAGAAGAGATGGAGAGAGTAACAAGGAGTAAGATTATTAAGTTCTATAAGGTGGTGTGGAACAATCATAGTGAACAAGATGCTACGTGGGAAAGAGAAGATTATCTACGAGAAGTTTATCCCCGCCTTTTTCGGAGAATGGTAGGTCTTGCAAATCTCGGGACGAGATTTTTATAAGGGGAGGGCTGTAACACCTCGGGTGTTAGCCTTGCATAACTTGACTTGCATAACATGAGCATGAGCATCAAGCATTCATAAATCATCATTTTCAATTGAAACATGTGATCGAAACATATGAAACATTGCTTGTTATTTCGTGTTTCTTGGAACATATGCATGATGATCTGTGCAAATGAATGCAAGTGGGTAATGTTAGTCACTAAAACACCTTTGCTACACTTAGGTTAACAAAAGGAACCATGTTCATGAAGGTCACCTTTCATGATCAAGCACGTAAGTAATATTACATGTGTTGACCTGGATAGCTCTAAGAGTGACTACTACATGAAATGCTTAAATGACCTTGCAAATTGTTTAAACATGCTTAGAGTATCATCATGAACAACTTTGGTATTTAGGGCTAGGGCTAAATAGGTCACTAAGTCATAGTTCTTGCTCAAGTCATCTTTGGAATGTAGCATGTTTGACTAAAGTTGAACTAGGTGTTAGAGACCTTGCATGGAGGAGTTCACTAAATCAAAGTTGTAGTGTTTGACATAAGGAACAACTTTTATTTTTGGGTCATTGATTGATTCAGCTCCTAACATGTTTGAATTTGGATTTCAAAAATCATCAAATCCCTGATTTCAAAGACTTAGCAAATTTCGCTAAGTCATGAACACTGACCGACGAGACGAGGCTCACTTTGGGGATGATTTTACTCGGTTTATGTTGCGAATTAGAGTATGCTGCCTTAACAAGAGTTGGAGATGGTACTTAGATCTACAAGTTTGTTGTTGACGGATTTCGATTTTCTGCACGGTTGAAGTGAACGAACGTCGAGCAAACCGCTGCTGTCAGGCATGAGCGATTGCTTGTCGACGAACTAAATCACCGTTCGGTGGCCGACCGCAGAGCATTGCCGCCGCGTGGCGTGTGAATCGGCCGCAGCGTCGCCGCCCGGTCTGTTCGCGTGAAGGCCACGACGCGCTGGCGCCTTCATCACGCCAGCGCCGCCCGCACCCAGCACGCTCCATTTTCGCCGCCTCGGCCTTTCTTCCTCGCAGCAGCAGCCCGTCGAGCTCTCGCAGCTCCGCCGTCGCCATAACGCGCACGCAGCTCGCGCCTAGCCACTGCAGCACCACCGCCATAGCTCCACCATCTCCCTAGTACCCCATTGCTGCTTCTCCCGTGCCGCGACAAAGACTTGGTAAGCCGCCGCAGCAAGCATGCAAGCTCGCCGGAGTTCCGCCGTGAGCCCGTCGTCGTGGCCACGCCGCCACAGTCCTTCTTCTCCCGCTCTGTTGGCTAGCGCGCTAGGTCCCCAACGTTCATTGTTGCTTGTCCGCATCTTAGGTTGGGCCGCCGGGGTCGTCACCGGCGTACCGCCGATTTCGCCCCACCATTCCGCCATGGTCGCCGCCGTCAGCTCTTGGGTCGACGATCGTCCGCCATGTGGCTCGAGTAGGTTCGCTAGGTCGCATAGATCACGTAAGCGTAGATGTCCTTGCCGGCGAAGCTTCGCCGTCGACGAGCCGCAGCCGCAGCATGCTGGCAAGCAGCGCCGTTGCTCTGCCGAGTCAATGACATGTGGGGTCCCCTGACCACGGGTCCCACCGGTCGTGACAGCAGTATTGAAGGATAGCTCATTGATTCCAGTTTTTGATTTCTTTTGTGATTTTCATATCTTCAGTTTGATAGCTCCTAAAATTTTGAAATAAATTTGTGAGTGTTCCTTAGGAAGAGTAGTATTTAGGAAAAATATGTTCTTGACTTGTACAGTAGAAATTTTTGGAGATTTAAATAAGGATTTGAAATGTGCTTTTGAATGCATTCAAATTTGTTTATTTTATATCTAGAGTTCCTGTGATCCAAAAATTATGAAATTTTTGTGGTGAGCTATTCTTAGCATATATGAGCTCTAGTAAAAATTTGGGGACCAGTGCCTGGGTAGATTTATAGTTATAGATTTTTATTTTATGAATAGTCAATCCTTGCATAAATTTTTATAAATTATTTATGAGTCCAAAATTCATGAAATTTGTTGGAGATAATCCTAGTACCATATGGATGCTAAGAAAAATAGGAAATCTGTTGCTTGACACTTTTCAATAGGGTTTTCCATTTATGCTATTTCAAGCCTTGCTGCCTTGTCATTTTTGCATAGGATGTTCTACTTAGTAAAATGACATGAAATTTTTATAGTAGTCCTTGGATAGCATTAGTAAGGCACTGTAAAATTTTGAGAATTTATTAAGTACTTCTGATATATATTTATTATTTAACCTAGATATATAAATAAAATGATAAAGGCAATTAAATAAATAGTTTGGGCTTCACCATTATATGATTCTAAATGTAATTGGTATGCTTAAACTGTTGGTGGATTCTATGTTGTCAAATTTTGAATGATTGCATTAAGTAGAAGTATCGTTACTTTATGTTGCATGTTGAATAGTTTCCGGACTGATTCTAGAGTTTGATGAGTGGCATGTTGAAAATGATGTGTACTGTAAAAATGGTTAATAACAAAGTTGTAGAGAATTTGATAAGCTTTCCAGAAAGTCCAGGATCACTGGATTTGGATTTGTAGAACTCCCGTTATGAGTAAAACAAGTAGCTGCTATTTTATGGTATAATCGATGCATTATGGAAAGATAATTAAATAACCGAGAAGAGATATGCACCTACTCAATAAACATGATGCACTTGTTAACATATATGCATTCGTAATACTTATGCCATACACATGCATCTAGGATCGGAGGAAGAGATCACGTTGCTGGAATTCGAAGAAGCAGAGGAAGGGAACCAGCAGGAGGATCTACAAGCCGCAGCTCCCGAAGGCGTGGAGCAAAACCCTGAAGAGCTTCTGGAGTGCCCTGACCACCGCCCTACTTCCTTTCTGCGAGGCAAGCCCCGGAGCATTATAAGTCTCCTAGTAATTTACAAATGTTTACTTAAGTACTTATGATTGCTGCATTAGGTTATAAGAGTTGAATGAAACCACTTGATGCATGTACCTTCCTTGTTCAGATATTACACCTTTAACCGGTATAGGTCCAGGATCGAATAAATGCTTAGCCATGCTTAGACCGGTAGAAGTCGGGTGATTTCCGGTCACCTGCGAGATATAGGTGGATACCGCAGCACGGTTGGTTAAAATTGCTATCGTGGAAAAGAACCATGGTTAATATAATTGGAGACCGGGCGGGATGTCGATAGAGAAGCAACAAGACATGGAGGTCTTGGGTGTGGATCTATCCCCGTCTGTGTCGATCAAGGACCGTACCGTTGTTGGAACTTCTGACAAGATTGAACGCATGCCTCTCACTTAGCTGGCCGGATAATTCGTTCCGACCGCGAAGCCGAGTAATTCAACTCAGGCCGGGAATCGTTCTATTGTGCGCTCCTTCCAGGGAACGATCAGACTGAGCCCAAGGGCAGGCTTGGCATGAGCATCCTGGCATCTGGTGTTCCAGATCGTGCGGCGCAGTACGGACCCGCGAAATGTGTACCGGAGTTGTACCAAAGGTGACCTAAGGCTATCGTGGCTGGTAGACCTGGGTTTGTGTTAGGAATAAATTCCCAGCTGGTTGAAATCGATTCGAATCACCGTCTCTCCCGGATAGGGAGAAACTTGGCTAGCTTCAACATCGTAGTAACTGTATTATGGAACATGATGGTTCGGATGAAAATGGAATTACAATACCTGCTATGGTTACTATTGTATGCTTCTAAATGATATACCACATGTTTGGCACATGATAGTTGCTAATCTAGAAATGAATAGTAATAATTAACTTGGTAAAGGAATCATAATTGTACAACGGATCAGTTGCCTTTTTCGCAAAATGTTGTCAAGTTACGTACACTTATACAACCTTGCATAATCCTAGGAGTCATTTTATTTTCTGGTTCATGATGGGTAAGTCTAGCTGAGTACCTGCTCATACTCAGGGTTTATTTTCCCGTTGTTGCAGATGGCACTGTGTATCATGGTTATTGCAAGAGTTGCTTTTATCCCGCTGTGGATGAGGAGTAAGCCTTGGGCAGGCTTCTTTAGTAATTCCTATCCTTGCTTTTGTGGACCGTTATCTAGCTTAGCACTGTATCAAACTATGTTGGAAACTTTATCTTCGAACTTATTTGCTTCCGCTTTATTTATCAAACTCGGTTTGTAATAACTTTTATTCGTACTCTGATGATGATAAGTATCTGTGAACTTTTATGTAATATGTGGCATGTATGTTGAATCCTGCACGATCTTGGTTGTTGTAAATCGTTTATCGAGACCCGTCGTGGTACTCGACGGACTACCGGGTTTATATGGGTTCAAGTATGACAGTGCGACCGCTTGCGGATTGCCATTGTACTTGTATTCTTATAAATTGGTCGGTTCTGCGACAGTTCTGCCACAGCTGGTATCAGAGCAGGTCCTATCTAAGATCATTGTAGGTTACTTTTCAAAACCTTCAAACTGATTTGGATCAAAGAAATTAAACTTGATATTTTAAAGTTCAAATTTCTTTCTTCTTACCTCTCATCTAGCCTCAATCCTATCTTATTTGAAAGTTTGTGGCGGATAATATGATTAGGTTTGTCCTATGTATTAAAAATCTAGTACTTTTGATTGTATAAATCTTTTGTACTCGGATTCGTAAGATCGATTCATGCATCATGCTTGAACACCTTGCATAATAATTCCCCTTAAAAGTGGTTGGGTAAGTAATGTCAATCCCATTCTTGCTAATCTCCATTATCCTCAAGCTATCCTTATAGTCCTACTCTAACTTCTACAGGCTATGGCAAAGACCAAGATAACCGCACGCAAGTCCACTGGACCTCACGGAGTCCCTCGTCACCAGTTGGCACCGCGTAACCGTGAGCTTGGTGAAGGAAGTTCCAGGACCCTAGGAGATGAAGGATCTTCAAGCAATCCCGCCGACATAAAGAACCTTACCAAGGAGCTCAACACTCTTTGTCAAGCTCATGCCAAAGATCAAGAGAAGCTAGCGGAAATGCAAAGGGCCATCACCATGACCATGGAGCTGCGGAATGATGCCTGGACACGAGAGGATGCGGCCAACAAATGCATCCATGAGTTGTAGTTCTACGTAGAAGACCTGGAGATGGACAATGCCATTCTTCATGAGAATGTCCACATGATGTACGCTCAACTTCATCCTCCTCATGGGGATGGTGAAGTTACAGATGAAGAAATAATTGTAGATCTAGGAGAAGTCGATAATGAAGAAGAGGAGGAGGACCCTGAGGAGTTAGTGTACTTCTCAGATGAAGATGAGGTTTCGTCCGATATGGACATGGACACCAATGAAAGGAGTTCATCGTTTTGGGATTCGGGAAAAGTTGGCGCCCCGTTATGTCGGTCCTTTTCAAATCGAACAACGATGTGGACCAGTCGCCTATCGCTTCAAGCTACCAGATCACATGTCAGCTGTGCATGATATCTTCCATGTATCCCAGTTGAAGAAGTGTCTTCAAGTACCTGACCAAGTGATCGACTTTGGTGATGTAGAACTAGGACCTGACTTGACTTATGCCGAGTACCCCATTAGAGTCTTAGATCAGAAAGATCGAGTCACTCGAAGACGTACAATCAAGTTCTACAAAGTACAATGGAACCAACACACTGAAGAAGAAGCTACTTGGGAGTCCAAGGATTACTTAGAAGAAAACTTTCCTGACTTCTTTGCTTCTATCTAGTTGCAATACCTTGTCTATATTGTAACTTGTTTCTTTTGTCAACAGAATGGAAAAACCCCCTTACTAGCCTTTTGAATAAAGTTATGATGTGTTAGCTTGACACATTTCCTTTTCCATTACTTAATCCTAAGTTTTAAATCTCGGAATGAGATTTCTTTAAGGGGGAAGGGTTGTAACACCTCTGGTGTTTTGACCTAGCATTAAAACTTGACATGTCATCATATGCATTGCAGAGCATTCATAAAGTAGGAAATTTTGAATGCATTCACTAAATAAGCTTTATTTCATAAGTTATTTTATGTGATGTAATGTGATCCAAAACTCTAAATAAAGATCATGACCACAAGGGTCAAATTTCATGTGATCATGTGAGACCATGTGTCATTTGACTCAAATAACCCTAATGGGCCATGTAATTGGTCAAAAACTATAATTAAGTAAAAAGGTAAACAAATCAAATTGAATTCAAATTCAAATTATAAAAGTCATTTTTGCCCCTTTTGTTTATTGTAAAATCCATTTGGAATTTAGGGGTGTGACAAAAAGCAAAGTTGAAGCTTATTTTATAAGGATCAACTTTGGTATTCAAAGTTTTTAAAGTTTACATATAAAATTTGGAGTAATTTTGAAATGATTCAAATGCTCAAATGCACCCCAAATTCAAATTTCAAAATGGCGGCAGAATTTGAAAATGTTCATTAAAGCAAAGTTGTAGAGTTTGAAAAGTTGAGCAACTTTCATTTTTGGAGATTTTCAACTTCTTTAGAAAATTTGTGAGTAATTTGCAAAATAAACGCAGTGGCAATTTTGTAAATAATTCAAAAAAAAATCAATTTGAAGCCGCCGGCGCCACGCGACTGCTTGCCGCCGACCTTCTTCGCCGCTTTCTCGCATGGTGACACGCTGCCGTCTCCGTGGTGAACTCGTTCGAGAGCTGTCGACGCTAGACGCCTCCTTCCCTTCTATAAATAGGAGCATCCGCCGCCGTCGTCCTTCCTTTCTTCTCTGCTCTGTTCCGCCACCGCTCAGCTCCGCCGCTCGTCGTAGCCGCCGTCGAACCCTTCTCATCGTGCCTAGCTAAGCCAGTGTGATCGCCTCGACCTAGCGCTCCTCTTTGGCTTGCTCGCATCGCTTGGGTTGGCCAGAATCGCTCAGCGCAGCGCGTTCTTCCCCATGACCGACCGGAGCTCCGCCACGATCATCTCACCGTGGTCAAGCCACTCCGGTGAGCCTCTCGTCGATTCTTCTTGTGGTTTAGCTTCCCCGTGACATCCTGTTGCTCGTATACTCGATTATTTTCCCTGTCGGAGCCCAGTCGTCGGAGTGTGTCTCGCCGCCGTGCCCGTGGCCGCCATGGCCGGCATGGAGCTTCCTCCAGTGCGCCTGCTGCTGTTCTGAGGGCTGGGTTAGGTTCGCGGGGTGGTGTAGATTGTGCTGGTGCAGTCCGCCTCGCCGGAACCTCACCGCCGGCGCGTTTTGCTGGCCGGAGCGGGCAGTGCCACCGTGCGCCCTCTCTGTGTCGCTGACGAACGGGCCCAGGCTGTCAGTGAGAGAACAGAGGGATTTGTTATTTTTTGAGTTTTGAATAGTGCAGCAACTTTGAAAATTTGTAGGAAAATAATTACATCTCTAAAAATTCTAAAAATTTATGTGTAGCTTCTGTACATGTTCTATTATGGTTTAAAAATATGAAGCTTGAAATTTGAATAAATTTTTAATGTTTAAAAATTCAGGCAATTAATTGATAAATGCAATTTCCATAATTTTTGTAGGCCACTGTATAACTCCAAAAATTATGAAATTTATTTTGGAACACTAATTTGTCATAAGGAAGCTTGCATAAAATTTTAAGCTTAATTGAACAAAGTTGATTTTATACCTAATTTAGGCTTAATTATTTAATGAATTATTTACTTAGTTAATGCTTAATCATTTAGGGTTTGTTTGACTTTGGAATTGATTGTTGACCTTGGGTCAGTAACATATGATGATCCTTGGCACCTTAATTAGTTATTTGAGCTCATACCTAACTTATAATTAGTAAATCTTAATGACATTTCATGTGATAACAAAGGTCATTAGTAAGTTAACTTGTCGAAACCCTAGATGTTAGTGTCAATTGCTTTTGTTAGCTTGCAACTGTACCGTGAAGGAAAGTTGTATTCAAGGTGTTATTACATTTCATGCACCATGAAAGCATCATGTTTACATTATCATCATGTTGAAGCATATGCTATTATTTCGTGTAGAATCCGAGAGTGAACCGATTCTAGTTGAGCAAGTTGTGGAAGCATCCCCGGTTGCCTTGAAATTTGATATTTGTGGTACTGATCCAGAACCTGAGATCGTCAACGAAGGCAAGCTCCGGTTTATGCATTAAACCATTACCCTGTTTAGTTTGAAAAGTTTACCACCTATGTTATTTATTGCATTAAGTTGATTAATTCAAATGTTACCTACTTGATGCATTGCCTACCTTGTTAATTGTTTACCATCCTTGAAGATGATTTCTTTTACAAAGGCGTAGAATTGCTTAGTATGCTTTATGGTAGGCTTTCAAAGTAAAAGTTTCGATACAATCAAAGATGGCATACTGGCCAAAGAAAGAAAGAAGATAGAATGAACTAGAGACTAGTCAAGTGACTTATCTTGAATGTTGGGTAATGTTGTCGACTATGTCGCTTAAAGGCCACTCATTGTGGATCTTCTGAACGAGACACTTTGTAGTACTGGTCACATACTCCGATAAGCCTACTTCGGCTAATCTGATACTAAGACGAATGCCCACGACCGGGAGTGGAGAGATGGCGGGAGTAGCGTGTACCCTCGTGGCTGGAATGTGGCCGGATTTGAGGTGTGCTGTGCTCTCGGGTGGCGTGGAGACGGCTTAGTATGGGAGGATTCGGTAGCGAGGTTGATATATGCAAGATTAAGTTCTACATATGTCGTGTGATAAGGAATCCCCAACTTGGACTTGAATCAATTGAATTGCCGATGCTCATGGATATGGAGACTCGATTCATTCTGAAGCACAATCTGGAGATCGGTGAATTACTAAAACATGAGAAAAGAATGGAATAAGAAGGATTGGAATATGGGATATGAACACTTAGTTTGAGATAATGAACTAAAGTACTTAGGGGTAAAACTCGAAAATAGGCTCAAGAGTAGTAAGCTTTTGGCAAAGAACTTTTGAATCTTGCTACATCCTTACCTTGACCCAACACCTGCATCCCTAAGACCTTCACCCCTTTTTCATCGGGTCAGTCTTGTTGAGTACTTTTGTACTCAGGGTTTGTTAACCCTTGTTGCAGGTGAGTCGCATGCTCAGGCTTGTTTTGGTCCCTGCTACATGTCAGTGTTTGAAGTCGATGACGATGAGGAATGATGAATGGCCTTTGGACAAGGCACTAGTTTGTGTGAAATAAATATTGTTAATGTAATATTATCCCGCTACTATGGTTGTATGACACTTATGGTTTTGTAAGTTTAAAACAACTGGTTTGTAATATTAAGACTTAAGTCTTCTGCTTTATAATCTCTGATATGTATATAGAAAACTATTGTAATCTACAATGTCTATGATTGGGATCCTATTTGGAAAAGATTCGTGGATGATTCGGGTTTCCCGAGGACACCCGACAGACCTGTTAAGTTGTTGGGAACTCGTGTACGCTAACAGAGGTCTGTTGAGACATCGATAGGTGCACGTGGGCCCGATTTCTTAGGAGATTCTGCCACAGCTGGTATCAGAGCAGGTCCTATCTAAGATCATTGTAGGTTACTTTTGAAAACCTTCAAACTGATTTGGATCAAAGAAATTAAACTTGATATTTTAAAGTTCAAATTTCTTTCTTCTTACCTCTGATCTAGCCTCAATCCTATCTTATTTGAAAGTTTGTGGCGGATAATATGATTAGGTTTGTCCTATGTATTAAAAATCTAGTACTTTTGATTGTATAAATCTTTTGTACTCAGATTCGTAAGATCGATTCATGCATCATGCTTGAACACCTTGCATAATAATTCCCCTTACAAGTGGTTGGGTAAGTAATGTCAATCCCATTCTTGCTAATCTCCATTATCCTCAAGCTATCCTTATAGTCCTACCCTAACTTCTACAGGCTATGGCAAAGACCAAGATAACCGCACGCAAGTCCACTAGACCTCACGGAGTCCCTCGTCACCAGTTGGCACCGTGTAACCATGAGCTTGGTGAAGGAAGTTCTAGGACCCTAGGAGATGAAGGATCTTCATGCAATCCCACCGACATCGAGAACCTTACCAAGGAGCTCAACACTCTTCGTCGAGCTCATGCCAAAGATCAAGAGAAGCTAGCGGAAATGCAAAGGGTCATCACCATGACCATGGAGCTGCGGAATGAAGCCTGGACACGAGAGGATGCGACCAACGAACGCATCCATGAGTTGGAGTTCTACGTAGAAGACCTGGAGATGGACAATGCCATTCTTCATGAGAATGTCCACATGATGTACGCTCAACTTCATCCTCCTCATGGGGATGGTGAAGTTATAGATGAAGAAATGATTGTAGATCTAGGAGAAGTCGATAATGAAGAAGAGGAGGACCCTGAGGAGTTAGTATACTTCTCAGATGAAGATGAGGTTTCGTCCGATATGGACACGGACGCCGATGAAAGGAGTTCATCGTTTTGGGATTCGGGCAAAGTTGGCACCCCATTATGTCGGTCCTTTTCAAATCCAACAATGATGTGGACCAGTCGCCTATCGCGCCAAGCTACCAGATCACATGTCAGCTGTGCATGATATCTTCCATGTATCCCAGTTGAAGAAGTGTCTTCAAGTACCTGACCAAGTGATCGACTTTGGTGATGTAGAACTAGGACCTGACTTGACTTATGCCCGAGTACCCCATTAGAGTCTTAGATCAGAAAGATCGAGTTACTCGAAGACGTACATCAAGTTCTACAAAGTACAATGGAACCAACACAGTGAAGAAGAAGCTACTTGGGAGTCCGAGGATTACTTAGAAGAAAACTTTCCTGACTTCTTTGCTTCTATCTAGTTGCAATACCTTGTCTATATTGTAACTTGTTTCTTTTGTCAAAAGAATGGAAAAACCCCCTTACTAGCCTTTTGAATAAATTTATGATGTGTTAGCTTGACACATTTCCTTTTCCGTTACTTAATCCTAAGTTTTAAATCTCAGGACGAGATTTCTTTAAGGGGGAAGGGTTGTAACACCTCTGGTGTTTTGACCTAGCATTAAAACTTGACATGTCATCATATGCATTGCAGAGCATTCATAAAGTAGGAAATTTTGAATGCATTCACTAAATAAGCTTTATTTCATAAGTTATTTTATGTGATGTAATGTGATCCAAAACTCTAAATAAAGATCATGACCACAAGGGTCAAATTTCATGTGATCATGTGAGACCATGTGTCATTTGACTCAAATAACCCTAATGGGCCATGTAATTGGTCAAAAACTGTAATTAAGTAAAAAGGTAAACAAATCAAATTGAATTCAAATTCAAATTATAAAAGTCATTTTTGCCCCTTTTGTTTATTGTAAAATCCATTTGGAATTTAGGGGTGTGACAAAAAGCAAAGTTGAAGCTTATTTTATAAGGATCAACTTTGGTATTCAAAGTTTTTAAAGTTTACATATAAAATTTGGAGTAATTTTGAAATGATTCAAATGCTCAAATGCACCCCAAATTCAAATTTCAAAATGGAGGCAGAATTTGAAAATGTTCATTAAAGCAAAGTTGTAGAGTTTGAAAAGTTGAGCAACTTTCATTTTTGGAGATTTTCAACTTCTTTAGAAAATTTGTGAGTAATTTGCAAAATAAACGCAGTGGCGATTCTGTAAATAATTCAAAAAAATCAATTTGAAGCCGCCGGCGCCACGCGGCTGCTTGCCGCCGACCTTCTTGGCCGCTTTCTCGCATGGTGACATGCTGCCGTCTCCGTGGCGAACTTGTTCGAGAGCTGTCGACGCCGGACGCCTCCTTCCCTTCTATAAATAGGAGCATCCGCCGCCGTCGTCCTTCCTTTCTTCTCTGCTCTGTTCCACCACCGCTCAGCTCCGCTGCTCGTCATAGCCGCTGTCGAACCCTTCCCGTCGTGCCTAGCTAAGCCAGTGTGATCGCCTCGACCTAGCGCTCCTCTTCGGCTTGCTCACATTGCTTGGGTTGGCCAGAATCGCTCAGCGCAGCGTGTTCTTCCCCATGACTGGCCGGAGCTCCGCCACGATCATCTCACCGTGGTCAAGCCACTCCGGTGAGCCTCTCGTCGATTCTTCTTGTGGTTTAGCTTCCCCGTGACATCCTGTTGCTCGTATACTCGATTATTTTCCCTGTCGGAGCCCAATCGTCGGAGTGTGTCTTGCCGCCGTGCCCGTGGCCGCCATGGCCGGCGTGGAGCTTCCTCCAGTGCGCCTGCTGCTGTTCTGAGGGCTGGGTTAGGTTCGCGGGGTGGTGTAGATTGTGCTGGTGCAGTCTGCCTCGCCGGAACCTCACCGCCGGCGCGTTTTGCTGGCCGGAGTTGGCAGTGCCACCGTGCGCCCTCTCTGTGTCGCTGACGAATGGGCCCAGGCTGTTAGTGAGAGAACAGAGAGATTTGTTATTTTCTGAGTTGAATAGTACATGTTCTATTATGGTTTAAAAATATGAAGCTCGAAATTTGAATAAATTTTTAATGTTTAAAAATTCAGTCAATTAATTGATAAATGCAATTTCCATAATTTTTGTAGGCCACTGTATAACTCCAAAAATTATGAAATTTATTTTGGTACACTAATTTGTCATAAGGAAGCTTGCATAAAATTTTGATCTTAATTGAACAAAGTTGATTTTATACCTAATTTAGGCTTAATTATTTAATGAATTATTTACTTAGTTAATGCTTAATCATTTAGGGTTTGTTTGACTTTGGAATTGATTGTTGACCTTGGGTCAGTAACATATGATGATCCTTGGCACCTTAATTAGTTATTTGAGCTCATACCTAACTTATAATTAGTAAATCTTAATGACATTTCATGTGATAACAAAGGTCATTAGTAAATTAACTTGTCGAAACCCTAGATGTTAGTGTCAATTGGTTTTGTTGGCTTGCAACTATACCGTGAAGGAAAGTTGTATTCAAGGTGTTATTACATTTCATGCACCATGAAAGCATCATGTTTACATTATCATCATGTTGAAGCATATGCTATTATTTCGTGTAGAATCTGAGAGTGAACCGATTCTAGTTGAGCAAGTTGTGGAAGAATCCCCGGTTGTCTCGGAATTTGATATTTGTGGTACTGATCCAGAACCCGAGATCGACAACGAAGGCAAGCCCCGGTTTATGCATTAAACCATTACCTTGTTTAGTTTGAAAAGTTTATCACCTATGTTATTTATTGCATTAAGTTGATTAATTCAAATGTTACCTACTTGATGCATTGCCTACCTTGTTAATTGTTTACCATCCTTGAAGATGATTTCTTTTACAAAGGCGTAGAATTGCTTAGTATGCTTTATGGTAGGCTTTCAAAGTAAAAGTTTCGATACAATCAAAGATGGCATACTGGCCAAAGAAAGAAAGAAGATAGAATGAACTAGAGACTAGTCAAGTGACTTATCTTGAATGTTGGGTAATGTTGTCGACTATGTCGCTTAAAGGCCACTCATTGTGGATCTTCTGAACGAGACACTTTGTAGTACTGGTCACATACTCCGATAAGCCTACTTCGGCTAATCTGATACTAAGACGAATGCCCACGCACTGGGAGTGGAGAGATGGCGGGAGTAGCGTGTACCCTCGTGGCTGGAATGTGGCCGGATTTGAGGTGTGCTGTGCTCTCGGGTGGCGTGGAGACGGCTTAGTATGGGAGGATTCGGTAGCGAGGTTGATATATGCAAGATTAAGTTCTACATATGTCGTGTGATAAGGAATCCCCAGCTTGGACTTGAATCAATTCGAATTGCCGATGCTCCGCGGATATGGAGACTCGATTCATTACAGAAGCAATACAGGACTGGTGAATTACTAAAACATGAGAAAAGAATGGAATAAGAAGGATTGGAATATGGGATATGAACACTTAGTTTGAGATAATGAACTAAAGTACTTAGGGGTAAAACTCGAAAATAGGCTCAAGAGTAGTAAGCTTTTGGCAAAGAACTTTTGAATCTTGCTACATCCTTACCTTGACCCAACACCTGCATCCCTAAGACCTTCACCCCTTTTTCATCGGGTCAGTCTTGTTGAGTACTTTTGTACTCAGGGTTTGTTAACCCTTGTTGCAGGTGAGTCGCATGCTCAGGCTTGTTTTGGTCCCTGCTACATGTCAGTGTTTGAAGTCGATGACGATGAGGAATGATGAATGGCCTTTGGACAAGGCACTAGTTTGTGTGAAATAAATATTGTTAATGTAATATTATCCCGCTACTATGGTTGTATGACACTTATGGTTTTGTAAGTTTAAAACAACTGGTTTGTAATATTAAGACTTAAGTCTTCTGCTTTATAATCTCTGATATGTATATAGAAAACTATTGTAATCTACAATGACTGTGATTGGGATCCTGTTTGGAAAAGATTCGTGGATGATTCGGGTTTCCCGAGGACACCCGACAGACCTATTAAGTTGTTGGGAACTTGTGTACACTATCTGAGGTCTGTTGAGACATCGATAGGTGCACGTGGGCCCGATTTCTTAGGAGGTTCTGCCACAGCTGGTATCAGAGTAGGTCCTATCTAAAATCATTGTTGGTTACTTTTGAAAACCTTCAAACGGATTTGGATCAAAGAAATTAAACTTGATATTTTAAAGTTCAAATTTCTTTCTTCTTACCTCTGATCTAGCCTTAATCTTATCTTATTTGAAAGTTTGTGGCGGATAATATGATTAGGTTTGTCCTATGTATTAAAAATCTAGTACTTTTGATTGTATAAATCTTTTGTACTCAGATTCGTTAGATCGATTCATGCATCATGCTTGAACACCTTGCATAATAATTCCCCTTAAAAGTGGTTGGGTAAGTAATGTCAATCCCATTCTTGCTAACCTCTATTATCCTCAAGCTATCCTTATAGTCCTACCCTAACTTCTACAGGCTATGGCAAAGACCAAGATAACCGCACGCAAGTCCACTAGACCTCACGGAGTCCCTCGTCACCAGTTGGCACCGTGTAACCATGAGCTTGGTGAAGGAAGTTCTAGGACCCTAGGAGATGAAGGATCTTCATGCAATCCCACCGACATCGAGAACCTTACCAAGGAGCTCAACACTCTTCGTCGAGCTCATGCCAAAGATCAAGAGAAGCTAGCGGAAATGCAAAGGGTCATCACCATGACCATGGAGCTGCGGAATGAAGCCTGGACACGAGAGGATGCGACCAACGAACGCATCCATGAGTTGGAGTTCTACGTAGAAGACCTGGAGATGGACAATGCCATTCTTCATGAGAATGTCCACATGATGTACGCTCAACTTCATCCTCCTCATGGGGATGGTGAAGTTATAGATGAAGAAATGATTGTAGATCTAGGAGAAGTCGATAATGAAGAAGAGGAGGACCCTGAGGAGTTAGTATACTTCTCAGATGAAGATGAGGTTTCGTCCGATATGGACACGGACGCCGATGAAAGGAGTTCATCGTTTTGGGATTCGGGCAAAGTTGGCACCCCATTATGTCGGTCCTTTTCAAATCCAACAATGATGTGGACCAGTCGCCTATCGCGCCAAGCTACCAGATCACATGTCAGCTGTGCATGATATCTTCCATGTATCCCAGTTGAAGAAGTGTCTTCAAGTACCTGACCAAGTGATCGACTTTGGTGATGTAGAACTAGGACCTGACTTGACTTATGCCGAGTACCCCATTAGAGTCTTAGATCAGAAAGATCGAGTTACTCGAAGACGTACATCAAGTTCTACAAAGTACAATGGAACCAACACAGTGAAGAAGAAGCTACTTGGGAGTCCGAGGATTACTTAGAAGAAAACTTTCCTGACTTCTTTGCTTCTATCTAGTTGCAATACCTTGTCTATATTGTAACTTGTTTCTTTTGTCAAAAGAATGGAAAAACCCCCTTACTAGCCTTTTGAATAAATTTATGATGTGTTAGCTTGACACATTTCCTTTTCCGTTACTTAATCCTAAGTTTTAAATCTCAGGACGAGATTTCTTTAAGGGGGAAGGGTTGTAACACCTCTGGTGTTTTGACCTAGCATTAAAACTTGACATGTCATCATATGCATTGCAGAGCATTCATAAAGTAGGAAATTTTGAATGCATTCACTAAATAAGCTTTATTTCATAAGTTATTTTATGTGATGTAATGTGATCCAAAACTCTAAATAAAGATCATGACCACAAGGGTCAAATTTCATGTGATCATGTGAGACCATGTGTCATTTGACTCAAATAACCCTAATGGGCCATGTAATTGGTCAAAAACTGTAATTAAGTAAAAAGGTAAACAAATCAAATTGAATTCAAATTCAAATTATAAAAGTCATTTTTGCCCCTTTTGTTTATTGTAAAATCCATTTGGAATTTAGGGGTGTGACAAAAAGCAAAGTTGAAGCTTATTTTATAAGGATCAACTTTGGTATTCAAAGTTTTTAAAGTTTACATATAAAATTTGGAGTAATTTTGAAATGATTCAAATGCTCAAATGCACCCCAAATTCAAATTTCAAAATGGAGGCAGAATTTGAAAATGTTCATTAAAGCAAAGTTGTAGAGTTTGAAAAGTTGAGCAACTTTCATTTTTTGGAGATTTTCAACTTCTTTAGAAAATTTGTGAGTAATTTGCAAAATAAACGCAGTGGCGATTCTGTAAATAATTCAAAAAAATCAATTTGAAGCCGCCGGCGCCACGCGGCTGCTTGCCGCCGACCTTCTTGGCCGCTTTCTCGCATGGTGACATGCTGCCGTCTCCGTGGCGAACTTGTTCGAGAGCTGTCGACGCCGGACGCCTCCTTCCCTTCTATAAATAGGAGCATCCGCCGCCGTCGTCCTTCCTTTCTTCTCTGCTCTGTTCCACCACCGCTCAGCTCCGCTGCTCGTCATAGCCGCTGTCGAACCCTTCCCGTCGTGCCTAGCTAAGCCAGTGTGATCGCCTCGACCTAGCGCTCCTCTTCGGCTTGCTCACATTGCTTGGGTTGGCCAGAATCGCTCAGCGCAGCGTGTTCTTCCCCATGACTGGCCGGAGCTCCGCCACGATCATCTCACCGTGGTCAAGCCACTCCGGTGAGCCTCTCGTCGATTCTTCTTGTGGTTTAGCTTCCCCGTGACATCCTGTTGCTCGTATACTCGATTATTTTCCCTGTCGGAGCCCAATCGTCGGAGTGTGTCTTGCCGCCGTGCCCGTGGCCGCCATGGCCGGCGTGGAGCTTCCTCCAGCATCTTTCTGGCTTTGATACGAGGGCTGGGTTAGGTTCGCGGGGTGGTGTAGATTGTCTTTGGTGCGATCGCCGCCTCATGGGAACCTCACCCGCGGGCGCTTTTTCTTTGGCCGGAGTTGGCAGTGCCACCGTGCGCCCTCTCTGTGTCGCTGACGAATGGGCCCAGGCTGTTAGTGAGAGAACAGAGAGATTTGTTATTTTCTGAGTTGAATAGTACATGTTCTATTATGGTTTAAAAATATGAAGCTCGAAATTTGAATAAATTTTTAATGTTTAAAAATTCAGTCAATTAATTGATAAATGCAATTTCCATAATTTTTGTAGGCCACTGTATAACTCCAAAAATTATGAAATTTATTTTGGTACACTAATTTGTCATAAGGAAGCTTGCATAAAATTTTGATCTTAATTGAACAAAGTTGATTTTATACCTAATTTAGGCTTAATTATTTAATGAATTATTTACTTAGTTAATGCTTAATCATTTAGGGTTTGTTTGACTTTGGAATTGATTGTTGACCTTGGGTCAGTAACATATGATGATCCTTGGCACCTTAATTAGTTATTTGAGCTCATACCTAACTTATAATTAGTAAATCTTAATGACATTTCATGTGATAACAAAGGTCATTAGTAAATTAACTTGTCGAAACCCTAGATGTTAGTGTCAATTGGTTTTGTTGGCTTGCAACTATACCGTGAAGGAAAGTTGTATTCAAGGTGTTATTACATTTCATGCACCATGAAAGCATCATGTTTACATTATCATCATGTTGAAGCATATGCTATTATTTCGTGTAGAATCTGAGAGTGAACCGATTCTAGTTGAGCAAGTTGTGGAAGAATCCCCGGTTGTCTCGGAATTTGATATTTGTGGTACTGATCCAGAACCCGAGATCGACAACGAAGGCAAGCCCCGGTTTATGCATTAAACCATTACCTTGTTTAGTTTGAAAAGTTTATCACCTATGTTATTTATTGCATTAAGTTGATTAATTCAAATGTTACCTACTTGATGCATTGCCTACCTTGTTAATTGTTTACCATCCTTGAAGATGATTTCATTTACAAAGGCGTAGAATTGCTTAGTATGCTTTATGGTAGGCTTTCAAAGTAAAAGTTTCGATACAATCAAAGATGACATACTGGCCAAAGAAAGAAAGAAGATAGAATGAACTAGAGACTAGTCGGGTGACTTATATTGAATGTTGGGTAATGTTGCCGACTATGTCGTTTAAAGGCCACTCATTGTGGATCTTCTGAATGAGACACTTTGTAGTACTGGTCACATACTCCGGTAAGCCTACTTCGGCTAATCTGATACTAAGACGAATGCCCACGCACTGGGAGTGGGGAGATGGCGGGAGTAGCGTGTACCCTCGTGGCTGGAATGTGGCCGGATTTGAGGTGTGCTGTGCTCTCGGGTGGCGTGGAGACGGCTTAGTATGGGAGGATTTGGTAGCGAGGTTGATATATGCAAGATTAAGTTCTACATATGTCATGTGATAAGGAATCCCCAGCTAGGACTTGAATCAATTCAAATTGCCGGTGCTCCGCGGATATGGAGACTCGATTCATTACAGAAGCAATGCAGGACTGGTGAATTACTAAAACATGAGAAAAGAATGGAATGAGAAGGATTGGAATATGGGATATGAACACTTAGTTTGAGATAATGAACTCAAGTACTTAGGGGTAAAACTTGAAAATAGGCTCAAGAATAGTAAGCTTTTGGCAAAGAACTTTTGAATCTTGCTACATCCTTACCTTGACCCAACACCTGCATCCCTAAGACCTTCACCCCTTTTTCGTCGGGTCAGTCATGTTGAGTACTTTTGTACTCAGGGTTTGTTAACCCTTGTTGCAGGTGAGTCGCATGCTCAGGCTTGTTTTGGTCCCTGCTACATGTCAGTGTTTGAAGTTGATGACGATGAGGAATGATGAATGGCCTTTGGACAAGGCACTAGTTTGTGTGAAATAAATAATGTTAATGTAATATTATCCCACTACTATGGTTGTATGACACTTATGGTTTTGTAAGTTTGAAACAACTGGTTTGTAATATTAAAACTTAAGTCTTCCGCTTTATAATCTCTGATATGTCTATTGAAAACTATTGTAATCTGCAATGTCTGTGATTGGGATCCTGTTTGGAAAAGATTCATGGATGATTCGGGTTTCCCGAGGACACCCGATAGACCTATTAAGTTGTTGGGAACTCATGTATGCTATCAGAGGTCTATTGAGACATCGATAGGTGCACGTGGGCCTGGTTTCTTAGGAGGTTCTGCCATAGAGCTCGATCGCCTATGACCATGGCGAGTGCTTCCGCGAGCAGCAGAAGCGCGAGAGGAAGAGGAGAGCGAGTGAGGGAGGAGTGGGGAGCGTTTGAGAGCGGCTTGGCATCCCCATCATGTGAGGAAACAGTAGGGGCATGCGACAAGGAGGTGTGGGCACTTAGCTCGGGCATGGAGGCCATGTCCCGGACACGCGTTGCCCATTGGGGCATTTTACCAAGCACGTGGCAGGCAGCAACGTGGGTAAGGTGGGCGCCGTTTTTGGGCTAGCTATGGGGCTATTTGGGCCTTGGGCCCAAAAGCAAAGTTGCAGCCCACCTGATGATCTACAAAACTCATTATGGGTGCCTAGCCATTAGAGCTCTCCACTAGCAGCTAATTAAGCTCTAAGTTGATAGTGTCAATGACTTAATGAAGGTTAAGCCTTGCTCTGCTTGAGCTCGAATTACTAGGTCAAAACATGGACAAATTTGATCCACCTTTTTGTATGTCCTTCTCCAAGATGTAAACTCCAACTTTTATTTTGGGATCAAGTCAAGTTGCTTAACAAAAACACAAGAACTCAACATGCCAACTATCCTTGCCACTAATCTCAGACTTAGAATATTTTCTAGGGCTAAAAACAGCAGCTGATTCAAACTTGAGAGCACTGTTTGAGCCACTTATGAGTTGAATCAGGTCTTGGTCCAAACATAAAGTTTGTTATACTCCACTCAAACATCTACTTTTATTAAAGGTCAAAGTTCATATCTAATACAGAAACCATTGCTTCATCTTGGTCAAAGCAGCACCTCGTTAAACCCTAAATTAGGGTTTTCGACCAATTGAGGCATTTTCTTGACATTTGCTCAACACGACCCCTTCATGACTTTTGTTGTAGAGTTCAATTAGAGTCATTTGGGAAAGGTAGAAAGGTTTGGTTGACATCTCATATTCCCATTTACTTAATAAAGCAATTCAATCAAGGTTATAACTTATCATTTCATGTGACTTCTTGGCTCCAAACTTCACAAAACTTTTCCACTAGTCAAGATGGATGTATGTTGATGTAATGTTAATGAAATAAGAATGTTTAACATTACTCATGCCTAATCTTAACCAGGGTCCACATGTAAGCAATGTGTGTTGTCTGAGTCCAAGTTGGGGCTCATTTTCATAGGTTTAACCTCAATACCTTCATCATCACTTCAAAATTATGAACTAGAGATCATGATCATTGCTTGACATAGTTTACTTAAGTCCAATTTTGCTGCTTGACTCATGACTAACACCCGAGGTGTTACAGCCCTTCCCCTTATGGGAATCTCACCCCGAGATTCGGTGTGAAAGACTTTTAAGGGAAGAGAAGCATGTCATCCATTTTCCAACATCAGTGATAGCATTAGGCTACTTAACTTCAGAGCATAAGAGGGGCTAATTTAGTCAAGACAACTTTCTGATATTTGCTCTTCGTAGTAAATTTTGTCTGAAGAATTTCTTTCATTGACTTCCATGAAGCATTGTTACTTTGGGAGGAATCCAAGACAGCACAACACTTCATTCTTGGGATACAGAGAGTACTATAGAGCATAAACTAACTACCCATAATATCTATTTCCCTAGTGAATATAGCATGGACCATGTGAACTTTGCACTAGACTGCAAGCTTCTGGAAGCTACTCATTACAATGGTTCCATGTTCGTTCACAAAGTTCGAAAAGCAGTCCTCTACCAAAGAGCTTGAGTACAACCTTTCATTAGGGATGAGATCATAGATGGGTAAACATCCTTTGAGGCTGTGAGAAACCGAGTAACCAATAGACAATATCTATGCCAGTCGTATCTGTTCAATCACTCAGATGCCAACCGATAGAAAACTACATAATGTTCCATATGTATAGTTCTCCTTCTCTAATGATAAAACTTTATTATCTAAGTCCGTTGAGTGAGCATTGAATGTGATAGCTGACTCTATTGACTCAGCGTTTTTGATGATCATTATTTGAGGGAATCCTCGTATCCAAGCGGCACAGTTATCTGGGTTGAATCTGATGCAACCTCTTGGGTAAAAACACATGGAAGGCACCAAAGGGCAAGTCCACCTTGGAAATCCTTACCGAAGAAGGATGACAGCGAGGTCTGGAGGACAACAAAAGTTGCAAGTATACACCAATTGGAAAAATAATACGCCACCAGGATTGAGTATAATTTTCCTTCATGGTGCTATTGCATAGTAAGTTAAGTTGACATGTACTGTAGCAAAACTAGCCTTGTTGGACAACTTCTAACATTGAGGCTTCTTTCTAATGTCAATCAACAACTCAAAATTATAATCTGAAATATGTTGTTTGACACTTTTCAAGTTGTTTTCGACTCGTAATGGTACAAATTGACTTGTAGAACACCTTGACTGCTCAAGCATTGTTGATATGAGAAGCAAGGCACAAAGGGGTGCAAGGAGTCTTCTCTAGGGCATCTAAAGTATTAACAATCATCACATTGCCAACATGACCTAAACTACAAACACAACCTTCTAATATGAGCGATGATAGTAGTCAATAGAGAAATCACAGATTCTATACACCTCGGTTTTTAGTTCATATCTCACAAAATACTATTCCATTGTGCACAAATTTTGGTAGGCATTTAGATCCAAGACCAAAAATCTAGGTTAAAGGGACACTGTTTGACTATTGAAACGAATCATCTACCAAAACTGCGCTGTTCTAAAATTGTCGTGACCCAAACTGACAAAACATCTCTCAAATCCGATGCTTTACTCAACCAATCCTCAAACCAACTTAAGACATTGAAGTACCTTAAGTGAGGAATGAGATCACCAAGTTTGGTGTGAATTCAACCATGTTTGAGCCACTAATCATTGGCTTAAAGATAACCGGTTTGGTGCCATGAAATCTGGACAGATTTTCTATTCTTCTTTTCCTTGCATCACACATTGTGGAGTGTGTTCTACACTCTCTAACTTTTCATACAAAAGCAGCAGTAGCTTTCTTGCTGAGGATGGAGGCTAGGGTTTTCCTCATATGCTTCCTAGGGAACAATTTCAACCGTTGATTTAGGCACCAGCTCAACGATGCACAAGCATTGGACTGGTGGGCTATTTTTGCAGGGCACAATGCATACTTCACGTAGAGGGGCAGTTTGGCAAAGATGAGGGACCATTGCTAACTACCCTTCTATGCTTCATCCAATAGAGTCCTGAACAAATCCTTTTGCATCACTTAGATGCATAGTAATGCTGTCCTCAACTAAGGACGTGCTCTCTCTAGCTCTTTACCTAGCCGATGCGACATATTGTACTATCTGTGTGATTGTCCAAGATGGAATTGACTTGACGACACAGGGCTTGGAGAAGAAAGTAGTACGGGCATCGCTAACCGACTTTGCTGTTTCTTTGCTTAACATTGTTCTGTGAGACATAGTCTTCAGGGCTACCAAAGATTCGTTACCTAGCTGGAGATTAACCTTCCTACTAGTAACTAATTAGTTGTCTCCGAACATTTAAAGACTTCCAAACTTCCTTTTTGATGGCAACAATCATAGTGGATGCACAAACAGACAGTCAATATCAAGGTCTGCAGAAAAGGGTCACACCAAAGAAGGTCGGTTGGTCATCTTGCATATAAAGGTCCAGACTTGGACTGAAAGCTCATGAGCACAGGCAACCTATTATAGGGCATAGTATCCTAGTCCATTTATTATCTGACTGATAAGTTGTCCAACCTTAAGTATCGTGTACTGTTCTGATTCAACGGGGATGACATAAGTTCCTCACTAGATGACCGATCTCATTATAGGGATAGTCAAGTAGAGTCACTTGTCTACCACCTCTTGCAGTCTGTTAATGTTTATGTCAGTGACCTGTTCTTCAAAGGTTATCCTTTGGACGATTTCAGAAGGAAGTCCTATTTCATCTGGTCCAACATATAGATCTTCTAACAAGATAAGCAGAGATAATCAAGGAAGAGCTCATGTGAAAATAACACACCGGTGCAGTTCTGCAATGGATCATGACTAGGAACCTCGATACCAACGCGTGCCAAGCAGCACAACCTTATGTGTGCACCCACAGGGGCTCTCGGTTTTGTCACGGCACCGTAGATCGCTAATCGTGGCACCATTACTGAACATACAACCCATAAGAATTCTCATGTGGCACAAATTTGGTTGCATAGGAGCAAACACCATGCGAAGGAGGGATAGCAAGCAAAGGTAGTCACAAGGTTAGGAGTCAACAAGGAGGCGATCCGAAGATCAAAACATAGCGCAAGAGAACATAGCTTAATTACTAAAGACAACTGAGCAGGGGACTCTTGCTTTATTTCCATATGCGCCTTGTGTCCACCAAGGTGCTTACCAGATAAAGATTAACATGAGATTTGGTCTTGCCGAGCAGCAACATGAGATGAAGACTGATAAACATCCAAAAACTTGAAAGGGTTGGAGACAAAACAAATGAGATTCAAGGAACAGAGATGATACACTAACTAGGGATTGAGTTGATAAAGCAATGACATGATCTGTGAGGTAAAGGTTCCAAAGCCAGGGCAGATAGAGATTAGCGTTGCACCAGACCATCTTTAGGATAAGAAGCTGAGAGGCCCGACAAGGATTTTTTTGACAGGGTCCTCCCACATAGGATCAAGACATCCATGACACATGCAAGCATTCAAGGGAACTAAGATTGGTCTCATGAGTCAAGCGAGGCATGGATACACAAACATTCAAGGGCTAACAACCACGTGTACAAGCTCAGGCTCCTAAGAGAGAACTTAATTGGGGACAACCATGAGATTATCAACACTTGGATGATGTTCCAGGATAGCGCTCTTCAACACTCGTATGCTTACCGAGGACAAAAGGGGTGATAGCTATGACACTACCTAGATAACAAGCACCCACACATACATCATGGTCTTAAGCAAGCATTTCAAAACACCCAATCCAATTAGCTTAAGTGACTATTACTAAGCACAAAGCTCGCACATAACAAGCAGTCACCTACAACAACAACACTACACATATCATGCAGAACATGGTGGGAAGGTACTGTTATCTTTTATTTCCTTTTTACTGAGTAGGTGGATAACTCTTCAAAACAAGTTTTACTTACATTTAGCAAATTAGTTTTCGGTCATGCACAACATGACCATATGGTTACAACAAGTTATCCATTAATAGAACAAGGGTGAGAGGAGCATGTTTATGCACAAGCAACAATCATGATGCATGCTCGAAGGATGCCATTTGCTTGGTAGATCACTAGTGTCTTAGACCTCTAAGAAGCAAAATAGTATGGCCTTGTCCACCGCCAAGGTGGAATACAATGCCGCGGGTGCTTGTTGTGCACAAATCCTTTACATGAAGCAAACTCTTTTAGACTATGGTGTAGTTATAGAAAAGGTACCTCTTTTATGTGACAATGAGAGCATGGTAAAACTTGCTAATAACCCAGTTCAACACTCTCACACCAAGCACATAGATATCCATCATCACTTTCTTAGAGATCATGTTGCTAAAAATGATATATCACTAGAAGGTGTAAGGATCGAGGATCAATTGGCGCATATCTTCACAAAACCGTTAGATGAGTCTACCTTTTGTAGGTTGAGGAATGAGCTCAATGTGCTTGACCTAAGTAACTTCACTAAAAAATGAGCTTGTGTTGTCCCTTGCATTGCATTGTAATATAAAGGATGTTTAATTTTTAGTAATGCACTTAGGGCTTGTCTAACATGGTTAAGATAACCGCCGAAAAGCATGTGAAAAAGGATAACCTTGGATCAAACATGACAAGCAACTAGATTTACTTTCTTGTATTGCATTGCTTATGCATGTGTGTGGCTTTGTTGTTTCTTTTCGGTTAAGTTTTGGGCATCTGTTGTGTTCGTCTACAAATAGGGAGAGCATGTGAAGCTCCTATTGGTTAATAGCCCTATTTTGTGGCCTCATGGTGCTCCTCGCCCCATTTATCACTTATTTTCATAAAAATGCATATAGCCAAAGGCAAAATATGTTGAAAACTTGAGGGCTTGAGAGATGGTTCTCATACCAGTTCCAATTAGGAGTTTATTTGGTTCTTATTTGAGTTGGAACTTGGTTGGGAGAAAGCGTCGCAAAGAAACTTGAAGAAAAGGAAGAAGGAGCATTGGACCGTTGATCTGAAGGCATCAGACCATCCGACTCTCACAAGACAGGCACCAGGAATAGGGCGCGTGTACCGTCCGACGGTACCTGGCTTCTAGGTCCGATGGTTTCCTAATATACCGTGTTTCTGTGCATCTCCACCGTTCGGTCCGACGACGGGCGTTGGTCTAGGTTCGACGAGGAAAATGCCTCTCTGGACCTTACTAGACAGCGTCAGACCATGGAACACTGGAGTCCAACAATTTCATCGTTCGGTACGACGCTTAGTGCAAAGCCACAGTCGATTTGGAATTCTCCTTCTGACATGTGGGGCCCTCACCTTTCTTTCCCAAATTGGCATGGACTTGCCAGTGCTCACCTGTTCTGTCAACCAGGGCCTGCAGCCGCTCCCTTTCCTCATCTGGAATCCACTCGCGCCTCGCCTCGTTCACACGCCGTGCCACCGTGACTCCCTCACAAACCCTAGCATCGCCGCATCTGGTTCTCCGGCCACCGTGCCACCCTCACCGACATGCCCTGCTTTCGCACCATGCAGCCTCGCACGCACCTCACCTCCACATAACCACCTTGTGCTCGCCATGCCCGCATGTGTTGTGCCTTTGCCACCACATCGTGCTCACTGCCGTCACCAGTACTCTTCCCTCTGCTGGCTCGCCATCGTCTCAACTCACTGCGGTGACCTCGGCATTGCCGTTCTCGACGTCTAGGGTTCTCTCCCCAGTATCTCCTCTCTGACTACAGTCCCACCTCAGGTGAGCACACATGACGCCCCTAGGTGTTTGTCTTTTTGCCTCAACCAAACCCGCACCTGGTTTTGACCTAGTTCCTAAACCATTTCTTTTGCAGTGCCTGTTGTCGTGTTCCGTGGTGCCGCCGTGCTCAGCTCCTCACCTTTTTCATAGGGTTTCACCTCCATCTAAGGTGCTTACAAAGAAGAAGTGCAAGCGCAATGACATAGAGGCAGAGAGGGCCACAACAGTAGTAGCTGTAGCTGAGCATGCTAAGAGAGGTGGTAGAGGTAGTGGCATTCACATTGGTGAGGCCCAGTTTCACCTTTAGGGCAGAGAGCTAGGCACTGAGAAGACAGAGTGGCCAGCGGCAGAGGAGCCTACACCATAGTCAAAGTAGTAGGAGTCAGAGCAGCAGCTAACAGAGTAGTAGTAGGTCATCACCGCCTTCATCCGAGGACTCCATCACCGTGAGCTTCGCTCCAAGTTCAACCGCAAGCCGCCCAATGGGATTGGCGAGATGATCACAACCGCCAACCAGTACGCTAACGCCGAGGAAGCCGAGGTGTGCTTCAATGAGGATGCGGGCACTCATCGCCCAACATGTCGCTATGACGACCGCTCCGATGACCGATGCCACAACGACCGCTGCTTCGACGACCGCAGTTACCATCGTGACAGCGGTCGTGATCAGCCAGAAGGGCCCAAGTCTGGTCAAAATCACCGCCGCCGGCTAGACCACATCGTCGCTGCCATTAATGAACCTTGTGCTAAGCGCAACTACGATGAGCAGTACAAAAAGATCCTTGGCACATGCCCTCTCAATAAGAACGCCAAGCACAAGATGAAGAACTACCTCGGTTTGGCTAAGGAGTTCCAGGATAAAAAGCTAGGCAACGACACCAACGACAGAGCTAGAGATTGCCAACCACCTGGGGGCAATAACAATGCCTTCCAGGACCACGACAAGGTGGTCGCCACCATTTTTGGGGGCCTCGCCTCCACCGAGAACAGAAGAGAACGGAAGCTCGCCGCACGGCGGGTGCTCGCCGTCATTGCAGAAGACGCCGCCGCTAACCCTAGCTATCGCCCATGGTCCGAGGTCCCCATCACATTCAACAGGGCCGACTAGTGGGCGGACATTCCCTACACAGGGTGTTTCCCCCTCGTCCTTGACTCAATCGTCTAGAAAGTACTTTTTAGAAAAGTGCTCGTCGACGGTGGGAGCGCTCTGAATCTCCTTTTCACTGGAGCCCTAAAGGAGCTGGGCCTCAGGTTAGCAGATCTCACACCCTCCAACTCCTCCTTTTGGGGTGTGGTACCTAGCAGGGCCTCCAAACTGCTGGGAGAGATCACCCTACCAGTATAGTTTGGCACGGCAAGCAACTACCGCGTCGAGCACATCAACTTCTACGTCGCCAACTTTAACACCGCCTACCATGCCATACTTGGTCAGCTAGCTCTAGACAAGTTCATGGTTGTACCGCACTATGCATATCTGGTGCTGAAGATGCCTTCGCCTATAGGAGTTCTGGCCCTGTGGGCCAACCTCTCCATCGCCTACGCCTGCGAGACAGAGAGTCTCGCCCTCACCGAAGCCACCGACCTCTCCATCCAGATGGCCAGCGTTGTCACCGAAGCCAAGAGGTTTCTCGCCGACGACATGGAGATCCCAGAGCTAGAGCCTCCCTGCGCCTCCGCCAAGTCCAAGGAAATAAAGGAGGTCGGCCTTGGCCTCCACGACCCATCCAAGACCGTGAAGATTGGGGCTCACCTTGACCCCAAATAGGAAAGCGCGCTCATCTCCTTCCTACGTGCCAACACCGATGTGTTTGCTTGGAAACCTGCATACATGCCGGGGGTACCACAGGAGAAGATCGAGCACTCCTTGAATGTCTCACCAACCGCCAAACCGATCAACCAGAAACTCCGCCGATTCGCGCCAGACAAGAAGGAGGCTATTAGGGTAGAAATAAAATGGCTCTTAGCTACTGGATTTATAAAAGAAGTGTATCATCCTGAGTTGTTAGTAAACCCTGTTCTCGTTTGAAAAAAGAATAAAGAATGGAGAATGTGCGTTGATTACGCTGATCTTAACAAAACATTGCCCTAAAGACCCCTTCGGTTTACCTCGGATAGATGAGGTTGTAGACTCCATCGCCAGCTATGAAACTGCTCTCCTTCCTTGACTGTTACTCCGGCTATCACCAGATCTCCCTTAAGGAAGAAGACCAGATCAAGACATCGTTCATCACGCCCTTTGGTGCGTATTGCTACACCACCATGTCCTTCGGACTCAAGAACATCGGGGCGACTTATCAAAGGGCTATCCAGATGTGCCTCGATCAATAGATTGGCCGCACCATCGAAGCTTACAATGATGATGTGGTCGTCAAGTCCAAGACTGCCGATGATCTTATCGCTGACCTCGAAGAAACGTTCGCCAACCTAAAAAGGTACCGATGGAAGCTTAACCCTTCAAAGTGCATCTTTGGAGTTCCATCCGGTATACTCCTGGGCTACATTGTCAACACACGAGGCATCGAGCCCAATCCTAAAAAGGTCTCCGCCATCACCAACATGAAATGGCCAACATGCATCATGGATATACAGAAGCTTACAGGCTGCATGGCTGCCTTAAGCCGCATCATATCACGCCTCGGTGAAAAAGGGCTACCTTTCTTCAAACTCCTCAAGGCCTCCGAGCGCTTTTCCTGGTCGAAGGAGGCAGACACAGCTTTCGAGCAACTCAAGTTGTTCCTAACAAAGCCTCCGATCATGACGGCGCCACGGCCAGACAAAACCCCCTGATCTACATCACTGCTACTTCTCGTGTCGTCAGCACAGCCATTGTGGTTGAACACGAGGAGGCCCGGCACGCCTATAAGGTGCAACATCCGATATATTTCATCAGTGAGGTTCTTCACGAGCCCAAGACTCGTTATCCTTAGGTCCAGAAGCTATTGTATGCCGTCCTGATCACGTCGTGCAAGCTCCATCACTACTTCAAGTATTACAAGATCGCCGTGGTCACCGAGTTCCCTCTGGGGGACATCCTCCGCAACAAAGAGGCCAACAGCCGTATCATCAAGTGGGCTATCGAGCTCGGCACTTACTCCATTGAATTCAGAAGCAGGCCTACCATCAAGTCTCAGGCGCTCGCTGATTTCGTCGCTGAATGGACCGAGATCCAAGAGCCCATCGCCGCCACCTGCCCCGAGCACTAGGTGATGTACTTCGACGGTGCCCTTAACATCAATGGTGCTAGTGCGGGCATCCTGTTCATTACACTGACTAAGGATAAACTCTGATACGTTCTCCGGATACACTTTCCGGCCTCCAACAACGCCGCCAAATACGAAGCATGTCTCCACGGACTCCATATAGCCGTTGAGCTCGGTGTCAAATGCCTCATGGTATACGGGGACTCCGCGCTAGTCATCAACTAGCTCAACAAAGACTGGTCCTGCTCTAGCGAGAAGATGGATGCATATTGCACCGAAATCAGGAAGCTTGAAGGGAAGTTCTATGGTATCGAGTACCACCATGTGGTACGCGATCAAAATCAGCTCGCCGATCACTTGTCCAAGTTAGGCTCCTCTCGCGCCATGATTCCACCGAGGGTCTTCATTCAAGATCTTTTGGTGCCATCCATTAAGGAAGAAAAGGAAATTTAGGAAGTTCCCGCCGCCGAGCAACTGGTACTTACGGTACCTTTGCCGGCCGCCGATTGGAGGGAATAGTTCATCAAGTACCTCTCCAGCGCCGAAGTACCCGCCGATAAGACTGAAACCGAACGCCTAATCCATCGAAGCAAGCATTATGTGCTGGTGGACGACAACTTGATGAGGAAAAGTGACAAGGAAGGGATTCTGCAAAAATGCATCACCCAAGAAGACGGAGTGAAGCTACTTCTAGAAATTCACTCTGGCTCCTACGACAACCACGTGGCCTCGAGAACATTGGTCGGTAAAGCTTTCTGAGCTGGTTTTTACTAGCCCACGGCCATCTCCAATGCAGAAGACCTTGTCTGATGTTGTGAAGGATGCCAATTTTTCACCAAGCAAATACACGTGCCAGCACAAGAGTTGCAGACCATCCTAGCTTCCTGGCCCTTTGCATACTGGGGACTAGACATGATTGGTCCTTTCAAGCCAGCGCTAGGTGGCTTTCGGTACATATACATCGCCACTTATAAGTTCTCCAAGTGGATCGAGTATAAACCGCTCGTCTCGGCTACTGCAAAGAAAGCAGTCGAGCTCTTCGAAGACATCATCCACAGATTCGGTCTCCCAAACGGCATCATCACCGACCTCGGAACTACATTTACTAGCCATCACTTTTGGGACTTCTGCAAAGACCGATGCATCTCCATCAAGTACATCTCCGTTGCCCATCCTCGAGCCAACGGCCAGGTCGAACGGGCGAACGGCATGATCTCGATGCCCTTAAAAAGAGGCTATATCAGAAAGAAGAAAAGCATCCAGGCAGATGGCTCAAGGAGCTACTAGCTGTAGTCTGGGGACTGCGCACTCAAGCTAGTCCAGGCAGATGGCTCAAGGAGCTACTAGCTGTAGTCTGGGGACTGCGCACTCAAGCTAGTTGTAGCACCGGTGTGTCTCCATATTTCTTGGCTACGGCTCAGAAGCCATACTACCAGCAGATATTGCTTTCCGAGCACCTAGGGTGAAAAATTATGATGAAGAGCAAGCCGTAGCTGTTCGGACAGAGGACGTTGACAGGGCCGAGGAAGAATGCCTAATCACCTGCGTCCGCATAGCCAAATATCTAGAAGGCTTGTGGAGGTACTACAACCGCAACATCAAAGGTCGTTCATTTGCTGTCGGGGACCTCATTCTCCGTAGGAAACAAAAAACCAAAGGGATACACAAGCTCTCCTCCCCCTGGGAAGGGCCTTACGTCGTCAAAGAGGTTACCCGACCAGGGTCTTATCGCCTATGTGACTTAGACGGAATCGATGCTCCCAAGTCTTGGCACATCGAGAACCTCATACGTTTCTATCCTTGAAACGCCCTAGATATGTACTCTCCACTTTATGATGAATAAAGTTTTGGTCTCCATAATTTGTCTCCATTTTTTCTCCATTACGGTTTAAATCTCCACTTACGGTCGCCGAGCTCTATGCCACTCCATGACAAACTCCAATACAAAATCACCATAACTGCATCGACCACATTTCTCCAAATCTCCAACATTTTTGCCGAACGAGTTTCTCCAAATTGCCGAACACGTTTTCTCCAAATTGCCAAACACGTTTTCTCCAAATCGCCGAACACATTTTCTCCAAATCGCCGAACACGTTCTCTCCAAATTGTCGAACACGTTTTCTCCAAATCACCGAACACGTTTTCTCCAAATCGCCAACATATTTCACCACACGTTTTCTCCAAATCACTGAACACTTTGCTCCAAATCTCCAAGATGTTTTGCCGATCAGCGAGCAGCTTACGTTCTGTTCTGTTCTCTTCGAAGACGACCCAGTCTCCGATCTCTCCCTACACGTGCTATGGGCTCTGTGCTCTGCGTTATGGGTGGTCGGCTATGGTTCCTTGGTCACGCCTATTCCTCCTTCTCGTGCACAGGCTCAGCGCTCAATGTTTTGGACTATGGGCTAGCCAAGGCAGAGAGCTCAGTAAAGAATTAACTGCTCGGACGCCACTTATACTATGTTTATCTCCAAGTTATTTCATGAACCGCCGAGCAGCACACATTCCGCTCTGCGCTCTATGGAGAAGACCTAGTCTCCGATCTCTCCCTACACGTGCTACGGGGTCCACGCTCTGCTTTATGGGTGGTCAGCTGTGGTTCCTTGGTCACGCCTGTTCCTCCTACACGTCCACAGGCTTCATGCTCGACGTTATGGACCATGGGCTAGCCGAGGCCATAGGGCTTAGTAACGAACTAACTGCTCATATGCTACTTATACTATGTATAATTGCATTAGGGCTATTACTACAATGATTTTTGCCACAAATACAGTCAAGCTGCATCACATGCACTTTATAACATTTATACACATACATAAATGTTTTCTGCGCTCTCACGCATCCTAACTACCCTCTAAAGATGTTATAGACAATACCCTCTGAGCAGATCATTGTGCTCCACCATCGCCGACCGTCTCACCGAACAGGTCTATATCACCAGCCAGCTTCTTCGCTGCGTCCTCCACCTCATCCTCTAGCTGCTGGGTCTCTGCCTCGCTTAGCCCTTTGGCGAACCCGCCCCCTATCGCCGGAAGGTTGATGACTGGGTAGTGGGACCGAACCACCGCAAGGGCCTGAGTAGCGACGGTCACAATGGTGTCGTGGTTGAAGCTCTTGAAGTTCTCTCATGCTGCCTTGCACCTCTAGATGATGGTGTCCGAATGTTGCCGCCTGCCGTCGGGCTGAGGAGCCGGTTCTAGGTCGACGTAGTCGAGCACCGATTTAATTGCAGCAACTACAACGTCGAAGTTATCCCTTTGGGTCCTGGCCTCTTGCACTAGCACATCAAACTGTGCCTTGGCTTTATGACGGTAGCCTGCAAGCGTTACAATGTTCCATCATACAAGGAAACTACTTCAATAGTAACTCCAACCAGGAGGTATTCACCTTTCAGCTCCTCGGCCAGTTTGTCTACTTGCTCTGACTCCTTCGCCTTCTCCTGTTTGAGTTGTTCGACGGCCTGGCACAGTTGGCCGAGCTCTGCGTCTTGCTCTACAACCACAATAGTTATTACCAAAAATATGGATGTTCAACAATACAAAGTACATTCGTCGATATACCATACCTACTTTCTGTTCGGATACACTTCTGAGCTGTTTGGATTTCTGTTCCAACTGCTCGAAGGCACCCCTTAGTTGTTCGAAGACAGTGGCTAGATGCTGGGACTTGTTCCATAGCTACTCAGATGCAGCAGCTAGCTACTCGGATAGGACCCCCCTCTGATATTCCAGGTCCCCCGCATTGGACTCTGCAAGGTCTCGCACGCACCGGGCTCTCTGGATGTTTCTCTATGAGAGGTTAATCGCCTCCTTGAGTTTCTTGTTCTCCTCGGTGAGGGGCTCCATCCTCTTTATCAGCTGGTGCCGCTACTCGGCAGTCCGAGTTATCCCCTACAAATGTACAATGCTAATGACAAACTCCGATCTCCAACATCATAAACGAGCATGGTGGATTTTAGTCTCTTCATCTCCTTGGTGGTGTCTTCCTCCTTGATAACTACCACCTCATCGCTGCGCTTGTGGAGGATTCAGATGGATTGGAGTCGAGGTTTAGCACGCTTGATCTCTTCCACCTCGTACTCTTCCGCCATAGCTCGAGGCAACATCGGGGGGCACCGCAAGGGGGTGCCATTTGCTCCTCGGCTGCCACCGGCTTCACGGCCCCATACTCTGGCGCATCGCCGACAACTCCAGCTTCTGCTCCCAAAGACCCAATGGTTCCCGCCGTTGCCTTGCGTATCATCGCTGACTCGTCTGCTGCAAGCGCCAATTGTTCGCCGCCGCCAAGTCCTCCAGCGGCGGCGGTTGACTCCTCCTCCGGCTACCGAGCACTTGAGGACTCTAGGATGGGAGCCGCCGGCATTGCCTCCACCCCGGGTTCAGCCCTCGGCTCTTCGATAGTCTAAACTGGCGGGGTCAGATCCTCTGTACGCTTTGCACTACATTAGATCGGCTCGTCAGTCACCAGAAAATTTAAGAAACTACAGCAAAATAACTCCAAGACAAGGGTACTTACGGTTTGGTCTGTTGGTTCAATTTCTTGAACTGGCGGTGCCTGCCCGAGCCCCCAGGCGCAGCCGTGGGGTCAACTCCCGTGCTCTGGGGAGGAGGTCCCGCCTCCTCCATAGTCAACCTCTGTTCTGCCTACCGCTCTAGGAACCTCTCCGCCTGCCGCTCTGGGTTTACCTCCGCTTGTTGCTCGGGGACTCCCGTCGCTTGCCCTGCAGGGACTCCCGTCATCTGCTGTGCGGGGACTTCCCTCGCCCGCTGCTCGGGGACTTCCTTCGCCTGCTGCTCAGGGACTTCTTCGCTTCCCCTTGATTGATCCTCCATGCGCGTGCTACGTGGAGGCTCCTTCCTGCTCGGTGGAGGAGCCATCGGAACTTCATCATCATCAGACCAATCGAACACCGTGGTCCTTCGCGTTCGAGTGGTCTGATCATCGCTAAGCGAGATGTCACCTGATTTGAGGGGAGCAGCAGCTGCCGTCTTCCTCTTCTTCTGGGCTGGCTTGTTTGCCGCTGCCCTCTTCCCCCGGGCTTTCTCTGATACTAGGGGAGGACTCTCCGTCCGACCAGCATTCGTACCTCTAGACTCCGAAGAGACGTCGACGACACTTTCTTTAGGTTGAGCCGGTTGTCGTGCATCCACCGCTGGAGCCAATCGCCCCTCAGCACACCTAAAAAGTACACCGCCCTATCATGTGAGTGGATCTTCGCATAAGTGAATCAGTCCACTGCTCGACAGTGACAAAGGATAAAAAGCATCAGGAATACACAACTGAGATATTTACCTGAGGAGGTAGATTTTTGCAGTTAATGGGCTTCATATACCCTGACATGCTGAATGAGGCAAATGGAGCGAATAGCTCTGCCGCCCGCTCTTCAACAATGTCCCTTGACAGCATCTCCGGCCTCTCCCGGGTACCGTCGGTCTCCCCCTTGAACTCCAAGGCTGGGTGCGCCCTCTCCTTACAGGTCTGCACATGACGTACTATAAAGCTTTTCGCTTACAATCCGCCGTTGGTCCTCATGCCCTTTATTAAGGCAAGGAGCTCCTTCACTTGCTCCATATCAGTACTGCTCGGCGTCTCCGACCAGCTCCTCTGGCTCTCCGAGATGTGGTCGGCGTCGCAGCGGACGGCTGGGTGGCTTTGTTTCATGTAGAACCACCTGGCATTCCACCCCTTCACTGATGTGTTCAGCGGCACAGTAAGGTACTCACCCGCCATCCCATCGCGCAGCTGAAGGTACACCCCGCCGAACACCTTGGAACCATCGCCGCCTCTCTTCTTCAGCCAGAATAGGTGACAAAAGAGGTTGAAGTGGGGGAGGATTCCGAGATATGCCTCACAGAAATGGATAAAGATTGAGATGTGCAAAATGGTATTGGGATGGAGGTTGCACAGACTAACCACCCAGAGCTCCAATAGATCCCTCAGGAATGGATGAACAGGAAATCCCAACCCGTGCCAGAAATAATCCTCGAATACCACCACTTCATCGGTATGAGGTGTTGGGAAGGACTCACCGAGGGACGGCCACCATCCGGTGGTAGCACGGTCAGGAAGAACACCAGCTTCCACCAATCTGTTGAGTTCCGCCTCTCCCATTCACGACGGCACCCACTCATCGTCATGCCGGGCTCCAGCGCCTGCCTTCTTGGGGCTCGTCTTCTTCGGTTTTGTAGCTCCCTTCTTCGGCGCCATCTCCCAGATCTGATTAGGGTTTGGCGGTGGAAGCAAATGTGGATGCGAATCTAGAAACATGAGGGCTGAGGAGGAAGACGAAATGGCAAAGTGGCAAAGGTGGAAACATGGGATGCAGCGGCGCAGTTATAAAGCACTTTCCCCACCCTATCGCATTCGAGGGTTTTTGGAAAATCATTCCCGCGATTTACGCCTCTACAAATTCTCTGCAACAACAAGGTGGGCCGTAACCTGGGCTTTCACGCAACCGCAGCCCACGTCGCTCATTTATCGCCGCTGTTGGTTGTTAGTTGCCGAATAATCGCCGACTTCTCCGCAATTTATTAAGGCTCAGTAACCGTTACTATACAACCATTACTCTAGTTTTTTCTCTAGGATTGGATTTCTCCGATATCTCCGCTTGCGGCTCGAGGACTGGCTGCCTGCTCAGCTAGTCTTTTACTATTTTTTCTGTTTCTGGCCCTGGCACCACGTGACTGCGTCACCTACTGTCAGGCTCGAGGACTAAGTGGGCACACTTCACCTTGCGGTGAATGTGCTCTTTCTCATTTCAGGGTTACGCCTGGGGACTGGCTACCTACTCGGCTGGTCTTTTACTATTCTTCTACTTTGGACCCTGGCACCACATGACTACGTCATCTACTGTCAGGCTCGGGGACTAAGTGGGCACACTTCACCTAGCGGTGAATGTGCTTGTTTTATTCTGGAAGACTCCACGCCTCTTGAAGCTGAAGAAGGTTATCTCCTTTTCTCATGGTCGGACTCTAAGTGGGCACACTTGGTCCACCGTGAAGAAATTTTTGATTCTGAACTTGAGCTCCTTACACCCTTATATCAAGCCGTATTTGGTTCACACTACTCGGCGATAGTTCACGCTACTCGGCAACTGCTCACAACTGCTCCGCAACTCATCACGGTGGTTGGACCATGAGTTTGACTGCTCGGCCATGTTCGCACCTGCTCGAACAAGCTCAAGGCGGCGTTGCACAATGGGTACAAGGCGCTCGGGGACTAGCTGTCGGGGGTATGACCTCGGATACCCATGGCAGACCACATGGGTTGCGCCCTCAGGGGTGGCCCAGCCCACAAGACGAAGCCTTGTGGGGCACGACTCTGCTCGGCTCCTCCCGCAAGACATCTAGAAGATATCCTAAAGATACTACGAGATCTATTAGGATATGTATGATCCCAAGATTCCTGTAATTAGTTATTACTTTTTGGTTATCTCTCAGATCTAACCGACTTGTAACCCTGCTCCCTGGACTATATAAGGCAGGCAGGGACCCCTCCAAACTCACGCAATATCATACGATAGCTAATACAAACCAACAGACCACAGGATTAGGGTATTACGTCATACTGATGGCCTGAACCTATCTAACTCGTGTGTCTCTATTGCCTTCTTGTTCTTGATCTCACGCTTCTCTACCGATCAATCTACCTTCGTGGGATACCCCTCGGAGGACTACCGACGATATTCTGTTGACAACACCACAGCTTCGTTGATCCACATGTGCTCGTACTCAAGTGCAGCCGCCGCCTAGGCCTAAGGGTCCAAGACATGGTGGTCATGTTCCAAGAGCAGCTACAGCAGCAGAGCCCCCACCACTACTAGTTCACTTTGACTTGAGGGGTATTAGTGCTGCCAAAGTTCGTGAGCTCAGGTTTGTTGACTTGGAGGTGTGGTGTCACTACGAGAGAGATCCCCAAGCTTCTGAAGGTTTCTACACACCACTGCACAAGGACTTCCTTACAGCTATGCAACGCTCAGTCTTTCGTCCTCACAGAGTCTGTCCACTTGAGGATATTGTTAGAGCAGGTGGTGAGGAGATCTGTCCCTACTTTACTTACTTGCCAGGTTTGGTAGACCTTTTGGGACTATCTGGGTCGTACATTGATGCTTGGGTTAGAGAGTTCTCTGATACACTTTGGGTACACCCTGACCATGAGTACATTCGGTTTACTTTCAGAGGCAACCCACCGAGGTATTATAGGGCCATGATCCTAGATAGGCTTAGACTTACAGAGTCCACTACCAGGTTACACAAGTTGTGCTACAACTCAACAAACCCATCGAGGTGTGCTCATGGTGGACTTCTTCCTGACATAACACACATGGCCGCTTGTTTCACGCCACCATTCAAAGATGGGTATCGAGGCACACCTGGCTGACTCACACCTATGTGCTATCTCTTGAATGACATGATGAGGAGGACCTTGCTACCTAGGACTAGATATAAGGAGGGTTTGATAAACCTCCAGCAGTGGCTTCTTGCACCATTGGTGTCTCAGTCAGAGTTTGACATAGTTGACTTGCTTATTTCAGAGATGGAGGACACCATTGCAGAGGGCATCAAGAACGCCGATAGCTTCCATATGCTCAATGGATCTCCTCCATGATTGCCAAGTCTTGTCGTCTAGCACATGCAGCTGAGATGGATAGGTCACCCATATAGTTTGCCGTTTACCAGATGACCTTAGTTATAGATGGACATCATGTGAGCAGGACACCGACCCAACAACATCGTAGACCAGTGGTTCTTGAGACAGAGACTAAGCAGGACAAGGCCATCTGGGCCACTATAGAGGCTGAGCTTGAGCAGCTAGAGGCTCAGCCAAAAAACTCCTCCGATAGCTCAGACAAGGACTACCGGCCGATTCCACCCATGCCCCCATAGGCACATGACAAAGAGGCCGGTAGCTCTAGTTTAGTAGCTCCTCAGCAGACAGATCTAGCTCTACTTGCTATACTCGATAGGATGCAGCAAGCATAGCAGAGCCAAGCGGATGCACAGGCAGTAGCCAATGCTCAGATGCAGCTACGACATGACCAACTCTAGCAGTAGCAGCAGACACTTCAGTAGCAGTTACTTGGTTTCATGGAGCACATCGTTCAGTTCACTAGTGCTCCTGCATATCGGCCAATAGTACAGCAGCTTGTTCCTACAGTGACTACTACTCCTACAGTGACTCTAGCTTTACAGTCCAATGGACTTTAGAGTCAGACTCAGTAGCTGCTAGCATAGTTTGCCTCGCCCTCCATCTAGATCTCTCAGTGGTTTCCTTCTCTAGGGATAGGGTAGGCTTAGGATTTCACTCCGATTGTCATAGGTTTCACTCCTACTTAGTTGGAGGCCGTGCTTGTGACAGAGACCCCAGTTTCATGGAGTTTGGGTGCCACCTTTAGTGAGCTTATAGGGCAGCCCACACCTCCAGAGTTCAGAGCATCTCTACCTACCTCAGCAGCTCTAGTTACAAAGATGATTCCGTTGTTAGAGCCATAGCTCGTGAGTCAGCCACCTCCGATTGTCACTACTACCCTTGAGGCTACATTGGTAGAGACAGCTTCTGAGCCACAGGGTCAGGCCACTGTCTTAGCTTCTGAGTCTCAGTCGGCCAACCTAGCTACCGAGCAGACCCAGACCGCTTCACCTACACTTCCAGCTACTGAGGGTCAGAGTGAGTCTGCTCTAGGGGGTTCGACAGCTTAGAGTTTAGTCCGATGATGATGCGACCTAGTTTGAGCTAACCCCATGTGTCTCCGCACCGAACTCGTCTGGTCGTGTCCCGCCGACCGACCCTTATGTTTTGGTGCTTGACACCAAAGGGGGAGAGGGAGTGAGTATGTTAGACTTAGGGGGAGTGTGTGAGATGGACTCGTTCTTTTGTGTGTGGTACTTCATGCATTCACGTCTACTTTTATGCATTGTATTATATGTGTGATTGCATGTTGTGACGGTTTATGTGACATGTGTGCTCTCTAATTTGATATATTTATATCATGTCACTTGGTTATGCTCATTTGCTTTGCTTTCACGTTATACTCCAATTCAAATGAGCTTTTATATTTTGCACTCATGCTTAATTCATATCTTTTGAGTACATGTTGTTGGTTTGGTTTGTATGAGCATGGCTAACCTCCTATGTTCTCATTGTCTAATTGCTTATATGACCAAGCATGTTGAAAACCTCACCCATCTCTTATACACATACTCGAGGTTATGTTGTCATCAATCACCAAAAAGGGGGAGATTGAAAGCATCTAGGCCTCTAGTGGGTTTCGGTGATTAATGACAATGTAAGATTATTGTGACTAACATGTGTTTTGCAGAAGCAATTTGAGTTAGGTCACGATAATGGTGATTGATTGGGCAATCATGGCTTTCATGGCCCTATTGATGGAAATCATTTCAGTTTCAAAGGATGGATGACAAGGTTAAGGATGGACTAGTTCTAAGTGTCGATTGGTGTTGGAGAGACACTTAGAGTAGTTTAGGGCTTTGTTTTTGCTTTGGTTGTACTATTAAAGGGGGTATAAACTAGTAGCCTGACCTAGGTGAGTCTAATGATTTAGGTGTGGTGCACACTTGTCAAACCTAGCACTAGGTAGCTCTAAGAAGACCCAAGAATCAGTTAGAGATGGTCCTATTCATAGAGTGTTTGAATTAGAAGCGAAAACAGGGACAAGACGGGCGTCGGACCATGTTATTGCATGGTCATCAGACCAACCTACATGGGTCCAATGCCTACGTGGCGCATTTAGAGTGCAGCCCTAGCAGGAGGAACCATCGGACCCTACTGTATAGGGTCGTTAGACATGTCAAGGACACTGTTCCTGTGGGGGAAACGTTCAGCGCAGTGTTAGGCCCATGAATAGGAAGGCGTTGAACCACACTGTGCTCTAGGTGCAACGGTATCTAGAAACTACACCGAGAGGTATTTCTAGCGTCAGACTGAGCCGACGGTAGGGCATCGGACCCTACTATAGCAGACGTGGTCTCAACAGTCATTTTCTGACATAGTGTACATGATGTTCTATCTGTGAGGGTCAGACCCTAAGGTCATGGTCCGATGCCTCATAGAGTCCGGTCCGATGCTACGCAGACAGTGGGGATTTAGACCCTACGGTTATGTTTTTGAGTGGGGGTATATAAACTTCTCTTACTCGTTCAATTCCCCTCTCTTGCTCATTTGTTCAGTTGAGAATGACCTTTGGAGTGCAAGGGAGAGCAAGAGCCTAATGGAGAGCAAGAGCCTAATGGAGAGCAAGAGACCAAGATTAAGGACCTCATTAGTGCATAGGGAGTAGCAAGTGTGCATCCACCTTTCTCATTAGGCTTGTCTTAGTCAAGTGAGAGTTTGTGCTTGTTACTCTTAGTGATCGCCATCACCTAGATGGCTCGGTGGTGATTAGAAGCTTGGTGATCATCCGACGGA
This sequence comes from Miscanthus lutarioriparius, assembly GCA_904845875.1. Taxonomy (NCBI): domain Eukaryota; kingdom Viridiplantae; phylum Streptophyta; class Magnoliopsida; order Poales; family Poaceae; genus Miscanthus; species Miscanthus lutarioriparius. Next base: position 40,340,969 of record CAJGYO010000009.1, read on the forward strand.
GCCTGTGGATGACCCAAGTCATGGTGTGAGTGGTTGTGGGTGATTCACTGTGACGGAGTGTTGAAGAATCAGCCTATAGAGAGCACTTGATCCTTGAGCGGATCAAGGGGGAGCTACACCCTTGCACGGGTGCTCCAACGAGGACTAGTGGGGAGTGGGGACTCTCTGATACCTCAGAAAAACATCGCCACGTTCCTCTTCTTGTCTTTACCTTGAGCATTTAAATTTGAGCAATTCAATTCATGTTTTTACATTCTTAGAATTGCCATGCTAGAGTAGGATTGGAACCTAGTATGCAAAACTTTTGTGCGGTAGAACAATAGAAACACTTCTAGGCACAAGGGGATGAAATGGGCTAAGTGTAGGGCTTAATTATTGCAAGAAATTTAGAATTCGCCCAATTCACCATCCTCTTGGGCATATTGATCCTTTCAATTGGTATCGGAGCCTTGTGCTCCTTAACTTAGGCTTAACCGCCTTGAGCAAGATGTCCCACGGGGATGGACCCCCTCCTGTCTTTGAGGGAGATGATTTTTCTTATTGGAAAATTCACATGGAGGCGTACCTAGAGGCCTTTGCAAGGACGTCTTTAACCGTGTGTGGAACCACAAAGACGCCCATTCACTATGGTTAGACATTTGTGCGCTCCATGAGGGAACCAAGAGTGAGCGTGAGGAACGCTATCACCTTGTGATGAAAAAGCTTAATTCATTTGAAATGCTTCATAGTGAAAGTGCTAATGAAATGTGTTCATGCTTGAATGTTATTGTAGAGGAGGTCAATGGGCTTGGACTCATTCAAATGCAACCATCCGATGTTGTGAGAAAGATCTTGAGTGTCCTCCCAATTCACAAGTATGGGTATATTGTGATGGTGCTTCATCAAGGTGATCTTTCCACCGCTACGCCAACTCAAATATTGGGGAAGATCAATGCACATGAGATGTACATGCACATCACTCCACAAGATGGCTCTTCTTCCACCAAGAAGAAAGATTTGGCATTCAAGGCTAGCCAATAGAAGAGGGGCAAAGCAAAAGTTGATCATGATAGCTCAAGTGATGATGAGATTGATGATGCAAGCCTTGCTCTCATGGTGAGAAGAGCTACCAAGATGCTCAAGAAGCTAAACAAGAATGGTGTCAAATTTGATGGCAAGAAGAAGAAATTCTTCACTAGTAGTAGAAGGAAGTCCATCTCCAAAATGGATTGCTACAATTGTGGAGATCTTGGTCATCTAGCTCATCAATGCCCCAAACCCAAGAAAGACAAGTACAAGAAGTACAAGGGCAAGAAAAATGACTCAAGTGATGACGATGATGATGAGAAGAAGAACAAGTCATACAAGAACAAAGATGGCAAGAAGGATTTCACAAGAAGAAAAAGAATGGCAAGGCCTATATTGTTAGTGATTGGCTCACGAACATTGAATCATCAAGTGGCTCATCTGATGATGAAAGTGAAAATAAGAAGGAGAAGGTGGCCGCTCTTGTGATTGGTTCTTCACTATCTCCACCGACACCACCGTCATCGTCCTCGACACATCTATGCCTCATTTGTTCAGCTCTTGCCTATTTGTTTAGATGAGAATCACCTTTGAGTGCAAGGGACATCAAGAGCCTAGTGGGGTGATTGAGATTTGAGAATCCAAGATTAAGGACCTCATTAGTGCATAGGGAGTAGCAAGTGTGCATCCACCTTTCTCATTAGGCTTGTCTTGGTCATGTGATAGAACCGCCTAATTTATACAAGATCAAGTACAGCTATCCCCGTTAAACACGTTGACACGCGCATACTTTCACTTATATAAACCCGGTACTCCGCTGAGTGTCACGAAGGACCTTGGTAAATCAACATCATAACCAAGATCATAGGATTTAGCAAATGCACATCACATACACAGAGTTGTAGTGGAAATAATATTACAAATGGGTTCACAAATAATAGTACAAGTTTAGGTTTCAAAATCGGTTAAGGAAAACAACATAGCTTTCAAACGATTACATTAATATAAGTTTCAAATACATTGCTAGCATAAGTGACCTCCTTTGATAAAAGCATATAGATGAGAAACAAATATAGAGTCACCGAGCCCACCGGCGGTTAGCCACCATCTTCAGCAGGCCGAGAACTTCACCTGCAACATGGTGGGATAAACCCTGAGTACTCGAATGTACTTAGCTAGACTTACCCATCATAAACTAGAAATAAAGTGACACCAAGGAGTATGCAAGGCTTTATAGGTGGAGCTAGCTTGACAAAATTTTGCATAAAAGCCACTAGTTGAGCTATATATTTTATAATTCAGTAACCAAGTTAATTATAGCTATTCATCTCTAGATTAGCAACTAACCTGTGCCAAGCATGTGGAATATCATTGAGTAACATGCAATAGTAACCATAGCTGGTGTAACATTTCCATATTCATCATAACCATCAAATTCCATCAATTAATGCTATGTTGCCGCTGCTTAGTCAAGTTTTCACTATCCGGGAGAGACGGCGACTCGAATTGATTCCAACCAGCTGGGGAGTTATTCCTAACACAAACCCAGACATACCTGCGCTAAGGTAGTCTTAGGTCACCTTTGGTACAACTCGAATGCGATCCACGGGTCCGATCGATGGTCGCACCTCGGGGATACTACCGGTCTGCCAGAAGTTCGAGGCATGGCACGCCTTGGACTCACGCCACTAGCTCACACATCTTATCGCCTCCGGTGCGCACCTTCACTTACCGGGTCCCGGCCTAAGTTGATCTAGTCTGCTTTGCAGTCGGAATGACTTATCCGGCCAACTAAGTGCTAGGCATGCGTTCAACATGACATGATGATGTACAGTGAATCGGTCCTTAACCGACACAGATGGGGATAAATAGGCACCAAGACCTCGATGCCTTGTTACTTCTCTATCACAATCCCGCCCGGTCTCCTTTTATTCATCAACACATTATTATTTCCACGATAGCAAATATAGCCAATCGTGCTTTGGTATCCACCTATATCTCATAGGTGATAGAAAATCACCCGACTTCTACCGGCCCAAGCATTGCTAAGCATACATTCAATCCTGGACCTACATAGGATTCAAGGTATGTTTCTGGATAAGGTAGTTCTATGCATCAAGTGGTTCCAATCAACTCTTATAACCTAATGCATCAAACATAAAGGACTCAAGTGATATTTATAAAAACATAGGAGACTTAGAATGCTCTGGGGCTTATTGTTTGTTAGACGACACTCGCTTGGCGAGCATCTCCTATTCAGGCATGTACTCTAGGGGTCCTTCCATCTTCGAGATAGGTCCACCAATACCGTCTTCTGGTTCGACTCCATCTTCACGTCCTTCATGTGGTGCATCTAGCGTACCTAGATGAGATGCAACAATGCAAGTGCATTAATTTGAAGAATGGCAATATGAGATGCCTCACATAAAGTATTCAAGATGAGCACAAGGTTACACCGAACATATATAAGCACTCCACATTACTTAATTAAACATCCCGCAACCTATCATGCTAGGATAGCAAGGAAGGTAGCACTAAGCATGACACAAGTTTCACAAGGTTTTAGGTATATTAACTTAACACCATCAAAGGCATGAGCCACACTTAGCAACACACAAGCAAAGCAAGGTGAAGCAAACAATTTTAGGTACAAACACAGATTCCGAACAACAGCACCATAGTCACTTGTTTTAATCATACCCAGAGTTCTAGGCAGGCAAAAAGTGTGATTCAATACTTTATGGAAAGGTAATGAAATTATCTAAAACTTTGTTATTACCACCAAAAGCTGATTCAACAAATAACAAGGTCAAAATACATCATGAAGCAGAGCTTATAAAACTAAGGACATAAAGCTAATATTAACTTCAAAAATGCATAACTGGAGTTCTAGACATTCAGCAAACATGATTCTTAACTTTATGGAAAGCTTATTTAGTTATATATAACTTTCTCATATCATTTTAAGATGATTCTATAGCTAATAAGGTCAAACAACACCAAGAACTCTGGGTATAACTGGAGTTCTAGACCACCAAAAGGGGTGTTCTCTAGCATTTTGTAAAGCTTAGGAAAAGCACTACATCTCTCCTATTATAACCAATCATTATTCCATGTTTAAATGAGCCAAACAATATAATCATTCAGATCTATCCAGAGGACATGCAAAACCTGACAACAAACTTGTAAAATCTATAACTCCTAAACCATTAGGTCTAAAATCATGAAATTTTAGGACAAGGAAGATAAGAAAATTATCTACAACTTTGGTATTCACCCCACTTACAGAAAACATCATTTGGTCCATGAATTTATCATCACAGTAGAAAATGCACATGCATCCATTTCAGAATGTAACAATTTGATGTTTCACTTGTTTTGCTAACAAAGAGCGTGCACACATGAGTCATTCAAGAACTTCAACGACCACTAACATACTTAGCAACACTTTATTGAACACCAATCACTTAAAGCATCACCAACTACAATTACAAGCTTTATCTACCATTATGCTTTTAGTAATCCTTTCTCCTAATAAGCATATATATAATTTTAGTGATATATGAGAACAACTAGTTTTGGGCTGAGATTTTTATGAGTGGTAGATGTTATCAAAACATGGATACTATACAAATTCCACATGCTCAGGTTTTATAATTTAATTACTATGAAAAAGACAAATTGCTATTATAAGAAAACATGTAAAAGCAAGATAAATCTAAAAATCATCATTTTCTATAAACATATAGCCATATTATGGTTTCTTAGGTCACAATATCACCATGCAAGGGCAAGGGAACCACATTTCACATTTTTACATATATAAATTATTTATAAACCATTTAAAACCATTTATCAAGCATTAATCAAGTTAAATCAATAACTCAACCATACTGCATCTAATGAACATGAAATTTTTACCACAACACGTATAGTATAAGTAGCCTACCATAAAACTTTTATAGCAATTGGAGCACCACAACTTTAGGTATGAGAATAACAAGCAATACAAGTTAAAATTGCCTATTTAACAAGATTAAATCAAAACATTATAAAAACAATACACAACTAGCATGTTTAATATTTTTATTAGCTAGAGCATGTCATCAGAAGATTAACACAACTAGAACTACCATTTTTGGACTTCTGTAACTCAAGAGATGCATCCGACAACTCAAAAGTATTTTTAAAAGCACTTTGTAAGAATAAATAAAAACAGTAGAAACTTTCTACTAACACATATCATATTATGACTCTACTGCATATATCTACTCTCAAGGATTCCAAAAAGTTTTTATTTGCTATTTTATGATTTTTCTATGATTTATTATGATTTTCCAAAGTTTCATCCATAAAAGAAAAACATATTTGCACCGAGGACACCGAACTTTCACCAAAACAGATTCCAACGAACAGGTCCTTTTAGGCACTATTCACATGAGTCACAAACTTTGTAGATAGGCCCTTCCCTTTCATCGAATTCTTGCACGAGGTCCTTCTCGCGACTTGGAGCAGAGGAGGTGGCTCGAGCTCACGGTTTCGGCCAAAGGAGGTCAAGCCGGCGGTCGGGGAGTGGCGGTGGAGCATCCTAGGGACTACGCGCACCCATAGGGCTACTCATCCTTGCCAGAGACGGCCCAAGGCGGCCCGGCCATGTGCGTCGGTGGCGCTCCAGTGACGATTACATTGGGCGAGCGTGCATGAGAGATGGAGCACGATGAGGCGAAGGCGGTGATGGAGGTGGAGGTCCGTGAGGCACTCGGGGGTGGAGGAATGACGATAGCCATGGAGCTTGGTCGCCGGCGGCCATGGCGAGCACGTCCGCGAGCAGTAGTAGCGCGAGAGGAAGAGGAGAGCAGGTAAGGGAGGAGTGGGAAGCGTGTGAGAGCGGCTCGGCATCCCCTTCACGTGAGGAGACAGTAGGGGCACACGGCAAGGAAGTGCAAACGCTTAGCTCGGGCATGGAGGCCACGTCCCGAACACACATCACCCATTAGGGCATTTTACCGAGTAGTAGCAGTCAACGACGTGGGTAAGGTGGGCATCATTTTTGGGCTAGCTATGGGGCTATTTGGACCTTGGGCCCAAAAGCAAAGTTGCAGCCCACCTGATGATCTACAAAACTCATTAAGGGTGCCTAGCCATTAGAGATCTCCATTAGCAGCTAATTAAGCTCTAATTTGATAGTGTCAACGACTTAACGAAGGTTAAGCCTTGCCCTACTTGAGCTCGAATTACTTGGTCAAAACATGGACAAATTTGATCCAACTTTTTGTATGTCCTTCTCCAAGATGTAAAATCCAACTTTTATTTTGGGATCAAGTCAAGTTGCTTAACGAAAACATGAGAACGCAACATGCCAACTATCCTTGCCACTAATCTCAGACTTAGAATATTTTCCAAGGCTGAAAACAACAGCTGATTCAAACTTGAGACCACTGTTTGAGCCACTTAGGAGTTGAATCAGGTCTTGGTTCAAACATAAAGTTTGTTGTACTCCACTCAAACTTCAACTTTTATTAAAGGTCAAACTTCATATCTGATACAGAAACCATTGCTTCATCTTGGTCAAAGCATCACCTCGTTAAACCCTGATTAGGGTTTTCGACCAATTGAGGCATTTTCTTGACATTTGCTCAACACGAACCCTTCATGACTTTTGTTGTAGAGTTCAATTAGAGTCATTTGGGAAAGGTAGCAAGGTTTTGTTGACATCTTATATTCCCATTTACTTAATAAAGCAATTCAATCAAGGTTATAACTTATCATTTCATGTGACTTCTTGGCTCCAAACTTCACAAAACTTTTCCACTAGTCAAGATGGATGCATGTTGATGAAATAAGCATGTTTAACATTACTCATGTCTAATCTTAACCAGGGTCCATATATAAGCAAAGTGTGTTGTCCGAGTCTAAGTTGGGGCTCATTTTCATAGGGTTGACCTCAATACCTTCATCATCACTTCAAAATTATGAACTAGAGATCATGATCATTGCTTGACATAGTTTACTTAAGTCCAATTTGGCTGCTTAACTCATGACTAACACCCAGGGTGTTGTAGGTCAAGTGAGAGTTTGTGCTTGTTACTCTTCGTGATCGCCATCACCTAGATGGCTCGGTGGTGATTGGAAGCTTGTTGATCATTAGGCGGAGCCTATAGATGACCCAAGTCATCTTGTGAGCAGTTGTGGACGATTCACCATGATGGAGTGTCAAAGAATCGGCCCATAGAGAGCACTTTTCCTTGCGCGGACAAGGAGGAGCTACACCCTTGCGCGGGTGCTCCAACGAGGACTAGTGGGGAGTGGCGACTCTCTGATACCTTAGAAAAACATTGTCGTGTTCCTCTACCTCTCTTTACTTTGAGCATTTACATTTGAGCAATTCAATTCTTGTCTTTACATTCTTAGAATTGCCATGCTAGAATAGGATTGGAACCTAGGGTGCAAAACTTTTGTGTGGTAGAACAATAAAAATACTTTTAGGCACAAGGGGGTGAAATGGGCTAAGTGTAGGACTTAATTATTGCAAGAAATTTAGAATTAGCCCAATTCACCCCCCCTCTTGGGCATCTTAATCCTTTCAGTTCCTATTGCTGCTCCAACAGAACAGACTATGGACCACAGCCCGCATACACCTATGTGGTTGAAAAAACAATTACTTTTGTGCAATATGTGAGAGGAACCTAGAGATTGCAACACAGCTGTTTATTGAATGTCCTTTTTTGTGAAGCATTTGGGAAATAGTTGAGGAATGGAGCGAATGCCAAAATTTGAACCCCCAATGGGAAACAGAGAGTGATATGGAAGACTAGTTCTATCATATCCTCACCCTCTGGTGCCTCTAGAAGCAAAGAAACACAGTGATCTTTGCAGACTTAAGGATGACAACACAAACACTACTCTCAAAGATAAAGGACACGTGCTCCACCTGGTCCTTCACGGGGGGTGTACTACCCAAGATCTTCACATCACTATTGATTCAAAAAACCCCTTCACTGCTAGATTTTGAACCGATAGTGGCATACCGACAGTGATGGGGGTTGACATCACTGTCGGTTTCTAAAAACCAACACTGATCTACAGGCAAGAGTGTCGGTTCCTGGCTCCACCTAATAGTGTCCAGTTGAACAACATTGTCGGTTTGTAGCCCCAACCAACAGTGATGGTCAAAGCAACACTATCGGCTGGTGGCTCAAGCTAGCAGTGTTGAGCAAGCCTACACTATCGGTTGGTGTCTCAAGCCGGCAGTGTTGAGCAAGCCAACACTATTGGTTGATGGCTCAAGCCGGCTGTGTTGGCTTCAACAACACTGCTAGCTTGTATGTCCAGCCGACAGTGATGGCTCGACCAACTCTGTTGGCTCATGCCATGAGCCGGTAGTGCCCTCTTTACCATCATGGTAGGTTTTGTGCTAACAGGAGTGTCTCTTTTTTGCATTTTATTGTTTTATAATTTATTTTTATTTTTTTTTGTGGAATCGGGTTTCGCTTTATATTCGCTACGTAGACGACAGGTCCATCAACATTAAACATTACAAATGTTATGGTTACAGTTCAAATGTACTTATCAAGATCTCGATCCCTCAAAATAAAAAAGAAATTACAATAGTATAGCGAGCCGCTCTATCTTGTACTACTCCTTGTACTTCATAGACTGGGCAATGGAGAATGTTCTGTTAAATTCCAAGCACTCAGATAGGATGAAGGCTGCTAGCTCCGATGACAGTGCTAAGACCTCCATGTCTAATAGCCTTTGGTGTTTAAATTTCTTGCGCTGTCATTCAATAAAGATGATATCGAAAGGCACAAATGTACGTGATAATAGTAGATTGTTTTGTTGAATTAACAGATATAAATGAAATGGGGATTATACACACCAAAGCATCTACGTGATCCGATTTCATGCCGAGGTAGCGAAGCATTGCCCACTGTTGGTATTTCATAACGCATATAGAAATAATCTATAAGCACACGAAATTACCATTGTACCATTTCACCCGAAAGTATTCAGGGTATCATATTTTCCATAGGGAATGGAGGTACTCTTCTAGCTAATTCGTCCAAGGACAACACCAAGGTAGAGTTGGTAAAGGTTGAAATGGATTCCTATGGTTATAGGGTCTATGGATAGATAAACTCTACTTCTACTTGCTTATTTCGGGCACTGGTGAATACTTGGTCTTCCAAGAATTGCCAACCTATAGCTCTTCGTCAAACCTGAATGTTGGGGATTATAAGGGACGGATAGGGCTATCACCACCTGCCGCCTACCCCTCAACCATGGGGAACGAGGCAAACGAAGGTAGCCTTTAGCCTAGACACCACGTCTATACTATCAACTACTACTCTAGTGTGCTGGCAAGGGTTATCCGTTTTATCAAGGCCCTTCTACTAGAGCATCTGCTACGGGGACAGACGATGAACCTGCAAACAAATAAGAGCACGTTTAACTAATCAAAGACTTTTTACCATAGAAAACACGAACAATCACTTAGCGGGAGAACCCGTTGAGGCACGTGTGTTCGTTGAGACACAAGCTTGGGAAGACACCAACAAGCCCGGTGCTTCCCCGTACTCTCACTCACATCTCTCTCTATCCAAGTCTACAAGTTATCTAGGGCCTAAGCCCTTGGAATGATGCTCAAGTGAGGTGCTCTTTGCCTTGTGTGTGTGAAATAAGGAGGGGGTGGCCTCCTTTTATAGGTGGAGAGGAGGAATGGAGGCCGCTCAATGTGCCATGTCAGCGATCCATGTGCCTCTTCACCATAGCCCTTTGATCAAACCGTCATAGGATGGATGGTTGAGATGGAGTGGAGTTGTGCTTCCTTGCATGCCTTCCTATCTTGAGCAAACCACCATCCTCCATGCGAAGTCTTCTGCAAAGCACATGCAATCGACGTTTGGAGAGGTGGTACGAGCCATCTGACCAAAGTTCAGGCCGAATGGAGCCAATGGGGGGGGTCAGCCAACCCCTGGGGTCGGCCACCCCCCAACCGAGGCCAAATTGGCCCATCTTCGGTGGGTGACCTCCTTTGGGCTTCTAGAGTGGGCCTATGTAGTGGTTTCACGGAGATAAGGTGATTTGCTTTGGGTTTGTCCATATTCTCCTCTCTTCTGGGTCCTGTTTTGCCTAGTTGTGGGCCCCTCCCCCTTGGCCTCATGTCGGGTGTCTATAATGTTGTATTTCGTGTATATTTTAGGTCAATTTTTGTACAATCCTGACATGTCCTCCTGTAAATGAATAATCACCAAAACTCATGGAATTGATTAGTTATAAGTCCTAATTCTAAGTTTGGTGTTTATTTTAGCAGTTTTTTATATGAAAGTTGGCGGTTAGAAATTCAAGTTAAGGACTGCCAACATGCTCTCTCACACTTAGCCCTTTGCTCGTCCTCGTGCAAAACTTTAGAGATAAAAGTAATCATGAGCATAACATCCTAAGATATATGACTTACATAAAAGTTATTCCAACACATTCCTTACACAAGTGGGATTTGTGGTGTTGGCTAACATGTTACCTTCGGTTGTTGAAAAAGCGGAACAGTTCTTGAAACAAAGTCACCTTCCTGATTTCACATCTTAGCAACTTGGAGTTTTTGGAAGTTTTTCTCAAAAAAAGCATAGTTCACTTTATACTCCTCAAATGGCACTCTCAAATCACTCAATGGTGTATCAATCCTTACCAAGGCATAGCAATGTTTTGCCTTCTTTTGTTTCCTCCTACTTCTAAAAAGGTTTATATGGAGCTTTAGGTAGGGGTAAACAATATAGCATACTTGTATTGCATATGTTGTAAAGTCAAATCGAGGATCCAAGGAGAGAAATGTCATACTCTTAGATCAAGATGTGCATGTGTGTGAAAAAAGGTAAACTAAAACTGTACTCTTCTGTAGATATGATCTCTTAACTTATTATTTTGAAACATGGCTATCCTTCTTTCTTCTTCTTTTTTCAATACATGAGCCTTCATGTGCTCATCATTTTTTATTTTTTATTTTTTTATTTTGTACTTGGACCTTCATGTGTCCATATTTTTTTAACTTTTTGCATAGCCCATGTTTCTTCTTTTAAACCACATACTTAGAGGGACCATTATCTTTTTAGAACATGGAGTATTTGCTTAATAGACAATTTTTTGTCTACTCCCAGTGTAGGAGTAGAATCTTTGGTGGATGGAGGCATGTTTTTGCATACTCCCAGTGTAGGAGCAGCATATATATGGGTGTACGTGATCTTGATCTTGAGAGCATGATAAATCTCTCAACAAGGGTCACAAAGACTTGACCAAACTCAATACAATAATAAGCAGCTTGTGTGGAAGGCTTGAAACTTGCAATATATCATATTTGGCTTTGGTAGGAATTGCTCACCAATTGAGGAATATGTGATACTATGGTATTATTTTTTTATCAAAACAAATTCTCCAAGTGCTTCGAATAGAAATGGTAGGATTTCTAAGTCAGAACTATATCACACTTCACAACAACTTAGTCAACATGATTGCCCTATTAGAATATTTTCCCACAAGCATAAGTGTATGTATATGGAACAGACTTTATGCCAGCTTCTATCTTAACACATGTTATGAACATGTCACTTTTCAAATTTTAAAACAATGTGTGGTTTGTATAATTGCATAGGGCATTATTGATCATGAGGAGATAGCGGGGATAAATTGAGTTTAGTTTTTGTGATCAAGATTCTTGTATCTTCAAACTTAAGGTTTTTGTAGGGATTTGAGGGTAGTGTTGCACAAACCATTGTTGAAGAGGAAGGAGTTAAGGGGGATCAGAGACGGCTTGGCTGAACTAGAAGTTCAGCCAATCCTCCTTGAAACTTTCTGTCTTGTCTTTCATGTGTGATGGATCGTCTGATCGTTGTGCAACGTGTTGGTGAGAGATCTTGAATGTGTGTTCATTATGCATGAGAAATCTCCCCCACACTTGTTCTTGTACATGTTTCTTTGACAAAGAAAAACAAAAGTGAAAACAAACAAGGGCCCCACCAGTTGAAACACTGGGGAGCCTTAATTTTATTATCATTATTATTAGTTCTATTTTTTGTTATTTATTACTACTACTACTATTATTATTATTATTATAAATTTTAAGTTGAAATATTTATTTTATTTTATTTTATTTTATTTTTATGTGTTCACCTGACTTTTTATCATTTAGCATAAACAAAGCTAAGGTAAAGTTTGCAAAAATAAACATAGCCTTGTTTTATCTCATTACTTCTATTGTTTATGAAAGTAATACTCAAAGTTCATTAATCAAATTTCAACACCATGTCAAATTCTGATTAAAGAAAGCTATTTTAACCTAAGCACCTTGCTTAATTTAAAAAGCCTATGGATGTACTCATGAATACACCCAAACCAGAGTATAAACAACATAAACAAAGGAAGCATGAATTTGTATCAGCAAGTTAATTCTTATGGAGACAGATATAAGTAAGGGAGTTGGTGAATATTTTGTTTTATAATAATCATTTTTATAGCAAGGTAGAGCTAACATCATCATCTCTTTTTAAAACAAGATGATCTTTGGTGTGTATGAAACCCTAGACTCTTACCATTTTCCCCCACACTTGGACTTTTGTGTAAAAGTTAAGTGTGCAATATTTGGGGGTCCCATTTCGATTGTGTTTTATTACCAAAGAACATCAAGGTGTATAGTTGATGTTGGTCCCATGTTCTCAAGCATCATATGTAGGAGCACGTGCCACTAAGCAAGATGTCCATGGCACAGGAGTTTTCATTCCTAAGGGATTTATCGTGTAGGATTAATGTTGGATTTCGACCATTTTTTACAACAACGTTTGGATGGCCGGAGGGACATTACTTGGGTTCGAGCGAGGGTGATGGTGAAACGAATGGGGTTACGAACTTCACCTCCTCGAATGGATCATTGTTGGGATGATGCTCCGCCATTGGGATATCTGAGTGAGTGGCAGAAGCAATTTTCCCAAACTCTTCGTTAAGGCTCCCATGGAAAGATTCTTCTTGAAAAAGTATTTTGGAAGGGTAGCCTAGAAGAAGATCAAAATCGAGGATGGCATAGATGTGGAGGTCTAGGTGAACCTTGGTTTCATTTATTATGATTGACACAGCCTTGGCAATCCCACAACACTCGAAGATGAGTCCTGACGAACTTTTGAAGAGCTTGTTGGTTGGGACTAGTTGGCTTTTGCCCAAAAGGGTTTCCGCAAGGAATTCTGACATGATATTAGTCTCAACCGTGGGGCTGTGCAGGGCTTCTACTGTAGTTCCACTTAATGAAGAAGGGATGGTCATGGAAGGTGAAAGAATCTGAATTGCTTCAGAAGAACGTTTCACTTCCAACAACCATTCCTTTGATGGCTCTATTATAGGGGAAACTTCCTTAGCAGGACATGTAAGCTTTTTATGCCCAAAATATTTGAGGTATTGTCAAAATCCTTGAATTCGATAGGGAACTCTGAAGGATGAATTAATCTTTCCTTCGGTGTTCGTGGTTTGGGTGAGGGCTCATGAGTTGAATCTAAGGATGGTATAGGTTTGGATTCAGCTAATGAGGACTCCTCAACACTCGACATGACTTTTGCCTGGAGGGTTCTAGTCTCATGACGGGGGAAGTGTAGCTTTCTAGGAAGTTTTCAAGGTATTTCACTTGTTTTGTCATGGGTTTGTGTGTAAACCGGCCTCCGACAGTCGCGTCTAGGCATAGGTCAGCATTTATGTCAGTACCCAAACAAAAGAGTCAAAGCAATATGATGTTGGGTAAAGACAAATCTGGGCCGGCGTGTATTAACGCTGAAAACTTGGCCTAGGCTGCACCTGTAGACTCCTTGTACTGTTCAAAGTCGAGGATTGCCCTTGGTAGAGAGTTGATACGGGACATAGGGAAGAATGCAAGGTGAAACTTGTCTTTAAGTTCATCCTAGTCCCCATTCTTAATTTCCACAGCATGTGTGTACCATTGCTTTGCCTTCACCATGAGAGAGAAGGAAAACAATTTCCACTTAAGTGTTTCCTGTGTCATGCCTAAGATGCTCAGGCATGAACACATCTCCTCGAACTCATGCAGGTGATGGCAGGGGTTTTCATTATAGTGCCCTAAGATTGGTTGTGCCCAAACTATGGCTATTAAGCCAGGGCGGAGTTCACAGCTGGATGAAAAGTTTGGTTTTGGTGGTGGCTTAGAGAACTCGCCCTTTGAGGCTGACCGATATGGGATAGAAATGGTTTTCATGGTGAATTTTTTTGTGTTTTTTTTATATAAAAAAGAAAAGATACAGAGATGAGGACGAACTAGATTGGAAGAAAATATGACAACCGTTCCCCGGCAACGGCACCAGAAATGCTTGTTGGTATTTCTTAACGCTTACAGAAATAATCCGCATGAGCACAGAATTACCGTTGTAGCATTTCACCCGAAAGTATTCAGGGTATCATATTTTTCACAGGGAATGGATGTACTCTTCTAGCTAATTCATCTAAGGATAACACCAAGGTAGAGTTGGTAAAGGTTGAAATGGATTCCTATGGTTATAGGGTCTATGGATAGATAAACTCTACTTCTACTTGCTTACTTTGGGCACTAGTGAATACTTGGTCTACCGAGAATTGGCAGCCTATAGCTCTACGTTGAACCCAAATGTGGGGGATTACAAGGGACGGATAGGGCTATCACCACTTGCCACCTACCCCTCAACCGTGGGGAACGAGGCAAACGAAGGTAGCCTCTAGCCTATTCACCATGTCTATACTATCAATTACTACTCTAGTGTGGCGGCAAGGGTTATCCATCTTTATCAAGGCCCTTCTACTAGAGCATCCGCCACGGGGACAGACAATGAACCTATAAACAAATAAGAGTAAGTTTAACTAATCAAAGACTTTTTACCATAGAAAACACGAATACTCACTTAGTGGGAGAACCTGTGGAGGCATGTGTGTTCATCGAGATACAAGCTCGGGAAGACACCAACAAGCCTGGTGCTTCCCCGTACTCTCACTCACATCTCTCTCTATCCAAGTCTACAAGCTATCTAGGGCCTAAGCCTTTGGAATGATGCTCAAGTGAGGTGCTCTTTGCCTTGTGTGTGTGTGTGAAATGAGGAGGGGGTGGCCTCGTTTTATAGGTGGAGAGGAGGAATGGAGGCCGCTCAATGTGCCATATCAGCGATCCGTGTGCCTCTTCACCATAGTCCTTGGATGAAACCATCATAGGATGGATGGTGGAGATGGAGTAGAGTTGTGCTTCCTTGCATGCCTTCCTATCTTGAGCAAACCGCCATCCTTCATGTGAAGTCTTCTACGAAGCACATGCAACCAACGTTTGGAGAGGCGGTATGAGCCAGGTGACCAAAGTTCAGGCCAAACGGTGCTAGTGGGGGGGGGGGGTCAGCCAACCCCTAGGGTTGGCCGCCCCCAACCGAGGCCAAATTGGCCCATCTTCGGTGGGTGACCTCCTTTGGCTTCTAGAGTGGGCCTATGTAGTGCTTTCACGGAGATAAGGTGATTTGCTTTGGGTTTGTCCATATTATCCTCTCTTTTAGGTCCTATTTTGCATCATTATGGGCCCCCTCTGTGGGGATATAACCCCAGATACCCACAAGGTTGTACATGGGTCAAGCCGCTAGGGGAGGCCCAACCCGTAAGACTACGCCGCGCAGAGCAGAGCATAGGTCGATATGCCTCACAAGACTGCATGAAGATCCTTGGCGATCATGGATGATCTGTTCGGATATGCTAGATTCTGCATTCTCTATGATTCCTATCTTGTAAACCAATTAGGATAGAAACAACTAACCTGTAACCCTACCCCTCGAGCTATATATAGGCAGGTAGGGACCCCCTCATTTTCATCTAATCTCTGATAATACAAACTCCAAAGACACATGATGTAGGGTATTATATCAAGCTGATGGCCTGAACCTGCCTAATCGTTGTCTCTTGCGTTCTGCATCACCATCTGGTTCCCTCATGCGCACCTCTACCAATTCATCTACTACCGTGCGCATACCCCTTGGTAGACTGCCAAACATATTTTGTTGATAGTGGCATGCTAGGTAGGGGGTGTGCATGCTGAATCCATGGCAAGCCAGATGGTTTGCTTTTTGAGCTCCATAGCCCTTCTCAAGCCAGGCTAGATCTTCACGGTTGGATCCATGACCTGGGTCATTGGCCCAATGGCAACGGGCAGATCATGGAGGCAGTGCAGGATCACCCTGCACTAATCGTGCCAACACCTACAATGACATCTCTGATCCCAATGCCCCACCGCTAGGTTAGGAGATCCATTAGCAATGATGATCTAATCGCATCCATCGATCGGGTCATAGACCGCTTAGCAGAATGCCAGCTCCTCGTGGATTAGGTATTAGATCAATCTAGAGCGAGTGATGAATTTCCTACACTCCAAGATCACCAAGCTACCACAACCAAGCGACCTACTTGGCCACATCATTCAAGGTGGCCAGATTATGATCTGGTGATCATGGTCACGCTAGAGGGGCGCACGGCGTGGCGCCGACCACTTCCTACTACCGGCCTATGCTTGGCCGATTATGAGGCCCCATTGGAGAACCCACCGAAGCCCTATCCCTTTGGGTTGGAGGGTGCGGGATCCGCGTACCACAATGCCATCCACCACCTCTTCGCCAACCACATCGAGCATGACTACGTCACTGACCTCTACATGATTGATCCGACTAAGTCCAATCAGCCCACGCTCGTGGTCAATATGGTGGCCATTCACTAGCTTATAGACAACTCCCTCCACGATGTCCTAGAGGAGAGCCCTGGTGATTACTCTGAGGGCTCAACCAAGACTACATCAAGCTACCCTACTTTCCCTCTAGGGTTTGGGGGAATAATTTTCCACGTCAGCCACGACAGCACCATCAGGGACGGTGAAACCTCCGACGAGCACAATGCTCACTTGGCGAAGAACGCCATTGCCAACGTCGCTGAGATGTAGAGGCGGCCCGCTGGGGCGACATGGATGGACACTGCCCACCATGCCAGGGGCATAATCTAGAGGAGTTCGACATGGTGGGCGACCAGTCAGTCCACCAGACCCAAGCACCAATCTCGTTGTTGCTTTCAATGAGCTCGAGAAACTTCCCCAAACTCTAGATGTCGAGAAGGTCCAAGCACATATCATAGCAGCTCAAGTTCAGGTCAACAAGTTCCAAAACCCCGACCCATCTTATTTGACCATGTCGGCACGTAGCCACCGCTCCTGCCGCGATGGAGGAAGTCAACATCAAGGCGTCGAGCACCCTTAACACCAAGGTAGCGGACCTTATCTCTATAGGGAATCCAGGGGCAACTATGAAAGACATTCACACCAAGACGGATGCCCTCCATGCCCCTAGGGAGGCCGGGGCAGCAACCGCGATGCCAATCAAGAGGTCAATCAACCCCCACGCGACGCCCGTGAGCTCACCAATGCTAATTTCGACGCACAAGGTCGCATCAAGAACAACAAGTTTGCATGGTATGAGGTAGAGATGGAATGCTGACAGCAGTTCAATGAAGAGCATGGAACACCTGCTATACCCCGAGCACCACCCATCACCCCCGTTGCTGGCAATAGACTCCAACCCTTCATAGCGAGGCTCTGAGCCATCCGATGGCCTATGGGTTTCAAGATTGTCGGGGTGAACACCTACGATAGCAAAGAAAACCCTGCCCAGTGGCTAACTCTCTATGAGATCGCCATGAGAGTAGTGGGTGGAAGTGGAGATGTCATGGTAAACTACTTGCCTGTCATGCCCAACTAGTCTATGAACAACTGGATTCTTAGCCTATGGGAGAACTCCATCCGATCTTGGCATGACCTCAAAAAGGTCTTCACCGAGAACTACATGGCTAAATGCGAGCAGCTCAGCACCAAGTACGACTTGGAGAAGCTTCACCAAGCCTCCGGGGAGTCCTTGCATAACTTCATCAGGTGCTTCTCAGAGATGAGGAACTCTGTGCCCAACATCAACGACGCCGAGGCCATTGCCGCATTCACCAGAGGGCTACAACACGAACAGCTCCATGGGAAGCTATACCACAAGAGGCCCACGACCATCGGCGAACTGATACAAATTGCAATCTGCTATGCTGACGCTTAGGAAGCCGAATGGGTTGCTAGTCCTGATCGCCACTCACGCCATGATGACGATCGTCGCGAGGAGAGACGCTACGACGATCGTAACCACCGCCGCGACGATCGTGACCACCACCATGATGATCATGAACACCGCTAAGATGACCCTAAGCACCGGTGTGATGACCGCCCAGAGGGCTCAAGAGACAGACAAGGCCACCGCCGCCGGCCTGACAAGTCCATCAATGCCATCAATGCCCATGCTATGCCAACCTACGACACTAACTATGCCAAGCTCATGGACGATCTATGTGCTATCCACAAGGACGCCAAGCACACCATGGGGGAGTGCAGAGGCCTAAACAAAGTATTATGTGGTGAACTAGCAAAAAGCTAATGGTCCAATGATGACGAGACCGAAGATGGCCAAGGCAAAAATCGAGACAAGAGCAAGGGCCCTCCTTACCAAGACGCCACCAAGATTGTCGCCACTATCTTCAATGGGAGAGCCATCTCCGAGGACAAGTGTGAGTAGAAGCTTGTAGCTTGATGTGTCTTGTTGGTCACGCCATACGATGGTCCTATTGCTGATCCCAAGTACCTTGACTGGTCAGAGCATCCGATCACCTTCTCTAGGGTCGACTAGTGGTCGGACATCCCATATCTAGGGTGTTTCCTGCTCGTCCTGGATCCCATCATCAAGGATGTGCGCTTCTAGAAGGTCCTCATCGATGGAGGGAGCGCCCTCAACAATCTGTTCGCCGGGTCCCTAGAGGAGCTAGGGCTCAAGAAGGAAGATATCACCCCCATGGACTCTCAGTTCAAGGGAATCATTCCCGAAAAAGCATCCCTACCTCTAGGACATATTACATTGTTGATATAGTTCGGCATCGCAAAGTTTATGGCCATGCCACACTACATGTACCTGGTGCTGAAGATGCCGATGGAGCCAGGGGGTCCTCTCCATATGCGCTAACCTAGACATCGCCTACTCCTACGAAAAGAAAAGCTTCGCACTCATCGAGGCTACTGACATCTCCATCCGCATACAGGATTGCTTCATGACTTTGCAGCAAATTTCCCCAGAAGACCTAGAGATCCCAACCATGGAGGCCGCCCGAGCATCAACCAAGTCTAAGGAGGTGAAGGAAGTGGTCCTCATCCTCAGCGACCAGTCTAAGACTGCTCGGATCAGGGCCGACCTCGATCCCAAATAGGAAGATGCGCTCGTCAGCTTCCTAAGGGAGCATGTTGACGTGTTCATGTGGAAACCTATGGACTTGCCTGGCATGCCTCAGGAGCTGATCGAGCACTCCTTGAATGTCTTAGCGACCGCCAAGCTGATCAAGCAAAAGCTTTGACGATTCATACAGGGCAAAAAGGAGGCCATTAGGGTAGAAATAACCCGGCTCTTAGTTGCTAGTTTTATAAAAGAGGTGTATCATCTGGAGTGGTTAGCCAACTCGGTACTTGTATGAAAAAAGAATAAAGAATGGAGAATGTGCGTTGACTACACCGATCTCAACAAACACTACCCTAAATACTCCTTCGGCCTACCTCGCATTGATGAGGTCATAGATTCCATGGACGTCTGCGAGCTCCTATGCTTTTTAGATTGCTACTCTGGTTAGCACCAGATCATGCTAAAGGAAGAAGACCAGATCAAGACGTCATTCATCACGCCCTTCGGAGCCTACTGCTATACGACCATGTCCTACGGGCTCAAGAACATAGGTGCAACTTATCAAAGAGCCATCTAGCATTGCCTCAAGGACCAGATTAGGAAGAACATGAAGGCTTACATCGATGACATGGCGGTTAAGTCTAAGACTATCGACACCCTCATCGCTGACTATCGACGAAATATGTCCGCCAGTCTACCGAGGGGTATGCCCATGGTAGTTGATGAATCGGTGGAGGTGCGCGTGAGGGAATCGGATGGTGACACAGAACGCAAGAGGCAATGATTAGGTAGGTTTGGGCCATCAGCTTGGCATAATACCCTACGTCCTATGTCTTTGTGGTTTGTATTATTAGAGATTCAATGAAAACAAGGGGGTCCCTACCCACCTTATATAGCTTGGGGGGTAGGGTTACAAGTCGGTTGTTTCTATCCTGATCAGTTTACAAGATAGGAATTATAGAGATTGCAGATTCTAGCATATTCAAACAGATCATCCTTGATCACCAAGGATCTTCACACATTCTTGTGAGGCACGCCGACCTGTGTCATGCTCCGCGCGGCATAGTCTTGCAGGCTAGGCCTCCCCTAGAGGCTCGGCCCATGTACAACCCTTATGGATATCGGGGGTTATACCCCCATAGCTAGTCCCCTAGCTCCTTGTATCCACCGAGCAACACCATCTTGAGTTTTTTTGAGTAGTTCAGCCTGATGCCGGTCATTAGGAGCGAGCGTCTGGCAAGTTTAACTAGGAGCCAAGCTATTGAAACAAGCGTCTGAGCTATTGAACACGTTGTTTGAGCTGTTGAATATGGTGTCCGAGCTGTTGAAGCAGATGTCTGAACATTTCAACTGGGAACCGAGCTCGGACTCACATGAAGTCAAGGTTTGTCGATAGGATGTAAGGAGCTCAAGTAAAAAAATTTGAAGTCCCCATCTTAGATGAAGTGTGCCCACTTAGGTTCTAGGCAGCAAAGTTAGACGCTTAGCATCCCTGACTTAGTTAGCGCGGAGGAACTTAGTCCCTTAGGCAAAATTGACTCTTACAGCCAAAATAGGGATCTTGAACGACCACATTATACGACTTAGTCGCTTTGTAGAAGACCTAGTCCAGAGATAAGCACATTCACTGGTAGGTGAAGTGTGCCCACTTAGTTCTTGGGCCTGGCAAAGGTGAAGTAATCACGTGATGCCATGGTAAAAAGTAGTAGTCATCACGTGCTAACCCAGTCTCCAGCTTAACTGAAAACTTATCCCCAACATAGTTGAGAGAAGCAGCATGGGAATAAGTACATTCATCTCTAGATGATGTCTACACACGTAGTCCCCAAGCCTGCTGGAAGATTGTGAAGATATCTTGTAGCAGGGTCAGAGAAAGAAAATATCTTGAAGTAAATGTCTAAAAAAACTTCGTCGAAGCAACGTTTAGCGTTGAATTCCGTTTCATCGGCCCTCGTTTGACGCATTTTGACGCAGTGGCCCACCAGGCCCATTCGGTAGCCCAGCAGCGCGTGGAGATTTCAGGAGAGAACATGTAACACCCCTGGTGTTATGAGCTCGCTTAGCACTAAGATTAAGTCTAAGAGAACTTTGCAAAGCAGGTTCTCGGGTGTTAAAAATTTAACACACATGAGATGATAAACAAAACTTATGTGACTCATTTTTGTGGTCGGAAGAAATTCAATCAATATCGTAGGATAATTTACTTAGTGTGTAAAATGTTAATAGAAATCCTAACAGGAAGAACAAAGTAAGAGGTTTCATCGGTTGGCGTGAAAAATAATTTTTATACGCAAAAACAAAATATAGCTTGTATTTAGTACTTAAATGAAAATTGAAGTACAAGTTTAGTAGATAAAAATGCAACTTTTGTTTTGGTGAATAGATGTTGTTCAATAGTATTTTTGATAGCTCAAAAATCAAATCTGAAATTAAAATTAGATCTTTCCATTAAATCGGGAGGAAGTTGAACTTGTGATTTAAGTGCCATTTTTGGCAAACTATATTGAGCAAACTAATTAAATAGTGTTTAAATATTTTGTTCCTATGGTTTAGTATAAAGTATGGACTTTTGCATGGAGTATTTCTGGTTTGCAGTTAACAAGGTTTAGACCTCTTAAAAATTGTGACAAAAGTGCTAATGGTTGTTTAGTTCTAACTGAACCCTTGCCCTTTTCTAAGTCTGAAAAGGATAGTAGACAATGCTATTTTGGCATTGAAATTCTAACAAAAATGTTTAAACACTAGCTTCACGTTCTTGCACTATTGGTTGCCTCTAAGTGAGTACTTGGGCATGGTATAGGTTGTAGTGGTGTGGAGTGGCACGTGTTTTCTTAAAAATTTCCCAAAGTTCCTTAGAATGCGCTGTGACCATGTTGTTAGCGCTCCGTTCATGAACCAGCGCTCAGCGTGATGAACCCATGTTGGCACTTCTCTATCTCCCTCACTGGTCACCCTCTAGCCGTGCTTGTTGTATGGATCCAAAGCCCTTTGGGTATACTAGAGTTTTGACCTTTTGTTTTAATCTCAACCGAGCTCTAATGGGTTGATTTTTACGCTTTAAGATCTATGCATGACATCGCCTTGGGGTGCAGCGTCATGCGTTGGTGCACGCAATGTGCACACGTGCACCACATCATGCATGACATTGCTGTTGGCCATCTCATTGCCGCACCGTGCTACTCGTCAGGCCGAGCCAGCCGCGGCCACCCCATTGTCGGGCTGGCTGAGCTATGCCTAGGCCTCACGTGCACACAAGCACTCCGATGGTGATGCTGCTGCGCAGCCACACTGTGAGGCATTGTCATGATGCCATTATTGCTTGTCCCCGCTGCAGCCGCGTGCGTGCGCCACCATGACCGCTGAGCCACGCGCGGGGTCGAGCCGAGGCTGTGGCCATCATTGCCAAGCTTGTGTGGCAATCACCCTACCCTATGATTCACCTATCGTGGGCCTATGTCACTGTCCACCATGTCTGGGTCAACTGATCCTAGTCACAAGGTGACGGTGATGCCTCCCTGCTTTGCCCTGTCCCGCTAGCCAATGCCGATGAGCCCGCTCGGGCCCAGGTACTGTATTCGAGTGTTCCGCGTGTAGGCATGCCTTAATGGCTCTATCTGAGCACTAACCAACATGCCTCCTACCCCTCACTTGTGCGGCCATATCCCCACGCTATCGTGCCTCGTCGAGTCTTGGCCAGGCCACCTCAGCCATAGCCGCTCTAGGCCACCATCCGCCGCACCACTTCCCAAGCTTAAATGCGCGGACCATGGCAACCCACCTCAATTCAGTGCCTCTATAGCAAGGATTGGATGCCAGCTAGCAAACTGACCCACACCAAGGCACAGACAAGCCTTGTAGGTGGCCAATTTAGCGTTTTGATCATCGCCGGGCATGTACGCTGCCGTGACCTGGGATTTGGTGGATAGCAACGTCCTGAAGGTAAAAACCTTAATAGGTTGTGCCTCTGGGTTTGATTTGATTCCCTCAAGCTAGTGCTTTTGTCAGGTTGGTCGGAGTCCCCATCATGGGTGCGGTGATGCGCCGGTGCCACGCTCGGAGTGCTGCCACGCGGTGCGGGCGCACATGGCCAGACCACCTTAGCAATTTTTAGTTTTGACCGTCACCACAGCTCGGCCCTCAGTGAGTTTCTGATGCTTCCCCACCGTCTCTACCCCTCTGTTAGTGCCTTAGGTTGTCGGAATAGTCACGCCGCTGCCGTGGATAACCGCCCATCGCTGCAGCCCATGTCACTGCATCCCTAAGCCCCTACTGCCACCCAACCTTGCGTGTTTGGCCATAGATGGTGGTCGGCCCCTTACTTCTGTCGTAGAGGGCCTAGTTTGATCGGCGTAACTGCCCTATGCCAACGGCCGCCACGTCGTTGAGTGCGGGGATCCCTAGGGACCTCCCTGTGGTAAAGGTGGAAACAATTGAGGGTTTGTTTGCAAAGTCGCTGACTGTAGGAATAGTGTGCACGGTAGTTGTATTATTACCTAAAAGCTTGAGGGCTTTTTTAGAAAACCATCACCGTGCGCAGGTGCCCCCGGCCTTAGACCATTGAGACGTGCGCGCAGCCACGCCCGCGCTGGGCTGCTGGGCCAAATTGATAGCCACCGGCCCTTTTTCTTTTCCTAAAGCATTTTCTAATATAGTTTCTAAGGTAAACTTGTAAATTCAATATAAATTTGTGTAGTTGACAAAAAATTGTGAAACCAATTTTGTTAGGTTCCTAAAATTATGATATATTTGCTAGTATATTTTGTTCACATAGCTTCATAGTATTTTCAAGAGTAATCTAATTAGTTTGAAATGCTTAATACTGTAAAATATAAATTTGTAGGAATTATTGTGATAAATTAGTGATAGTGTTGGCTTTACAAATTTTACAGTAAATTCCTAACATTATTAAGTGCCCACTGTAATTTTTGTAGCTCCATAATAATTAGTTTGCTAAGGTAGCTAAATGAGCCCTAGTTCAAATATATATATTTAGTCAATAAAATGCCAAAACACCTTGGGATTGTAGAACTAAAATATTTTCCGAGAACGACGCCTAGCCTAGTATGTTAGTTATTAGAGCTATCTCGTTAGCTTGCAAGGCATAATCATATTCTTAGAGTTGCGGTTGCTGTTGATTAATTACGTCTCTGCGTTGCATCTACGTATATCATAATAGGAACAACGATGGATCGTAGAATCGACCGGAGTAGCAGAAAAGATGGTGCGTTGATGATCGTGTCGCCATGATGGAATCCTAATATTTGGTTAAATCTTACCTAGGCAAGCCCCGATGCATAACCCCTATTATTCTACACTTTATTTTATGCTTGTTCATTAAGTTTAAGGAGTTGAATGAAACCCACTTGCATATATATCCTTATCCTATGAGTCTTACTAGTATGGTAGGATCACGTAGATTGCTATGCTATAGGACTCTGGTGGAAGTCGAGTGATTACCTGTCACTCGTGAGAGATAGGAAAGATATTATTGTTGTTATTATCATATTACTATCATAGGGAATATACATGAATGATAATTGGAGACCAGGCGGGACTGTGCTTTGGGTTTGGATTTGGACTTGGCAACCGAGCGAGGCTCTGGTTGCACTTGTCGCACCTATGTCAATTGAGGATCATCCATTGCTGTGGATGGTAGTCAGGTCACAGACTTATTATCCTAAGCACATACTTGCTTATGGGAGTGGGAAGACTTGTTACTCTCTTGTCATGGGTTCCGACTCTTTTTGGACTAACTTTAGGGGTGGGTATTAGGTGGAGGTCTAAGCACCATACTGAGACCGGGTCTCAGATGTTGGGGGCTTGGAGTCCAAGTTTGGATAGGGACCTAGACCCCATGATAGGAGTGGAATGGGTTGGTCTTGTTTGTGCCTGGGGCATAAGCGAGGCGTGTGTTTCAGGATACCCAGCTAGGATACATTGATTCGTGAATCGTTGTTTCTTTTGAGATGGTACCGACTTGGCTATGGTCTAGCACCGTAGTAAGAACTAGAATATGAAAGATGATAAAATGGTCCTAATTGCTTACCACATGCTTGAAGGTAGCTTAGGTGCTTACTTAGAATGATTAGCGAATTAACTAAAAATAACTGCTAAAAACTTTGAACATAAGGATGCACAATTAGTAATGCTTCCTACAAATGCAATAAACCAGCAAGCCAAATAAGCCTTGCATATCCTTGGAGCCTTTTATTTTCCTCCTGTCGGATAAGTCTTGCTGAGTACAATTGAGTACTCAGGGTTTTATTCCCCCTATTGCAAGTGACAGGTGGATACTAGAGATGACTTTTGTGTGTGGAAACCTCCTGGTGGTCTCCGAGGATTCCTTTCATGCTGCAATCGTAGTGTTTGCTTATAATCCTCATTAAAGGTTTTATAAGAAAAAATGTAACATCTGCTAGCATATCTTGTAAATAAATGGCCACTATGTTAATGCATCACCATGTCAGTAAATTAATCTTTGTTTCCATAGTAACTCTGATCATATGTTTATTTCCCGCTGCAAGATAAAACTTGTGAACCTGGAATGTATAAACTTGTTTACATGTAAAATGTTTAATTTTTGCTATTGCATTCAACTTGTTTAAGTACTCTAATAAAGTGATGTAAGAAATGGCTAAGAATGTTGTAAGCTTTATCCTCTCATTTATGATCCTGAGGGAAAAATGTGGATTTTTGAGTTCTCCCTTGGGGTGTGCTTGACGGAATGGTATGATTTAGTGCACTCTCTTGGGTACTTAGTGTCTAATAGAAGACAAGTACTCCTGGGTGGGCATTAGATTAGGTGGTTCTACCATAGAACGTGGTGGGGCAGGCGTGGTTTCCCAAAAACCCTAGGAGGCAAAAGGTCAGGGGTCGAACCGTTGTAAGAGCGCTGCAGCCCCGGCGCACATTCCCCACTATCTCTCCGCCACTTCATCTTCCTCTTCGCGCCCATACGGTTATGCCTAGCAACTACTCTGCCATTAGAGCAACCGCAAGCCCATAGTCTCCTCCAGGCCATAGATCTATGGGATGGAGCCAAAAAGAAACCGTGGCGGCTCGAGTAGGGCATCGCGCGAGCTCAATCGCGCCGAGGATTGGATGGAGTTTATCAGCAATGAGGCGGCGCTCAATCAGTTGGTGGTGCATGGCATGCTGCTCGATAGGGTGATGGCGGGATGGCATCCGGCACATGGTGAGAGCTTTCATACTCCTCGTGGTGATGAATTAGTAGCTTTTGAAGATTACTTCTATCACGGATTTGGTGTTCCAATCCATCCATTCCTCCATGGGTTGATTGACTATTATGGGATCAATCTTTGCAATCTCAACCCAAATTCCATCCTCCATGTCTCTGTCTTCATCCATTTCTGCGAGGCCTATCTTGGCATTCTTCCCCATTTTGATCTCTTCCACCACTTCTTCTGTTTGAAAGCCTAGGGAGGATCTAGATCTAGGATCATAGGTGGCGTGTACTTGCAGCTTCAGGACGGGATGGTGGGTCAATACATCACCACCCCTTTGAACATGAATGTGAAGTATTGGGCACAGCGATGGTTCTACATGCCACAGGTGGAGCCGTATGTGGCATGCTACGTTGATCAAATCCCCATGAGCAACGCCAAGTGGTCAGAGAGGCCTAGCGCCAACGCAATGGAGCAAGTAACGGAGCTCTTGGCATTGATAGACCGGAGAAGGTTGGATGGGGTGATAGTGTCAACAAATTTCACTTTTTGATGGGTCCAGCCCAGCAAGGAGAGGGCAAATCCTAGGTATGAATTTTGGGGGGAGACCGATGGGGCCCATGAGGTGCCCGAGGAGATCAGTCAGGATAAAGCTAAATGGTGTATCTCGATGATGGTCAACCTTGCAGGACATCGTAGGATCAACGACCAGTAGAGGCCCTTCCATGTAGGGAGCCTCCCACCATGGGTAAGAGTCTTATTTTTTGTTTCACTTGTTCCCTTATCTGTTGCAATGTACTCATTCGTGTTCCTAAAGATTTGTGGGCAGGACCGGGTGGTCTACTTCTCGGTGGTGTCGTTGGTGGATGTGGCAGAACCAACCAATTTATAAGAGCATAAGTACAATGGCAACCATCGAAGCAATTGCACTGTCATACTTGAGCCCATATAAACCCGGTAGTCCATCAAGTATAATGAATGGTCTCAAATAATCCAACATACAACCAAGATCGTACATGATTCAACATACAAGCCACATGTTACATAAGTTCACAAGTAGTTCAACATAGATCGGAGTACGAAAAGAGTTATTACAACCCAAGTTCAAATGTAGTAACGAACGCAATATAGTTTTAAAACTACCATCACACAGACACTTGTTCCAAATACATGCCAGTTCATGATCAAGTCGAACAAAAGCATCATAGATAAGAACACATAGAAGAGCCTTGCCCGTGGCGTTACTCCTCGTCCATGGCTAGAGAGAAGCAATTCTTGCAGTACCCATGGTATACAGTACCCTCTGCAACAAGTGGGAAATAAACCCTGAGTATGAGAAGGTACTCAGCTAGACTTACCCATCGTAAACCAAAAATAAGATGACACCAAGGATCATGCAAGGCTTTATAAGTGGAGTAGGCTTGACAACATTTTGCGTAAAAGCGGAAGTAATATATATTTTGAGCTGATCAGTTATTCTAGCAGCAAGTTATACCTATTAAAATTAATCATGTCTAGGTTGGCACCTATACTAGAGCAATCACTTGATTTAAGATGAAGCAAACAATAATAACCTTATCCGGTATAATATTTGCACATTCCTCATAACCACCATATTCCATCAAGTTACTACGATGGAGAAGCTCAGTCAAGTTTCTCACTATCCGGGAGAGACGACGATTCAAATCGATTGCAACCAGCTAGGCAGTTATTCCTAACACAAACCTAGACATACCTACACCAAGGTAGTCTTAGGTCACCTTTGGTACAACTTAGGTACACATTTCACGGGTTCGATTAGTGTCGCACAACTAGGGACAACCAGCTGCCAGGATGTTTAGGCTCGGCCTGCCCTTGGGCTCACATCTCGCTCCCCACACATCCTTACTACCATCCAGAGTGCGCACTCTTACAGAATGACTCCTGGCCTGAGTTGAGCTACTCGGCTTCGTGGTCGAAATGAGTTATCCAGCCAGCTAAGTGAGAGGCATGCATTCAAAATAACAAGAGGGCCTCCAACGCTGTGGTCCTTAAGCGGCTCAGATGGAATCACAAGTGTCAACCTACATCCTAGACTCTGCCTGGCCTCCATTTACCTCATCACATGATTCTTTTCCACGATAGAAAATATAGCCAATCGTGACCAGACATTCACCTTCATCTCGTAGGTGACAGGAAATCACACGACTTATACCGAGCTAAGCATGGCTAAGCATATATTTGATCCTGGACCTACACAGGGTTCAGGGTATATATCTGGACAAGGAATTTATATACATCAAGTGTTTCCAATCAACTCCTATAACTTAATGCATCAAACATAAAAAGGACTCAAATTAATATTTGTAAAACATAGGAGGCTTAGAATGCTCCAGGGCTTGCCTTTTCGAAAAGAGGTAGGCCTATGATCTAGGCACTCTGGTAATTCCTCTAGGGCCTGCTCTTCACTTTCTAGAGCTACTTGTTGCGGTGCCTCCTGGTCCTCTCTTTCCACTGCCTCGAATTCCAACAACATTATTCCCTCTAGCGATCCTATAGTGCATGAGCACACAATAAGAGACAAAGAATGCATAGGTGATGCTATGGATGATAGGATATGCTGCAATGCATAAACATACACGTACTTAACAACAAGGTACTATGGTGATGACAGATTATCTTTATTTTTACTGAGTAGGTGCATAAACATACTCTCACCATGCTCTAACAACCTAAGATAGAGTTGCTCATCATTATTAAGATGTCTATCACCTGTAGCTAACAACTTATTTTAATTAGCCTAACCATCTAATTAACAAGCATGCTCATCGAAGCAAACAATTTAAAGAGCTAGATAGAAGTGAATTATAGTGCACCAATTAACTAGCTGCATATAACCACTTAATTCTGGGCATGACTAAACATACCAACAGGTTATACTCATTATCAACATGTCAAAAGTATTATGGTCAAACCCTAACACTTGCTTAAAAGCATTTATTGATTTGCTAAGCATAGCTAGGTTACAATTGGAACTGCTACTTCTAGTGCACACAAAATTCTAGAAAAATTATAGAAGCTCATACATGTTCTCAAGAGACTACTGTTAAAATTTCATTGCATTTGGATCAGTATAACAGCCTCTACAAAAATGACAAATTACATGCTTTATAGTCACTTAAATATACTTAGCATAATGAAAAGTGTCAAGAAATAGATTTCATATTTTTCTTACATTCCTCATAATACCAGTATATTGTGAAAATTAATTTATGTCCATAAGTTACAAATATTTACCACAATTAATTTCACAAGAACTAGCATTTTATTAAACCAAAATAAAAAATCCTCTACCAAGCATGCTAACTGGAGGTTTAGCATTTTTCCTAGTTCCATCATGTCACAACAAGACTAGCAAAATTGGAATCACATTTTTCACATCTCCCAAACTTAAGTTATGCATTTTTTCAAGATTAATAGGAATAAACCAAATAATTTAAACAGGGTATAAAACTATACCATATACCAAGTTTCATATTTTTAACAGGTAGTGCTCATCAAGATGAATCTAATAGAATTTGGTTCACTCAATTTGGATACTCCTACCTCAAGATACGAATTTTTGAAGTTTGAATCAATTTCTGAAAACAATTAAAGAAAACATCAAAATCCGGTAAACTGCTGAGCGCACCTAGTCTACTGCACCCGAGAGACTGACGGCTGGGCCCCGCGGTCAACATGACCCCACATGTCAG
This sequence comes from Miscanthus lutarioriparius, assembly GCA_904845875.1. Lineage (NCBI taxonomy): Eukaryota > Viridiplantae > Streptophyta > Magnoliopsida > Poales > Poaceae > Miscanthus > Miscanthus lutarioriparius. The sequence goes on from CAJGYO010000009.1 coordinate 40,371,167, forward strand.
CTTGACCGGAGCAGGGGGGTGGTTGATAGGCGTGAAGCTCGCCAGCGATGAGGTCTCTAGTGGCGCGGTCGGCACCGACGTGCTCCCTATCACCACGTGCATCGACTAAAGGGGTCGGTTGCCAAGGGGCTCACCGGAGCTAGCTCAATGGTGGCCATGGCGGTTCGGTGGAGCTGTGTAGTGGCATCACTACCGTTGCTGGCCATAGCATTAGCAACCACGGCATAGGTTAGCTTCAAGGGTGGTCGGCGAAGATCTAGGGTTAGGATTGGGGCTCGCGGTGGTGCCAGTGAGGCACGGCCGTGTGCATGGCGACACGGTGGCGCGAGCACGATGGTGGTGCTGTGATGTTCTAGCGAGCCAGGTGACAACATTGTGCATGCATCTTCCCATTGAGCTTCGCCATCATTTGGCTAAGACCTAACACCTAGAAGTGAGTGAGGAAGAACACTGGGCATGCATGGCCATGGTGACGTGCATGGCAATGATGAGAAGGCTGAGAGGGTCGCTGAAGATCTTTGACGTGAGTGCTTGGCACTTTATTTTTACCTGTGTAGTGTTGAATGCATGCTTAGCATACGACTGATTCTTTGTAGAGTATCAGCGACAGGCGCATGCATAGTTCAAGGTCTTTGTAGACCAAGTGAAAGCATAGGATGAAGAGATTGAAGCGATGATAGCAGGGATCAAGCCCTTGCTTGACTGCATTGGCTTTGAACCATCCGAAGGGAGAGAGCTACTGCTTGGAGACCTGCCACCTTGGTGTATCCTGGACTGGTGTTGTATGGCACGGTCGGACTTCAAAGAGTTCACATGCAGCGCCACCCATGGAGCCATCGTCCATGCACTTGCCCAGCTATGATCGCACTACCCTATGGTGGATCTCTAGTGCGTGATGACCAGCTATGCCCAAGGAACAGATGCCACGAAGATCATCGGGCTAGAGGATGAGGCAGAAGAACCAGCGAAGAGTTGGCTGGAGATGTCGACCTGTTCGGCAAAGGAGGGAGCAGTACCCAATAGATTAGGAAAAACTTATGTTGCAACATTGTGTAAAAGTGCTTAGCAGCTTTTGGTGAACACTTAGTGTTATGGTCGGTTTTGTGTTTATATTAAATATAAACCATCCAAGCAGTTTGTGTGTAGCTGAGCCTTCAACCTTAACTAACCCGTTAACCATAACGTGGAGCGCGGAGCTTGTGTGCGTGTAGGAAGAACAAAGCATCGCCAAGGAGCCGCTGCCATCCACCCATAACATAGAGGGTATATGCTTGTGCACGAGTAGGGAGAAGCCAGAGCAGGACCGTCTCTAGAAACATCCAAGCATCAACATGATTGTTTGGAGATTTTCCTTAGGCATAGTCTGCATATCATCTTTAAGATGTTGTATGTAGAAATAGATTCGCTTAGCAAAAATGCATTGAGAAAACAATATGGAGAAACATCAGGGCAAAAAACTTTATTGAACACGCAAATATGAAAGGTACATATCTTTTAAATGAACGCTTCAAGGGTAGAAACGCCTAAGGAGGTTGATGCGCTAAGAGTTTGAAACATCTCTCTCATTCATGTCGCATAATCTGTAGGATCCTAGTCGGGTGATCGCCTTGATGATAAAAGGGCCCTCCCAGGGTGGGGAAAGCATGTGCATCCTATCAGTCTTCTGCTTCCTACAGAGTACTAAATCTCCGACCACAAAAAAACGATCGTTGATGTTGCGGTTATAGTATCTTCGCATGCTGTCTAGGTACTTTGCCATCCGAACACATGAGACCAGGCGCTCCTCCTCTAAGCTATCCACTACAATGAGCTGGGCTTGGTCGGAGTTCTCCTCATTGTAGTTCTCCACCCAGGGTGCTCGGAAGTCGATGTCAGCAAGTAGAACGGCCTCAGAGCCGAAAACCATGAAGTACAGAGAGACACCGATATTGCTACTGGGTTGGGTCCTTAGTCCATAGACCATGGCTGCTAGTTCCTTAAGCCATTTGGCCTGGTGGTTCTGCTCCCTCTCATAGAGCCTCTTCTTCAACACATCTAAGATCATACCTGGCCATTACCAATAGGGTGTGCCACTGAGATGTACTTGACCGAGATGCACCTTTCATCGTAGAAGTCCTAGAAATTAGTGTCAGTGAACGTAGACCCTAGGTCAGTGATGATGTTGTTCAGAAGGCTGAACTGATGAATGATGTTGTCGAGCAGCTCAACTGCCTTCTTCACTATAGCTTGGACCAGGGGTTTGTACTCGATCCACTTGGAAAACTTATCGATGTAGACATAGACCCAGCGGAATCCACCTAGGGTAGGCTCCAAGGGCCTAATCATATCTGGTCCTAGCATGTGAAGGGCTAGAATGTAGGAATCGTTTGTAGGGCCTGGGCCGGGATGTGGATTTGCTTACCAAAAAACTAGCAGTTCTCACACCGGCGAATGAGTGCCTCTGCATCAGCGATCGCTAAAGGCCAACAGAAACTAGCTCAGAAGGCTTTATCGACCAGTGTTCTAGAGGTTGTGTGGTTACTGCAAGTGCTGGCATGGAACTCCTTGAGGATCTTCTTGCCCTCTTCCACAAAAAAGCACTTCTGGAGTAGCTCCTCCTTGGCGTTCTTGTGATATAGCTTTCCTTCAATGAGGATGTAATGCTTTTTGTGGCGGGTGAGGCGTTCTCTCTCTATGTTGTCAGCCAGAACATCTACAATGTGAGGTATTTGATGCAGGGTTCCCTCCAATCACTGCTCAGCCTAGGGACCGCTACAACTAACAGCTCGGTAGGTGGCTTTTCTTCAATGCCTTCTTGCCCCTGCTTGATAGATTGCGTCACAAGGTCCTAAACAAACACTCTGGCTAGAACTTTGGCCTGAGTCAACCCTAACTTTGATAGCTCATCGGCTGCTTGGTTGTTAGCCCATACCATGTGGTGGTACTCAATGCCGTAGAACTTGTCTTCTAACTTTCTTATCGCAGCACGGTAAGCGTCCATCTTTTTGTTGGTGCAATTCGAATCCTTGTTGAGCTGATTGATCATGATAGCAAATTTAGCGAACACCAGGAGGCGTTTCACACTGAGCTCAACTACAGAGACCATGAAGGGCTGCCTCGTATTTAGCGGTATTATTGGATGCTCAGAAGTGTAGGCGGAGGACATAGAAAAACTTGTCCCTTGACGGAGAGATGAAATATACACCTGCCCCAATGCTGTCGAGGTTGAGAGACCCATCAAAGTACATGATCTAGTGCTCGAAGTGGTCAACCGGGACAGGAGTCTGCATATCCGTCCACTCAGCAATGAAATCAGCGAGCGCCTATGACTTGATCATGTGGCAAGGCCTGAAGTCGATGGTATAGGTACCAAGCTCGATCGCCCATTTAATGATGCGCCCGCTAGCTTCGTTGTTATGAAGGATGTCACCAAGTGGGTACTCAGTAACCACTGCTATGTGGTAGGCATCGAAGTAGTGGTGAAGCTTCTGAGAGGTGATCAGGATGGCGTATAGCAGCTTCTAGACCTAGGGGTAGTGAGTCTTAGACTCGTTTAGGACCTCGCTGATGAAGTAGACTGGGCGCTGGACTTTGTATGCATTTTTGGCCTCTTCTTGTTTGACAACAATGGTGGTGCTGACTACCTGGTTGGTCGCTACGATGTATATTAGCAAGGTTTCATCCTTTTGGGGAGCGATCATGATTAGAGGTGTGGTGAGGAACTACTTGAGCTTGGTGAATGCCTTATCGGCGTCCTCCGACCAGATGAATTTTTCTTGAGCTTTGAGTAGCTTGAAGAAGGGGAGTCCCTTTTCACCCAGACATGATATGAAATGACTTAAAGCTGACATGTACCCCATTAGCTTCTGGACGTCCTTGATGTAGGTCGGTGGCTTCATGTTGGTCACCGCCACGATCTTCACTAGGTTGGCTTCGATGCTGCAGCGGCTAACGATGTTCCCTAGTAGGATACCAGATGGAACGCTGAAAATGCACTTAGTGGGATTCATCTTCCATCGGTATACTTCTAGGGATTTGAAAACTTTGGTAACGTCGGCGATGAGGGTGTCGACAGTCTTAGACTTAACCACCACATCATCGATGTAAGCCTTCACGTTCTTCCCAATCTAGTCCTTGAGGCAAAACTGGATGGCTCTTTGATAAGTCGTTCCCACATTCTTGAGCTCGAAGGACATGGTCGTGTAGCAGTAGGCATCGAAGGGCGTGATGAACAATGTCTTGATCTGGTCTCCTTCCTTCAGCGTGATCTGGTGATAACCAGAGTAGCAATCTAAAAAGCACTAGAGCTCATAGCTGGTCATGGAATCTATGACCTCGTTATTGCGAGGTAGGCTGAAGGAGTCTTTAGGGCAGTGTTTGTTGAGATCGGTATAATCAATGCACATTTTCTATTCTTTATTCTTTTTCTTACAAGAACCGGGTTGGTTAACCACTCTAAATGATAGACCTCTTTTATAAAACCGATAGCTAAGAGTCAGGTTATTTCTACCCTAATGGCCTCCTTTTTGCCATGTGTGAATCGTCGAAGCTTTTTCTTGATCGACTTGGCGGTCACCGAGACATTCAAGGAGTGCTTGATCAGCTCCCGAGGCACATCCGTAGGTTTCCATGCGAATATGTTGACATGCTCCCTTAGGAAGCTGACGAGCGCATCTTCCTATTTGGGATCGAGGTCGGCCCTGATCCGAGCAGTCTTAGACTGGTCGTTGGGGATGAGGACCACTTCCTTCTCCTCCTTGGACTTGGTTGATGCTCTGGCGGCCTCCATGGTTGGGATCTCTAGGTCTTCCGGGGAAATCTACTGCAAAGTCATGAGGCAGTCCTGCATGCGAATAGAGATGTCAGTAGCCACGACGAGCATGAAGCTTTCCTTTTCATAGGAGTAGGCAACATCAAGGTTTGCACACAAGGAGAGGACCCCTGCTCTGTCATCATCTTTAGCACTCGGTAAGTGTAGTGCGGCACAGCCATAAACTTCGCAAGAGCTGATCGGCAAGGATGGCATGGTACGCCATGTTGAAATCGGCAACCAAGAAGTTGACGTAGTCGACACAGAAGTGCTTGGTGGTGCTGAACTGTACCGGCAATGTAATCTATCCTAGAGGTAGGGACACTTTTCTAGGAACGATCCCCTAGAACGGAGAGTCCATGGGGGTGAGATTTTCATTCTTGAGCCCCAGCTCCTCTAGGGACCCAGTGAACAGGATGTTGAGGGCGCTCCCTCTGTCAATGAGGACCTTCTGGAAGTGCACATCCTTGATGATGGGATCTAGGACGAGCGGGAAATGCCCTAGATATGGGATGTCCGACCACTAGTTGGCCCTAGAGAAGGTGGTTGGGTGCTCTGATTAGTTGAGGTACTTGGGATCCGCAATAGGACCATCATATGTAGCGACCGACAAGACGCATCAAGATACAAGCTTCTGCTCATGCTTGTCCTCAGAGACAGCTCTCCCACCGATGATAGTGGCAACAGTCTTGGTGGCATCCCGGTAAGGAGGGCCATTGCTCTTGTCTCGATCTCTTCCTTGGTCGTCTTCGGTCTCATTGTCGTTGCGCCATTAACATTTTGCTAGTTCACCGCGGAATGCTTTGTTCAGGCCTCTACACTCCCCCATGGTGCGCTTGGCATCCTTGTGGATAGGACACACACCGTCCATGAGCTTGGCATAGTTAGCGTCATAGGTGCGCTTAGCACGGGCATTGATGGCATTGATGGATTTGTCAGGCCTGTGGCAGCGGCCTTGTCTACTGCTTGAACACTCCGAGCAGTCATCACACCGGTGCTCGTGGTTGTCTTGGCAGCATTCACGATCATCATGGTGGCGGTCATGATCATCATGGCGGTGGTTATGATCATCGTAGCGTCTCTCCTCGCGATGATCGTCATCGCGACGTGAGTGGCGATCAGGACCGGTGTCCCGTTCGGCTTCCTCAGCATCGGCGTAGCCGTTTGCAATTTGTATCAGTTCGCCAATGGTCATGGCCCTCTTGCGGTATAGCTTCCCATGGAGCTATTCATGATGTAGCCCTCTGGTGAATGTGGCGATGCCCTCGGCGTCGCTGATGTTGGGCACAGAGTTCCTCATCTTTGAGAAGCGCCTAATGAAGTTACGCAGGGACTCCCCGAAGGCTTGGTGAAGCTTCTCCAGGCCATACTTGGTGCTGGGCTGCTCGCACATAGCCACGTAGCTCTTGGTGAATGTAACACCCTAGGTGTTTGGCTCCCACAAAATTGCATTTCATTCATAAACATGTGCATCATCTACCTCATCATGCCATTGTACTGAAACATGTATATGCAACATTCTCAATTATGTTCATTTCATACTTGATTGCTTGTGAATGGTAGTAGTGCAACATGTGAATGCAACATGAGTTTCTCATACCTTGAAACAAGGCAACATGGTAGTAATATGACAAGTTTAAAATTACAACCAAGTCATGAAACATGTGAAACATGGAATTGCAACATTAGAGTAAAATTGAGTGTTTTGTTGCTTCATCACATCTGATACTTAGAAGTTGGTGTAGCACTTGTGTAGAGTGGTTAATTATGGTCTAATACACCTTAACTACACTTAGGGTAATTGATGGGACATTGTTCATGTGGACCAAAATGACTAAATTGCCCTCTAGGTGGATGTTTGACTTATGATGACCTATAGAGTGCCACTGTTTGACTGATTCAAAAGTCCAACCTAGAGATCTTGCATGGATGTACACCCGTTACCAAAGTTGTAGCCAATTTATCAAGGAACAAAAGTCTCAATATGACCATCTCATGAAAATGGCTAGAACATGTTTAAACAAGGCCCACAAGTCATATTTCCCTGCTGATTTCATACTTAGAAAATTTGCTAAGTCATAAATCCAGTTTCAGTTGGATCGAGCCAACTTTGGCTTGATGTAACTTCTGATCCATGGTGAATTAGACAATGATCCTTGAATAGAAGTTGGAGATGGAAGGTAGCCTACAATTTTCATGTACACGGTTTTTGCGATGGATCAACGGTTTAGCCGTTTTAATGCGTTGAAGTTGCACTGTCAGGCTAATCGCGTTAACTGAATGCGAGCTACAGTAACTGACAGCATTCAGAAAATGAGCGCCACATGGGTGACACTCGTTGCCGGTCTCCTGCTCACGCTGCCACGTGCCGCGGACGCCCTGGCACGGCTGGCCACGACGTGAACATCCCGCGCGCCAGCACGGCCTGGTCGTCAGCTCCATTTACATCTCCTTTGCCTCCACCGCGCGCAGCGACAGAGCCGCAGCAGCTCCAGCATTGCCGACCGAGCTTCGCCATCGCCTTGCGCGCTCGCCACTGCAAAAACGCATCGGCCAGTTCGTCCATAGCTTCGTCGTGTTCTTCTCCACCTCCTCCACCTCTCAGCCGTGTCGATTGGGGATTGGTAAGGGCGTATTCGCCGTTTCCACCACCGCCGCCATGACGGGACCTCGCCGGAGTTGGCGCTCCACGTGGTCAACTGCCACCGAGGCCTTCCCATCCCCTCCTCTTTGCTTGGTTAGCTTGGTAGTGAACTCCGGAAGCTCGTACCAAGCTTAGCCGCGCCCTACGGGGTCGAACCTCGCCGGAGCCGGCCAACCCGTGGCCGTGCGCCGCCATGGCCGTCGCCACTCCCTCTAGCCGCTGGAATCGCTACAACAGATGGTATCCCTAGGTGCGCATGGGTGAGGCGAACACGTTGGGACTGATGGCCTCGCCGGAGTTGCCACCGGCGACGAGCTACGTCGTCGTCCCTCCCTCCTCCCCTGTCTATCTCGCTGTCTTGTGGGACCCGCTTGTCAGCTGACGCGCGCAGGCGGGAGCCGACGTGGGCCGCACCGCTTCTGGGCCGCGCTGGCGTATACAGGCGCGTGCTTCGCGGGCCGCCGTGTTCTTCCGGGCCGGCCCAGCAGTAGCTGATTATGTTTTCTATTTTTGTTTTGTTTTATTCTTTTCACAGATTTGAGTACATATTCAAAAATGTGTATCTCTTAGTTGGTAGATCCAAATGATGTGGTTCCAATTTTGTTGAGTTCCTGGTAATGTCTAGTTTATATTAAAAAAATAATTTATGCCATGTTCTGTTTTGAAAAATGGAGTTGATAATTATCTCTTTTAATCATGTCGGAAATAGGGGTAATTATATCTTTTTCTTTGTAGCTCCAAATGGCATGAAATTTTTATGGTGTACTGCTCATATCATGAATAGCTTGTAGTTAAATTTTCATACATTTTGGACACTATAGGAAAGAGTTAGGTAATTCTCTTGTTTGCATGGATGGATCTTGTGTGAATTTTCATAATTTTTCTATAGATCCAGTAAAGGTAAAATTTGGTGAGTGCTATTCTTATGCTAGAATGATGCTAGAAAAAATGTGAAATCTGTTGCTTGACACTTTTCAATAGGGTTTCCTAATTATGCTAGAAATAGCCCTGCCATCTATTATTTTTGATACAGCAAGTTCTGCTTGACCAATTGCTTTGAAATTTTTATGGTAGTCTATGTGAAGCATGAGGTAGCTACTGTAATTTTTGTAGATTTTTCTGTACAGTTTTACTATATGTTGCTTTAATCATCTAATTAAATAAATAAATTAGAAAAGGACATTAAATAATTTATTTAGAAGTTGGCACTATACTTTCTGATGTTCCTCTGGTATGCACAACAAGTTCGTAAACTTGGTGTGGTCCAATTATGCTTTTGCATCATCACTAAATATTTAATTTAGTAAACCTGCCATTTCTGGACAGATTCTATGTTTACTTTAATTCGATTTGGTTAACGTAAGAATCATGCTTTGATGTTTACAAATGATTTGTAGAGAATTTCATAAGCTTTCCAGAATATCCCCTTGCAAGTCATTTGAAATTATAGAACTCTTGTTGTGATTGAATTAAGAAACTGCTCGTTTGCATGTGAAACCTTAACTTTTGAATTAAGTATACCTTTACTATTCCTAAGCTTGTGGTAATGTTCCTAGGTGTTAGGCCTTTAACTGAAGATGAGCATCTTTATATTAGGTTATGCAAGTTAGGTAAGTTGATCTCGTTCTTCAAGTTAAGTTAGATACATGTTTTAAAGTGATTTGAATAGAGCTATTCTTAATCGGTAAACGAGTGTCCAGTGATGTTTTCGTTAAACACTTACTGTGATCCATTCATCATGAGCATCATGTCATTCCTTATGCATCCATGATATTTATCTTGTGCATCGGCATGCAATAGGTGTACCAGAAGGAGTGACACTGCTGGAATTCGAGGAACCGAGCGGGGAGCAGCAGCAGCCAACACCGGAGGTTCAGGAGGTGCAGCCCTCAGGAGAAGTGCCAGACGAGGTCACCGTTGAGTGCCCAGATCACCGTCCGTGCAACTTTGTGAAAGGCAAGCCCTGGAGCATATTAAGCCTCCTAATTTCCGAAATGCAGTTAAAGTATTATTGTTACATATATATTGTTGCATTAAGCTTAGGTGTTGGATGCAAACACTTGCTGCATTGGTTATCCAATCCTTGTCTAGATATTGATACCCTGAATCCTATGTAGTTCAGGCTCGTGTAGTGCTTAGCCCTGCTTAAACGCGGTAGAAGTCAGGTGATTTCCTATCACCTGCGAGATATAGGAATATACATATGGCACGGTTGGCTATATTTGCTATCGTGGAAAATAACCTGTCTTAATTTGAAATGAAGACCGGGCGGAGGCTTGCCGGTTTGTAGTGACTCCGCCTGTGTCGCTTAAGGACTGAATCTTGGAGCCTTTCCTGTTCATGTTGAACGCATGCCTCTCTCTTAGTTGGCCGTGTCCGAAGACCGACCACGAAGCCGAGTAGCTCACCTCAGGCCAGGAGTCGATAAGTATAAAGTACGCCTCAGAAGGGAGCCTTAGGCGTGAGTCCAAGGGCAGGTGATTTAAAAGTCCTGATCGTCCTGGCAGAAGGGTAATCCCTGAGAGTGCTGGCGCTGATCGAACCCACGAATTTGGTTCCTGAGTTGTCCCACAGGTGACCCATGGCTACCCTTGCAAAGTATGCCAGGGTGAGAGTTAGGAATACCCCCTCAGCTGAGTTGTAATTCGATTCGAGTCGCCATCTCTCTCGGTTAGTGAGAACTTGACGGGCTTATCTCCAAAGTAGATACACTAAATAACATAATGGTTCAGAAATGATGATATGATGATGACAGCCTTATTATACCTGCTATGGTTAATATTGATTGCTCCTAATAAGTGAGTGCCCTAGTATAGGTGCTAATCTAGTGGACAGGTAAATGATGATAAGCTTGATGCTAAGTTTAAATTGGTCACTATATTCATAAGCTCTTTTATGCAACTGTGTCAAGCTAGCCCACCTCATAAGCCTTGCATGACCCTTGGTATCTTTTATTTCTGGTTTTGACGGGTAAGTCTAGCTGAGTACCTTCTCGTACTCAGGGTTTATCTTCCACCTATTGCAGATAACCAGTTCTACTTCGGTTGCTGCAAGTATTGCCTTCTCCCAGCTGGGGATGAAGACTAGACCGTTGGGCGTGGTCTCTCCTAGTTCTCATACCTGATAATGCTTTTGTAGGACATGACTAAGATCTGGCAATGTATTTGAAACTATGAAGTTATGTACTAAACTATGTTGCTTCCGCAAATTTGAACTTGGTTTGTAATATTTTATTCGCACTCTGATGGATGTAATCCGGATGCCACTTGTGAAATGTTGTAACGAATGATGTGTTGTGTTGAATCACTACGGTCTTGGTTTGTATGTCGAGAGTTGTTTGAAATGCTTCGTGATTTCTGGACTACCGGGATTATGGGAGCTTAAGTACAGGAATTTGATCACTTCGGTGATTGTTTTTGTACTTACGTTCTTATAATTTGGTCGGTTCTATTATAGCGAAGACCTTTTTGAGGTCATCCCAAGATCGGATGGAGTTCTCCCGTAGGCTGAGAAGTTAGTTTTTCATAGACTAGTTGAGCATGACAGGCAAGTAGTTTGCCATGATGTCTTTGCTTCCGCCCACAGCTCTCACGGAGATCTCATAGAGAGTTAGCCACTAGGCAGGGTTTGCCTTGCCATCGTAGGTGTTGACCCCAACGATATTGAAACCTGTAGGCAATCGGACGGCTCGAAGCCTCACTACGAAGGGTCGGAGTCCAAAGCTAACAACAAGGGCGACAGGTGGTGCTCGGGGTATAGCAGGTGCTCTGTGCTCTTCATTGAACTACCTCCAGCATTCCATCTCTTCCTCATACCGTGCGGACCTGCTATTCTTGATGCGACCTTGTGCATTGAGATTGGCGTTGATGAGCTCGTGGGCGTTGCGCAGGGGTTGATTGACCTCCTAATTGCCATCGCGGTTGCTGCCTTGGCCTCCCTAGGGGCATGAAGGGTGCCCGTCTTGGTGTGAATGTACTTCTTCGTTGCCCCTGGATCCTCTATAGAGATTGGGGCCACCACCTTGGTGTCGAGGGTGCTCGACGCCTTGATGTTGAATTCCTCCATCATGGCAGGAACAGTAGCTATGAGCCGACATGGTCGAATAGGATGGGTCAGGATTCTAGAACTCGTTGACCTAGACTTGAGCTACTATGATATGCGCTTGGACCTTCTCGACCTCTGGAGTTTGGGGAAGTTTCTCAAGCTCGCTGAAAGCAATGATAGGATTGGCGCTTGGGGTCTGGTGGACCGATTGGTCACCCAACATGTTGAACTCCTCCTCTAGATTATGCCCCTGATGAAGTGGACCGTGTCCATCCACATTGCCCCCGCGGGCCGCCTCTGCATCTCAGCGACGTTGGGGATTGGCGTTCTTCGGTAGGAGAGCATCGTGCTCGTCAGAGGTTTTGTCGTCCCTGGTGGCGCTGTCATGGCTGACGTGGAAAATCATGCCCCCAAACCCCAGAGGGAAAGTAGGGCAGCTTGATGCAGTATTGGTTGAGCCCCCAGAGTAATTGCTGGGGCTCTCCTCTAGGAAGACATGGATGGAGTCATCCATAAGATGGCGAATGGCCACCATATTGACCACGGGCGCGGGCTGATCGGACTTAATCGGATCAATCATGTAGAGGTTGGTGACGTAGTCGCCCTCAATGTGGTTGGCAAGGAGGTGGTGGATGGCATTCTGGTATGCGGATCTCATACCCTCCATCCTGAAGGGATAGGACTTCGGAGGGTTCTCCAACTGGGCCTCATAATTGGCCAAGCGTAGGCCAGTAGCAGGAAGTGGTCGGTGCCGCGTCATGTGCCCCTCTAGTGTAGCCGTGATCACCAGATCGGAATCTGGCCGCCTCGAACAATGTGGTCAAGCCGGTCACTCGGTTGTGGTGACTTGGTGATCTTGGAGTGTAGGAAATTGATCGCTCGCTCTAGATTGATCTAAGACCAAATCCACGAGGAGCTAACATTCCGCTAAGCGGTCTATGACCCGATCGATGGATGTAATCAGATCATCATTACTGATGGATCTCCTAACCTAGCGGCGTGGTGCTGGGATCGGAGATGTCGTTGCAGGTGTTGGCGCGATCGGCGCAGGGTGATCTTGCATCGCCACCACGATCTCCCCATCACTATCGGGGCCGATGACCCAAGTCATGGATCCAACCATGAAGATCTAGCCTAGCTCGAGAAGGGCCATGGAGCTCAGAAAGCAAACCATCTAGCTCACCATGGATTCAGCACGCACCCCCCCTACCTAGTGCACCACTATCGATGAAATACGTCCGACAGTCTACTGAGAGGAATGCCCATGGTAGTAGATGAATCGGTGGAGGTGCACGTGAGGGAACTAGATGGTGACACAAAACGCAAGAGACAACGATTAGGCAGGTTCGGGCCATCAGCTTGACATAATACCCTACGTCCTATGTCTTTGTGTTTTGTATTATCAGAGATTCGACAAAAATGAGGGGGTCCCTACCCACCTTATATAGCTCAGGGGTAGGGTTATAGGTCAGTTGTTTCTATCCTGATCAGTTTACAAGATAGGAATTACAGAGATTGCGGAATCTACCATATCTGAACAGATCATCCTTGATCGCCAAGGATCTTCATGCAGTCTTGCAAGGGACATCAACCTATGTCATACTCCACGCGGCATAGTCTTGCGAGCTGGGCCTCCCCTAGCAGCTCCGCCCATGTACAACCTTGTGGGTATTAGGGGTTATACCCCCACACCAACCTCACTGAAGTTTTCAAAGCCCTGGAAGTATACCTATGGAAGCTGAATCCCACTACATGCATTTTTGGTGTTCCATCCGGTATCCTACTAGGGAACATCTTCAGCCACCATGGCATCAAAGCCAACCCAAAGAAGATCACGGTGGTGACCAACATGAAGCCGCTGAGCTGTGTCAAGGACGTCTAGAAGCTAACGGGGTGCATGGTGGCTTTAAGTCGTTTCATATCCCATCTAGGCGAAAAGGGACTCCCCTTCTTCGAGCTACTCAAAGCTCAAGAGAAATTCATCTGGTCGGAGGATGCTGACAAGGCATTCGCTGAGCTCAAGAGGTTACTCACCACAACTCCGATCATGACCACTCCCCAAAAGGATGAAACCCAACTAATCTACATCACAACAACCAACCGGGTATTCATCACCGCCATTGTTGTCGAACGAGAAGAGGCCGAACACACATACAAAGTCCAGCGCCCAGTCTACCTCATCAGCGAGGTCCTAAACGAGTCTAAGACTCTCTACCCCTAGGTCCAGAAGCTATTGTATGCCATCCTGATCACCTCTTGAAAGCTTCGCCACTACTTTGACACCTACCACATAGCAGTGATTACTGAGTACCCACTAGGTGACGTCCTCTATAACAAGGAAGCCAGCGGGCGCATCATTAGATGGGCGGTCGAGCTCGGCACCTATACCATCGACTTTAGGCCTCGGCACATGATCAAGTCATAGGCGCTCATCGATTTCATCATTGAGTGGATGGATATGTAGACTCCTATCCCGGTTGACCACCCTAAGCACTAGATCATGTACTTTGATGGGTCTCTCAACCCCAACGATGCTGGGGCAGGCATATATTTCATCTCTTCGTTGGGGGACAAGCTTTGCTATGTCCTCTGCCTACACTTCCGAGCATCCAATAATACCACTGAATACGAGGCAACCCTTCATGGTCTCCGTATAGCAGTTGAGCTCGACGTGAAATGCCTCTAGGTGTACAACAACTTCGGTCTCATGATCAATTAGCTCAACATGGATTGGAATTGCACCAATGAAAACATGGACGCTAACTGTGCCGTGATAAGAAAGTTAGAAGACAAGTTCTACGACATCGAGTACCACCACGTGGTCTAGACTGACAACCAAGCAGTCGATGAGCTATCAAAGTTAGGGTCGACTCAAGCCAAAGTTCCAGCTAGAGTGTTTGTCTAGGACCTTGTGATGCCATCTATCAAGTAGGGGCAAGAAGGTGTTGAAGAAAAGCCACCTGCCGAGCAGTTAGTCACAGCGGTCCTTGGGTCAATCAATGATTGGAGGGAACCCTTCATCAAATACCTCACACTGTAGATGTCCTAGCTGACAACACATAGAGAGAACGCCTCACCCGCCGTAGCAAGCGTTATGTCCTCGTTGAAGGAAAGCTATATCGCAAGAACACTAAGGAGTTACTCTAGAAGTGCATTTCCGTGGAAGAGGGCAAGAAGATCCTCAAGGAGATCCACGCTGGCACTTGCGGCAACCACGCAGCCTCTAGAGCACTGGTTGGCAAAGCTTTTCGAGCTAGTTTCTAATGGCCTTCAGCGGTCACAGATACGAAGGCACTCGTTCGCCGGTGTGAGAACTATTAGTTTTTTGCTAAGCAAATCCACCTCCCAGCCTAGGCCCTACAAATGATTCCTACATCCTAGCCCTTTGCATGTTGGGAACTAGATATGATCGGGCCCTTCAAGCCCGCCCTAGGAGGATTCCGCTGGGTCTATGTCTGCATCGACAAATTTTCCAAGTGGATCGAGTACAAACCCCTGGTCCATGCTACAGCGAAGAAGGCAGCCGAGCTGCTCGATGACATCATTCATCAGTTCAGCCTTCTGAACAGCATCATCACCGACCTAGGGTCTATGTTCACTGACGCTGATTTCTAGGACTTCTACGATGAAAGGTGCATCTCGGTTAAGTATGTCTCGGTGGCACACCCCAGGGCTAATGGCTAGGTCGAGCGCGCCAAGGGTATGATGTTAGACGCATTAAAGAAGAGGCTCTATGAGAGGGAATAGAAACACCCAAGCAAATGGCTCAAGGAACTGCTAGCTGTGGTCTAGGGACTAAGAACCTAGCCCAGTCGCAACACTGATGTCTCTCCGTACTTCATGGTTTTCAGCTCTGAGGCCGTTCTACCTGCTGACATTGCCTTCTGAGCACCAAGGGTGGAGAACTACAATGATGAGAACTTTGACCAAGCTTGGCTCGTTGAAGTGGATAGCTTAGAAGAGGAGTGCCTAGTCTCGTGTGTTCGGGCAGCAAAGTACCTAGACAACATGCAAAGATACTATAACCACAACATCAATGATCTATTTTTCATGGTCAGAGACTTAGTACTTCGCAAGAAGCATAAGACTGACAAGATGTCCAAGCTTTCCTCACCCTGGGATGGCCCCTTTATCATCAAGGCAGTCACCCGACTGGGATCCTACAGATTATGCGACATGAATGAGAGAGATGTCCCAAACTCTTGGCACATCGACCTCCTTAGGTGTTTCTACCCTTGAAACATTCATTTCAAAGATATGCACCTTTCATATTTGTGTGTTCAATAAAGTTTTTTGCCCTGATGTTTCTCCATATTGTTTTCTCAATGCATTTTCGCTAAGCGAATCTTTTCTGCGTACAACATCTTAAAGATGACATGCAAACTATGCCTAAGGCAAATCCCCAAACAGTCATGTTGACTCTCGGATGTTTCCAGAGATGGCCCTGTCACTGGCTTCTCCCTACACATGCACGAGCATCTACCCTCTGCATTATGGGTGGCCAGCAGTGGCTCCTTGGCGATGCTTTGTTCTTCCTACACGCACAAGTAAAAAATTAGTCGTATGCTAAGCATGTGTTCAACATTGCATAAGTAAAAATAAAGTGACAAGCACTCATGTCGAAGATCTTCAGCAACACTCTTGGCCTTCTCATCTGCCTCCTCCTTCCCCATAGTTAGTTGCATGATGGCCTCCCGGGAAAGGCCAAGCTCCACTTCTAGCGCTGCAAATCAGAGCCAGACATCTCACAAAGCTGAGCATTAACAAAACAAGATCCAAAAGCATACCTTTCTGCTAGTTGGTACTGCAGTTAAGCTGCTCAGCCAGCAACTGGCTATCTGCCTCCATGTGTCAGCGCTCCATCTCCAACGCTAGGACTTTCACCTCTAAATCTTCTCTAAGGTGGCGTTCTTGGAGTAGGCATGTTTGGAGGTCGTTCATCAATGCCTGTAGATTCTTATTCTCCTCCAGCACCGGGGCCATCTCCTCTAGTTGCCGCCAGCGCTGCTCGAACACTTTCATGACATTCTACAAAGAGCAAGAGGTCAAAAGACTACGATCTTCAAGGGACACAATAGAAGGATTTTTCAGGCTTACCTCAATACGGCTGATCATTGCCGCCAGGTCATTTCTCAGCCTCCCCCTCCTCTAGCATTTCAAACTCTTTACCACACTGGATAACTGTGCGGAGGAGCTGGGCAGGCAGAGTGGGCTCCCACACAATTTGTTTATCTTCCACTACAGTCGCCTGCAGAGGTGCCCTTCTTGGTCGCTGTTGTGCTTGGACGGGTCATCTAAGCCTTACCTCCGCTATCGACATCACTGGTGTCGTCACTTCCTCAGCAATCGTGGTTGGATCCCACACCACGTTGCTCAGTGCATCCCTTGAGGCCCCCTGCTCCTGCTCTGGAAGGATCAGCCGATGTCGCCGCCACGCTCCACAACCCCTCATCACCCAGATCACCCTCATTGTGTGCCCCACCTCCAAGCAAGGTCAGCTCGGTAACTGGTGGCTCCTCCATTGCAGGGGTGGCCGATTCCACAACCGCTGGTTGCTCCATGGTGGGGACAACTAGATCTATGCCCCCTTGTCCCTGCTAGGTGTGAGTTTCTGGTTCCTCCATGTGCCCCCGCCATCAGCAGCAGAAGCCTATAGGTCCACATTCGACTTCGCGCTTCGGCACACAAAGAACTCGTCAGGAAGCAAAACACCATGATTAAGAAGAATTGCGCACAAAGAAGGGAACTTACAATTGGGACTCCCGCTGTGCTATTCGGATCCGGCGCATTCGCCCTGAACCGCCCGATCTAGCACCCGAACTGCCCAGCATCTCCATAGCCCCCGCCGGAGTAACCTGTGTGGTCCCAGGGACTTCAGTGGCCACCTATGCTACCGCCACTGGAGTGGTCCATGCGGTCTCAAGGATTGCGGTAGTCACCCGGGCTGTCGCTGCCAATGCCACCCGAGCTGCCGCTGTAGGTCTCACCCGAATACTGTAGAGCACCGACATTGCGGTCTCCTGCATCCGCCGCCTCTCGCCTCTCTTTGCCCCAGCCGTCTCAGATGGCAGAGGCATCATGGCCCTCGGTGAAGGAGGCACCACCGATCCATCATCGTCAGATGAGCTCTACACATACATCTGCCATCTTCAGGATTGGGCAGTAGCTCCAATGCTCAGTGGCCTCTTCTCATGATGAGATGACCCTGTTGTTTTTCTTCTCTTTGGGGACAGCTCCTTACTAGTAGGATGCTTCCCCCAGAGCTTCTTGCGAACATAGAGCATCCGCTCGTCTTCATCTTCGTCGTTAAGGTCGGCTAAGCTATCCCCACCTATCTCCGAGCTGGCTCAACACCAGGGACTGCTCGACCAGGCATTAACTCTCCTTGGCTAGTTCGCTGATGGCACCGCCGAGAAGTACACTGGCCGGTCCTACCCACAAATCTTTAGGAACACGAATGAGTACATTGCAATAGATAAGGGAAGAAGTGAAACCAAAAATAAGACTCTTACCTATGGTGGGAGGCTCCCTACATGGAAGGGCCTCTGTGGGTTGTTGTTCCTAAGATGCCCCGCAAGGTTGAACATCATCAAGATGCACCATTTAGCTTCATCCTGACTGATCTCCTTGGGCACCTCATGGGTCCCATCGGTCTCCCGCTAGAATTCATACCCGGGATGTGCCCTCTCCTTGCTGGGCTAGACCCATCAAAAAGTGAAATTTGTTGCCATGATCACCCCATCAAACCTTCTCCAGTCTATCAGCGCCAAGAGCTCCATCACTTGCTCCATTCCGTTGGCGCTAGGCCTCTCCGACCACTTGGCGTTGCTCACGGGGATCTAATCAACGTCGCATGCCACATACAGCTCCACCTATGGCATGTAGAACCATTGCTATGCCCAATACATCACATTCATGTTCAAAGGGGTGGCGATGTATTGACCCACTATCCCATCCCGAAGCTGCAAGGATGTGCCGCCTATGATCCTAGATCTAGATCCTCCCCGAGCTTTCAAACAGAAGAAGTGGTGGAAGAGATCAAAATGGGGAAGAATGCCAAGTTAGGCCTCGTAGAAATGGATGAAGACAAAGACATGGAGGATAGAATTTGGGCTGAGATTGCAAAGACTAATCCCGTAATAGTCAATCAACCCACAGAGGAATGGATGGATTGGAACACCAAATACGTGATAGAAGTAACCTTCAAAAACTACCAATTCATCACCACGGGGAGTAGGAAAGCTCTCACTATGTGTTGGATGCCATCTCGCCGTCACCCTATTAGGTAGCACGCCGTGCACCACCAACTAATTGAGCGCTGCCTCGTTGCTGACGGAATCCATCCACTCCTCGGCGTGATTGAGCTCGTGCGTTGCCCTACTCGAGCCGCCGTAGTTTCTTTTTGGCACCATCTCATAGATCTATGGCCTAGAGGAGACTATGCGCTTGCGGTTGCTCTAATAGCAGAGCAATTGCCAGGCATAATGGTATGGGCATGAGGAGGAAGATGAAGTGGCGGAGAGATAGTGGGGAATGTGCGTCGGGGCCACGATGCTCTTAAAATGGTTTGACCCCTAACCTTTCGCCTCCTAGGATTTTTGGGAAACCACGCCTGCCCTGCCGTGTTCTCTCCGAAAATCTCCGCACGCCGCTGGGCCACCGAATGGACCTGGTAGGCCACCGCGTCAAACGCAGACCGATGAAATGGAATTCAACGCTAAACGTTGCTTCGACGGAGTTTTTTTAGACATTTACGACAAGATATTTTTTTCTCTAACCCAGCTACAAGATATCTTCGCAATCTTCTAGTAGGCTCACGGACTACGTGTGTACACGTCATCTTGCGATGACTGTACTTATTCCCACACTGCTTTATCTCAACTATGTTGGGGATTAGTTTTCAGCTAAGCTGTAGACTGGGTTAGCACTTGATGACTACTACTTTGGACCCTGGCACCACGTGATAACTTCACCTATTGCCAAGCTCAGGGACTAAGTGGGCACACTTCACCTAGTGGTGAATGTGCTTATTTCTGGACTTGATCTTCTACAAAGCGACTAAGTCATAGACTATAATCGTTCAAGATCCCTGTTTTGGCTCTAAGAGTCAATTTTGCCTAAGGCATTGATGCTAACCATCTCTCTTTATTCCTGAGGGACTAAGTTCCTCTGCACTAACTAAGTCAGGGATGCTAAGCATCTAACTTTGCTACCTGAAACCTAAGTGGGCACACTTCATCTAAGATGGAGACTTCAAAAAAATTTACTTGAGCTCCTTACATCCTGCCGACAAACCATGACTTCACGTGAGTCTGAGCTCGGCTCCTAGTTGAAATGCTCGGACATCTGCTTCAATAGCTCGGACGCCGTGTTTAGTAGCTCGAACAACATGTTCAATAGCTTGGATGCAAGTTTCAATAGCTCGGCTCCTAATTAAACTGGTCGAATGCCCACTCCTAAAGACCAGCGACAAGCTGAACTGCTCGGACAAGCTCAAGATGGTGTTGCTTGGCAGATACAAGGCGCTCGGGGACTAGGTGTGGGGGTATAACCCACCATACCCATAATGTTGTACATGGGCTGAGCCGCTAGGGGAGGCCCAGCTTGTAAGACTACACCACATGGAGCACAGCACAGGTCGGCGTGCCTCACAAGACTGCATAAAGATCCTTGGCGATCAAGGATGATCTATTTGGCTATGCTAGATTTCGCAATCTCTGTGATTCCTATCTTATAAACCGATTAGGATAGAAACAACCGACCTATAACCCTATCCTCGAGCTATATAAGGTGGGTAGGGACCCTCCTTGTTTTCATCTAATCTCTGATAATACAAACCACAAAGACATAGGATGTAGGGTATTACGTCAAGCTGATGGTCTAAACCAGCCTAATCGCTATCTCTTGCGTTCTGTGTCACCATCCGGTTCCCTCACATGCACCTCCACCGATTCATCTACTACCATGGGCATACCCCCTCGGTAGACTGCCAGACATATTTCGTCGACACCCTCCCCCTTGGGCTCGTGTTGGGTGTCTATAATGTTGTATTTTTTATATACTTTAGGCCAATTTTTATACAATCCCGACATGTCCTCCTACAAATGAATAATCACCAAAACTCATATAATTGATTAGTTATAAATCCTAATTCTAAGTTTGGTGTTTATTTGAGCAGTTTTTTATATGAAAGTTGGCGGTTAGAAATTGGAGTTAAGGATTGCCAACACCCACATTACGTAGAACTCGCATTTATTGTTTCCTGCTGGCTGGTTTAGTGTCTCTCATGATCACTAGCCTCTTTGGGTTCGCACAGTAGCCCGTCAGGACTTTGAGTTCATTGAAGAAAGAAATAAGCGCACGCTTTTCTTCCTTCTTCAAGGTCCATGACGCAACCGAAAGTTCGAACTGGCCATCCTCTAGCGCCACAGGATGCAGCTCCTTCCTGATTCCCAAGTGTTGCATATCTAGGCGTGTGGCTAGTGAATCCTTCGATGTCCCCTCGGTGTCCATCAAGGTGTTAAGCGTGTTACCGCACACGTTTTTAGTAATGTGCATGGGATCAAGACAGTGGCGTACACTCAACACTGGCCAGTAAGGTAGTTTCTAGAAAACCGATTTTTTTCTTCCAGACACTCCAATTAGGCGCTGCTACTGCCCTGTCCCCGTTCCCAAGGACAACGTCCAGTTTGTTGACTTCTCGAAGTATTGCAGGCCCGTCTTGATATTTTAGAGGTAAGCGTTTCTCAATAGTCCCATGAAAATCTTTTCTATTCATGCGGTAAGGGTGATCCTTAGGTAGGAACCTACGGTGTCCCATATAAACAATCATTGAGTTCTTTGGTAGATGTACCGCATCGGTGTCGTCCAAGCACTCGACACATCCAGTATAGCCTTTTGTCTTCTCTCTAGACAAGCAACCTCGCCCTGGCAGGTCAGTGATTGTAGCGATAAGTACTGCCTTGATCGTGACATGTTCCTTTTTGTACTCGTCCCAAACATCCTTCACACCCTTTTCAAACATCTCCACTAGTTCATCGATCACTGGTTCTAGAAACACATCGATGTCATTCCCAGGCTGTCTTTGCCCTTGGATCAGTAGTGGCATCTAGATGTACGACCGCTTCATACAGAGCCAAGGTGGAAGGTTGTATATACAGAGCATCACTGGCCAGGTGATATGATTGCTTCTAACCTGGTCGAAAGGATTCATCCCATCTGTGCTCAAACCAAACCAAAGGTGCCTTACCTCTCCACCGATGTTCTTATAGAACATAGTATTGACAGTCCTCCAGTCCTTCCCATCGGCAGGGTGCCTCATCATTGTATCTTTCTGACGCTCTTCACCATGCCAGCGCAACAGCTTGGCTAACTTTGTAGTTGCAAACAGCCTATGCACCCAGAGAGCTATAGGGAAATACCAAACGACCTTTATGGGACCCCCTCTGGTCTTAGTACCCTCATTTGATGGCACTTCCTTATACCGTGGAGCTTCACACTTGGGGCACGCATCCAAGTCTTTGTATTCGTCACCATGGTACAAGATGCAATCATTGGAATACGCGTGGATTTTTTCAACCTCGAGGCCGATGGGGAAGATCATTTGCTTGGCCAGGTATGTCTTTTCTGGCAACTCATTTTTTCTTGGGAGCAGTTTCCTTATTATACCTAACAACTGATCGAAGCCTTTATCGCTCAATCTGTTTGTTGATTTGAAATCTAACAGCATGATATCGGCTTCCAGTTTGCTCACTGGACAATCCTTATACAATGGTGTTTTGCCATCTTGTCTCATTTTCTCTAACTTTCTCAGCTATGTTTCACTAAGACATCCGCTCTCTACATTACGTAGCAACTAAGAAATGCCATCGTTATCCTCGGTGTCATCAGCTAGCGTGTTCCTAAACACATCATTAACTATGGCCATAGGTTCTGCGTTGACACCGGGTTCTGTAACAGCCTCGTGGAGGATACATCAGGCATGGCCACATCATCATCGTTTTCCTACGGAGCATTCACACCAACCTCGCCATGCATAGTCCATATCGTATAGTTTGGCATGAACCCTTGGTAATCAAGTGCGATCGTATAGACTCAGTTTGAGCCAATTTCCTTTGATTCATGCAACCTTTGCATGGGTAGAAGACAGGGTTCCCATTCCCAGCATGGACTTTGGCATCGGTGAGAAACATGTCGACGCCTTGCATGTATCGCTTGTCCGTTCGGGACAGATACATCTCTACACAACAAAATGTTGAGACAGTAATTACAGAGAAATTAATAACAAGGGGAGCTTCATGAACAACAATTGTTGCTTGAAACTATAATTTATTCTACACTTATTTAATTTAGTGACCCTATTTTTGGAAAACATTATTGTACACTAATTATTGGAAAATTGAAATTGGTAGCCTTGGCCATATAAATTGAAAATCGTAGCCCCATAAAAAAATTATTGCACAATAATTTAGAACAATTATTCTACTCCATGCCACATAAAAAATAGAGACACTAATTAAAAAACACTAAAATTGGAGATATGATCATGAAAAACAATGTAGCTCCAAACAATGTGTTGGTAGGTGACACATGGATTAATTTGCTCACCAAAATTGTAAAAGATTCTACTGTACTCCTAACAAGAACTAATTATAGCCTCACATACTAACAATCATCTTGACCACAATGTAATTAGCTAGGAATTTAATTCTGTTCAAAGACACCAACCTTTTCGATGATGGATTCACCATAATTTCCTTGGAAGCCTTGCACAAAGTCCAATTGGAAAAGTGCTCTCTAGAATGGAGAAAGAACTAGAATGAGAATCAAGCAATGTAGCCATCAAAACAACGCTAATTAAGAAACAAAATTAGAGGGGTGGATGCTTGTTACTAACCTTAAAGCAAGAAGATCAACCCATTCTTCTAAATCCAAGAGCTATCTTCATGGTGAAGAGCAGCCGCAACAATGGAGGAAGCAGCTCAAACACGTGCCTCTATGCTCAGGATGGAAGAGAGGATGGCTCTAGCTCTATTGTACTATGATGTTATCACATTCGGTTCTTGTCTAGAACCTACAGTGATAGCCCAACATTACTGATGGTTCTTGGCTAGAACCGGCAATGATAAGTGGCCGTCAACCCACTACCGGTGCAAGCCACGAGCCAGCAGTGATGTGGACCTTCACTGCGGGTTTTGGCCCAGCCCTAGTCATTTTCTGATTTTCAAGCTCAGAACCGGCAGTGAAGGTACATCACTGCTGGTTCACCCAAATCCGGCAGTGATGAGGTTGACAGTGATGTCCAATTCTATAGTAGTGGTGAGGGGAGGCGAGAATACTTAGCCCTCTAACAATAGCCCAACCCTTAATCCCTTATAGTTTGTTTGGTTTGTGGAGTCACCTCATGCTTCATGGAGTGATGCATCATGAGTTCATCCTATGAATTTTGGTGGAATCAACCCACTCCTCATGCATATACTAATTATTAGCTTGTGAGAAATGAGGTGGTAATGGATCAACTCATTCCATTCCACCTACCAAATAAAATATGTGAGAAGTGAGAAAAAGATAGACTACCTCATTTCTCAAACCAAACACACCCTTAGTGAGTAATCAGTTGTGTAATTAGGCTACGCAACCCTCCTCTCCCATAGGCTGCGTTCCTCATAGCATGTAACCTAGACGCTGCATCCTGCTTCATCTAGTTATTAATATATAAGCCAGGCAACAAGATCTTGCATGACAGCCTTCTGTAGGTGATATGAAGAGTCCCATGACACACGGTGTTGGCATTTCTTAGCGACATCACCAAGGTTGGAGATAGAATCCATCTCCGGCAACGGCGCCAGAAATACCTGTTGGTATTTCTTAGCACCATCACTAAGATTAACCAAACCTTAGTGACACCGCCAAGAAACACCAACTATGATAACTCCTAACGATTACAGAAAAATATTCACAACTGCACGGATCTATTGTTGTAGCATTTCATCCGGAAGTGTTCAGGGTATCGTTATTTATATTTTCTCAAAGGAGGGCAAGGTATAAGAGTCTAGCATGGATATGAACAAGATTACATACTTGCATAGTAAACCAATAGTTGATGACAGAGGTAAAAACGGTATATTCAGGATAGTGGACGCACACTTGGGCCAACCTCAAGGATGAAAGGAAAACAAAGAATAAAAGAATGATCCTAAATGGAGCAGGAATGTTCTAATATAGCCATGCAAAGAACAATTGATGATCATACAAAGTTATATGGTTAGAGTTAGAACTAGGCATGAGCTGGGTTGGGAGGCCACCGAGTACTGGTCTGCCAGCAACCTCATGTGTCAATTTAGACTCCTACACCCTACCTGAATGTAGGGGATTATGAGGAACGGACAGGGCTATCACCACCTGCCGCCTACCCCTCAACCGGAAAGTAGGAAATGTATTCACATGTTCCCATGTACCCGGGCACCATGCCCGATTACACGGAAACTAGCCACATCCCCTCGGGACTCCGACCATACGGATCAACAAGCATATGACATGGGCACACCCAAAGGCACGATGAACCGCCACCTCAAGTTAGCTCTAATTCTAAGCATACAAATCATATGAATAGTTAAGCATAAAGTTGCACATGTTAAGATCATAACATTCAAACTATATTCTAGTCCATATGTCATGATTATAACATGCGAACTATACTCTAATTTAATAGCACTACTATCAGCCTGTTCGCTTGCTCGTAAACGATCGTAAATTTCCAGCCGGAAACAGTGTTTTTTTCTCACACCAAACCAGCCAGCAAATAATCCACGATACGATACAGCCTCCCGAACAGGCTGTATATTGATAGCCAAGCCCTCCTTGATTGCTTTGCTAGCTCATAAAAATACTACTGAAGTAAACAAAAGGTGGTAGTGAGGTGTGTAGCTCCAAATGGTGTGTGTGTTGAAGGAGAGCTCCATCCTTCTTCTTATACTAGTGTGAGGTCGGTTTGGTGTGCTATACATGGAAACCCCTATGTAACCGACCCCCCTAGCATTAATGATACCGCCTAAACAACGTGGGCCCGAGAGGTGGTGGCGGGAGTGCGCCCACACCCTGGTTGGCGTGTCTGGCCACCGTCCTTTTCTGGTCGGTTGCTGGGTGGGCCTGGCCCCCTCCCACGTCGGTGCTCGGTCCACATTCTTCGCTGGAGTGGGCCTTTGCTTGGTTCTTTGATGTAGAATCTGCATTAAGCTTCTGGATTGCGCATTTTGCTTTGTTTTCTACTTGTATTCAATTGTGTGTCATGCAAAACATATTTCTTCCAATACAAGTGGAACTATATCAATAATAAATGCATGTGATAAAAAATTATTTATTTCTCACATTTTAGATATTAAATAGCGGTCGGATATTATCATTAAGGACCGCCAACACACGGGTGATAAGCCTGCAGGGAGGGAAAAGCTCCCTCGGCCACGGTTCTCCGAGGCCATCCTCTGGTTTGATGGCATAACGCCATTGGTGTTTCCCACCACGCGAGGTCAAGTGACTCGATATTGGACAGGCGGCTCCAGAGTGGGCTTTCTCTAAATCAGCAGCGCAACATATGCTACTGCTCTTTTTTTCTTTTTCTTTTTTTTATAAATTTCATCAAACTCAAAATTGTTTAACTTGGTATTATGCTAGAACTATATCCTTTTGAAGTACAGTGCGTGGATTTAGAAGAATTAATGAGGAGACGCGTCAGTGGACTGACCGATTCCAAGTAAACCGAGAAAAAATTATTAGGTTTTGTCGTGTTCCATCCGCTTCCCGCACATCAAAACAAGGTCAAGTCTTGCTGCAGTACTGCTGCTGATAAGAAGAGCCATACGGCCTTGGAGGCGGAGGCCATCCTTGGGTTTGGGCGTCTTGGCGGAAACTGGCATACTGAAATCGGTGGACGACGCACATTGCTGCGGTGTGCGGTAAGTATGTTTTAACGCCTTTTGCTGCTTTCAATCAATCACCTATCTCTTGCTCTCGGACCCTCGGTATTTCGAGAAATCTATCTTGCTCTGCCAAAAGAAAAATGTACCTAAATATACCTGTGCATAATCTCCTTTCTTTAGACCAAGGCCGTTGCTGCCCAACTTCTTTCGGCGTGGTAGTGGCCAGTGACCACGTACAGTTGCATGTCACCGCCCGATGCAGGGCAACTCCAACTCCTTTCCCCTTTTCCTCCTTTTCCTACACACGAGCTCACGAGGACCAGTGCTGCACCTGTGCAGCCTGCCTACTACGCGATTTTCAACTGAGTGGGTGATACTTCTGACAAGGTGTCACTCCCCATCGTCATGGGCTTGTTCGGTCAATGCGAAATCTGAGCGGATTAAATTCCCTATAAGTCCAAAATTTTCCTTAATCCCCTCCGATTTTCCCAATTGAGGTCTTGTTTGGATGTACTCGGATTTGCATCAATCCATGTTGGGGTGAATTGAAGTATAACTTAAACTAATTTCCCCCCTAATCTACCAAATACGTGTGAATTGAGATGAATACGAAAACATCCAAACAAAACCTATGAATTAACTTAACAAGCTCTAAGTAGGAAGAGAAGTCGTCCTTGTGCCTGTCCTGGAGTATCCTAGAGTGGACCCCATACTCTCCAATCTGCGATCCACGCCACTACCAATTCACCAAAGCATACACGAACACAAATGGAAAAAAAATTGTTAAAATTTTCCTTGTAAATATTAATTGCAAATTCTGCCAGTAACTCTCATTGTGCTCGCCCTTTCTCTTTCTGTCAATCTCTTATTTATTTTCAAGTTTTCATCATGCTTTATAATAATTGCTAAATTAAGTAACCAATTAGGCAATAACCATGGCCGCTGCAAAGATTGTAGTTCCCCATGCAGCCAAGCACAAGCAGCGTCAGGCACCATGGGACCCGGATCCTGGAGCTCGTGATTTCTGTGGACCCTGAGCTGTTTGCCCTCCTTTCTTTTCGGTGAAAATTTTGGTGCCGGGACAACAGAGTGCGAGCCGATCCTGTGGGAAGAGACGGCGCCCGGCGTCTGCTGTGTAGATCCAGATGCGGCAGAGCGCCGATGCTGTGAGGTGGAGACATACGAGAGACGGGAGTAAAAGAGAGAGTCAGAGAGACGGTGAATAGATAACTGACCGATATTGAAGATAACCATAAAAAGGTTATTTTTCTCATATTCTCCCCCCCTTAAATGTGAGAAATTAATAAAAAACAGTTGATGCGGGGTCTTACGGCAAAAATACACGTTTTTTCATAAGGGCACTGAGCAAATTTTGAGTAAATTTTGAGGTTGATAGTGTGTATCAGCAAATACCACATTCTCCAATGTCCTTCAACAAAATTTGCTTTAACTATTTGTCACACATAGGTGGCTGTAAGGATCGAGACACCTAAGAGGGCGGGTTGAATTAGACAACTTAAAAATCTACTTCTAACTATGGCTTCTAATTTTCAGCTTAGCAAAACCGATACGAATAAATAAACTATTCTAAATATGCAACTACACTTTTGCTAATATATTACTGTCCCTACTGTAAAAGAGTTATGCAACATAGGTTCCAATCCTATCAACTAACCTATCAACTAAGCTAGGAAAGGTAAAGCACACAACCAAGATTACAATATAAATGCGGAAGCTAAAGATGTGGTAGAGATGCAAACTCTCATTGACGACTCCGGTATTTTTACCAAGGTATCGAGAAGCACGCAAGCTTCCCCTAATCCTCCTTGGAGCCCCTCGCAAGGCCAAGCTCCCCGTCAGGTAACTCTGTGGATAGCCCCGGGCCTTTTCCATGCGTAAGTAGATCTCCGATGTGCCTTCCGGCAAGCCTCTCCTGGATTGCTCCCCGCCGTCTTCACTATCAAGTTTCCAGCCAAAACGTCGCGGGCCTTATTCCTTCCATACACGGTGGCAGCCACACCACAACCCCGCTTTTTTTGTCTCGCAAGACTTACAAGCCCCGCGGAGTACAACAATGGTGCGCGCAAGCACCGAGTGGTAAGAGGTGTGCAAATCTCACTAAACACTAGGCCTAAACCTAGAGCAAGCGCATATGAGCATAGTCTAACTAACCTAAGCACTTCGCAAAGCAACTATGCTAATCACTGAATATTTCGCTAAGCACTAAGCATGTGGAGAGCACTAAAATAGTGTAGCAACACCCTTAGTATGTTTCCTCACTCCACACCTCATTTGGCCAATTGCAACTCATTTATAGCCCCCATTGCAAATAGAGTCGTTGTTAGCTTGGATGGGCAATTCTGTGTACCATCAGACCAGTTGCACTGTAGCACTCCGACGCTCCACAACGGTCACTTTGTTAGTAGCCGTTGCCGTCGACCGTTGCGTCGCCTGCTGTGGCTGACGCGTGGGGCCACCATCGAACTGGTCAGACGACGTTTGCTCCTCTTGGGAGCTTACTGGAACCCGTTGGACTCCACACTGTAGCGGTCCGACGCCCTTGACTATAGCGGTCCAACGCCTAGGTTCTATACCGGTCCGACGATCCTACTGTGTTCCCTCCCTAATGTGAATAGTGATCGTGTCTGGTCCAACGCCCTTTATTGTAGTGGTCCGACGCCTGCCTTCTTTTTCTTCCTCGCAATGTTTTGCATCTGGGCTAGTTCCAACCTTGTGACTTAAGCTTGCTTGATTTTTTTGAGTCTTCAAACATGCTTCTAAATGCCTTACTTGAGGTGGATCACCATGTTGCCTCAGTCCGAATCATTTTTGCAACTTATTGGACTACAAAATAAACACTTGCAAACACGTTAGTCCAACTTGGTCTTGTTGATCATCAAACACCAAAATCCAAATTAAATGGGCCAATGGTCCATTTTCCTTATAGTGGCACACATTTACATGTTAGTTTTAAGATGACATCTACAAATTTGGCTTAGAAGAGAAGACATTCTACATCGTTATCACTTTTGCTTGTGTGCTAGCATGGCTCGGGCTCAGAAAATGGCCATGGTGCCTCTTTATTCCTTTGTTTTCTCCCCATACCTCATGAATCTTTGATCAAATGCAGCCACAAAAGGAGGCAGAGGTGCCTGGTTGGCTCATGGCATAGGAGGATCAGTGGTCGGCTTGGTCATCTATGACAGAGGAAAAGAGTGTAGTGTTGACGGTTCTTATGTGTAGTGGAGGAATTCCGCAAGCAGATAGAACTATCGTGTAGCACTTCACTCGGTGAGAATCGAGTGTCGAATTTATCTTTATCCCAAGGGAAGGCGGGAGGATGAGTTGGCTTGGTGGATAGAAATGCTAAAGGGAAGGTAGGTCCTTAGCCAAAGTGGGTGAATGGATATGGTGGATGAAGGTGTAGATGGATTGGTGGGAAGGATGGTAGATAACAAGCAAGCTAGAAGAGTGGTATGCTAAGTGGCAGAGCGAGCAACTATCTTTAAGCAGCAAAGCTAAACCTTTGCTTAGAAAGTGAGATTTTAGTACATCGGGGCATAGCCCGCCTAACAACCAGGAGGGTTAGATAGACTAGGTCTGCCATGAGCCCTACGATTTAATAACTAGACCGAACATGATGGAATACAAAGGATGGATAGGGCTGTCACCACCTGCCAACTACCACAATCTATCTGGGGGTCTAGGCGTATCCACATGTAAGCTATAGCCTAAGCACCGCGCTTAATTTATAAACTCACTACTTTGATTCGAGCTTCGGTGAAATGAGATCAAAGTACCATAACTAGATGGTAGAACAGTACTAGCGAATACCTAACTAAACAAAAACTACCTATGCTACTAATGCCAAGAACAAGCACCTAAGCTCACTAATGTTGAACAATAATGAACTAGAACTTGAACAAAGCAAAGCTATATTACTGAATAAAGTACTAAACAAAGTAGAGTTCTGAATAAAGTAAATGCTAAATGAAAGAATTACAAAAGAGCTATACCAGACCTAGAAGACTCTTCCAGACCCTGAAGAAGCTCTGCTCTAGCTCTACTTCCACTATTAGCTAACTACTCTAGAGCTACTACTAAGCTTGAGAGCTTAGAGAAGCTTGGAGAGCTTGTAAAGTGATGGAGAATGAAGGGGATGATCTTCATCGAGCTCCACAACCCCTTTTATAGTGTGAAAAGGTAGTGGGGTACTTATAGGCCACCAAGTAGGTCAGTGGAGGTGACTTGGGCGTTAGGCGACCTCCTAGGGCATCGGCCGACGTCCATTTGCACCACCACTTGATCCTATGGCCTTGGATGGCTCCCAAAGGTGGTTGCATGAATGGTAGGTCGGTTGCTTTGATTAGAATGGTGGAGGAAAAGTCAATGGAGCTCTCCAAGCGGATGACAGTGGACCCTGTGATCCAACAGAGCTCATCCTCCACCATTGGATCAAACAGACTCAAATCAATGGCATGGGAGGCCTCCTGGGGGTGCCACATCACTCATCACGTGGATTAGTGATGTGGCAGGCCATGTTGGGTCTCGGGCGATGCTGCCATGTGGGCCCAAGGTGCCCTGCCACGTCCACTTTCCTCCTATGCACCTATTTTGTGCATTTTTATGAAAATTTCCTGCATTCAAATATATTTCCAATTACAAGTGGGACTAGGTGAAATATAAAACAAATTCAGCACATGTGATGATGATTTACCTTTATTTTGGCTGGAATGTTGATGGTCTAAATGGGTGTTAGTGACCATCAACATGCAGTAGGGTATTCGACCATCGAGAGGGATCACCTGCAGTCTCATTGGATGACTTGGTCGTTGGTGGCTAATGATGGGTGCCATTGGACTCAATGTGTGGTTTGATCTAAGGAGCGCCACAAGGTGTGGTGGCTTGCATGGATAATGGTGGAGTAGAACCTAGAGGTGAGGCAGCCGATGCCTCGGGCTTAGCCTGATGAGTGGTGGGGAGCATGGCTAGGTTGATGGTACTATTGTAGGCAGGGCCATTGATGCTAATATCGCGTCAAGGGATAGTACCCAAGGTGCCAATTGTTGGAAGGTGATCTCAACTAATCCCGAGTTTAGCCACGAGATTAACTTGGAGCACATGTGTTTGGTCCACTTGTTAGGTCCCTATCTAACTAGATAAGCTCTGCCATGATCAGCAACAACCCTAAGTAATCTAGAGTTCAGCCTCCTGGCCCACAACATATCCATAAATAAAGAGGTGATGCCCCTAGCATCACCACCCACATGAAACAAATCACACAATAGATCGGTTTGGCACGGGAGTGTCTAGGAAGGTTCGTCTCCTATACAAGGAAGTGCTAGTAGCGTCTAGAAGTCTGCCGCTTCTTGATAACTCACATTCGTCATCGACAGAGTGACTCTAAGCCCTCAGCTGGTGAACTCACGTGACCTACTACACCTTTGGTCTCTACATCAACACCTGAGGCACTCAAAGCATAGTCCAACTCTAGTCTAACATCTATATAGTACTTCCACATTATGTATGAATTGTGATCATGTGAGACTAAGTATAAGATCCTATGCACATGTGCTAGATCTACATGTTTATGCTTATGATTAAATTCAACACCACCACCATCATTCCCATGGCTATGTCATTAACTTCCTTGAGGGAGGGAGATGACAATTGTGGAAGTGGTCATACCTTTGCATAACACTATGGAATGGAGAGTGGTAGAGGTTGCCACGATGACCTTGATGCTGATTCTACTCCTCCATGCGTGAGGAGTAGGATGATGTGGTGTTCGTGGAGACGAGTGTTGTGGTTGTGCTTGGTACCACGTCCATCCCACTTGCTCTTGCTTTTCCTCTGTCTTCTCTCTGTGCAAGCACTAACGCCTATTCAGCTTCGGTGCACCGTGTGCATGTTGTCCCAGTGATGTTGTTGCCTTGGTTCTGCCATGGGTGGAGCTCGAGCTTGTACGTGTGAGAATTTGTCGTTGTCATGTGTACTCTTAAGCATCCATAGACCACATCTAATGTTCCTTAATCCCTCTTTCCTCATCTCGATGCCCGCAACAACCTCCTGTAATGCACCCTCTTCTCGTCATGGCCTCGTTGTGAGATGCCTTCCCTAATGCCTCTTAGCTCCTACTAATCCATGGCAAGTTTCCTTGTGATATGGAGATGCTTCCTGACCCTCAAATCAGGCTCGAGTGTGGCCTATTTTGGCTTGTCCCAACCTTGGCCTTACATTGCCTCCTTTGGGCTTGACGTTGGTGCTCTAATGATCCTAGGGTCTTGAGCTAGCAGATGCGTGGTGTGGGTGTTCCTTTCAGCCCTAGTCCTCCCTATTTACGTGTGTGCACACATTCATGTAACATTGATTGATTTGATCAAGCACATGCGATGCTCTACTATGCTCTTAGGCATATAATACTTAGAATAATATGTGGGGAGATGGAGATAGAGGCAAGGGCAATATGATGATTTCTCAGTGATGATCTACACTGGCGAGTCACACTAACCGAAGTGGTAAGAATGTAGCAACAACTTTTGTCATGTGGCAAATTTGTAAAGAGGCAAGGGCAATATGATAATTTGAATGTATGATATCTGTTAGAATGACCAACAGTTAAATATCTCAATATTTAGTTGAGTGTCTAGGAGATCAGGACATGCAAGAGTATGAGACACTGAGACACGAATTAACGGCTACATAGTGTCATGAACATGTCCCCAATGCTCGGCTACTGGGCTGAACTTATGGGCTTCTTTCGGATGTCCTTTGTTGAGACAAGAGCAAGGTGGATAAAACATCCGGTCAGCATCAAAACAATGGGGAATAAGAGAGAACTAGAAACCGAACTCATCTTTGAGGGGAGATTCTCTTTGAGGTAGTGGCAATTAGTGGACTGGATCAGTTATTGTTGCTTCACCAGAGGGTGTGTTGGCTCAAACAACCCAATACAAGTATCATTTGCTTAGTCATGCTGCATTTCTTCCTATACATTTGAATGATCTCTACTATGGGGTTCATAAACTAGCTGGCTACAAAAGGAAGCATATTCTTATTTTTGGGCTTCAATTTCCTTGGCCACCACAGCAAGCTTATGCTATTTGGAAGTCCCTCAGATCATTGGTTGTTGGATCCCAACTGTTAGTTGATCTCCACCAATAGGCCCAATGGCCTATTGAGCCCTTGTCTCTGCTTTTTGATCAGGGGAGCCCAACCCTAACTGGTTGGTGGGCCCTTGTGGCACAGCACATATATATAGAGGAGTGGGGAACTGGGCTTGGGTCACGAGGTTGAACGTAGCCGCCACCCACCTACAGAGAAAACCCTAATCCGATCCTAAAGTGTGCTGCCAGCGACGGGATGAGCCCGCCACCACCGCCGTTGCCTCTGCAGGGTCACCACAGTCCCCTCTGGACCTCCACAGCATCGCCACCTCGCCTCCTCACCACCGTGCCAAGTACCGGCGTCCGCGAGGCTGCAGCCAGGCGCGAAGAGGAACCCAGAGCAGAGGTCTACCCGGATCTACGGTAACACAGAGAGGTAACACATACGATCCTAACAATGGTACCAGAGCTAGGTTGCCTCTGTGTGACTCTAACCCTAATCGGGTAAAAGAAACAAAAAAGGTACCGGGGTGGCGGAGGTCACTGGAACCCCGGTCACCACCACCACCGCGTGGGAAAAGTGCCGCACTGACACGGCAAGAAAGAACAGATCCATGTTCAGATCAGAGAAGAAGAAGAAGAGAAAAGAACCGAACACTTCCTTTTGGATCTGAAAAGAGAAGGGGTTCCCTAACCCTAACCCTAACTAGGTTCAAGGAAGGAGGAAAAGAAAAGGTTTCGGCGTTAAGATGAACAGAGCTGAAACCCTAACCCTAGAATGATTCCCCATCCCTAACCAGTTGAATCCGAGAAGAAAGAAAGGAAATTCAATGAAAGAAAAAAGTACAGGGGTCAAAACCCGAACCCTAACCCTAACTCTAGATCCACATTCAGATGAACGAAAAGAAAAGAAATCAAAAGGAGAGAAAACCGAATCGGCCGAATCGAATCAAAAAGAAAAACCCTAACCCTAATTTTGACCCCAACCCCACCACGGGTTAATCCTAGAAGAGAGAAGGGGACGGGGAAGAAGGGAAAGGGGGAACGGAACTACCTCGCACGTGCGTCGGGATGGCCCTTCGCCGGCACGGGAGAAGAAGAGCCGAGCCGGCCCTTCGCCGGTGCGGGAGAAGAAGAGATCGGCCAAAGGGGCGCCGCGGCCAGGCCGCTCGACGGCGGCGTGCTCACCCGTTGGGGAGCACGCGCGCCGGCGAGGGGGCCGGTGACGGCGCCATGGTTGCTCCACCGCCCGCTCGCTCACCGTCTCGCTCATGGTCGCGCTGCGGCTGGGAGAGAAGAGAGAGTGGCCAAGGGAGAGAAAGCAAACAGCAAAATGAGATTAGGGTTTGGAGCGGTTTTGTTCGCCCGAAGACGGCGCATAGCCGTCCAATGAATCCAACGGCCACGGATGCTCGGGCTGACTCATGGCCCAGGCGGCCGAGCGCATCAGCGTGGCTTTGCCGGCCCAGGCCCAAGTTGCGGCCTGGGTGCGGCCTGCGCGCGCACAGAGACCTGGGCCGAGCCGGCTTTTGTCGGTTTTTGGGCTGAGAGAAGTAGAATGAGCCCACATTTTCTATTTTTTCTTTTTTAGTATATTGAAAAAATGGAAAATGGCTCAAAAGAAATAGAGAAAAGAGAATTTTCCCGTGGGTAAAATTCAAGAAATTGAGTATATGTTTTCCGCTGCTAAAGAAAAAGTATATTCTCCAGTGATTTTGAACCGACGTGATATTTAACTGGAGAAAAAGAAAGTTTTTCCAGTAAATGTTTATTTCTTGGAAATTGATTAATGGATTAAAGAAAATAGAAAAAGCAATTTTTCTCTATGGGTAAAATTCAAGAAAAAGAAAGTTTTCCACAGATAAAGAAATTATTTATTCTCCAGTTAATTTGTACCAACGTGATATTTAATTGGAGAAAAAGAAAGTTTCTCCGCTGCTAAAGAAAATGTTGATTCTCCAGTTATTTTGAACCAATATGGTATTTAATTGGAGAAAAAGAAATTTGACATGATTATGATGTTGTTATTTTCTGACCAACGTTGTTAATAACAATATCGTAATTTTACTGATTTATGCATTAATTCTATTTCTGCCCAACGGTGATGTAGAATTAGTGTATAAGAAAAGTTGATAATTTTAATGATTTATGCATTAATCCTACTTCTGCCCAACGGTGATGTAGAATTAGTGTGTAAGAACAGTTGTGAAAGTTAAAGTTTTATGCATTAATTCTATTTCTGTCCAATGGTGATGTAGAATTAATGTATAAGAATAGTTGTATGTTTTGATTTTGACCAACGTTGGAATCAAGGCATGCAAATGGTGTTATTTATATGTTAAGAAAAAGTTTAACCTGGTTTTCATCTTGTCTAAGGTGAACTGGGTAGTCACCTCACCGTGTTCCACTGAGATTGTGGCACCGGTGAGGGAGACAAAAGAGAATGATGCCACTTGGACAACTAAAGAAAGGGACTTTGAATCTCAAAAGATGTCCTATGGCTTTTGAGCATAGAAAGTGGGTCACTGCAAACAAGAAATGTTTTGGCTGTGATAAAGAACATGATTGAACCTGCAATTGCGGGCTCAATCCCAGAATGTGACACGGTCACCGAGTACCTCGATAGAATAAAGAGTCAGTTCACTGGCTCTTCAAAGACATATGCCACTTAGCTGATAAAGCAGCTGGTCATAGAGTGTTAATCTAGAAAAGGTGGCATAAGAGAGCTCACGATGCGTTGTCGAAATTATGGCACTATCGTTCAGGCCATATTTCGAGGGGGAGAATAGAAAGACTAGTTAAGAATGATATTCTTCCTCCATTAGAGCTCTTAAATTTAGAACAATGCAGAGAATGCATAAAAGGAAAGTATGTAAAGAAGATTAAGAAAGATGACAAAAGAAGCGCAGGAATTTTATAGATTATTCACACAGACATCTGTGATCAGCTTTCCTGTAAAGAGTGTGGATGGTTATGATTCGTTCATAACATTCACAGATGATTACTCTCATTATGGCTATATTTATCCAATCAAAGAAAGAAAAGATGTATTGGATAAATTTAAGATATTAAAGATTAAGATAGTCAGGTCTGACCGTGGGGGAGTACTACGGTCGGCATACCCTAAAAGAATGGCATAGTAGCCCAGTATTCTACACTGGGCGAACCTCAGCAGAATAGAGTAGCTAAAAGAATCAATCGCACCCTGATGGATATGGTGGGCAGTATGATAAGTTACTCCACCTTACAGTTGAGCCTGTGGATGGAGGCGTTGAAAATGGCCATTCACATTCTCGATAAAGTATCAAGAAAGTCGGTGCCCAAAACACCGTATGAGTTGTGGATAGAAAGAGTACCCTCACTAAACACTTGAGTGTGTGGGGGAGCCCTGCTGAGGCTAAAGTATTTAACCCAAACATTGGGAAACTAGATCCTAAAATAGTAAGTTGCCATTTCATTGGCTACAAAGAAAAGTCAAAAGGTTTTTGTTTCTACTGTCTAGAGTGACATACAAAGTTTGTGGAAACGAAACACGCTGTTTTTCTAGAGGATGAATTGATGAGGGGGAGCATGCTAGCTCGAGAAATTGACCTTAAAGTGAAGCGGGTGTATGCGCCCACTCCAATAATTCATGAGCCAATTTTCTCACTACCTGTTGTCGCTGCACCGATAGTGCAAGAGACTATGGTGTCAGCACCTGTTGTTATCCCACCTGTGGCAACAATGAATGACGATGAGGAACTTGTTCTTCAGGATTCTATAGAACCTATTGCCACACATGAGGGGGAGAAACAACAGCCTCAAACAGAAGATGTGCCAAAAGTGGAAGCCCCTAAAAGGTCTCAAAGAGTTAGAAAATCAGCTATTCCTGCTGATTATGAAGTGTACAACACTGAGGAATTTCAAATGGAGGATGATCCCACCTCATTTGAAGAAGCCATGAGAAGTGATCATTCATCAAAGTGCCTTGAGGCCATGGAAGATGAAATGAAATCAATGAATGCCAATAAAGTTTGGGACTTGGAAATAATTCCTAAAGGAGCCAAAACAGTAGACTGTAAATGGGTCTACAGAACAAAACTTGACTCTCAAGGGAATATAGAAACATATAAAGCGTGACTTGTGGCAAAAGATTTTATGCAAAGAGAAGGGATTGATTACAATGAGATATTTTCTCCAGTCTCATGTAAAGTTTCCTTCAGAATCATAATGACAGTAGTGGCACATTACGATTGAGAATTACATCAGATGGATGTAAAGATGACATTTCTCAACGGAGACTTGGAGGAAAATGTTTACATGGCACAACCGAAAGGTTTTGTCATGGAAGGAAAAGAACGAATGTGATGCCGCCTAAAGAAATCCTTTTATGGATTAAAACAAGCTTCAAGACAGTGGTACTTGAAGTTTGATCAGACAATAAAGAATTTTGGATTTTAAAGAGAATGTAGAGGACAATTGTGTCTATACAAAGTAAAGAGAATGTAGAGGACAATTGTGTCAATACAAAGTTTAAGAATGGAAAGTTTGTCTTGCTTGTCCTGTATGTAGATGATATCTTACTTGCTAGTAGTGATGTCAGTCTACTACTAGAGACAAAGAAATTTGATATGAAAGATCTTGGCGAAGCCTCGTTCGTTCTAGGGATCGAGATTCACCGAGATAGAAGAAAAAAAGGGTATAAGGACTGTCACAAAAGGCATACATGGAAAAGATCTTAAAGAAATTCAGTATGCACAAATGTAGTCCCTCACCTGCTCCTATAGTCAAGGGCGACAGATATGGGGATTTTCAATGCCCTAGGAACCAATATGAGCTCAATTGATAAAGTGAAAGTGGTTCCATATGCTTCAGCTGTCGGAAGCTTGCAACATGCTCAAGTATGTACGTGCCCTGACTTGGCATTTGTTACCGGGTTTTACTTGGCAGATTCCAGAACAATTCTGGAATAGAACACCGAAATTAGTAAAGAAAGTCTTGCATTATTTGCAAGGAACGAAAGGCCTCATGATGACATATAGAAGATCTGATTCATTCCACATAGTGGGATATTCAGATTCTGATTATGCAAGAGTGAATACATATCCAGACATGGATTTTCTATCGTCTCGCAAAGGGGATTTATTTCATGGAAAAGCTAAAAGCAAACTATCACTACATCGTCCACAATGTATGACGGTTTATAGCGTGTTATGAGGCAACGGGCAGGTGAACTGACTAAAGAAGTTTATACCCGGTTTGAAGGTAGTTGACGACATCTATAGACCACTTAAGTTATACTGCGATTATAATCTGGCAGTACAGTATGCTCACAACATAAGTCAGGTGGTGCTGCCAAACACATTGACATAGAGTATTATGTTGTGAAAGATAAATTCCGGGATCAAGTCAAAAGTCTTGAGCATATAAGTACAGAAAGGATGCTCGCGGATCCGCTTACAAAAGGCTTACCACCCAACATGTTTAGAGAACATGGTGTTCAGAGAACATGTAGCTAACATGGGTTTAAGGGAAGCCTAAAATTCCTGGACAAAAGAAGGCCCAAAGATTAGTATCTATTTCATAACAGAGTAGTGTGTTGTAGCTGTTAAATCTATCGGCAATGGACCGAGACGATGAGACATGCTCTAGGCGCTAATCTGTAATGGAATGACCAAAAGTAAATGATATGAAATTGAAAGATGGAATGAGATCAAGGGAGAGAATGTTAGTTGATCTCCACCAATAGGCCCATTCTGATGGGTACCAATTGATGGGTACAGGCCCGATCTTCCGAGAGGTAGCCGGTAAGTTCGATATGTGGAGATCTCGACGTTGGCGATCCGGCTTCAAATCAGACGCGATTCAAACCCTGCAACCGTTACACCACTGCTCCGTTGGTTATCAACCAAGCACAACTTGATTGACCTCGCCAAGAAGGCTTTTCCTGCAAGCGAATCGAAGAGCACAAGCAAGAAGGTAAAACACGCAATCTGATATTGCAAATATGAATGACGCGAATATCAATAGAGGGTTCAAGAACTCGGTTCCAAAGGACTAATCGACACAGTGGAGGAGATCAAGAACGGGGGCCCTAGATCACTGTAAAAGGATTTGTCACCACAGTTACAATGAACGATTCAGTTTCTTGATGGAAAACTAAACTCTAAACAAAACCCAATTGTGTAGCAGCGGCGGCGGCTGTGTTTATAGTCTAAGACTCGACCTAGGGTTGGGGACGGCCAGGGGTTGGGCGCCCACAACTTGGGCTTAAGGCCCGACACGATACATGGCCAAGTTGGCCCAAATAGGTGACGCAGCACCTTGCCGTGGTCACACAGAATGATCCACGGACCTTCTGGAGCTGGGACCAGATCCAAAACGACGGCGTCGTCGTCCCCTTTCCAACGCATCCAAGAACGGCCCGTTTCGATGTCGTATGAGAAAGTTATGACCGAAACAGTGACGACGTGCCTGCTGAATCCGAGGGCGACGTGGCAGCTGAGTTGGGAACGAATTGCAACTTGGGGAAGACCATGGCGTCGGTGTGTCCAGCGTGGCGATGTCCTCATCACATTCCTTTTGAGCCCTTGTCTCTGCTTCCTGATCGGGGGAGCCCAACCCTAACTGGTTGGTGGGCCCCTGTCGCACAGCACATATATATAAAGGAGTGGGGAACTGGACTCGGGTCACGAGGTTGAACGTAGCCGCCACCCACCTACAAAGAAAACCCTAATCCGATCCTAAAGCGTGCTGCCAGCGACGGGATGAGCCCGCCACCACCGCCGTTGCCTCTGCAGGGTCACCACAGTCCCCTCTGGACCTCCACAGCATCGCCACCTCGCCTCCTCACCATCGTGCCAAGTACCGGCGTCCGTGAGGCTGCAGCCAGGCGCGAAGAGGAACCCAGAGCAGAGGTCTACCCGGATCTACGGTCACACAGAGAGGTAACACATACGATCCTAACACCAACAATATGTCAAATTGTCCCATCAGAGTTATCCAGGTTGTATCAACTGGCTCTCAAAAGGAGTACCAATGTTAGAATTATTGGAGTTTGACTGATCTATTAGAATTTCTCAATGGCATGGTCTTATTTACACATTGCCAAAATAAAGATCAATCACTTGATTATAGAGAACTCAGACTCCCTAAAGTAAATGGGTCAAGTACAAGTTATATGAGGCATTTCACTGAAGGAACAGGAGGAATTTCCTATCACTTAGTCTCCCGAAGTATTTTT
Organism: Miscanthus lutarioriparius; assembly: GCA_904845875.1. Classification (NCBI taxonomy): domain Eukaryota; kingdom Viridiplantae; phylum Streptophyta; class Magnoliopsida; order Poales; family Poaceae; genus Miscanthus; species Miscanthus lutarioriparius. The sequence continues at coordinate 40,411,887 of CAJGYO010000009.1, forward strand.
TTTTCTCGAATGCACAGGGGAGCTGCATCTTTGTAATATAGGGAGGAAAAAAGGATCGGCCCCTTACATGAACACCACCACCTCCCTCCCGAAGTAATAAAACAAAGTGGCCTCTAGTTGAGCAATTGACACAAAGAAGCATTCAGTTTAGTGCATAAGGGCTCCATATTTGCAAAGGTTACTCTAGTGCATTCTGTATCAATGCATTTTATAGAATAGTGCCATTGAAGAGATGGTCAAGCGTGAGGACTATTTTGAGATCAGGACCTGTGGCCTGAATTGCTTGATGTTTATGTGGTTGTGCATGCATCAGACTTAGTTGGTCGAGAGGAATTATGGCCTGGCCAAAATTTTATACAAGTGCTTGGCTATATCATTTCCCTTGGCAACTTCGTATGGCAAGCTATCTTGCAGCAAGTTATCGAGTATGCTGGGAGCTTGCTGCATGGAACTTGTGCCCTCAACTAGTTGGGATATGGAAACACGATACATATGTGCAATATGTGGTAGTTTGCACTAGAGCAGTTTCTTAAGATCTCAGTTTTGTACTTGCTTAACTTGTTCTAAGAACAATGACATATACAAATCTAACATGAAGGATTTGGTGAGTCAGATAAGATTGATCCTGCAATGTGATGTATATGGTCTTCTTGTCAATGTCATGGAGTATTTGATGTCTGCTTGGGGTCAAGCTAATTTTTAAGGAGGGAGGAGTGTCATGGGCCTCAATGCTAGGCTACTGGGCTGAACTTATCGGCTTGTTTCGGAGGCCCTTTGTCGGGATTGGAGTAAGGTGGATAAAACATCAGGTCAGCATGAGAACAAGGGGAACAAGGGAGAACTGGAAACCGAGCTCATCTTCCTCCTCTGTCCTAGGACCCTGCCTATCTCCCATTCTTGTTGTTCCCTATCTAATTCCCTCTAATTCCTCTCTAATTGTACCTTTAATTGAGTAAATCTTGGGTCTTATTGTTGAGTATTCTTGTCTCGACATCAAGGTCTGTGACGAACAACCACATGCCGGCAGCTCATGTGCCACTCGGCGCCATGGTCGCTGCACGCCTCTTAGATCGCAACTTTCACGATCGATGATAGGTGAGACCATAGGTAGAGAGACATATTGAAGCCCGTTAGGCCCACTAGCCCAAATAACAACTTGTTTCCTCATCCTCTATCTTGCGATGTGGTGGACTTTTTTTAATGAGTAGTTGCAGTCGATAGCTATGTGGATTGATGGTATGGCAAGCGCCATACCGTGTCCTTTTGTTATCTGACTCTTGAACTTATGAAAAAAAACCCTAACAACACACATTCATCGTAACAGACATAAAATATAGGAAAGAGTGAAAAGCAACTCTTAAACAAAGTAAAGCGTGGTGTACGTAAATAAAAAATTGAGTAAATGAAATTTAATGCTACTTGAAAAATGTTTCAAAAACCAGTCTTATATGCATTTGGTGGAGATCTAGATTCTTAGAAATGTTTTGAATCCACATTCTTTCAAGAAACATTTTAGATAATGAATCAGAATTACTTTACGAGATCATTTGGCTGGTAGGCATAATTCTGATTTCCAATAATATGTTTTTTATAAAAAAATCATATAAATTCAAATATGCTTAAAAAGTTAAGAATATTTGTGGGAAAAAACAACTTAAAGACAACCCGTTTTAACTTGTTGTACTTAAAAGTACTAACTAAAAATGTACAATCACAATTGCAAAGGGAAGACAGAATGGGTACAAACTGTAAGAGAAGTCTGCAAGCAATTGCAGATCTAAGTTTCCTTGATACTGCAGTTCAATTCCCTTGCAACTGCAGAACAATTTCTAGCAAGGCTTAGCAGCCAAGTAGGACAGTAGACTTCACTGCTGCAGCAGTCCACCTTCACTAGCTACCTCTGCGTATATATACGCAACTATGGTAATGAAATTAGCAGTTCAGTTCAGCAGCACTTGCTGGTGTTTGTGCGTGTGTTCTGTGCTCCCCCTCTCTTCTCCTACCTTCTATCCAGCCCCAAGTGTAGTGTGTGTGTGAGAGAGAGTGAAGCTACTGCTCACCTGTGCAAGCCAGCCAGATTCTAACAGAAACCAGCTTTCAGTGTTCAAACTCAAACGAAGGAAGAACAGCGAAACCTTCTGGCTCCAAATCCTTCGGTGAAAATTTCGTTTGTTGGTGATTCTTACGGTTCCCTTGAGAAACAGATAAGTTCCACCTATCCAAACGAATCCTAACATTAATTGTCCGTTCTTTTTTTTACTTTTGCAGTGTAAGGGTGCTCAAGGTTGTGGAATCTGTACTGTTCGCGTGGAAAAGAACCTGCAGAAAACAGAATTATGGCTGGAAATCCCAGGCAATGCAATGATAAGTTTAAGCAAAAAGTAGACATCAATCATGACAACAAGATTTTCACAGAAGATGAGATCAAAAGAATGACTAGAAATTATAGCACTGCCATCGGGAAAGGTGGTTTCGGAGAAGTCTACAGAGGGCTCTTAGATGACAACGATGAGTTAGTTGCAGTGAAGAGATATATCCGTAGCAATTTGACAAAAGAGTTTATGGAAGAAGTGAGTATCCATAGTCAAATGAAGCACAAGAACGTAGTAAAGCTCATAGGCTACTGTATTGGGGAAACTACACTAACAATGGTATCTGAGTACATTCCCAGAGGAAACCTTGAGGACATCCTTCACAGAATTGGATATTCTTTCACTTTGGACACAATATTGGGCATTGCTATAGGGTGTGCAGAAGCTTTGAGCTATATGCATTCCATGCATTTATCAAGTGATAACCTTGTTTGTCATGGTGATATTAAGCCTGCCAACATACTTTTAGATGCCAATCTTAGAGCAAAAGTATCAGATTTCGGACTGTCAAGGCTTCTTTCAGGTGGCATCACTAAATACACTAGTCTTGTGAAAGGCAGTTTGGATTACATGGATCCTATATATATGCAAAGTGGGCGTCTTACCCCAAGGAGCGATGTCTATAGTTTTGGAATAGTTCTCCTTGAACTTATAGCTAGGAAAAGGGTAAGAGATGGTAGTTTTAGCCTTATTGAGACTTTTACAAGACAAGATTGTACCAAATGGAGTAAGTTGAGGGAGCTAGTTGACATAGAGATAGCAAATGTGGGCAACATGGCGGTTCTTATTGAAATAGGAAAATTGGCAATGGACTGCCTGACATTGGAGATTGACAAACGTCCTAAAATCAATGATGTGGCAATACGACTTAAGGCCCTTTGGAATGTTCTGAGAAGAGGGCAAGACATAGGCTGGTTTAATAAGTCTTTTGGCACTTTCAGGAGGAGTTCTCGCAATTCTGCGATGCTAGAAAGACTCAGCAATGTGAGAATGTTTACGATGGACGAGCTCACGAAATTGACACAGAACTGGTCATTCAGATTTCAAATTTATCCAAATACTGTCTACAAAGGTACACTTGAGGACAATACAGCTGTGGCGGTGTACTGGCCGAAACTTGGAAAGTTGAAAAGCGAGGTTGTCATCAACTCATGGATGCAAGTGTCACACGTTGCCCACGAGAATATCATGGTTTTTTTAGGTTGTTGCTTGGAAGCTGATACTCCAATCTTTGTATATGAGTGCCCTGGTAAATGTAGCCTCTATGACATCCTGAACGGCGAGGAAGATTTCCCACTATATCTGCGTGTGAAGATTGCTGTTCAGACTGCAGAAGCATTAGAATACCTCCATTCATCAGGAATAGGCATTACCGCACATGATTCTGTTCAACCATGCAATTTGCTTGTAGATGCTAATTTCACTCCAAAGTTCACAAGTTTTTCATGGGTACGGAAGCTTGCCAAGCAAACGGGACTACCTGTTAACGACAGACAAATTGATTGTGGTGTATTGGTCTTGTCAAGAGCCCAGAAAGATGTGTATGACTTTGGCATTCTTCTCTTATCACTCATTTCGAGAAAGAAGATGTATGATGAGAAGAATCTTGACATTGTCAACGAGTTCACCAAAGCTTATGACGTAGATCATAGTGGGAATGCAATGTTTGATAAGGATATAATAACAGTTCAAGGGAATAACACTGTCCTTGAAGGCATCGGAAGGTTGGCACCTAAGGTTTTTTAATCGGTCGAATTTCACGGAAATTTCCGAAATTTCCCTTCTATCCACAGGGTCCGATAAAATTTGACATCGGCCAAATTTTTTCTTTCTTTCCTGCTCCCACACAGACAACCCAAATTCAGCCGTGCGACGGTCCCACACTATAATGTTTTATTCTTGTTTTTATCTGTGAATAAGTGATGTTTAATAGCTTAGGAATAGTTTCAAGTCAAATTCTACGAAATTTTTTAAAACAATTTGATTTTTTTTTTTGAATTTGGTCCGATATTTCCGATATATCTTGCTTATCCTATTTATCCATGAACTCCGATAAATTTTTATTTTCGATAATGAAAACCTTGGTTGGCACTGAAGTGTACCCTTTCAAAAGCAGAGGAGAGACCAAAAATGTTGGAAGTGGCAGAACACCTTCGGATGCTCAGGAGATGTTGTAGGGCGAGCACGGACCAGGAGGCTACATCTACATGTATATTGGCATTTCATCCTAAGGCATCTTTCGCATTTACCCAAGCCACCCAAACCAGATCGAGGTAGGAAGCTTTAAGATGCTTATGAGCGCATCTGGAGCAATGCCAGCAGAAGTTGATTATTCCCAGAATTTGGGATTGCGGCTTTATATACCAATGGAACCGAGGAGATCATCAACCTCAACCTGTAATAGCATGAATGAGCGGTTTGGTCAGCAGGATGGACCTCTCTTGGAATGAACCCACCTTACAATTCTCATGTGTTTTGTAATGTGATATGTTCAGTGTAACTCTGTGTGCTCTTCTGCGTTTGGGATGACGAAACCTCTATAGATACTCGATATTGCAGATCATTGTTGTTCTTCTGTCCAATCTGTGCATGGAGAGGCATCAAATAAAATGCAATGGTTGCTGTGCCCTCCTACGCACAAGTGTGTTTATCAACTCTTGACTCTTGTAGTAGAACTCAAAAGAACTTCATTTCTCCCCCGCATGAAATATGCGTGAATTGTAGTTGAGGCAATCGCAGCAATAAAAATTATTTTTATAGGGGGGTAGCAACCTGTTTATACAGGCTACAACCGTTCTTGAGTGAAGCCTTGCAGAAATCATGTGGAAAGTTAATATCACAGGTGGTCACTACAAAATGACACCCCTTTTGCAACACAAATATAAGTTGCTAAAAGTCCATATATACGTTGGCAGGATCTATACCAACGCATCTAATATGCGTTGCTTAAAGTGACGTTGCAAGGATCTATTGCAATACTTATTTTTGTGCTGGTAACACATAATAATAACCGTTGCAAATTTGCAACACATAATGATGGGTTATAGTAACGCTTATATGTGCTTGTACAAACCATGAGCGAACGACTTATATGGCTTGTAGCAACATGTAGATTTCGTCTGTTGCAACACTTATATGTGTTGCAAGGAATAAACTATTCGATCTTTAATATCATAATTATTTTTTTTGATACAAATAGAGACAATGCATGTACAATTAATAATGTGAAATTCAAGACCGTCCAACACGTAGAAAATAAGCATACTCAGCCATATAGTATAAAGAATTTGCTGCATTACAACGAGTACCATCCACATAATTTCAGAGTACAAGTTCCTATGGAAGTAAAATATAAAACATAAAAGGATCCCTCTTAGAATGCCACCAACCCTCCTTTCTCCTTCCTCCGGTTTAGTCTAGCATTCCATTGATGTGATCATCGATTTATTGTGCCACATTGAATGTTTCTACAAAAGTATATCCGGGGAATATTAGTCTATAGCTGGACGAGCAATTAAGAATATTAGTATAATATGAAGGTTTAAGAGACGTGTCATATAGACTAGCATCATATGATGAGCAGATGTACATTATATCTTTCACAAATATCAATCATTAAAGCCCACACAGTATTATAACAGTTCCAGAAAAGTACTGCTTGATCACCAAAATTTAAGTAGTAAAAAGTATAGGAGGTGAAATCCAGTGACTGCAACAGCACGAAAAAATTGAGTACACTGTACATGCAAGCTTCTGCCCAAAATAAGAAACTGAAACTCTATGTTATTTAAATATCTCAAATGTCAAACGAGTAAAAGTAAAACCCTGGACATATTGAGTATGTGCAGTACAATTTCATTCAGTGTTATTAAGGTGACCATACCCATGTCTGTGAGTTCTCGTACCACCTAAACTAAGAATGCCATGGTTTTAGATGGTTATGTGGATTCCAGACATTTGGTAGGTTCGACAAAAAAGACACTGAATTAAACATAATACTAATGGATCAGCTCAAGTATAAGTATGTGATTAGTGAAAGAAATCATACCTTAAATCTAGTAAACAGTTGATAGTTCACATCCTTGATCCTTGTTGACAAACTATGGATGTGAAGGACCAGTAAGTCTGCTACACAATTCTTTAGCAATATTAGGCTATAAATAACAGATAGTCAATCCAAAAGTCTCAATTAATTTCACTAATATAGCAAATTATATATGGTTAACATGATACAATCTATTGTGAAATACTTTTACCAGCTAAAGCTTTGCATAGTATCAAAGCAAAAAAAAAAAAGGATATCATATATAAAATCAAATTGCCCGTAGCAAAATTCAAATAGGTGCTACCTTATTGAATTGGCATGTCATCTCGCCATATTAGTCCAAAGTGTGACTAGACAATCTGCAACAATACTAATTGTCTAGGGGCCAGGTAACTGATAAGTTGCAATTTGATCAAGAAAGAAACCATCCATAATTTTTTTCCCAGACCACAGGAATGGTTAGCCCATAGAAAATTAATTAACGTGAGATAATAAACAGTTACTACCTGTGTTAACGTAGCTTTACAGATCTTGGATATGCATGATCGCATTTGTTGATCCAACTGAACAGAAGAAACTAAAATATTACTGATCAAGAACTTCACTGGTAGGTGAAAAAATAAACCAAATCCCACACAGGTGGGACATGCTTCACAATTTAACCTGATCTAAAATAGGGGGATGGATAGTTATGGTTGAAAGCACTACCAGGGCAACGTCCTGCTCTAGCAAATGCTAGCCTCCATCACGAATCCAATAGACAAAGATACTATGCTTTGACTTGCAGATTTGGATTATACCTCAAACTTAGCATATTGGAGTTATACTGCAATTTGCAAACATGTTTAGAGCAGAAGCCCATTACACTTCAAAGATTACTGAAGACTAAATTTAGTCCCTAGTACTTTATTCAACATATATTGAGGAAGCTAGTGTGCTACCAAACGGAACAGAATCTTGCAGAGTTTCAACCAAAAAAATTATGTTTAAAACAGCACACTATTCGAAATACCCATGATTATGACTGTTGATCTGCAAGATTGACAGTGTTATTTTCATATACTATGATGCATGATAACTTAAATAGTTGTTCTTGCGGATTAAATAATGCAGTATCAAGAAGCTAAATTAAATTAGGCACTGGTCTGCAGTATATATTCATATAGATCCAATCATACAATGCAAAAATGCAGGCAAGTGTATAAACAGGGAAAAGGGAGGCTAATCTTGCAAGACATTATTTTCTTAAACCTTAATTGTTCAATTACCTTGTACGTCCATATAAAGCACGATGGTTTAGAAGATATGCCTTTGTCTGCACAAGTTCAAAGAAATGAAGATAGTTACATATCAAGGCACTAAAAATAATCACACAGAAATAACGCAATTCATGAAAAAAAACAATCTGGAGAAAAATAGATTTTAGGAGAAGGCAAATTTTATTGAATAAAAATAAATTGGAGATTTGGTCAGCTTGTTTTGATCTGGGATGTATAGAGAGGTGTGACTTACCAATATGTTCGTCCTGATCTCTCCATGTACAGTTAGTGGTGCTTCTAATCAGCTACTCCATCGTGACCTCCCCTGCAAGACGCCTGACAGTTACCACAACTACAGAGCCTTTTGGTGAACGGATTAATCACTTAGGATTGAAACAGAGATCTAGGGTTAGAAAGAGTTTAATGGGAATTTCACCAGAGGAAGTGGAGCAATACTAACTAGATCCAATCGAAACGGTGCAACAGGATAGATCAAGTGCAGGACGCAAAGGCCAGAGATGATTGGAACCTGGACATCAGAGAGAAGAGATGGTGGACACGGACTGTTCAAGCCCTAATGTTGGCCAGCACTCGTCGCTGCCGCATCGCTTGCCGCCTGGACCCTCATATCTGATTTGTGTCAACTCCGCATCAGTGCTCATCTGCGCTCGCCGCTGAGACGACCCTCGGTGAGGGCAGCGAACTTGACCACGCACCTGCTGCACCTTGTATGCTCAACGCCGCCACCTGCACAATCAAGATGGTCGCTATGCTTATGGATTCCTCCCTGCGTGCATGATGGAGGTTAGATCTAGGAGTGGGAGAGATCAGAGATGGGTTAGTCTTGGGGGAAAGGAAAGGGTCACGGAGGTGGGGAGACGAGGCGTCTGGAACGCTGTTATGGTCACTTCTCGCGTAGGAAGCGGGGAGGTGGGAATTGGCCTCTCACGCATCTTCGTAGCGTTGCTAGACATCCTATGCAAGACGGTGGTTTGTGTTGGTCCACTCCGTGGAAAATGTTGGATATGATAAACACCATAATGATTTATTGTTGAGTGCATTGATCATCCTTAAGAGGTATATAGTATGCAGGGGAGAGACTCGAAGGTGTGCTAGGCCTAATCGGACTCTATCTTTAGGATTCTATCTTTATCTATAGAGTTCGTTTACATCCCCAATTATTTTATATAACCTTACATACCTTTATTTCCAGCGTTCCCCCTCAATCGTAGCAAGAGTGAAGCTGACGATTGCGATTGGATTTTGAAGTCTTTTCTTTCAAACTACCCTTGTTGCTTCTCCGTCATCAACCACGCCTCTTCACCTAAGGGCAGTGCCTGCGTTCCCTTCTAGTGTTGTCCTTTCTACCCCCTATATTCCCTTCTGCAGTCATAGTAGGAGTGACATGGACGATAGCGGTGATAGGGACTCTTTTACTAGTGTTGTTGTGTATTTGTCGGCATCGAGATAGCCGATCCTATAGTAGCCAATGTCAAGGTAGTTGCATATCCTCAACATACAAAAACTGCAAGCTCCATAGGATCCCAGTAGCATGAAGAGTGGCTTGGGGATAAGCCGCATTTTTTTATTCATAGTACACCTCGGCCCCGCGTCGCTCTCCGGATAGGGCGACACGAGCGGCACTCCATCCGCCCCAGCCTATGCCGCACCTCTCCCTCGAAGTTGTGCCTCGCCGCCGCTGAAGGCAGCCGCCAGGATGCCCATGCAGCTCCCAAAGGACGGCAGTGGCGAAGTTTTCTCGATCCTTGCACGGATCAGCGAGGGGCGCGGGTGGCTGACCCCAGGAGTGCCGGGCTAGTGATAGCTGGCATGAGAGAGGCATGGGCATCTGCTCGGCCGGCCGTTGGCTTGCCGGCTACTGAAAGCTCTAGTTTAGTTTTGATGAATTGATGAAACCCTAAGTGCTAACCTAATTTATCAAAGTGATCATGAGATAATTAGGACCATTCCAAGTGATGGAACAATGGTGAAGATCATGATGATGGTGTGGTGACCATGATGATCAAGTGCTTGGACTTGAAAAAGAAGGAAGAGAAAAACAAAAAGCTCAAGGCAAAGGTGAAACTTAATAGGAGCTTTTTGGTTTGGTGATCGAGACACTTAGAAAGTGTGATCACATTTAGACCCTGTTTGATTGAGCTGTGGCTGTGGGAAAAAGCTGTTGTGGGCTGTGAGTTGTGGAAAAGCTGCTGTGGGCTGTGAGCTGTAGAAAAGCTGAAAGCTGTTTGGTTAAACAAGTATAAAATATACCTTTTATCTTTATCTCTCTTGAAATAACTATGGAAGAGCTTTTTATTCCACTAATTTTGAAAAGCAGAAAGCCAAAAGCCAAAAGTAGGGTCAACCCAGCTTTCAAAAATGAACTACGGAAAAGCAGCTGCTTCTGAAAAAGCACCCTCCAAAAACAACCCCTTTGGTTGGGCTTTTGGCTTTTGGGACCAAAAGCCAAAGCCAAAAGCCCAACCAAACAGGGCCTTAGGATAGATGGTCGTACTATTAAGAGGGGAGCTCTTATCGGACAACTCGATCATCTAGTGCCACTAGGTGTTGCAATACTTGCATTGCATTTTAGGCCTAGTGCACATTCGGTGAGAAGTGATTAACCTTTGAAAAATGTTTATGAAAATACTAACACACTTGCACGTGATGGTGAAACACTTGGAATGTTAGCACATTTGCAAAGATGGTGATAAAGGTGAAGAAAAGGAGGCGTAGCCGGGCTTGTGTTGCTGCCCCGAGGGCACCGCCACCCATCTGACGGTGCACCACCGCCCCTGTGGTGGTGACCGACAGAGGAGGCCGAGAGGGACGTGTTCTGGGTGGCACCGCCACCCCTAGGGCGGTGTTCACCTAGACGTGCCCGAGAAGGGCTGGTGCTGGGGCAGGAACCGGAAGTGGCGGTGTGCACCGCCACAGGCGCGACGGTTCACCACCGTGGGCACCGTCACCCTATCCGGTGGCACCGCCCCTTTTCAACAGAGATAGGGTGAACTAGGGTTGGTCACCGCCGCGGGCACCGCCACCCCTCGGTGGTGCACCGCCCTATTTTCTAGAGAGTATGGATTTCAGGGTGTTGGCCGAGGTGGCACGGCCACCCCCTATCTGGTGCCACCGCCGCCTGTCCGGTGACCGCTGACAGTCAAACTAGCCATTGGATTCGACCATTGGGGGGCACCGCCACCCCATGTCTGGTGACCGCACCGCCGTGTCTGGTGCCCTCGCAGAAAACTGTTCCAAAGGGGTAACGGCTCTATTTGCTTGTGGGCTTATAAATAGAGCTAGTGGCCGGCCTTGGCCACTCTCTTGGCACTTCTAACAGCTGCATACACCCTTTGAGAGCTGAGCACACCACTACACTCACTTGCACACTTGATTTCATCATCTTGAGTTAGATTGGAGAGCCTCTGGTGCATTGCTTAGTGTTCTAGCATCTTGTAGCACTAGTTGGGTGATTTGGGCTAGTGGAGTTCTTGTTACTCTTGGTGTTTGCCGACACCTAGATGGTCCGGTGATTCATGGATCATCGAGCGGAGGAAGGTGATTATCTCTGGCTCTGATCATTGTGATTGTGAGGGGTTCTTGTGCCTTCCTCGATGGAGCGCCAAAGGCAACTCTAGTGGACTACCCGTGGCTTGTGCATCCTTATCTTGTGTTGGTTGTGCGGCACCCGGTTGCGGGTTTGGCGTGTGATGCCAATTAGCGCGTGAACCTCCAAGTGAGTGTATCGCCACAACGAGGACTAGCTTGCCGGTAAGCAAGTGAACCTCGGAGGAAAAATCATTGTATCTTGATTGTCTCCTTGGTATTCATTGGTATTCGTAGATTGATCACTTGCCATGGCGGTATACCTCTCTACCACTCTCTTGTATTACATTGTGCCTTTATTTGTGTAGAGCTTGTGGTAGTTGAAACTAGTTAGTGTAGCTCTTAGTTGTAGTTCTCTTGCTAGCTTGCTCACCTAGGTGTAAATTAGTGACTTAGCCTTGTTATGATTACTAGATATCATAGATTTTAGAATTGGGTAGGTGGCTTGCAAAACAAGTGTAGTGCTAGCACAAAATTCGCTTCACCATTTTATTTACTAATCACTTGCCTTAGTGTTGTTGTAGAATTTTTTAATAGGCTATTCACCCCTCCTCTAGCCATTAGGACCTTTCAAGTGGTATCGGAGTCGTGGTCACCGTGATTTGAGGCTTAACAACCTTCGATGTCAAAATGGCTCAAATCAACAACACCAAGAAGCCACCCTAATTTAATGGCACAAAGTATCCATATTGGAAGTTAAAGATGACCACTCATATCAAGTCAATCAATAGAAGAGTGGGGAAGGTGGTGGAGACCAAAATTGAGATAGCCGATCCGAAGAATCCCACCGTGGCCGAAGATGTGCTTCTCCAAAACAATGACATTGCTCTTAGTGCTATTCATAATGCTATTGATGAGAGAACATTTGAACAAATCAAGAACATCGTGATGGCTTATGAAGCTTTGAAGAAGTTGGAAGAATTATTTGAGGGCACCAAGGCAATAAAGGGTGCAAAGGCATACATTCTCAAGGAGAAATTTGCTAGCTTCAAGATGAAGAAAGATGAGAGTCTGCCGGACATGTTTCATCGGATGGAAGTGCTTGTCAATAATCTCAAAGCACTTGGTGAGAAGGTGGAGGACAAGGACTTCTCCCATAAGTTCTTCATATGCTTACCCGCAAGATTTGGCATGTTGGTCACCTTGCTAGTGAGGACCGGTTTAGACACAATGACACCAAACCAAATCTTAGGAGATATCATGACCGATGATGCTTATAGAGATGATGATGAGAAGGAAGAAAAGAACAAAGAGAAGAAGGATGAGATGAAGGATGAGAAGAAGAAGAGTGTGGCATTCAAAGCCGGTTCATCATCCAAGGGCAAGGCCAAGCAAGATACATCAAGTGAAGATGATGGTTCATGGGATGATGATGAGATGATGGCTCTGTTTGTCAAGAGATTTGGCAAGTTCATGGTGAAGAAAGGCTACCGTGCTAGAAGGAAGAAGTCTTCATCCAAGAACAAGGAAGAATCAAGAAGGTGCTTCAAGTGTGGAAGCAAGGATCATCTTGTTGCTCAATGCCCATACAATAGCGACAATGATGATGATAACAAGAAGAGCAAGAAGAAGGACAAGAAGGAAAAGAAAGAAAAGAAGGACAAGATGACCTTCAAGAAGAAGAAGAAGGGTGGTTCATATATGGTCACTTGGGATAGTGATGCTTCCTCAAGTGATGATGATGAAAGTGATGATAACAAGACCACCAAGAAGAAGGCTCTTGCATGCATTGCCATAAATGAGAAGCCTTCTCTCTTTGACACTCCATCATGCTTCATGGCTAAGGCCACTAAGGTAAAAACTTGTGATGATGGATGTGATGAGGAACATGATAATGAGAGTGAAAGTGAAACTAACAATGATGATGAACCCACTAAAAATAAACTAATTGACATGTTAGAAGATGCTCAAGAACATTTTGACATTAAGAGAAGGGAATGCAAAGACTTGTGAAAGGAACTAAAAGCCCTTAAGCAAGCCTTTGATGAGCTCAATGCATCTCATGAGAGGCTAGAGGAAGCCCATGAGAAGCTTGGCAAGGCTCACAAGAAGCTTGAAAAAGCTCATTCCTCTCTACTTAATGAGCAAAATGAGAAGGAGCATGTTGTAACATATGATAAAGGCTTAACTTGTGATATAATTGATAAATCATTCTATAAGCCTACCATTGTTGCTCCAACTAACCCTTCTTGTAGCACATCCACTTCTAGCTCATCTAGTGGTGATGGTTTCACTTGTGATGCCTCACTAATGGTTGAGAATGAGACACTCAAGAAGGAGGTAAAAGAGCTCAATCACACCTTGGCTAAGACCTATGGTGGTGAGGACCGCTTGCTTATGTGCTTGGATAGCCAAAGAGCTTCTCTCTATAAATAGGGATTGGGCTATACCCCCAAGAAAGGCAAGGCGGCCTTTGCTCCTCACAAGACTTGTTTTGTGAAGAACAATGGTCCATTTTGCACTAGTTGCAAGCAAGATGGTCATGTAGAGCAAAAGTGCATCAAAAAGAAGTCTCAAGCCAATGTATCCTCAATTAAGCTTGATTCTTTCTATGTGCTTACTAAGGTACTAATGGTGAGAAGGCTAAGTTCGTTGGTGCACCATGGATGGGTTCAAAGAAGAAAGCCATTTGGGTGCCAAAGAGCTTAGTAACTAACCTTCAAGGACCCAAGCAAGTTTTGGTATCTAAAAAGAATTGATCTTCTTTTGTAGGTAAATTACAAAGCCAGAGGAAGGCATTGGGTTCTTGATAGTGGGTGCACTCAACACATGACCGGTGATGCAAGAATGTTCAACTCAATCAATACCAATGGCAATGATGGTTATGATAGTATCACATTTGGTGACAATGGCAAAGGAAAGGTCAAAGATCTTGGTAAGATTGCAATATCCAATGACATGAGCATATCCAATGTGTTGCTAGTTGAGAGCTTGAACTTTGGAGAAACATATGCCCCAGTTGCTAGATTGGAAGCAATTAGAATCTTGCTAGCCTATGCTTGTGCCCACAACATCAAGCTCTATCAAATGGATGTCAAGAGTGTATTTCTCAATGGATATATCAATGAAGAAGTTTATGTTGAGCAACCTTCCGGTTTTGAAGATGACAAGAAGCCTGACCATGTGTACAAGTTGAAGAAGGCATTGTATTGATTGAAACAAGCACCTAGAGAATGGTATGTGAGGTTGAGGGATTTTCTCCTCTAAAGGATTCATGATGGGCAAGGTTGATACCACTCTTTTCACCAAGAAGATTAGAAAGGACTTGTTTGTATTGCAAATATATATTGATGACATCATATTTGGATCAACCAATCAAGATTTTTGTGAAGACTTTGGCAAGATTATGGCTAATGAGTTTGAGATGTCCATGATTGGAGAGTTGAGTTACTTTCTTGGACTTCAAATCAAGCAATTGAAGAATGGTACATTTGTGAGTCAAGGCAAGTACGTCAAAGACATGCTCAAAAAGTTTGGCATGAATGAGAGCAAAGCCATAAGTACACCAATGGAACAAATAGCAATTTGGATATGATGCAAGTGACAACATGGTGGATCAAAAGTTGTATCAGTCTATGATTAGAAGCCTACTCTATGTGACTGCATCAAGGTCGGATGTCATGTTTAGTGTGTGCATGTGTGCAAGATTTCAATCCTCACCAAGAGAAAGTCATTTGAAGGCTACAAAGATAATATTGAGGTACTTTAAGTATATACAAAATGTTGGTTTGTGGTATCCCAAAGAAGCAAAGTTTGAGCTAGTTGGTTACTTTGACTCAGATTATGCGGGATGCAAGGATGAAAGGAAGAGCACCTCGGAAATATGTCAATTATTGGGAACATCACTTGTTTCATGGTCATCAAAGAAGCAAAATAGTGTTGCATTATCAATCGCTGAAGCCGAATACATATCTGTTCGTAGTTGTTGTGCACAAATACTTTGGATGAAGGTCACCTTGAATGACTTTCGAATCAAGTTCAAGAAAGTGCCATTGCTTTGTGACAATGAGAGTGCAATCAAGCTCACCAACAATCCGGTTCAACATGCAAGAACAAAGCTATCAGGTTCATAAACCCGGGGTCCCCAATGGACCCGCTTCCCTGCAAAAACTCGGCCGAGCAGATGGTGTAGCAACAACGCTCACCTCCTAGGCCGGCCCATATACATAATGATAGGCTAGGACAATGATCCGGTTCCCCGACCGGAAGCCCTGGCCAGGGTAGGGGCGAGGTCCGACTCTGACCTCCTTTTTTGACTAGAGATATGCCAGACCTCTGCTCACTGTTCTTCCCCGACCAACACGGTCGGGGCCAACTAGGGACGATCAACTGGGGACGCCCGCTCGGTGAGGGCCTAGGGATTAGGTGGAGCAGATAAGGTAAGGTTCTCAAGTCAACTGCAATACCGAGGACCGTACCCTGCCATGCCCTAAGCACCTTCAGGACGGTGCCACCAGGCCATGCCAGACAGGCACTATGTATCCTTCCAGGCGTGTCAAAATATAAACATTATTGTAGGCGCCGATGTTTGCCGTACCAGGCGAACACGGTAGAGCCTGCCACATGCGTCTGACATAAACAATATAGTGGGCGCCAACGCCCGTCTCGTACCCAACAGCATGGGCAACAAGACTAGGTAGCACACATATCCATTCTCTCTTTCTCTGACTTATAAGGCCATCCCCTTCAACTATAAAAGGGGATGCGCTCTCTCCTCTCTAGGGACGTTCTCTCGGCTCTCAAAAGAAAAGAGGTTGGACGTTCTCTCTAGCTCTAGGCAACCTGAGCACTCGAATAGCTACATAGAGCATATGCTCCAATACTTAGCGCATGTTAGAGCACCCGTCACTATCGCTCATTCGGTTCAGAGTCCAGCCGGGCATCTAACACCCCCCTTCTCATATCTACTCGTTTGTAACCCCACAACAAACTTCGAGCACCTGGGCTCAGGAATAAAGTCATCGACCGACTAAAACTGGACGTAGGGCACATTGCATCGAACTAGTATATATCTGTGTCATTGAGTGCTAGGCCACATTCATCGCCGACCAATGTTTGGCCTCCGCTTGTTGGTTATAGATTTTGTCACAAGAATCTGATAGTAGGTCTTCCACGTATGGTAAAACTATAAATATTTACTTGTTGGTCACTTTTTGCACCGATAGTTGGCGTCTTCCATGGTGAGGACGCGATGGTTATGCTCACACTTTTGGTCATCGGATGGACCACCTTTCCACCATCTTCGGCATGGAGGGCTCGGCGATATGATTCTATGGCGGATTGGCTCACGCTTGGATGGAGTTTCTTGTACTCCCACCTGGTGTTGGGATGTGGGTTCCTCCCATCTTCCATGCCCACTCCTGCACATTTTCCTTTTTTGGGAGTCTGGACTCAAGAATTCATTGACTCCAGGAGTCCTAGCAGGCGCCAAGAACCTCATTTAGTGCGAGGAAACCAAAGCGATGGGGATCAACCCTAACCGACCCAACCAATCAGCGGCGGACTAAGCTGCGGCCAAATTGAGAAGAGGCGCTGATGTCGTCCCCAAGGGTGTCCACTAGAGGAGGAGCTCTCTCCACTGCCCTAGGCCCACGGACGACCCCAACGCCGAGACACTAGCGCTTCACCTTGAGCCCATCATTGGCTCAAACTCACTGGTGAGTAATATACATGTTGTTCCTTACTCGCTATTTAATACCTTCGCACGACTCTCCGGAGGGACCCCGTTGTCCCCACCCTGACCATGTCCGACCAGCTCGAGGACTTCATTCATCATTGGTTCTCTATGGCTTCGAAGGTGGCGCCATCGTCCCCGTGGATGCATACGCTCGGGGCTCCAAAGGGATCTTGACACCACCCCTCTCACATCCAAGGGAATTCATGTGGGGATGGCGGGCTATGCTCCGCCTCCTTTCACGACATCATGGATGACGAGGATCGAAAGCTTAGGAGGACGGCTTGGAAGCCCAAAGATCGGCGATGTCGTGGCACCTGGCCACCCTCTATCCCTAAAGGAGAGTGCTGTGTGCGGTGATGGCGGATGTTTGATAGCCAACTCACGCTTGGATGTCCTCACCTTCAAGGTGGTGGACTTTCTAGGGTCCTACCACGCCATCTTGGGGTGGCCATGCTATGACCAAGTTCATGGTGCTCCCCAACTACATCTACCTCAAGTTGAAGATGCCAGGACCGAGGCTTCGCGGCGTCATCACCATGGGTAGCACCTTTTCGCATGCCTACATGTGCGACCGCAAGCATTACAAGTTGAAACTCGATGCATCACGATAGGCTCGCCATTGCCATCATCAACTTCGCCCATCCAGCTCCTAAAGCTCGAGAATTCATCGACTCAGAGTCCTAGAGGCGCAACAAGCCAACCTCATTTAGTGCCTTCCACCCGATTGAGGAAAGGCGGTGGGGATCACTCATGACCCCACCGACCCAACCAAGACAGTGCGGATCAGGACTAAGCTCCGGCCAAATTGAGAGCGAAGCGAGGAGCTCACCGACTTCCTATGCACCAATCATGATGTCTTCGCATGGAAACCTTCTCGAAATGCCGGGCATACCAAGGGAGGTCATCGAGCACGACACGCCTCATCCCGGCTCAAAGCCCACCAAGCAACGCTCGCTCTAACCATGTCAAAATTTTGACAACAGCGGCAGGGCCATAGGCGAGGTGATCGCCAAACTCCGCATCATCTTGGATTCATTAAAGAGGTATACCACTTTGTGGATAGAGGGCAAGCTAATCTTGTTCTTATGAAAAAGAAATCGAGAAATGGAGAATGTGTGTTGATTATACTAGCCTCAACAAGGCATGTCAAAGGACCATTTTCCTTTGCCACACATAGACAGATAGTTGACTCCACCTTAGGATGCGACATCCTCTCTTTTCTTGATGCCTATGTAGGCTATCACCAAATCACAATGAAAGAGTCCGACCCACTCAGGACTTCATTCATCCTCCCTGTATGGTTCATTCGCACACGTAACCATGCCTTTCGGCTCCGAAGAACACTGGCGCCATCTATCAACGATGCATGCAGCGACAAGCCATGAACTCATTCATCATCACCATAAGGTCAAAGTTGAGGTGCTACAACTCTAGACCCCACTCATTAAGGAGCCCACTCCCTCCACAGCTAGGAACCAAAGTCTTGCATGGGATACCGGTGAGCCCACGCTTGTGGAAGGCGAGGAAGGATATGACTTCATTTGGCGGATCAAGTGCGGAACAACCTCCCTAGCACAGAGCCTCCAATGCACCACCTCCTTCGAGAGCAAGTGATTTCATACCAAAACAGGTGCTTTTGAGAATTGAGATCGGATCACCGAATGCAAATTTGACTCCTGCCGCCATGAGCATCTGCCTCTCCGCTTAAATGGCCTTCACAGCATTAAGTTCACCATGGTACTGGCCGATGAGCACACGTTTACGGACATCTTCTTGATATATGGCGGCCAGAGCACCTCTTCATCCATGTAGGAAGACCTCCGATTCGACATCGCACCTTGGATTTATAGACAAATCAATGTGAGTTTTTCTCTCCATCGCCTTTTACCCCTCTCTCTCCTAGAAACCTCCACGGCGCATGAACGGGCTTAGCGAAGATGCCAAAAAGAGGAAGGAGAGCTCCCACGATGGGTAGGCAGAGTTGGAGAAAGGTGAAAGAATGGGAGGAAAACCTCTCCTTCCACCTATTTAATGAGGGAAGGTGTCTTGGCTCTCCTCCTAGGACGTGGCCCTCGGGCGATGGGGCACGCACCCCATCGGCAAGAAACATCATCGCACAGTTAACGGGACGTGTCCTAGGTAGGGCCCACCACTACTGCAACCTGGGCACATGAAACAAGGTGCAACTACACGTAAACGACTCTCTGCCTTCCCAGGTAGGGTTTGGAAGGGCCCACCAATGGAATCTCCATTGAGGAGAGGCCGATGGGTCACTTGAGTCGATTGGACAACTCGAGTGGCTGCTGAGAGACAGGTAAGGAGTAGTGGGATGCCCCATGTGGGCTATGCCAACTCCGTCCGAACGACGGGCCCAGATTCCATTCGACATATATCGATAAGAGCTCCCCGAGCCCATCACTCGAGCCATTGAGGTAACTTTACCAAAACCCCTTTTTGTTTTCTAGTGTATGATCATTCATTCATCCATTCTCATGCATACACTCATACATTCATCCATACATTCATCCCATACATCCAAATCGCATCATATGCAAGTTGTTGCATCACAACGCAGCTGCGTTGCATCAAGCGGTAGTCGCCTCATTCGATATAAGCGACGACCGACCGGGGGAAGGCCGGCCCACGAAGGGCTCGAGGTCGCCTCGTGGTCAAACGAGAGCTAGGGGAGAAAATGCGAGATGAGCCCCTGACTCGTATTCCTCCCCCACCACCCAATCCGCTCCAAAGTGGATAGGGTCATCTCGACCTTCTCGTTCGATCCTGACCTCGAGCCATGCCCATAGAATCTCCATCGAGGGGAGGCCAGCGGGCCACCTAAGTCAATCTCCAGAACGTCTTGAGCATTTGCCAAGAGGCGGGTTAAGGAGCAATGGAATGCCACATGAGGGCTATGCCGACCCCATTACGAACGATGGACCCGGATTCCACTCCAACGTACCTATTATTAAGCTCACCGAGCATGTCACTCGAGCCATCGAGCAAGCAATGTTAGCTCAACCCCTCTAGTTGCGGAAACCGCGGATAGGGTAACACACGAAACTAGAATGACCCCTCGGCAATGCCCCGACACCTCGGGTTGGCGCTCCACCTCACCCAACACCTCACCACGCCCAATGCTTGGGTTCGCCACGACAACCCGGTTAGGCGCCGCCGCCTAGAATGACCCTCGGCAATGACCCTCGGCGCGCCCAACACACTTGACGCCTCTGCCTCGCCTGACCCCTCGGCCACGCCCGACACTTGGATTGGCGCTCTGCCTCGCGCGACCCCTCGACCACGCTCGACACTTGGGTTGGCACTCTGCCTCGACACTTGGGTTGGTGCTTCGCCTCGCCTGACCCCTCAATCGTGCCCGATGCTTGGGTTGGTACTCCATCTCATTCGACGGTGACCCATGATGTTACACCCACCGGGCGCGCTCATGAAACAAGTATAAATAGCCCCTTCATGACTTCACAAAAGTCCCAAAAGGGATCGGGGGCTCCTGTCGGCTTCATAAACTTGGGGTCCCCAATGGACCCGCTTCCTTGCAAAAACTTGGCCCAGTAGACGACGTAGCAACAACGCTCGCCTCCTGGGCCGACCCATATACATAATGACAGGCCAGGACAATGATCTGGTCCCCCGACCGGAAGCCCTAGCCAAGGTAGGGGCGTGGTCCTACTCTGACCTTCTTTTTTCGACTCCAACCTCCTTTTTCGACCAGAGATACATGGGACCTCTACTCACGGTTCTTCCCTGACCAACGTGGCCGGGGCCAATTGGGGACGACCGACCGGGGATGCCCGCTCGGTGAGGGCCCAGGGATCAGGCGGAGCAGATAAGGTAAGGCGCTCAAGTCAACTGCAATACCAAGGATCGTACCCTGCCATGCCCTGTGCACCTTTAGGACGGTGCCACCAGGCCATGCTAGACGGGCATTATGCAACCTTCCAGGCATGTCAAAGTACAAACAATATTATAGGCGTCGACGTTTGCCATACCAGGTGAACACGGTAGAGCCTGCCACATGCGTCTGACATAAATAGTATTGTGGACGCCGATGATCGTCTCATACCCGACAGCGTGGGCAACAAGACTAGGTAGCACACGTATCCATTCTCTCTTTCTCTGACTTGTAAGGCCATCCCCTTCAACTATAAAAGGGGATGCCCTCTCTCCTCTCTGGGGGATGTTCTCTCAGCTCTCAAAAGAAAAGAGGCTAGACATTCTCTCTAGCTCTAGGCAACCTGAGCACTCGAACAGCTACACAGAGCATATGCTCCAATACTTAACGTACATTAGAGCACCCGTCACTCTCGCCCATTCGGTTCAGAGTCCGGCCAGGCCTCTAACACCCCCCTTCTCATTCCTACTCATTTGTAACCCCACAACAAACTTTAAGCACCTAGGCTCAAGAATAAAGTCACCGACCAACTGAAACTGGACGTAGGGCACATTGCCTGAACCAGTATATATCCTGTGTCATTGAGTGCTAGGCCACATCCGATCACAGCGCAAGGCAAAACTACAAATATTTATTGGTCACTTTTCGTACCGATAAAAGCACATTGATGTCCACCATCATTTCATTAGAGATCACCAACAAAAAGGGGACATTTGCATTGAGAGTGTGGGCACCAAAGGTCAACTTGCCGATATATTCACTAAACCATTGGATGAGAAAAGGTTTTGCAAGCTAAGGAATGAGTTGCACGTATTGGATTTCATAAATATGTGTTGATGCACCCCCACTTATATAACATGCCTCTCCTTCGATCAACCAAGGTAAAAGTTGATTGACCTAGCATACATCCTTGCTAAGGACATGTTTAGTGCATCTAGTCATTCCTCATGTCTTTTAGGCTCATTCATGAAAATCAAATGAATTTGATGCTTGTATGGTACCACTATTGCTTCTATGCTTAACTTGATCTAGTGGTAGCATATGACATGTTTGTGGGCTTATGAACCTAGTGTTTGATCTAGAAAATGAGCTACAAGTGTTTCACTCAACATGGTACAACATAACCCTTATTTGGAGGTGTGAAGAAGCTTGTCCTTGGATCAAACCGAGTTAAATATCTTTGGCAAGGGTTCTAGATTGGACCAATTTTGGGAAAATGATCCTCACCCCATTGATTGACATTGATAATCTTAACCTATCTAAAATTGAACATTTGTGGTCATTGATGACAAAGGGGGAGAAATTGCACAAAGATAAGGTTAAATGACAAAGGGGGAGAACTTTGACATAGAGGGAGAGATATGAGAAAGTAAGGGGATCAATTAAAATTTTGAGCACACAAGTAGGGGGAGCAAGCTCATAAACTTGATTGGTGCATTTGGATGTGCATTTCATATGTTTGCCTACATGGCACAAGTTTTAAATTTAAAATTCCATGCTTATGTGGTGTATGCTAGTTGTAGGCTTGAATGATGAAATGAAAAACGAGCATGCATAGGTTGAGTAACTAGACTTGTGTTTATATTATAAAAACTAGACCCTTGCTTCTAATGTTGATCTCATAGGGTATTTTAGTTTTTATGTGCATGCCTAGTTACTAATGGTGTTAAGGATGGTATATTCGTGCACTCCGATTGGTATCACGCTTCAAAGGTCCATCTCTTATACCTTAGCATCATTTGGTATACACTACTCTCCCACAACTCAATTACATGCATATGTGCAAGCTTTCAATCCAAACTCTTAGCACATATGTAGGGGGAGCTAATGCTACCATTTGGGATTCATGAAACTTGTCCATATCCTTTTACACATGGTAAATATGCTTGGGCAAGCAACATGAATTCAATTGTATTTAAATTCATATCTTTGTGAAAGGGTTGTCATCAATTACCAAAAAGGGGGAGATTGAAAGCTCTAGTTTGGTTTTGGTGAATTGATGAAACCCTAAGTGCTAACCTAGTTTATCAAAGTGATCATGAGATAGGTAGCACTATTCCAAAGTGACAGAGCAATGGTGAAGATCATGATGATGGTGTGGTGACCATGATGATCAAGTGCTTGGACTTGAAAAAGAAGAAAGAGAAAAACAAAAAGCTCAAGGCAAAGGTGAAACTTAATAGGAGCTTCTTGGTTTGGTGATCGAGACACTTAGCGAGTGTGATCACATTTAGGATAGATGGTCGTACTATTAAGAGCGGAGCTCTTATCGGACAACTCGATCATCTAGTGCCACTAGGTGTTGAAATACTTGCATTGCATTCTAGGCCTAGTGCACATTTGGTGAGAAGTTATTAACCTTTGAAAAATGTTTGTGAAAATGCTAACACACTTGCACATGATGGTGAAACACTTGGAGTGTTAGCACATTTGCAATGGTGGTGAAAAAGGTGAAGAAAAGAAGGCGTAGCTATGCTTGTGTTGCTGCCCTGAGGGCACCGCCACCCTTGTGATGGTGCACCACCACCCCTGTGGTGGTGATCGGCAGAGGAGGCCGAGGGGGAGGTGTTCTGGGTGGCACCGCCACCCCTAGGGCGGTGCCCACCTGGACATGGCTGAAAAGGGCTGGTGCTGGGGCTGGCATCAGAAGTGGCAGTGTGCACCGCCACAGGCGCGACGGTGCACCGCTGTGGGCACCGTCACGCTATCTGGTGGCACCGCCCCTTTTCAACAGAGAGCGGGTGAACTAGAGTTGGGCACCGCCACCCCTAGGCGGTGCACCACCCCATTTTTCTAGAGAGCATGGATTTTGGGGTGTTGGCCGGGGTGGCACCGCCAGCCCCTGTCCGGTGATTTCTGACAATCAAACTAGGCATTGGATTTGACTATTGTGGGGCACCACCACCCCATGTCCGGTAACCACACCGCATTGTCCGGTGCCCTCACAGAAAGCTGCTCCAAAGGGGTAACGACTCTATTTGCTTGTGGGCTCATAAATAGAGCTAGTTGCTGGCCTTGGCCACCCTCTTGGCACTTCTAATAGCTGCATACACCCTTTGAGAGCTGAGCACACCACTCCACTCACTTACACACTTGATTTCATCATCTTGAGTTAGATTGGAGAGCCTCTGGTGCATTGCTTAGTGTTCTAGCATCTTGTGGCACTAGTTGGGTGATTTGGGCTGGTGGAGTTCTTGTTACTCTTGGTGTTTGTCGACACCTAGACGGGCTCGGTGACTAGTGGATCGTCGAGCGGAGGAAGGTGATTGTCTCCGACTCCGATCATTGTGATTGTGAGGGGTTCTTGTGCCTTCCCCGGCAGAGCGCCAAAGGCAACTCTAGTGGATTGTGCGTGGCTTGTGGATCCTTATCTTGTGTTGGTTGTGCGACACCCGGTTGCGGGTTTGGCGTGTGATGCCAATTAGCACATTAACCTCCAAGTGAGTGTATCACCACAATGAGGGCTAGCTTGCCGGCAAGCAAGTGAACTTTGTAGGAAAAATCATTGTGTCTTGATTGTCTCCTTGGTATTCATTGATTGATCACTTGCCACGATGATATACCTCTCTACTACTCTCTTGTATTACATTGTTCCTTTACTTGTGTAAAGCTTGTGGTAGTTGAAACTAGTTAGTGTAGCTCTTAGTTGTAGTTCTCTTGCTAGCTTGCTCACCTAGGTGTAAATTAGTGACTTAGCCTTGTTGTGATATACTAGAGATCATAGATTTTAGAATTGGGTAGGTGGCTTGCAACACAAGTGTAGTGCTAGCGCAAAATTCGCTTTGCCATCTTATTCACTAATCAATTGCCTTAGTGTTGTTGTAGAATATTTAATAGGCTATTCACCCCCCTCTAGCCATTAGGACCTTTTAGCTGCGCGCCGCTCGGAGGACTACCTCGCTTCCCATCCTCTGTGCTTGTGCTTTCGAGGGCGATCGGTGCCATCCTCAACGGATGCCAAAGGTGCAGTTATGGTGGCCGGGGCGTAGACTCAGTGGACGTGGATATGGATCAGGTGCCTAGGGTGGGGTCTTGTCACCCCACGGTCAGAGCTTCCACGGTGCCACCATGGCCTTGGGTGCGGGCGCGGCAGCGGCCCTCAGCAATAGCGGGTGTGGCGTGGGGTGCTCGGCACTAGCATGATGGCATGCAGTGGCCGCATGCTGGCATACGACTGCTATGAGGGTGCCGGCGATGATGAGCGGCCATGGGGCACGCAGCTAGAGGGCTGCGACCTACAAGTGGTGGGCTGCGATGGAGTAGTGCCACTGTTGCATGTGCGACAGAGCCAAGTCTGGTTCTGTGGGATGCTCGGTCGAAAAGGGTGGTGGCCGACGCAACGTGCGACTATCGTGTGCAGCTTGGGCATCGATGCCCATCTAGAGGGCTTTCCATGGGCGACTGGACATCGACGATGACACTAGTGGTAGGCAGGCGGTGATCTGCATCTTGGGGCAAAGTTTGTACTAGGGGGAACCTTAGATGAAAGCTTTGGAGATGGTGACGCTTGTGGGTGGCGCTTCTCTTGTTGGGGGTGTCGTGTTGTTCCCCTCTAGCATTGTATTCCAAGGGTGAAAACCCTAACCTGTCCATTTTTTTGGACAAGCGACAGTGGCGCTTTCGGAATCGTTCCCTTCTTGAAGGCGTTGTGGTTGGAAAGTCGTCTTGGCTTCGATAGAGGTCAGCCTTGGTGGTTGCCTCTGCTTCTTAACTCCCACTTGATGTTTGGAGGTTGGTCTTGTAGAGTAAAGTCGGAGCTACTACATCAGAGGATATGGCTCCGCAACGATAACACGGGGCAGACTTTCCTTCGTTGACATCTTGGGGTTTCTGCGTGTGAGGTTTGGTGGCTGGCGGGAACGGGGATTTGGTTTGAGATAGGAAGTTGGAGCTACTCTTGTGACGTGCTTGAGCTTGGCACTGATGACTTGTTGCGGCCTCGTGCTTCTAGCCCGTCTGCCTGGCATTGTTTGGGTGGGTCGTCTAAGGTTTGCCATGGGAAGTCGGAGCTGCTGCCTTCTCTGCAGCCATGATTGGCAACGATGACTCATGGTATTGCTTTACCGCATCGCATGGGTGGGTCAACCATTCGGATGTCCTGTGGTAGGCATCATGTGTTTGGCTAGCCATTATTGTACATGAAACTCTATCTCCTATACAACTAAAAAGAACAAAGTGTGGACATCTTTTGGTGCGACATTTGTTTTGGTTCGTCCGTCTGCCCACGCCTGTGATCCCATGACATCTTAATTACTGATTGATCGTGCCATTCCCCTTGATTGAATATTGCCTATCATGTGATAAAGGAATCATGGCAAAATAGGAAGTAGAAAATTATTGTGCTATCCATATACACATTGCATGTTTGCATGCACCAGCATACATGGCAATGAGCAAAAGGAAAGAGAATTAACACAGAAGGAAAGAGAATTAAGACAAAAGGAACCTCTTTGCATTTCTGAGAACCTTGTCAAATCTGCCTACATTTAATTACTTCCCCTCTTTGCATTTGCAAAAGAGAGCTTTTTTCTCCTTTCATTTGGTTTCACGCTCACGTGTTCTATCGCCCTCGCTTGCTGTTTCTTGCGTGAACCATAGTTGATGTCATATGTCTTCCATGGCTCAGCCTCCCAATCCCAAGAGAAGGTCCCTACCTCTCCCTGACTGGAGATCCGGCCTGCTAGAGGATCTCCTCGAGTCCATCGGCCAGCGTCTCGCGTCAGGCCACGACGTGGCATCCTTCCGATCCGCTTGCTCCCTATGGCGCGCCGCCGTCCTGTTCGCGACCTTTGGGCTGCTCCTGCTGCTCCCGTTCGACCCCGACTCGGACCGTATCGGCTTCTACTGTGTCCCGGAGAAGAAGGTCTTGTCGAAGACGCTGCCCAACGTGCACGGCAAGGTGGCGTGCGACTCCTCGTGTGGGTGGCTGGCGCTCATGGATGAGGCGGCGTTCGTGATGCTACTGAATCCATTTGCCGGTGCCCGTGCCCCCCGCGTTGAGCTCCCGCCAGCAGGCGAACACGTCGCGGCGGCGTCCTCATCGGAACGCGTGTCTAGGGTCCACGGCCGGTGGGTCCTCCATCCCACCAACGGCTACGGGGACGTGGATGCCGCAGGCAGAGCCATCAAGCTAGAAGACATGAGGGACGTGTTCTTCCGTGAGATCGTGCTCTCGGCGCCGCCTGACGCCGCCGGCCGCAAGTGCGTGGCCATGGCCATGCTTGGGTCCTCCACGGAGGTCGTGTTCTGCCGGGTTGGAGTCGACAGCGCATGGACGCTGCTCGACACCAAACTAGAGTTCTCCGTGGGGTCCATCGTCCACTGCCAAGACAAGTTCTTGGCGATCGACTGCACTGGAGAAATCTCCGTCTGCAGCAGCAACACCGCCGCCACTACTCAAACCGCGACGCTGCTGTCATCGCTGTCGCCACCTGCGGGGCTCTGCCACCGCAGCTACCTGGAATCAAACGGTGAGCTGCACATTGTGGGTGCCATGGTGAGCACGTTTCACGAGACACAGAGCTTCACCTACAGCAGCGTGATCTACAAGTGCAACCTCCACGATCGTACGCCGGAGTGGTCCAAGGTGAGGGACATCGGTGATTAGACACTGTTCGTGTCTAAACATTTCAATGAAAGCTTCAATGGAACAAGTGTATCCAAGTATAAGGAGAACAAAATCTACATGTCTGAGCCATTGTATGGGGATCCATACGACTTGGTCAATCGACCGGAGATCGTTGATATTGCTACCGGCGCATCCGAAGTGAAGCCCGTCCAGGAAAAGATGCAGGGTTCCGAGCCTCTAGGTTAGATTCGACCCAATCTCTGAAGGCTCTAGAGTTTATGAGCCTGCGACGCCGCACACTCCGTGACTATGTTAAATTCATAAACTTTACTTTTTAGATTAAATGTCACTTTAACGTTGGTATATAATTTAACAATATTGTTATCTTATCGTGCGATCCGTTTGTTTTTAGTATAAATTGTTAGTTATTCCGTAGCAACGTATGGACACGCTACCTAGTTCTTTTTAATTGAAAGACGGAGCTTCTGCCTAGTTAAAAAAATAAGTCACATTTTAAGCGGAGGAAAATGTCACGCATTGGTTGGGCCACGATACTCAGACAAACGGGTGACTAGCAAGTGGGTTTTCAGCCCAAGTCAACCGAGATGGCTTAAACTACGAAAGGAAGCTACAACAATGGCAGAAGGGACGAAAACCGAACAATACTGAACTTGTCTTCCTCCTCTGTCCTAAAACTTCTTGTACCTGTTCTTGCTCTTACCTCAGATTCCCTACTTCCCTTAACTCAAGTTGTTGTTATTTTTGACTGATTCTTGTCTGAATACCAAGGTCCGTGAAAGCACGTGAATTAGGTGTCAAACGCTGAGCCCACGCACCGAGTTCCAAATTCTGAAATCGCTCGGTCCCCTCTCCCCCCGATCTCTCACGTCACCCTGTGCCTTCAACTTCTTCAGTCTAGAACCGAACATGACAAATTAACAAAGGACTTCCATGATGATTAGAGAAAGATATGAAAGGTTCTTTTCCAAGGGAGATGATATAAACTGGCTAGCGGTTTGGGACGGTGGATGCATGCTTGCATTTTCTGTACAGTGTTTAGGCCTATGTACTAGTTCCAGCGGCGGTGGCCTGGCTGGAACTGGAATACAGTGCTGCACTGTCACCGTCACCGTGGGTTTCCGAGCATTGCGCTCTGCACTAAAAAATCACAAGATACATATCAAGGTGACCCATGAACGACTAATTCTGCATTTCTGCATATACTTTGATCAACACAGTTCTCGTAACTGGCGCCCAAAGTCAACTGGTGACAACAACTCCTGCAGCTGCGGTTGCAACTTGCATGCCAGCTTGATAATAATAGAGATGGGTGTGTTTTACTTGTTCTGGATCCAGCAAGGAACCAAGACTCCTTAGAGCACCGCTGAAAGCAAGACTCCTTAGAGCACCGCTGAAAGCTACAAGCTGCTCGCCCAAGACTCCTTATAGCACCGCTGAAAGCAAGACTCCTTAGAGCACCGCTGCTACAAGCTGCTCGCCGCCGTTGACGGGGGCGGCGTTGACGGCGA
This sequence comes from Miscanthus lutarioriparius, assembly GCA_904845875.1. NCBI lineage: Eukaryota > Viridiplantae > Streptophyta > Magnoliopsida > Poales > Poaceae > Miscanthus > Miscanthus lutarioriparius. Next base: position 40,440,850 of record CAJGYO010000009.1, read on the forward strand.
GCTTCGTCGCGAATTCATCCGGCGGTGTTCGTCACTGAACTGTCAGGTATGTATGTATGCGCATTCTCTCCATCACCGCACATTCCCATCCTGTCGAGTTGTGATAGCTAGAAAACCAATTTGCGTGAGATGTTCAGGGTTCTGAAAGGCTAGCTAGAATTTTGGGGGAGTTTCTTAAGGATTGCTCCTATGTTTTTAGGAAACAGGACGACCTAACGAGCTTCTAGTTCCATTAACGTAACCGGGGTACGTAGTACACAGAGGGAAGCAGAGATTAACACGTTCCAAAAATGTAATGTCTTGTTTTAGGTTGTTGTTGACTGTTAGGAAGTCTGTCTCTTGATTATTTCTTCTTAAAATCTGTGACACATACACAAGATTAATTCCGCAACCATTATATTATAGGTCATTAAATCAATTCACCAAATAACGGTATTTCTTTATGACTAGGCTTTAATTCCAACATAGTAACCTTGCCTTATCATGGAGCTTTCTATACATTACTTGGATGTTGGTGTAATTTCATTATTTTCATGCCATGTAATGGTGCTTTAAGATTCCTCATGAATCAGCACGAAAATCCCTTTTGAGTATGGGAGTTCGAAAATACAGCTATAAGATGTAAGGTACTACCTCAGTCCTAGAAAGAACCTGTTAATCTTGTTTTCTCCTGATTCAAGCTATCTTAACTTATAGGCTGCAACAAGAATCATCATAGCTTAAGCTAAGGTAGTTTTAACTAGATGCATATTGAAGACACATGAAGTGCTATCCCGAGAGAGAAAACTAAAGATATGTATCAAAATTTTAAAAACATATAGTAGATAATTAATAAGTTCATCAAAATTGGATAAATAATTAACATATTTGACTTTGTAAAGTCTTTGATGCATATCTTTGATCATGAATATCTTGTATAACGTGTTCCTAAAATCCTCAGGATTGATGAGATTTGCAAGTTTTCCAACACAATTCTACGTTTGAATCTTACATGACCATTCCAAATACTACTTCCCTCCTAGAATTATTATGTGTATTTTGATCAAGAAAAAGTCATACAGAATAGTTTTTGACTCTGATTTCTCTTACAATATAGTGTCATTTCTAAAGGATCAATATCATCTCAGGGCGCTTGGAATAGAAATCGATACAAGTTTTATGTCTTATAGTTGTATATAATTTGACAAATTGTTGGTCAAAGTTTGTAAGGTTTGACTTTTCCTTGCGCAAAATGTGATTATTATTATTTTGTGATGGAGAGAGTATTACTGTTGCAATTGATTTGTTCCTATAACTGGAGGGAGTGCATAGTACCTATATGGATATCACATTAAAGAATGAAAAACAGAGAGAGAGAGAGAGAGAGAGAGAGAGAGAGAGCACTGATAAGTAATTTTGATTACTTGTGAGCACTAAACACACAAACTTCTAATATACTAGTGTCCTCTTATGTTGTAGCCAGTACAAAAGGATGGGTTGTTGAGTTAGTGTTCTGTGGGCCTAAAATTCCAATAGACATGTATTTCCTTTAAATATGGTTTACAAAAACATGGAATTTTTAAATAAATGTTACAATGCCTTGCTCAGACATTAATAAGTTGTTTTCTTGCAGGGTCTATACTGTCATTTTGTACTAGGATCTGTGTTGTTGGCATGGATTCAAACATTCAGTTTATGACTAGGATCTTATCCATGGGTGCTATGTGGCAAAAAGTTACGCGTTTCACCGAAGATGAGATTGAAGCACTTACTAACAACTATGGCACTCTTATTGGGAAGGGAGGATATGGAGAAGTCTATAAAGGGATCCTTGATGATCACTACGATTTAGTTGCAGTGAAGAGATATATCCGTGAAAATTTGAGGAAAGAGTTTATGGAAGAAGTAAGCATCCATAGTCAAATGAATCACAAGAACGTGGTGAAGTTCATAGGCTATTGTGTGGGTGAAAGTACTCTAACATTGGTAACTGAGTATGTTCCTAAGGGAAACCTCGATGACATACTGCACAATAGTGACACTGCAATTCCCTTGGATATAAGATTAGGTATTGCTATAGGGTGTGCGGAAGCATTGAGCTACATGCACTCGATGCATTTATCAATTGACAGCCTTATTTGTCATGGTGATATTAAGCCGGCCAACATACTTCTAGATGATAATTTTACAGCCAAAGTATCTGATTTTGGGTTGTCAAGGCTTCTTTTGGGTGGAATCACTCAATATGCTAGCAAGGTAATAGGAAGTATAGATTACATGGATCCTGTATTGATGCATACAGGACGACTTACTCCGAGGAATGATGTTTATAGCTTTGGAATAGTTCTCCTGGAATTAGTAACTCGGAAAAGAGTAAAACAAGGTGACATGAATCTCATCGGAATTTTCGAATGTGCGAAGGGGAAAGGGTTGAGGAAACTATTTGATGAATCAATAGCAAACAAGAATACTTTTAAGACTCTTGAAGAAATTGTGGAACTTGCAATGGCGTGCCTGAGACTTGACATAAAAAATGGCCCTGAAATGAATCATGTGCAAAAATGTCTTCGGGTTCTTAAGAGAGATCTGAAGTGCAGACAAGAACATGCATCTTCGCAATCCATTTTGTCAACACACCATTCATGGCACACAAAAGACAAGCAAGAGAGTGCACAGCTTAATAAGAGTGGTAGCTTTTTCAGAAGAAATGCTAGCAATGTTAAGATTATATCAGAATTCAGCAATGTAAGAACTTTCACAAAGGCAGAGCTAAAGGAAATCACAGATAATTACTCAGATATGCTCAGTGGAGGTATGCCAGCTAAGTTTTATAAAGGAAGACTTGAGGACAACACGGTGGTGGCGGTCCGGAAATTTCGTGACACGGCTTCTCAAGAGGCATTCATCAACGGAGGGATTGTCCTTTCTCAAATTGCCCACAAGAATAATATTATCAAGCTTTTGGGTTGTTGCTTGGAAGCCGAAACTCTAGCTTTTATATATGAGTATGCTGATAAAGGTAGTTTACTGGACATTCTGGGTAGCCAAGAATATCTCCCACTAGATCTACGTCTGAGGATTGCAATTAAGACTGCAGAAGCATTACAATACCTTCATTCACCAGCAACTGGCATCATCGGACATGGTAGTGTTTCAGCATCCACTGTACTTCTTCATGATAACTTTGTACCAAAGCTCACAGATTTTTCAGGGGCTTCTAAGCTTATCGTGGACAGTGGAAGTAATGCTGGTGACAGTGGAATTAACAGCGTTCTTCTTGAAAAGGTGCTTGACAGTGACCCATCTCGTTACAAGACTGTGTTGATGAATCTGGAAAGCGATGTGTACAGGTTTGGCGGTGTTTTATTGTCACTCATTAGTAGGGAAAACAATATTTGTTTTGATGACCTTACTGTCGAATTTACCAAGGCTTACCAAAAGGACAACAGTGGGAAGGCAATGTTTGATAAGGATATAACAGCTGAACAAGATATTGCTGCTCTTGAAGAGATGGGGAGGTTGGCACTGAGGTGTACTATTTTGAATGCAGACGGGATGGTCATGAGGCCGACAATGCAGGAAGTGGCGGAAGAACTACGAAGGATTAGGAGATGTTGCAAGCTGCGCACGAGCGAGACAACTCCACATGTAACTGAAACTACGGCTACAGCTGCGGCACCATTGGAGCCAAGGCTACCAAACCTGATGCGCCACTTGTTTGGATATCGACGAATCTCTATCACTGATCCTATACGTACAGGCTAATTCTAAACAATGTGAATCCAACTAGGATATATGTGATGTTCATTTTTTTTGTTTCATACAATGTTTTATGTGGACTTGTTTGTGCTTCCAGATGTCAGAATTCACAGACAAAAGTCTACAAAAGAGTGTCTTTGGCTAGATTGTTTATCATGCACTTGATTTGATAGTGTTACTGAAATTTATATGTATTTAATGGAATGTGATTCGGAATAGTATGTTGCTAAACTGAGTTAAAAGTTTACTTGTCTGTTGATTTTGACCTACTATTTTTTTCATACTCTTTTAAAGCTTTTCCGTAGCAACGCACGGGCATTTGCTGGTATGATATATGTTTGCTTGCTGAAACAATGCCTGTGACTATGGCATCAACTTTCTTTAACATTCCCCAGACAATGCCTGTTGTTGAAGAATCATTGAGATATTTTATGTCTCAAGAGAGGGTAAATGGTTTGGCAACATGATGCATTGAGAAGAAATTATTGGATGAGATTGATACCATCATCGTTGACTTTGCATTGAGAAATGTTAGAGGAAACTTTTAACTCAATTTAATATTTATTTGGTACGAATATTGCTTTTAGTGAAATGTTACACATGGTAACATTTTATATATACATATTGAGAATTATTATTATCATATTTATAAAGGAGTCCAGAGTTTTAGTCTCGCTCTAGACCCCGATATGCATATTGGTACTAGAATGGAGTCCAGAGATGCTACTTTTTTGAAAGTGAATACATCTAGTCATGAACCTATAATACTCCATGAGTAATTTATTCCAATAGAACAGATTGAGTAACACCATGTGCAAAATTCTGAGGAGGATAACATTGTAGTTATTCGAAAGAGTAAGAGACAAATGTGTACCTTGTCGATGACACCAAGAACTATTGAAAAGGCATATTCTTAATGCTGACCGTTGGAAGGAAGCCGTATAGAGTGAGATTGATTCAATTATGTCTAATAGAACTTAGGAAGTCATTAAACGTGATGAGAGTCATTTGAGCCAAGAAATTGGTAATTGACAGTTGTACAGTGTTGGTACAAGTGGATGTACAGGACAATTATAGTTAAACAAATAAAAACCTTTTTCAAAAGTTGTTATCAAATTAAAAAATATAATGCTTTTCACAAAAAAAATATAATGCTTTACAATGAAAAACACTAGCATCCCACGTTATTTGTGCAGGTCATCTTGTTAGGTTTTTTTAAATTTACGGTGGGAGGTAATAAATTTTGTTTTCTTGATTCCAAATTTTTATTTTATTTTTAATTTGTGGTAATTGGTAGGACAAGTTGTAGTGTATCCAAAGGGCTCTGGTCTTTAAAGATGCTCATAAGCTTAGGATTTACGTGTGTGCATTTATAGAGGTGAGTGTGCTTGCATTGTAAGTAGAGCGTTGCACTATAATTCACAAAAAAAGGCTTAAGAGCCTCTTCGAGAGCTATTTTTAAACTCACTCTCTAATTTATTATTTAAAGAGCTATTTGTATGAAAATTATTGTTTTCTAGTATAACTTTTCACCCTCATTAGCTTTTCTATATCTTATACGTACCCTAGACAACTAGACTTGCTCTTTATTTTTTTCTAGCAAGAAATCTATAGTCGCCCTGTTCGCTTGAACTTATCAGCCATAGAAACCATCAGCCGAACAGCTATGACTAGATTTAAGATCTAATTAGACAAGCTGTTGCATGATATTTTTTTACCAAAATCTCTATTTCTATCGATTAATATGAAGAATATAAAGAGGCTCTTGTAGTTGCTCTTAGAGTGTCCTCAAGAGCCTTTCTAAATCTCACTCTCTAAATCATCATTTGGATTGTTATTTGCATAAAAATCGCTTTCTATATCTTTTCACTCTCCAACAGGTTTTCTATATCACATGTGTACTCTAGAGAGCCATTCTCGTCTTCTATTTTTTATTAACGAAAAATCCGGAATAGAAGATGGCTATATTTGGATGACCATTTAGAAAAGCCGTTGGAGGGTATTTTTTCATCAAAATCTCTATTCCTAGCATGAAGAGTTTCTTGGAGATGCTTTTAGATTCCTATATTTTATCATTCCTTTTTTTTTTAGTCTCTCACTTCAAAATGGACTAAAAGATCGGGATGCATTGCATTGCCGTGGAATTTGTGGTGCTTTGCTGTGGATTGGACCCAACGGGCCTTGAATCCTGTGATCATCAGGAAACGCAAATGGCCCATTAATAAATGGGCCGGCTGAGAGCACGCGCTTTGGGGTAGTGGTGTTGCCTCGTCAGCTCCCCGCAGAGCGGTGGCGGCGACTCCTGCGAGTGCCGGCGCGACCACTCCGGCGATCTCCGGCAGGTCCGCTCCTGCTTCTTCCTGCCTTCCCCGTTTATTAACCGCTATAAGCCTTCCGCTCCTTCTCACCATCTTCTTGAGCCGCAGCGGCCCCCCGTTTGTTCACAGACATGCCTCCGAGTAAAAGGGCAAAACTGGACGGTGCGGCGTTGCCGGATGCTGGCGGCGATCGCATCAGCGCGCTCCCGGACGACGCCCTCCATCACGTCCTCTCTTTCCTCCCGGCGGAGGACGCCGTGCGGACATGCGTGCTCGCCCGGCGCTGGCGCCATCTCTGGAAGTCCGCCACAGGTCTGCGTATCGGATTCGGCCATGGAGATACACCGCCGTTCGTGGACAGTCTCAGACACTTCGTCAATCATCTGCTCCTCCGCAAGCGCGATTCCTGTCTCCACACATGCGAGCTCAGATTAGGGCCCCGGGTATACTGGTTGGTTGAAGAGCGAAACAATCTGAATCTCTGGATCCGGCATGTTGTAGACCGTGAAGTTCGGATGCTCAGGCTCGAAATCCATGACTTCTATTATGGATTTCACTTAGACAACCTGCCTCTTGTCTCTAAGCACTTGAAAACGCTAGCACTTATCGGTGTGTGCTTAAATAGTCTCTGCAACTTCTCCAATTGTCCGAATCTGGAACATCTAGTGATTGCTGAGTCTTACATTTATGAGGCCCCCCAGATCTCGTCAAAATCCCTGAAACACCTGAGCATCAACGATTGCTATTTTGGTTATAAGGGATCGCACACTCTTATTTGTACCCCACACCTTGTTTCACTTAGGCTAGATGGTCATTTCGCCTCGGTTCCAGTTTTGGGTAGCATGCCATCATTAAAAGAGGCATTTGCCAGAGATCATATTTGGGATTGTGGAAGTGAGGATTGTTTCTCTTGTAATGGTTTCATACCTGACGAATCCGACTACAAGAACAAATGTTTTCTTCTGCAAGGATTGTCAAAAGTTGAGAATTTGACATTGATGTGTGACTACAATGGGGTACGCTTTTGTAAATTTTGTCCGTTAACACCTTTATTACATTGTTCGATTATTATTATTTCCTGTTTTGTCCGACTATTATTTTTTCGATTGTTATGTTGTCCTATTATTATTTTTTTCCCATTCTTATGTTGTCTGATTAGTCTGACTGATTGTATTTCTGCTGTGGTATTTATATCAAGTTTTAGATATTCATAAAAACAAAAGCCGGGTCTGTTTTCACACTGAATAATAGTCATTTTTTTTCTGTCTGCATTTTGTCCAGGTTGTTTTCCGCAGGGATTTGGAGTGGTGCCCAACTTTTAACAACTTGAGGACTCTACTGCTGAATGAATGGTGGTGCTTGGATCCTGACTTCTATGGGCTAAATCTCATTTCAAGCACTCACCGGTTCTGGAGGAGCTCAACCTTCATCTTTTTACTAAGGTATATATATTTTATGTAACTACTGCTTTGTTGAACTAATTATATGTTATTGGTTAACACTGATGGATTACTGTGGTTTATCACAGGGACCTCAACATAAAGTGGAAATGATAGGCAGGTACAATCAAATGGTGAGACCAGCTACTATATTAAAACACATGAAGGAAATTGAAGTCAAATGTGATGTGGTTAACGAGCAAGTTCACAAAGTTTTGAAGTTTCTGGGTACATTTGGCATACCTAAGCGAACTAGCAAAACACTTGGTGTTCTCTACAATTTATTTAAACTTTCCTTCATGTGTGCAAATTAAATCAAGCATTGAATAAGCTCCTAACTTTCTTGGAAAGCATTCAATTAACTTAACAATGAGGGTGACATGTTTGAATCCTTTTTTTTTTTTGGCAATCTTTTCCAGAGAGCTAGGAGATATACAGAGAGGTGCTGAAATTAAATGCTCTGCATAAACAGTATACATTATCTTCTGGCAGTTCTTAATATTTTAATTAGCTCTGAACATAAACATAAATATCACTACTGGATTATTCCATGAGATTTTTATAATATTCTATGCTTCCAAAGCTTTCAGTGCAACCATCATGCTGTTGCTAAACAAACTAGAACACAAGTGGAATTGGGGCTGCCAGAGGGCAGCTTGGCCAACAGGCCGCTTGGATTGTATTGAATTGCAATGACAACTTAGATACAAAAAGATGCTAACCACTGCATATATAGGCAAGTGGTGTACCTACTCCTTAGCATATTCTAACTGCATAAAGCAGATGCTATGATTCCTACTTAGTTGCCAAGGCACCATGATCAACTTGGTTGCCAAGGAACCTGAAAATTACATGATAGTGAATAGTAAATAGGTAACTGGATACATTGAGGTTCAGCACTAGGCTAACACCCTCACATGCAGCTTTGGCTTCTTAAAATATCAATTTGTTTCTTGTTTGTAGGAACCAAGTGCATGTACTTGATTAGAAATCAAAGCTATGCCTTTGGCTTCACATATGATGATATTGTTTGTAGTCTTCTCAAATACAGGTGCATAAATAGTAGTATCCATACACCAAATGTTCTTGGGGGAGTAAGGGTTGGAAAGCTGTACTCCTCATGTTTGCAGTCATTTTATTAGATTTTCCTTCTTTCTACTATTGCGCAGTTTGCTAAGAGTAGCCATTGCAGCAGAGCACCTCTCTCCCTATTGTGCCCCAAGCTAATCCTTTGCGCCGTCCCTTCTCCTATGTCCCCAACCACCACCTGCAGCCAAGGTGGAGTTACAGCTGTGCAGATCGCGCTATGGGCGGTGGTGTCTTTTGTCAACACCTTTGGAGTGCAGATCTCTGGCGCTGGAGAAACTGGAGCCCTGAACTTGTCTGCGCTATTGCAGTGCCTCATTCTTTTTTTTTGAATGAACAGCTCTGCCTCTCAATTAAGGAAGGAAAGAGAGTTTATGTACAGAAAGTGCCATCGGCACGAAACTCCCAAAGGGCACATAGAGTAAAGTAAAGCACACAACACACACGTCATGGGGGATAGATACAAGGTCTAAGTCAGGTTGTTGAAGACCCTAGAGCATAGGTCGATGTCCTCTTTGGTTTTGGAGGCTACCTACCGGACATCCATCACCAAATTTTGGAAAATCCTTCTGTTTGTTTCCTTCCAAATGTTCCACATTGTGTAGATGACCACCCCGTTGAAGTGTCTACGTCTCTGCCTTGGGATGTTGGCCGCCCCCTGTTCCCACCATGCCCTTATGCTAGATGGCTGCACCTGAGGCCGAATTAAGTCCACATCGAAGTGTTCCCACCCCAGCACAAGGTCAGACTTCTATGGCCAGGGGGCACAACAGGCACAAGTGAAGGGCCGTTTCCAGTGGTCCATTGCACAGCACGCAATGGTCTTGGTGTGGCCAATTTCTTAGCTGCAAGTTGTCTGCCGTTAGGATCTTGTTTTGTATGAGAATCCAAGTGAAGACTTTGCATTTGTTTTCGGCATGTGCCTTCCAAATAAGATCCGGGCGGAATCTGCGGTAGGATCCTTGGAATTGTATGCGGTATGCTGATTGGGTTGAGTAAATGCCATCTGTTGACCACTTCCAAACAATGGAGTCCCGTATTCCAGGCTGCAGCTGGATGCTCTGTACCCTGAGCCACAGTGAGACGAATTCCTCTAAGTGAGTGGCTGTTGTGATCCTGCCTCTGAGCAAGCGAATCCAGCTGTTATTGTGGAGCTCTTGCTGGACCGTTCTGTTTTTCCTCTTAACAAGTTCAAAGAGGTGTGGCGCAAGGTTTTTGGGAGCTTCACCGTCCAGCCAACTATGATGCCAGAACTGTGCTTTCTTACCGTCCCCGACCATGACGATGGTTGAGGCATTGAAGAGGAGTCTATCCGTTGGTTTACAAGGCAAGTCCATACCAGCCCAAGGTTAGGAGGGATCTGTCCAGTCCTGCCACAGCCAACGCAATCGCAACGCTCTCCCAAATTTCTCCAAGTCTGGGACCCCAAGGCCACCAAGCTCTTTTGGTTTTGACACTGTCGGCCAGTTGACAAGGCAGTGACCTCCATTTGTGTTCTCTTCCCCTTTCCAAAGGAATGACCTGCGGATTCTGTCAATATGTTTTTTGGTCCAGGCAGCAAGTGGGAAGACAGTGAGGTGGTTGGTAGGCATAGACGATAGGACCGAAGTGACCAGCGTTAAGCGTCCTTCTTTGTTTAGCAACTTGCCCTTCCAGCCCGGTAATCTCTGGCCGATTCGCTCTATGAGGGGTTGCACGTGTACTTTACGCAGTGGCCTGTAGTGCAGCTGTAGACCAAGGTAGCGGCACGGAAAAGTGTCTCTAGTCCCCGAAAAGGACGAGAGAACATGATCAAGATCGATATCTTCGCATCTAATCGGGTGGACGGAGCTTTTATCCATGTTTATGCACAAGCCCAGACACCTTCCCGAATGTCTCAAGAATGATCTTGATGGCGTCGATGTCCTCTTTTTTTGGGTTTACGAAGATTGCAGCATCATCAGCATACATGGACGTTCTCCACTTTGCCGCAACAAGAGGCAGCTGCGTGAGGACGTTGTGGCTGGTGGCAAGGTCCAACAATCGCTGCAATGGGTCCATGGCTAAGATGAAGAGCATAGGTGATAGCAGATCACCCTGGCGCACCCCTCTGGCGTGGCGGAATTTTCCTCTAGGCACGCCATTTAGCAAGGCTCTAGAGCCGTATTCCTCCTTGCTGTGCATTCTTCAGTGGAGCTGAGGATAGTGAGGAAGAACCAGGAGCTGAGTCCTGGACATATAGATGAGGGGTGGTGGAGGTTAGTGATCTCAATGGCATAGAGCTGTCAGAGAGGAGATAGGATAGGTAAGGATGCGAGGACAGATACACAGAAGGTGGTCCTATCACATCAGTCTCATGTTAATATTTTCAGCTGCAGGTATCTCATAATTTGGGAACTGGGATTGATAATTCAGATATCTAGTGAGGTGGGCAAAGAATTGTGCTGAATTATGGCACAATAACATGATACTAAATGGGGTTAGTTGGGACTTGGGGTAAAGACCCTTAGGTAGAGCAGGGGCGGAGAAAGACGCTTGTTTATTTCTTGCTTTTGTAGTTATAACTCGAACACTTTTGTAGTTATTCCTTGGCCGGTAAAATAACATTTATTTCGTAACAAAGACAATCTTACCAGCTAATAGAACCTTTCTTAACAAAGATCTTATGTCCTTATGACTTTCTTCCCCTAATAGTTAAATTAGGCTCCAGCTGCGCTGCTTCTGCCATCTTGCCACATGTATGCTCACAGGGGCTGATGCCCATTAAACCTTCAAGCCATGTCATGCTGGCTAGCAAATTCTCATCATGCTAATATTGTCGTCTCATTGTTCAGTTTACTTTTCTGCCTTTTGCTCACTGATGGTTTATACTAAACTTCAAACTCTGATGTGATGAGACGATAATGTAGGGGTTCTTGTCAGCCAGATGCATTCATGTCATAGCTTATGAGTGCAGAGAAAAAAATCGGATATCATAGCTTGGAAAACTATTTGACTTGAACCTTTTGCTCTGCTGCATATTTGTATAGCATATCAATACTCAGAGACAATCATATTGAACTGCATGCTGCATTTCCTACTTGCTGAATTGTGATTTGGCATTTTAAGTTTTATTCTCAAGTAATGGAGTGTTTTTTTTTCTGCCTGTAAACTTACGTCGTGTTTAGTTGGACCCCAAAGTCCAAAAAGTTGCTACAGTACCTGTCATATCGAATGTTTGCGGCCCGTGCATGGAGTATTAAATGTAGACGAAAATAAAAACTAATTGCACAGTTTGGTGGGAAATTGCGAGACGAACGTTTTGAGCCTAATTAGTCCATGTTTGAACACTATTTGCCAAATAAAAACGAACGTGCTACAGTAGCCCCAAAATCCAAATTCGCCCAACTAAACAAGGGCTTATTGTGCTTTTTCGTGTACAGTTTTCCTTTTCAAGTAAGGAAGAGAAAAACTGGGAGGTTGATAGATCTACCATCTCTTGGCTATCCTGAAATGTAAGGCTTAAGCTTGTGCTGCTGGGGACATAAGTACCTTGTATCCGGATGGTCTAGGATTGAGCCACTCGTTAGTATAACTTTATGTGAACACTTTATCTGAACACGATGATTGACGTGAACCTGGCTAATTATGTCATTTTATCGCTGTTTCACCTTTTGCTTTGGCCTGCATCGATTTACTCGGTTCTCTTGATCGATTGACTTTACTTATTGTTATACTTCCCTTAGCTAAGAGGTGAGAGCTGGTGACGGAGTTCTCTGTTTCAAAAACTGTTTTGGGCTAGTTAGTTTCATCTGAGTTACTGAATAGCGATTCACAATTTCCAGAGGAATCACACTTTTGGGCAAAATTAGTAGCTCGTTTGAACCAACAACTCGGCATCATGTGTTCAGCATTCACCCTTGAAAGATATCACCCTCAGTCACAAATTACTGGTCATTTGACTTTTCTAGATACGTAGCTTTTGCTAGGCACGTCTAGGTACATAAGACTCTTAAGCTAGCTCTAATCACTCTTTTCATATTTTAATAGAAGAGAGAAAAGCTAGTTCTTGATTAAGAGCTAAGCTTTTATACACATTTCAACGTTATATGAGTATTACGTGAGACTATCCATGCTAAAAGTTAGCACTATTGAAAAAGTTGTTAGAACTAATAACTAGCTTTAACTATTGCGGGTGCCCTAATAAAAGTTGTGTATGTTAAAAAACTAAAACAACCTATAAATTGGAACGGAGGGAGTACAATATTTGTGAGAGAGTAAACTCAATGCCTTACAATGGTTAAGTGGTGTTTAAATCCAGGAAGTAAAGTGATGTCACATTGGGTGTTATGTGGGAGTATTCGGATAGTAATAATAAAATAAATTACAGAAGTCCTCGGTAATCTATAAGACGAATTTATTAAGCCTATTTAATTTAATCCATCATTAGCAAATGTTTACTGTAGCACCACATTGTCAAATCATGGGCTAATTAGGCTTAAAAAATTCGTCTCGCAAATTAGTCGCAATCTATGTAATTAGTTATTTTTTTAATCTATATTTAATATTCTGTACATGTGTCTAAACATTCGATGTGATAACGAGTAAACTTTAGAGGAAGGAACTAAACTGGTCCCTATTACATTCGTAAAGATCTCTAGTCCTGGCTAGGTAAGGTTTACAAGACCTGAACCCTAGAAGGGTACGAGGCCTAGCACAACGTCGTGTGGCCCTGCTGCAGATAGTTGGATTGGGAAAAGAAAACAGAAATTGTCTAGCAATTCTCAGTGCCTCGCAGTACGAATGTCGTGGCGAGGACACGGGGGCTAGAGTGGAACTCTATAAGCAAAGACCAGACTTGGGTAAAAATATCAGCATATTGTGAGTAAGTATACAGAGTCTTATGCCTCGTGCAAGCGGTAGAGTCTTACTGTCTATGACTAAAAGATCACGAGTTCGAGTCGTGGTCTCTTCACATTGCACAGGTGAGGATAAAGCTTGCCACTAATACCCTTCTCTAGACCCCGCACAAAGCGGGAGCTCTCTGCATAGGGTACGCCCTCGCAGCACACGAACTTCAACAGTTGCAACACGCTCACTCAACGAGGGCGTGATTGTTCCCTGTCTGACTGCACCTCGGAAGCTTTAACATTGAGAAGCTTCTTTTGGCTAACGCTATGATCACAAGCATAGAAAACAAGGTCCGATTCGCATTAGAAAATATTAGATTCTCCTTAAAAACAGATTGAAAACGAGCACGGAGCAAAGGTACTAGTAGATCAATTTAAGATCTGAACCCAATTAGCAATTGACATGCAAAGGCAAAGCAAAACATATACCAGTGTTGATGTATGGTTGCCAAGTGTGGTAAATGCAGACGGTAATGGAATCGAATTATATCAATCACACTCTTTGTTTGGTTCTGGTCGGCAACGGAATAATTAAGAAACGCCACTACACTCGATTTGGAGCAGCATCCAGCTCTCTGCTGGCGAGCTCCATATCCGATTATTACGCGGGATTTGTTTACCGAAGAAGAGGTTGAAATAATTACTCCCCCCTATTAGAAATTAAAGTCATTTTAGACAAGGCTTAGTCAAACATTGAGAATATAAATCATGAATAACTTTCAAGTTGTTAAATTTAGAAATATGAAAACCATATGAATAGATTTGTCTTAAAAAATACTTTCATAAAAATATGCATACATTACTTTTCAATAAATATTTTTATAAAAATAAGAAGTCGAAGTTATACTACCGTATCGCTATCAAAACAACTTCTTTAAGCAACTTGGAGGAAGTATATTTTTTTGGTCTAAGGGACGAAAAGTGTTCTGCCCAAGCTCACGAGTGAATGGGTAAAGCCCAACAAATAGACAAAGGTCCTTGTGACCAAGCACCGCATATTCAATCTCACGCCCACATTACATCAAAAGCACGGAACACTCAAATATAGAGAAAGGCACCCCATCTAGTTCTCTAGGTTCATCTGATAACTCCAACCCCATCTTCCAAAGATTTCTAGCACCATGACTTCTAACTGCTTGCAACCGCTTTCCTCTTTAGAAACCACATTACCCACGTCTCCAAATTCCAAACTAACATGTCTTCCAAAGATTTATAGCACCACCATGGTTTTAAAAGTTCAGGAAGGTGATTTATCCGGTTTTGGAGTTTCGGGAGTAAAAACAGACTTTTGCAAAAATTAAGAGAGGTAATATGTGAAAAGGCTTGGCAACCCATTAGCCCACCCCGACGGGAATACAACCCAGAAACATTGAACCCTAGCCCTGGCCAGAGGAAGCCCGTAGCCTGACTCGGCTCTCTGCCTCCGCGCTCCCTGCCCCCACCTCCCCGACTCCAACTCACGACTTCGGCCTCCACGCCTCTGCCCCCGCTTCTCCCCACCGGCCACCGCGGTCCCGCCCGCCTGTCGCGCGGCTACACCTGCCGGCTGCCGCCCCACCTGCCACCGCTGGTGACTCCCATTCCCCCACTCGGCCACTCTAGGCTCCACTCTGCAACTGTGCGGCAGCCTAGCAAGCAGCAGCCAGCTGGTGAGAAGTTAGCCCAGGGCAAAGCCTGTTTCTGGATCTGCCACTGCCTGCGAGTGCCGGCGCGACCACACCGGTGACCTTCGGCAGGTCCGCTCCTGCTTCTTCCTGCCTTCCCCATTTATTAACCGCTATAAGCGTTCCGCTCGTTCTCACCATTTTCTTGACCGGCAGTGACCCCCCATTTGTTCATAGGAATGCCTCCGCAGAAAAGGGGAATGGTGGATGGTGCGGCGTCGCTGGATCCTAGTGGCGATTGCATCAGTGCGCTCCCGAACGACGTCCTCCATCATGTCCTCTCGTTCCTGCCTGCGGAAGATGCCGTGCGGACATGCATGCTCGCCCGGCGCTAGCGCCATCTCTAGAAGTCCGCCACAGGTCTGCGCATCTGGTTCGGCCATGGGAATGAACCGCCGTCCATGGAGAAGTTCCGATAGTTCGTCATCTATCTGCTACTCCTCCGCAAACGCGATTCTTCTCTCCACACTGTTGGAAAACTAGGGGTTTCCAGCAGGTAGGATACGAAAGGCCTTCGCCCAGCCGGGTGCTCTGGGCGAAGGTATATGAAGTGGAAGGTGGGCCCAAGCTCAATTAGGGTTTCATTAATGTATTCACCCACCACCCTTTACATAGCATCCGGCTCCCCTTTTATAGGGCACTGTTCGCTACTACTTCATGGTACAAATTTGCCCCTTGATAGCTAAGGTAGATTCCTGGAATATCCTAACACCAGTACAAATCTTCAGGGGCATCCCGGGTCTTGTCCACCGGCACCGCCTTTGCCTCTTGGGCTTTAGCCTCAGGCCCATGGGAGTCCCGTCTCCGATCTTGGGCCGCGGTGCTGTGAGGGCCCCTTTTTCTTGGGAGAAGACAGCATAGCCTCCGCCCGAGCCACCAGAGTCTCCGCCTTTGCTTCTGAGTATCCGCCTGTGGACTCCTCCAGACATCTTCAGGGTCATGCTCGGGCCTCCGTCCTACCGACGGCCAGTGGCGGAGGCCTTCTTGCTGCTAGCGGAGGCCTCCTGGGTTTCTTCCTAAAACGTGCGCAGCCTCCGCTTGAATCGCTGGGGTCTTCGCTCCATCGCAGGCCCCACGCAAAGGTTTCACCTAGCATCCCTGCAAAACACTTACACAAATGTTCCAATGGTATTAGCTTATGTTTGCACTAGCCTCCGCTACTTGTGTATTGGTGTTCCAACATTTCCCCTTGAGGGTGCGGTCTGATGCGAGCGGGCCACGAGCCTCAAGCGCGACACTAATACCAAGTGGCGGAGGCTTGCCCCTTTCCCCCTGGGTTGCCCGTATCGGACCGTTGGAAGGGCGATGTGTCGCCGTTTGACTCGTTGTGGTGGCCCGGTGCCTAATGCGCTCGTGAACAGTCGCGATCGTAGGTGTTTGGAATTCGAAGCGTCCCCCCATGGCCTATATAAAGGGAAAGTTGGTGGGAAGGCCCTCCCGTGCCGCCCAAGACATCGCTTTCTCTCCTATAGCTTTCCAAGCCCTGCTTGTGCTTCTCTACTATCTTGTCTTGGTGCCTTAGAATTTTCCTTGCACTGCTGCTCCTTTTAGTTCTGTGCTGCCTTCGAAAGTGGCTTCGCCTACTAGCTCTAATCTTCGCTGGCCTAGCTTTAGCGGTCCTTATTCCCGCTTGCTTGGCGTGAGGTCTGAGGGTTAGTCAAAGAGGTACGAAGAGTGTATGTCTTGCGTCTGCGGAGGCTCAAGATGATTTAGAGAATATTGAAGCTTCTATCGGAGACCTGATTCCTGTTTCCCCGGTTAAGAATGTGAAGGTTCAAATGGCCAAATCTTGGGATTTTGGGCCTTCGCTCATGACGGAAGAGGCGATAAAGGCTCTGGAGGATCAGGGCTACTTCCCAGTAGGGAAGGGTCATCCTCCGCGCGGTGAGACTATGCCTCAGCCGGAGGTTGATGAAGCTGTTGTCTTTAAGGATTTTTTGCTTATGGCCTTCGCATACCTCCGGCATATTTCCTCCGCTTGGTTCTCGAGACTTTTAAGGTATAGCTCCATCATCCTACTCCCAACGACGTTCTTATGATGAGTAAGTTTTGTTACGCCTACGAGACATATGGCGCTCCCCTGGATTTGGATACATTTTGTGCGTATTATGAACTTCAGCGTCAGCCTAAGAAGGCGAAGGTTGACAGCGTGGAAGTTGAGTATCAGTTTGCCAGTTGCGCCTTTATAGCGAAGAGGGCTCGGAAGGATGGTGGTTTGGAGATTTCCTTCGCATAGAAGAATAAGTGGGAGAAGGTCTGGCGTCACTACTGGTTCTATGTGAAAACTCCCGGGGTTGTTCCCAAGATGGGGCCGAGGGTCAAGAAGTATCCTTTTGCTTCTACAATGGGAGACATGAAGCCTTCGACTCGAGTGAGGCCTCCTACGGAGGTTGATGCGGAGCGGTGCCGTGTGACGCGGCCTTTGGCAAGGCCTACCGCTTCTCTAGGGGTCATGACCTTGTTGAAGAGATGGTGGTATCTAATTTCTGTCCTTTGGGGAAACATAGGCCATGGATGACCTTAGTGAGGATGAAGCTCCCTGTCTTCGACAGCGCGAAGGGAGAGTTATGTTCGTGTTTCTATCTTACCCGCGCGGAAGACGGGACCGATAAGGAGTTCGTTAGTGAACTGGAGCAGTCCACCTCCAAGATCCTTGGAGAGATTTCCAAAAGGGAATATTTGTCTCATCGTGCAATAGGTGGTACCATGCCTGAGCAGGTATTTGAAGAGATGAAGGTGAAGTACAGGGATCGTAGGGTTCCTGAGAAGGTTTTGAAGTCGATCAAGGATAAGGCGGCGAAGGCCTCTAAGTCCGCTGCGGCCCCTGTTGCTACGGCCCGAGCAGAGTCTAAGAAGAGGAAGAAGACTGATGCTCTGAAGGCTGTCGCGGAGAAGAGGAAGATGGCGAAAAATGTCATGGATGCTGCTGAAGAGGTGGCGAAGAGTGCCCATGATGAGTCAAAAGTTGCGCGTCCCATTGTTGATGCTGGTCAGCCGAAGGCTTCCATTGCTCGCTCGGACGAAGACCTGATGGCTTCATCCGTTAAGGCGGCGGCTATTGTTCATGGGGCGGGAGCCTCCAGTGTGGAGCCGTTGCCTTGTATCCTTGGTGACGACTCATCTGAGTCCAAGGGTGATGCTGTGGGGGCTGGTTTTGCCTCTGCTTCCGCCAGTGAGGAAACCACTTCTATCAAAGCTGGTAGCTTTGTGAAGGCCGAACATTTGGAGGAGTCGGAGGCCGAGTCCGATGAGCGGCCATCTTTGATTTTGCCCCAAGGTCCGAAGGCTGCGCCGACCTCGCCCCGTGCTATGGGTGATGGAGTGTCGGGTTTTATTGTTAAAACCTTGCACCTAGGTAAATCTATCTTAAGTTCTTTTTGTATTTTACTTGTTTTCGTAGCTCCTCTAAAATGTTCTTTCGTTTCTTAGCTGACTTGACCAAGGCAATGGAGACGCCAATTCCTAGGGAACAACCTGCTCCTGCTGGCTTGGATCTTACTCGAGTGGGGTTGCGTGCTCCTTCGAAGGCCTCGCTATAGCTTGGAGCTAGTCCTTCGGAGCATGCACCCCCTGGCGGTGGAGGTTTGATTGGCTTAGCTCTTGTATTTTTCTTTGAAATTGCCATTGTTTAGTTCTTATTGTTCGCTTTTGCTTCAGGCAAAGGTTCTGCTAATACACTAAGTGGGTGGGCGGAAACCCTGCATGCTCTTTATAGCGAGATAGGAGGTTGCATTTCATATTTTTTTCTATTGGTTTTCCCTTACCTTTTCTTATATTTTGTGTTTTTGCAAGATTATGCCCGCCATCATTTTAAGAAGGTGGATTTCAACAAGCTGTTGCATTATAATCTTGAGCATAACTGTGTGGTTAGTGCGTAGGCTTTGTATTCTCACCTTATCAGTCTTGGTTTTCTCTATTTTTGTTGATGTTTGTTGTTTTTAGGGACATCATATGTTGGAAATCCTTGAGGAGCGTGCGTCCGAAGAAGTTATCAAGCAGGACGAGGCTATTAAGGTCCTTCAAAAAGAGCTGGATAGGGTTGAGGATGAAAAGAAATGGCTTGCTGTAGAAGTGGCTAACCTTCGTGTTGCTCATTAGACTGTTGAGGATTTGAAGATCTAGGTGGTGGCCCTGGAGAAGGACGTTGCTGGCTCGAAGGCCACTGAGGAACTTGCCCTTGCCCGATTGTAGAAAGCGATCGATGCAAATCAGGGCCTTCGGAAGGAGATTGATGCAGAGAAGTCTTCGAGCCAGGCGCTGAGTGTGCAAGTTGATCTGCTACAGAAGCATTTAGAAGAGGCGTGTGGCAGAACCTCCTAAATTATAGGGCCCACATGCACCTGTCACTGTCCAACGACCTTTGACATCTATGCATATGTTCCCGGTAACTTAAGAAGACTGTCGGGTGTCCTCGGGGAACCCCGAATCATCCACGATTTTCGAGCAGGATCACATTACAGAGTCATTGCAGTATTACAACATTTATTCAAATATCAACACCAGAGTAAAAACAGCGGAAGTCTTACAATAACATAGTTTACAAACCATTTGTTTCAAACCATACAACTAAGTTCGATAATTATTACAAAACATAGTAGTGGAGTTGCATTATAACATAATACAAACACACAAAAGGATTGCCCTACCCAAGGGCCACGCATTTACTTATCGTCATCGCACGGAACAACAGTCATGCAGCATAGTCCAAAGCAGACCTGCTCATGAGCCTCACCTACAACAAGGGTCAACAAACCCTGAGTACAAAAGTACTCAACAAGACTTAACCGAAATAAGAATTAATAGAACTCAGGAATGCAGACTCAGGGGATTCAAGGTATGGCTTTAGCAATAATCAAAGTTCTTTTGCGTAAAAGCTTTTTAACAAAATTCTTATATCAACATTTAAAACTTCATAAGATCATAGACAAAGCTGACATGATCCGTATTGAGATCATGAAACTTCATAACCAACACCTTCACAAACCATCCTCAAGTTCCAGTTATTTATCTACAATGATGAACAGAGAAGTGAGTCTCCATAACCGAGGAGCAACGACGATTCGAACCGATTAAAAACCCAGCTGGGAATTCCAGACCACACGACATATATATGTCCCCGACTTACATATATCAACCTACCATCGGATCCTCTAAAACAAGAACGGGTCCGCGCCACCCGAGAATATAGTACTCCACCAATCCAGCCCATTGCCACGTGGGTACACGCTATTCCCGCCATCTCTCCACTCCCAGTGCACGAGTAGCCATTCTCGTAATAGAATAGCCAAGTTAAGGCTTACCGGAGTATGTGGTTTGTACTACAAAGTCTCACCGCACACAGTTCAACAACGGTACGGGCCTTAATCGACACAAGCGGAAAGAACCCGCTCACAAGACCTCCATGTCTTGTGGCTCACACACACCGAGTCCGCCCGATCTAGATTTCTTACTCCACATGCCCATATCACATGATAACATAAGTAACCAAAGTTCTATTTAAAACTTGCAGGTGACAGGTAATCACCCGACTTTCATCGTTCTAAGCATAGCTAAGCATAACTAGGCATATACGAATTAAAACTGGTAATATGGTAGATATGGAAAAAACAAGGTTGGTGATGCATCAATTAGGTTTTCACTTAACTCTTAATCACTTAATGCAGTAAAGAAAAACAAAAGCGAAATCAATTTGTAAAACACAAGTTAGGTTTGAATGCATCCAGGGCTTGCCTTCGTTGATAGAAAAGTCCGCTTCAGGAGTCGCACCACAATTATCCAACCCGACCTCAACAGACGGAGTAACCTCCTCAACCACTTGATTAACTACCACGTGTTCACCTTCATTCACTACACGTAGTAACAATACCATGTTTAACATGATGCGAGATACAAAATATGATGCTCGATGATGGATGCAAAAGTTAACAACTTGAATACAACCTTCCTTCGCGGTACAGTTACAAGTCAAACTAACTAAACCTTTTCATACACGTAATTCAATTGCCAAGGATCCTTACTAACTAATGACCCAAGAACATCACTCAATCAAAACCTAAATCAGTAAAGGTTACTATTTGCTTTTATGAATTAATTATTTAATTCAAAATTATGAAATAAATCAACTTGTTCCAATTGATCTCAAAATTTTTGTAAATGTTCATCACATGATAACTAAGTGGCAAAACAATTTTCATAATTTTTGGATAAATAAATAAGCCTAGAAAAATCATGGAAACTCATTTATTAATTAATTGAGCAATTTTTATCACATTCAAAAAGTACTGAAAAACAACATTTCATATTTTTTGTAAATAATATACATCACAGAGAAGTCACACAAAACTTTTCATAATTTTTGGAGCTCTAAATAAATCTACACAAAAATAACAAAAACAGACACTATTCATTCATTTCTGAAAAAGGAAAAATCATTTTCAAAACACCCGCTCACTGACAGCCCGACCCCACCTGTCATCCCCGTCCTCTGCGCTGACCACGGCGACGACGCACTGACCACGGCGACTACTCCCCAACGGCGAGGTCTTCGGCCACGGCGACGGTACCAACACGTTTCCCCATAACACAACGCACCGATTGGAGGCACTAGCTTGAGCAATTACTGCGAGGTTCGAGCTTGACGCTGACCATGGCGGCCACGACGGCGCGGCGGTGTCGTTCCAGCGTGCTATGTGCGGTAGAGGTAAAATGAATTGGTTAACGAGCAACACGGTACCACGGAGAGCTCAGAACCATACTCGGGAGGAGGAGATAGGCACCAGAGTGCTCTGGCCACGGAGAGGTGGAGCTCGGCGGCGCTGCGGACGGCCGCGAAGGGGATAACGGCGCCCGGCTGATTCTGATGAACTGGGATGGCTCGAGCGATGTCAACTGAAGCGCAAGGAGCAGGCGAAGCTTATGACGGGCGTTGCTGCGACTGGTTGGCACTACGGCGATGGCACGAGCTCGCTAGAGCTAGGCGGTGGTGACGGGAAAAAGCAGAGGAAGAAAACGGAGAAGAACGGCGATGGCTCAGGCTTTAAAATGCGGCCAGGAAGAACGAAGAAGCCACGCAGGAGCCTTCTCCATGCCAGCGCGACACCAAAGATGGCCACGGCCGCGACTGGAACGCTGAGGAGGCTCATCGACGGTGAGGTGTCGTCCGCGAGCACTGTTCACCGAAATTACAGAATTGCCACTCGTTTTAAAATCCCAATTGCTCCCAAATTTATGTAAAAACTCAAAAATATCCAAAAACAAAAGTTGTTCAAAATTCAAAGTTCTACAACTTTGCTTTTATAACCATACCCTAATTCGGTCTACATTTTCAAATGCAAATTTGAATTAAAAAAGGGGACATTTAAAGAATTACGCCTTTTCAAATTACTCTAAATTTTTCTAAACAACTTTGAAAACTCCAAAAACAAACTTTGTACATCATAACCAGCTCTACACTTTTTCTTTTATGCCCAACCCCAAAATGTGCTTTGATTTTGAAATGGTTTTTCCAAGATAAACTTAAATGCTGAAAATCAGGGTTTTTCGGAAATCCAAATCAATACAAAAGTTTTGAACGTTATTAAGGAAAAATTTGAATTGGTTAATAGATTCCCACATCAAAATTCACAAAGTTTCCTAATCATTATTATTAACATTATTTCATGTAACATATAAAACACTCCATAAAATAACATTTGCATACTATAATATAAACATGAAATGCATTCATGAGTTGATGCATGATGATTGTGCATAATGATGACATGATCACCTTATTAAGTACTTTATAACATCAGGGATGTTACAAGGCGCGTGTTGCTGGTGTCTCGGCCGTTGAGTTGTATCAGGTGGCTTTGGCTGGTTTTGGAGGTGCAACTTCACCTTTGCTGGCTGACGCCTCCACCTATGGCATACTTGCCTGGTTTAAGGAAAATGTTGCAAAACTGCCAGAGTTTGTCAGAGGTGCTATGGATTTTGGTGCGCTTTTGTGTGCCACAAATCTCTGCAAGACCCTTGGGAAGCTAGGTTGCATGCATTTTGTTGGGCTCAAAGGGCAGAGGGAGTTTGAAGGGCCTTTGGAACTTGGTGAAATTTCGGGGGAGGTTACCAAGTCGGTCAGAAATTTTATGAAGTACTTTGGGTTCAAATTTGGCCGCACTGATGCCCACTCCCTGGCAGAGGCTCACCGCGCCACGGTTAGTATCTTATCTATATGTGTATCCATCGTGATTTTTCTATCTTTTTGTTATTCTCTTTTTGTCTTTTGTTCTTATTGATTTTTCTTGTGCTTGTGTAGGATTTGCAGAAGGCTAGGGCTCAACATGCCACTAAGGAGGTACAAACATCAAAGACCGATGAGACAACGAGCCAGAAGTCCTCTGCTGTTGCTTTTGACGCCCAAAAGCCTAGGGAAGCTGCCTCCGTACCTACGGCACCGGAGGTGTAATTTCTAGGTTTTCTAGATATCACTTTAGGCTTAGTGGATGGATGTCTTCGCATGCTATCGTGCATACTTGTAAGCTTAATGTAAATTTGATCTGCGCAGGTTACCCCTCAGGGGCCTGCGCGAGACGTTGTTCCTTTAACTATGATGCAAGATGGTATTTATGTTAGTGGAGAGTTGTGGGAGTATTGGAATGACACTTTCCCCGTCCTTCGGTTCGTGATATGTTTAGTTTCGTTGTGCGTGATATAGATGATGAATGTGCGGAATTTACTCAGTCATTAGCTTGGTGAGGGCCTTGGCCACCAGTTTAGCTTTAAACCTGTGCCAAATTGTTTGGTTAGCCTTCGTGGCTTTGTAATGTATGCTTTGGAAAGCCTCAACGCTTTTTGCATTTGTGTTGTGATTGTCTTCGGGCTCTTTGTTCTCTCTCTTTTTCTTTTTTTTGTAAGGCTGTGTCTGTGTTTGTGTCATCTACGCTTGTAATGCGCTCTGTTATAATATGTTTGCTTTCTTTGAATAAAGTTAGTTTGAAATAATTGGCTGGGTACTTGTTTCATTGAAGAATTTGGTTACAATTGCTACCTGTGCCGAAGGGCTCTAGCGGACAGCACTTATTTTCTTGCTCTTGCCTTCGCTTCTTTCTTCTTTGGTCGACGTTGAGTATGAGTCTGCACATCGCTGCGGTGAAGCTAAGGTGCTCGTATTTGATCTTGCTGATGTTGTGAAGGCTTTGGCACAATTTGAGCATTCATCGGAGGCGCTAATCTTTATTCTTGATGTTTCTCTAGAGGCCATAGAGCAATTTGAGCAAGCAACGGAGGTCAAAGAAGTATTTCTTGGACATTGTCTCCACTTGCGCCTGGATCGTTTTGTTTTTGCCTTCGGCTATGCTAGAGTAGCTATGCTCCTGTCGAACATGGTTGATGTCGGGTTACGCCAGATGGTGTCTTCGGTTGTGGGGGGTGTTAGGAGCCTTCGTGTGATACCCTCCCGCAACCTCTGACACTGACTGCTTGCTGTCGGACTGTGGTCATACAATGCCCCATGGAGGCTGTATGACACCAAGTGGAAGATGCGTACAACCTCAACGTGGCCTTCATCAGGCTGCGCGAGCTGCTGGATTTACGAGTCTTCGCACGATACCTTCTGGTCTCTCTTTTCTAAAGAAACTCTGGCTTCCATTTTTCTCTTACTTTGCTCTATAGTACACCGGTTCTTTGTTGGTTTGGCTTCCCCCCTAGCGCTATTCTAGAGGTAGGGGGTATGAAAATGTCCTGACTGGGGCTAGTGCTGGGGTAAGGCGCTTGATTTTATAGTCTCCTACTTGTACGATTTATTAAATCTTGGTGGTTGGCCGATGTTTATTGCTTAGGTATGTTTTGAAATCATAATAAGGCCGACTAATTTCTTTGTACATGGGATATCTTTGGTCTTTATTGTGGTTGTACTTTGGCTATTAATCGCTAATAGTCATCTGGTGCCTGATAAGGGTAGGTCTTCACCATGTGTTTTCTTGCCCGATGCCTATGGCAACGATAGGTCTTTGTCGGGTTTTTTTGGCCTTTTTGGCCATTTTGATCAATCCTTGATGCCTGAATGTGGACAGGGCTTTGTCAAGGTTGTAGTCTAATTTAGCTGTGGAGGTCGTTCCTTGCTTTTGAGCCTTCGGCTAAAGCAAAGGAAGGTCCTCTTTGTTGTGTTGTCGAATGCTGTGGCTCTGTTGCTAGCCACTTTCGACCTTCGCTTTTCATGGTATTCTTGGGGGAATTCCTCTTTATATTTTCAGAGGTTTTTACATGGGTCCTGCCTCGTTAAAAATGTTACCTCTATTAGAAGCTCCTTTTGTGAGGAAAAGAGTACAAACCCTTTTCCATGAAATGTAAAGAAAACATGAAAATTGGGAGAGGTGCGGTGACCTTCACTTAGAGTTCCGCGGAGGCCACCTTTTTACATTTTTAGATATAGAACCTACGCAAACTGTTGATGTTCCATGTATGAGTGGTTGTTTTACCTTCGCTACCTGTCAAGAAGAATGACCCTGGTCTCCCAACAGCCTTCGCCATGTACGGACCTTCCCATTTTGGTTGGAGCTTTCCCTCATTGGCCGCATTGTGCTTCCTTCTTAAGACTAGGTCTCCATCTTGTACGAGCTTTCTGACTACCTGGCTGTCTCTCCACTTTTTGGTTTGCTCTTGGTATTTTGTGACATTTTCCACTCCTTCTAGTCTTGTGCCTTCGATCGTCTCCTTGGAGTACTCTTCGTCTTTCTGTCAGGGCTTGTTTTATGATGTGGAGGCTCTGATGCTTGGCTTCCTCGAGCAGCATTGCTTCTTCACCGTATAAGAGTTTGAACGGTGTAAATCTTGTTGTTCTAGAGGCTATGGTGTTATGGGACCACACAACCTTCGGTAATTCCTCTAACCATTTGCCCTTGCGGAGGTTGAATAGAGTCTTCGATATTGCTGAGAATATTACTCTATTGGCTCTTTCAATCGCTCCGTTTGACTCTGGGTGGTAGACTGAAGTGAAGGCTATCTTGGTGCCTATGCTTCTGCAAAATTCCTTGAATTTGTCTAAGTCAAATTGTTTTCCATTGTCAACTGTTAAGGTTCTTGGCACTCCGAACCTACAAATCATGTTTTGCCAGAAAAACTTTTTTACTGTCTCTGATATGATTGTTACAAGTGGATTGGCCTCAATCCATATTGTGAAATATTCTATGGCTACTATCGCAAACTTATTCCCCCCTTGTGATGTAACGGCCAACAAGGTCCATGCCCCATCTTTGTAGGGGCCAAGTGGGTGGGATGAGTTGTACAGTAGCCGAAGGTTTTGACTGGTGTGGTGAGGTGCTCTAGCATGCCTGACATGTCTTGACAATCTCTTCTACATCTTTGATGTGCGTAGGTCAATAGAATCCTTGCCTGATGGCCTTCACGGATAGTGCCCTCGGACCAATGTGTGAGCCGCATATCCCTGAGTGGATTTCTTGTAGAAGGTTTTTGCCTTCGCTCTAAGGTATGCACTTGAGCAGCGGTTGGTCAACCCCTTTCATGTATAATATTCAATCTCTTAGTGTATAGCTTCTTGCTCTTGCTGTCATTCTTGCCGAGCTTGCCTCATCTTCTGTGTGATGCACGTTGTTCATGCAGTCTATGATCAGCTGCATCTAGTCTTCAGACTCAGTAACTAAGACTATTTTGAATGCCTTCGCTGTTACCTGCGTTGCTGGTGCTTGTAATACTTGGTAAAAGGCTCCATTTGGTATGGGTAAGTTGTTTACTGCTGCCTCCGCTAGTTCATCTGCTTCTGCATTTTTTGCTCTTCGTATATACTGCAGGGTGAATCCCTAGAACTTTTGCTCAAGAGCCCTTACTGTGGCCAGGTATTTGACTAATTTTGGTTCCTGTGCCATATATTCTATTTTGACTTGTCCTGCTATGACTTGGGAGTCTGTTTTTGCTAATAATATTTTTGCTCCGAGTGCCTTTGCCTTGTTGAGGCCTATTATGAGGCCTTCGTATTCTGCTATATTATTTATTGCCTTGAATTCTAACCTTGCTGCATACTTTGTATGGAGGCCAGATGGTGCTATCAAAACGGCGAAGGCCCTAGCGCCTAGATGTCCCCAAGCTCCGTCTGTGTGTAGTGTCCAGATATGAGGCTGAGGGTGCGGGGTTTGGTGTGCCGAAGGTGTCCAATCTGCCATAAAATCTGCTAGTGCTTGTGATTTGATTGCTGTTTTTGATACATAATTGAGCTCGAACTGGGATAGTTCTGTTGCCCATTTTCCTATTCTTTCGGAGGCTTCTTTGTTGCTGAGTATGTCTCCGAGTGGTTGCGAAGAGGGTACTATGATTTCATGTGCTTGGAAGTAGTGCTTTAATTTTCTTGAGGAGATCAACACTGTATATGTTATTTTTTCTATCTCTGTATAGTTCAATTTTGCTCCTGATAGGGCTTTTGAAATGTAATAGACAGGCTGTTGAATGACCTTCGACTTTTCTTCTTTCTCTTGAAGAAGCACCCCACTGACCGCATGGTTGGAGGCTGCAACATATAACAGCAATGGAGCCTTTGGATCCAGCACTGTCACTAAGAGTCTAGTAGCCAAATAATTTTTGAGCTGTTGGAAGGCCTTCGACTAATCTGGCCATCTTGTCTTGGCTTGGGCCAAGCATTGGAAATGGTTCGTTCATAAGTAGATCTCTTCCTGGGTTTGTCTTTGCTTTTCTTGGGCTCGGCCCACCATACCCTGGAATAGGCTATTTTGAGTCCTCCGGTACCCGAGATCTAACATAATAATCAAAGCTAGGGCGACGGAGCCCAAAGTCAGGTAGAGCGGTTTGCTTGAGTTGCTGAACCGTCCCTTTGCCTGGTGCTTCGTCAAAGGGGATAGGAATGTGCACTTTTGTTCATGTGCACATCAACACAATCCTGCTACGGAGCCCGAAAAGGGGTTGTAGATCCTGCTGTACGAACATCAGATGCTGGCTATCTTACAGAAATACAATAAATTCCTCCATTTAAGTGGTTCTTGCTTCTCCTTGGGATAATTGATTCTTTTATAGGATTCGCATGGGATCACCCCCATTCCACCTTGTCTCCGCCTCTCAAAGCTTTGAAGAATGGGAGGCTGCGTTCTGCTGACTTTGAAATGAATCTGTTTAGCGTTGCTATTCTTCCGGTGAGTTTTTGGACTTCCTTTTTGGTTGATGGTTCCACCATTGAGATTATGACCTTCGTTTTGTCTGGGTTGGCCCTTATACCTTTGAGTCCTATGATGTACCCCAAGCATTTTACCTATGCTTACGTCGAAGACACACTTTTCTGGGTTGAGTTTTAGCCCGGTTTCTCTTAGATTGGCGAAGGTTTCCTTTAAATCTGCTATGTGATCTCCTTCATTCTTGCTCATTACCACAATATCATCAACATAGGCTATAATGTTTTTCTGCAGCCGTGGGTCGAGGACCACCTTTGTCATTCTAGCGAAGGTTGATCCTGCGCTCTTTAGTCCTTCGGGCATTCTGATGTAACAATAAATTTCGAAGGGGGTAGTGAAACTTGTCTTCTCCTCATCTTCTTTGTTGAGCTAGATTTGGTGATATCCTGAAAAGCAGTCCAGGAGAGAAAAGTGTTTGCATTTTGCCACCTTGTCGACGGAGACATCTATCCTTGGTAATGGAAACGGGTCTTTCTTGCATGCTTTGTTCAGATCTGTGAAGTCTATGCACATTCTCATCTTTCCATTTTTCTTCGGTACTAGTACTACATTTGCTAGCCATTCTGAGTACTTGACTTCTCTAATGACGTTTGCGTCTAATAGCCTATGTGCTTCGGCCATTGCTGCTAAGATTCTATCCTCCGACATTTTCCTTTGTCGCTGCTTCCTTGGTTTTATTCTGGGGTTGATGTTAAGGGAGTGCTGTATAATATCCCTGCTGACCCCTTTCAAGTCGGAGGCTGACCAGGTGAAGACATCTTTGTTCTTGGCTAAAGTTTCTATGAGTTTTGCTTCTTCTTCTTCTTTCGATAGGTTGTCTCCGATAGTGACCTTTCTATCTAGGACTGCATCTTCTAATGAGACTAACTTTGTTTCTTCTTGATCTTTGAGATCTGTTTTGCCCTTCGGCATGTCCGGAGGCTCCAGTAAGATGCGTTTGGCTACTTCAACAGAATTGATATTGCGCTGAGATTTGTAGATGGCTCTTTCTATGTTTCTTGCCTCCTTCTGACTACCATGTACTGTGATGGTTTCGTGCAAGGCTGGCAGCATTAAACTTATTTGCAAACCCTCTTCCGAAGATGGCATTATAGGGGTAGTAGAGATCTACTACGTCGAAGGTCATATATTCTGTTCTCGCGTTTTCCTGACCTCCAAAGGAGACTGGCAGGGATATTTTTCCTAATGCATCGATCCTCTTTCTTCTGAAACCAATTAATGGTGAGTCCGAAGGCTACAACTGACTCTTGGTTAGCTTCATCTGGTCGAAGGCATTCACAAAGATAATATCTGCGAAGCTTCTAGAATTTATGAGAACCCTATTGATTTCCCATCCTGCAATGTTAGCCTTGATCACCATGGTGTTAGTGTGAGGGTAGCTTTCCAACTACAGATCTTGTTCTGAGAAGGTGATTGGCGTCTTTGACTAATCTGTGTAGTGCACTGGGCCTTGAACTGCTATGTTGTTGATCAACCTGAGGTGATCTTTCTTCTGCTTCTTTGTCTGGAACTCCATCGAGGAGCCTCTAGCTATAGGCAATATCATGTTGATGGTGGGTAGGGGTGTGTGAGGGTTGAGTTGGTTTTCTGGGTTAGGTTCATTTTTGGGTGTTGCCGGCTGTGTTGGTGGGGGCAGAGGCAATGCCTCTAGCTACCTATTGTGTACTTGAGATGGCTGGTTGGTCTCGATGAATGTTATGTGTGGAGGCCTCGGGTTTATGTAGGTGAGGTTGGCTTCTACCCGTTGGTTGCTAGTCTGCCCCTACTTCTGAGTACTTGGTCGCCATGCGGGTAGGAAATTTAGATAGTAGGCGGCAACTAAAGTGGATGGTGAATTTGGGTGGAGTAAGCTTGGGTATATTGGGCAATATTGCTGCTGAGGAGATGCAGTGGAGGTATGGTTTACCTCTCTTGTGGATTGTTGTGGCGGAGATTGCGGATTTGCTCTGCTTTTGATCCTTTCTTGGATCTCCTTAGCATCCGGGCAATCCCTGGTGATGTGCCCCTTGTTCTCTCCATAAAAGAAGCAATATTGCCTTCGCTGCCTTTGGTTTTGGTTTCTATTCTAGTTCCTTCCTTGGCCATTTCTCTTGCCTTTGACTTGTTTCTGAGGCACACTATTTGGGCCTGCCTTCACCGGTTGCTACCCTTGTTGGCTGCTTTGCCCTTGCGGTGGCTGTGTTTGGTATTGGCTTCTGTTGCCCCTCTGGGCGTTCCTGTTGTTGCCCTGAAACTGCTTGCTATAGTTTTGCTCTTCTAGCCTTCTACAGAGGTCATTGTCAAATCTGCAATATTTCTCAAATTCGCTGTAAAGGTCTTCATTGGTCCTTGACATTTCCCTATCTATATGAGCTGTTAAGGGTCCTATGCGAAGGCCCTTGATTGCTGCTTTGATAGCAATGTCTTCTGGAACATTGGGTGCTTTTGCCTTCATTTGCATAAATTTTTGGAAGTAGTCTTTTAAGGCTTCTCCTTGATTTTGCTTGCATTGAAACAGATCCATGGAAGTCAAGGATTCACTTGTGAATCCTTTGAAATTTGCTAAGATCTTGTCGTGAAGGTCTTCCCATGAATACACAGAACTTGGCTTTAGCATCGAATATTAGGCTAGCATGTCGCCTTCGGCTACGATGACGAAAGATTTGGCTAGCACCACTTCATTTCCACCAGCGGAGGCTACTGCCACCTCAAATCTCACGATGAATTGGCGTGGGTCTGATCTTCTATTGAATTTGGGCAAAGTGATGGATTTCTAGGAGGGAGGCCAGGGTGAGCTCTAGATACCTTTGGATAGTGGTGATTTGGAATCAATAGTTCTATGGGTTTGTGGTAAAGTGTAAGGCGTGCCGATGGTTGGTTGAGCTATTGTACATGGTGGGGGTTGAGCTGGCTTTGATTTGCTGTGTGGAATTGGTTGGATGTGAGATTGCGAAGGCTGCATAATTTTTATTTTGGCCTGTAGGATGGCTAGCTGTTGCTTGATCTCTGCTGCCTGAGATGATGTTTGGGCTGCCTGTTGATTTGCGGCGAAGGCTATTGCGACCCTATCTCTTTCTTGCTGCATGCTCTGCAACTGCGCCTATAATTGTTGAAGCTCTTACTCCGAGGTGGGGTTTGGGGCTTGCTGCTCCTTGGAAGCCGGAGGCTGGTCTTCGACGGCCGGCTGTAGCCTGGTCTTCTAGAGCGGTGGCGTAGGTGCTTTGGGTGCAGCGCCTAGGTCTTCCCCTTGGTACGGGATCCGCTGGTGCCCATGCTGAGGCTACTCTTTTAATTGCCATTTTGGGTTTTGGTTGGCCAACACGTGGTGGGCGCCAATGTTGGAAAACTAGGGGTTTCCAGCAGGTAGGATACGGAAGGCCTTCGCCCAGTCGGGAGCTCTAGGCGAAGGTATGTGAAGTGGAAGGTGGGACCAAGCTCAATTAGGGTTTCATTAATGTATTCACCCACCACCCTTTCATAGCATCCGACTTCTCCTTTTATAGAGCACTGATCGCTACTACTTTATGGTATAAATTTGCCCTTTGACAGCTAAGGTACATTTCGGAATATCCTAACACCAGTACAAATCTTCAGGGGCATCCCGAGTCTTGTCCACCTGCACCGCCTTTGCTTCTTGGGCTTTAGCCTCAGGCCCATGGGAGGCCCGTCTCCGATCTTGGGCCACGGTACTGTGAGGACCTCTTTCTCTTGGGCGAAGACAGCATAGCCTCCGCTCGAGCCGCCGGAGCCTCCGCCTTCGCTCCTGAGTCTCCTCCTATGGACTCCTCCGGACATCTTCAGGGTCGTGCTCGGGCGTCCATCCTACCGACGGCCAGTAGCGGAGGCCTTCTTGCTGCTGGCGGAGGCCTCCTAGGTTTCTTCCCGAAACGTGCGCGGCCTCCGCTTGAATCGCTGGGGTCTTCGCTCCATCGCAGGCCCCACGCGAAGGCTTCACCTAGCATCCCTGTAAAACACTTACACAAATGTTCCAATGGTATTATCTTATGTTTGCACTAGCCTCCGCTACTCGTGTATTGGTGTTCCAACATTCACATGTGAGATCAGGTTACGGGACCAGACCTACCCGCGCTAGCCACTCGTGGGGTGATGATAAACTTGGTCTGAATCTTTGGATCCGCCATATTGTAGACTGTGAAGTTCGGATACTCAGGCTCGAAATCCAGGACATTCGTTTCAAATTTGGCATGCCTCTTGTCTCTTAGCACTTGACAACGCTAGCACTTGTCGGTGTAGTGTTGACCGACAATCTCTGCAACTTCTCGAATTGTCCGAATCTGGAACATCTAGAGTTCGCTGACTCTACATTTTATGGGGTGCAGCAGATCTCTTAAAAATCCCTGAAATACCTGAGTTTCAGCAATTACTGTTATTTTGATACGGGATTGCACTCGCACACTCTTATTTGTACACCAAGCCTTGTTTCACTTAGGCTAGATATGCATTTCTTCTCGCCTCCTGTTCTGGATAGCATGCCATCATTAAAGGAGGCTTTTTTGAGAGATCCTTTCGAGGGTTGTGATGATCAGGATTGTTACACTTGTATCGACAACAAGGTACTGTTCAGATACGAATACAACAAGTGTATTCTTCTGCAAGCATTGTCGGAAGCTGAGAATTTGACATTGATGTTTGACTACAAACACTACTGAAAACAGAGACTTTGCCGAGTGCAAAATTCTTTGCCGAGTGTCAAAAATCGGACACTCGGCAAAGACCTTCTTTGCCGAGTGCCGCACTCGGCAAAGAATTGCACTCGGCAAAGAGTTCTTCGCCGAGTGCGGGCACTTGCGGCAAGGACTTCTTTGCGAGTGCCAAACTCTCGAAAAAGCTCGGCACTCGGCATAGGTCGTCACGCATAACGGTGTTCGCCACGTCCTTCTTTGCGAGTGCCTCTTTGTTAGGCACTCGGCAAAGATTTATTTTTTTTAAAAAATTTCTTTGCGAGTGTCTCGGATCCGCACTCGGCAAAGATTTAATTTTTTTGAATTTCTTTGCCGAGTGTCCCGGATCGGCACTTTCGGCAAAGTTTTTTTAAAAAATACTTTTGGAGTGCCCCGACACAAGACTCTCGGCAAAGATTTATTTTTTTTAAAAAAAATGTCTTTGCCGAGTGCCCTGTGAAGACACTCGGCAAAGAGGAATTTTTTTAAAAAAAATTCAAAACCCTCTTTGCCGAGTGCCTTATTCTTGACACTCGGCAAGCAAAGACCCTTTGTCGAGTGCCATTCGGACTTTCGGCAAAGTTTTTTTTTTTTTGTTTTGGCCTCCAAATTTTTGTGTGCAGCCCTTTTAAAGCACGGGAACCCCTAGTTAGAATTTGGGTATTTTTGTGGCTTTTTGATATATTTAGTTACTTTATTTCGTTTACTTGATGTTTTTTGAAAAATATAATTTTGAGCAACGTAGTACGAATAATGCAATTTTATGATTCACATAATATTGATATCTCAACAAGTTTCATGAGTGTAGTGTTCGCGTATCGAGTTTTTTATAGAATTTCGGACACTTGCACGAAACATGCATGTCATGTTTCGCGAACAAGATGTTTTAAATTCTCGGATACGGCCTCACACTACACTCAAGAAAATCATGAAACTTTTTGAATCATTAAATTGCATTATTCGCTATGATAAAAATTTCAAAATTATATTTTTTTCAAAAAAATTCAAGTCGATGCTTACAAATAACATCTAAATATATCGAAAAGCCACAAAAAATACCCAAATTCTAACTAGGAGTTCCTGGTGCTTTAAAAGGGCTGCACAAAAAATTTGGAGGCCAAAAACAAAAAAAACAAAAAAACTTTGCCGAGTGCCGGGTCATGGCACTCGACAAAGGGGTCTTTGCCGAGTGTCAAGAATAAGGCACTCGGCAAAGAGGGTTTTGAATTTTAAAAAAAAAAATCCTCTCTGTCGAGTGCCGTGTCAGGGGCACTCGGCAAAGTATTTTTTAAAAAAAATAAACTTTGCCGAGTGCCAGATCTAGGACACTCGGCAAAGAAGATTTTTTTAAAAAAAAATCTTCTTTGCCGAGTGCCAGATCACAGGTCGCACTCGACAAAGAGACGGTTAAAAAAATTAAAAAAACCTTTGTCGAGTGCCGGATCGGAGCACTCGGCAAATGAGGGAATTTAACACCGCCGGCCAACTTCGCTTGCTCACTCGATCCGCTTTGCTCTGCTCTGCTCTCGGTCTCGGTTCTGCTTCGAGTCGTCGCCGGCGGGAGACGGTGCGATGTCGTCGACCGCGGCCCCCGTGGCCTTCATCGGCGCGGACGAGCTCAGCGTCGAGCTCGCCGCCTCCTTCCTCCGCTCCGGCGCCCGCGTCCGCTCGTTCGTCCCCGAGGCCATCTGCGGCGGCTCGCGGAGTTGAATGACCTCCTCCGGTACGCGAGCCCAGTGGAAGCCGCGCGAGGTGAGCCTGCGCTCTTGGGCTCCAGTACTGGCTCGATTCGATCGGTTGTGCGGGATGCGTGCCTATTTGGGTTGGTGGGTGTGCAACTGTGGAGTACGCTGCTATGCTTCCTGCGTGGCTGCGATGCATTTGTTGGAATGCCGAGGTGATCGGGTCATCGGGCTAAGCTGATCGCGTCTTTCGTTAACTGCAGATGCTGCGCTGGTCGTCGTGCTAAGCGATGCTGGTGGCGTTGACGAGTTGTTCTTCGGAGTTGAGGGTATCGCGAAAGGTATGTGTGCTTGAGTTATTCCGTTGACTGCTTCTGGCCACCTTAACTATCTACTCTACAAGGTACTGTATAACTTATATATAAGGTTTATTTGAGCATTTTAGGATTACGCGGGTTCTATTGTATTGATTCGTTCGACATTGCTGCTTAGCCAGTTGGAGAAGCTGGAGCAGAAGCTTACAGGTAAAATACTTTGCATGCCATGCCATTCGCTTCCCAGCCTGGAATGGCTATTGTGCCAAGAGCTCTATGTGCATTTTTTTTGTTATAGACATAGCAAATCAGCACATTTAAACCATCAAATTTTCATGTTTAATTGTTTGAGTTTAAATGTGACTTCATTTTCGAGTGAGTATATTTGATAATTTGAATGCTACCACTTATATACCCATTGAGATCCACATGGTCATATGGAGGACCTTAGCTTGGTGGTACTAGCTAACTTAATTTACCATACAGATGAGAAGGATGTCTTCCTTCTGGATGGATACATTTTCAGTGGTTTATCTGATGAACTAAAGCAACAGATTATTGTAAGCAGTACAACATATTGGGAATCTGAGTACCATGCATCTTCATTTTCCCTTTCTCTTATCACTACTTACCTTGTATATGCCAGATTGTTGCATCTGGGAGACAGGACGTATCAGAAAGAGCTAGAAAGTTTTTCCATAGTAAGTCAAAAGATGTGTAAATTTCTTTGCCAATATTTCCATCTTCTTTTATATCTTATGATGTGCTAAGGTGCAATAATGTTGAAATTCTAATTTACCTGGTGATATTTTCAGGCCTATACAATACCGTTTACTTTGCTGAAGGTGAATTTTGCACTAGCAGGTTTGCTCACCCTTTCTGACAATAGTAAATAGTGTTCTATTTCAAGAATACGTAAGGATAATTACATATCATATCATTATAGAAGGACAAACAGTCCAATACTACCCTATAGCCATGCTATGGAAGTTGGAACATCAACAGTAAAAAAAGTATACATACCAATTACTGCAACTATCATACGTCAGTTTAAAATATATATGTTTTTTATGTCTGCAGCAAACTTAGGGTGGTGAATGATTTGCTGGAGGGCATTCATTTTGTTGCGTCTATTGAAGCAATGTATCTTGGTGTTCGAGCTGGGATTCATCCATCAATTATCTATGACATAATATCGAATGCTGCTGGGAGCTCAAGGTTATGGGAGTTTCTTTATTCTTTTGTGTTCTGTCTAAACAAATAATACATGACATTCTGTTTAATAAAATTTTACTACACTGATTACAGGATATTTGTGGAGTTAGTTCCAAAACTTCTGAGTGGGGATCCTTTGCTTATTGATTTTCTAAACTCAGCAAGGAAAAATGCAGTGAGTTCCTATTCCCTTTTTCTGATGAGAGTTGTATTGTGTTACTGGTCTGCTTGCTTTTTTGTAATTCAAGTCCACACACATGTACGTTGCTTTGAAGCTAGCAAGGCCGCCACTTCTCTTAGATTTTGTGAAATTAGAGTTAATGGCTCATTATTCCCGTGAAGTTGTGAGATTGTGATTCAAATCTCTTTCTTAGATTTGAACATCTCAAGGACAGGGTTGCAGCATGTAATAGTTGTAGGTCCAGTGGAGTTTTATTGCACGTAACATCACAAAGTCAATTATGTCGCAGTTGGTTGTTTTCATTTGTTCTATGTTATGTGCAGGGGCGGATCCAGGGCCCGGGCTGCCCGGGCTGCAGCCCGGGACGAGTCCATGTAGCCCCTTTAACATATGTGGTATTTAGCCTAAAAAACTATGATCTTAATTAGACAAAAGAAGGCCTAGGAAGCAAGATCAGACTGTTTTGAACGTGAATCAGCAGCTTAGCCCGGGTCGCAGCCCCGTTCTGAATCCGCCCCTGGTTATGTGTGCATGTTGAAACCTGAAAGTAGTCATCCTATGCGTTGCATCACCTCCATGTGACACGGCCAATGATTTCTACATGTACTATTTGATTTGAAAGCTACCATGTTGTCAACTTGCCGCATCCGAAATTTCCTCACTGTTTGAGTGATATAAGGCAGGGACATATGCTTGAGATGCTCAACTTTTTTGTATCTGACATTCTCATATATTTGATGATTTTCAGTTAAATGACCATTGGATCTTTTGTCATAGTTTTTTGCCAAATGATATACGTGTTGGAGTCTCATGTACCATTTTAACCTCTACCTGCTTCCAGTCATAGTCACCAACAGTCGTAGTTTCTTGCCAAATGATAGCATCTATATATGCTAAACTTGTTATCTTACCATGTTAATCCTATGACCAAAACTGTTGCTGTTCGACAAATGATAGCATGTATATATTGATGTCTGACAATGATGCAACTTAAACCTGTCTGAAATGAAGCCATTTTCTGCATGTTGCCTCAAAAAGAATTACTTCAGTCCGACTCTAGGATTACGTTAGTCCTTTTAAATTATCTACAAGTAGTCTCTAGATAGAAGTTTATTTGCAATCTATCATGTTTCCTTGCTGGCGAAATTGTTTGTAATACAAGGCGAGAGCTTCTAGATCAGGCAAAACCTAACAGTATTTTGCACTTCATTTTGTTCGGATCTCTTCTTTTTAATTTGTGCCTACAATCTCTATACAGACCAATAATGCACTTCATTTTGCAAAGAATTTTTTTTAAAAAAAAATCAAAACTTTGCCGAAACCATTATGGGGCACTCGGCAAAGAAATCCCACAAAAAAATAAAAATATTTGCCGAGTGCCTTCGGGTTGACACTCGGCAAAGAAATTTTTAAAAAATGAAAACGCGTTTGCCGAGTGCCCGATGAGTTGCACTCGCAAAGAATTTTTTAAAAAAATAAAAACACTTTGCCGAGTGCCTATATGGTTGGCACTCGGCAAAGAAATTTAAAAAAATTAAAGCTCTTTGCCGAGTGCCTTTGGCGTTGGCACTGCAAAGAAATTAAAAAATAAAAAATCTTTGCCGAGTGCCTCACGGGTTGGCACTCGGCAAATTTAAAAAAATTAAAAATCTTTGCCGAGTGCTGCGGGGTTGGCTTTTCGCAAAGCAAAAAATTAAAAAATCTTTGCCGAGTGGAACCGGCAGTGTTTCATCAACGGAACCGCCGCCGTGACGGTCGCTTTTCTTTGCCCGAGTGTCCCCAGGGCACTTTCAGCAAAACCTTTGCCGAAAGTGCCCGATAAAGACACTCGGCAAAGAGGGCTTTGCCGATCAGATTTTGCCGTGTGGGTCTTTGCGAGTGCCGCACTCGGCAAAGGCTTTGTCGAGTGCAATTTGGCCTTTGCCGAGTGCCTCAGGCACTCGGCAAAGAACCTGAATTCAGTAGTGAAAGGGGTACACTTACATTTTTGCACATAACACCTTTATTATGTTGTTTGATTATTATTATTTCCATTGTTGTGCTCTTTGATTATTATTTTTTCCATTGCTATTTTGTCTGCTTATGCTGTCCGATTATTATTTTTTCCAATGTTATGTTGTCTGATTAACCTGACTGTTTTTATTTCTGTTGCAGTATCTATATCAAGTTCCATATATTCTTAAAAACTGAAGCTGGGTCTGTTTTCACACTGAATAATAGTTGATTTTTTCCTGTCTGCATTTTGTCCAGGCATATCTTTGCAGGGATTTGGAATGGTGCCCAACTTTTAACAACTTGAGGACACTACTGCTAAATGAATGGTGTGTGGATCCTGACTTTTATGTGTTAAATTGCGTTCTCAAACATTCACCGGTTTTGGAGAAGCTCACCCTTCATCTTTTTACAAAGGTATATATTCTGAATAATTAACTACTGCTTTGTTGAACTAGTTATACGTAATTGGTTGATACTGATAGAATATTGTGGTTTATCTCAGGGACCTCAACATAAACTGGAAATGATAGGAAGGTACAATCAAATGGAGAGATCAGCTACTATATCAAAACACCTGAAGGAAATCAGAGTCAAATGTGAAGTAGTTAACAAGAAAGTTTACAAAGTTTTGAAGTTTCTGGGTACATTTGGCATACGTAAGTGAACTAGCAAAATACATGGTTCTCTCTATAATTTATTTAAATTTTCCTTCATGTGTGCAAATGAAAATAAGTAAGCTCCTTACTTTCCTGGCAAGCGTTCAAGTGACATATTTGAATCTTTTATTTTGGCAATCGTTGTGCAGAGAGCTAAGAGATACACAGAGAGGAGTCAAAATTAAATGGCTCTGCGTAAACTGTATCACATTATCTTCTGTTAGTTCTTAATATTTTAATTAACTGTCAACATAAACACAAATATCATAACTGGATTATTCCATGATATTTTTACATTATTCTAAGCTTCTAAAGCTCTGAGCGCTACCTTCATAAATGAGTATCTCACACTAGATCTGTGAGATGTTACATTCCCTTGTTATAATATCAATCTTATTTTTCTTTGTAGAAACCAAGTGCATGTACTTGATTAGGCATCAAATCCATTCCTTTGGAAATATAATGGTTTGTGGTTTCTCAAATACTTGTAGCTGCATAAATAGTACTGTGGTATCCTTACACCAAATCTTAGTTTCTGAATGCTCTCTTTGTTCTTCAGGAGTTTGCTTATACTTATGTCCCATTGTCTTCCATAATTTCCTTTTAATTTTCTTCCTGTAGGAAATTGCTTAGGATTTGTTGCATTTTGTGCTTGCCTTTATTTTTACAGGGTTGGAAAGCTGTACTAATGTTTTTAGTCATTTTATTTGATTTTCCTTCTTTCTACCATTCTTTCTACAAATAATGTTAACAAAACACCAGTTTGATTCTTGTTTGTTGAAACTAACAACATGCATTTGATTAGGAACAAAAGCAATGCCATTTGGCATACATTATTTGTGGATTATGCATTCATTCGTCACCTTCTCAAATATTTGTAGTTGCGTAGCTAGTAGTATGGTATCCTTACACTATAAGTAGCTTAGTTTCTGAATATTCTCTTTGTTCTTGAGGATTTTGCATAACTTATGTACTAGTTTTTGCCATGAATTTTATCAGTTTTCCTTATGCAGGAAATTGCTTAGGTTTATCATATGATTTATTTTGTTTGATTTCCCTTCCTTCTGCTGTTGCACATTATACTTTTTTCAAAATAGTCATTTATGTGTTATGTGATATGTTGCAATACTATTCTCGTGGCACTAGCGTGCAGCACTAAATCATCTATGCTGTGTTTATGCAGA
This sequence comes from Miscanthus lutarioriparius, assembly GCA_904845875.1. Classification (NCBI taxonomy): domain Eukaryota; kingdom Viridiplantae; phylum Streptophyta; class Magnoliopsida; order Poales; family Poaceae; genus Miscanthus; species Miscanthus lutarioriparius. The sequence goes on from CAJGYO010000009.1 coordinate 40,481,017, forward strand.
TAGTCCTAACAAGGTCCTCTATATGTTATTTAGGTTTCTAGAGCCTCCTTTTTTGTTTCCATGGTGGAATTTATGGCACAAGGCCAAGGTACCAGAAGTAATGGGTGTTGTTGGGTTAAAGAACCTTAAGCCTGCTTGAGGCATCCTTTTTCCCAAGTAGTGTGTGTATGGTGCTCACCTCGGCTTGTGGCCTCGCACCCTACCATCTTATCTATTGAAGAGACTGATTCTTAGTTTGTAGGGCTCTGTTACTTGCACTTTGCTTCAGGTGTTTCTACTATAGCAGAAACGATTACCAAATGGTGATCAAACCGTCTTCTTGATGATGTCCCCCCTCCCTGAACTCAACTACACCGCAACAACAGCACCTCCCTCTTTGTTGCACCCCAAGCTGATCCTTTGCGCCCTCCATTCTTCTGTGATCCCAACCACCACCTGCAACCAGGGTGGAGTCATGGCTGTGCAGAGCGTGCTGTGGGCGGCAGTGTGGATGGAGGTATCCTCTGTCGACACCTGCGCAGATCTCTGACGTTGGAGAGAGAATGGAGCCCTGAACTCGTCTGCACTACTGCAGTTGCCTCATTCCTCGCTGTGCATTCTTCAGGGAAGCTGAGGATGATGAGGAAGAATAAGGAGCTGAGTCCTGAACATAGACAAAGACAAAGAGATGAGGGGTGGTAGACGGTAGTGATTTCCATGGCAGAGAGCTGTCGGAGAGGAGATAGGATAGGTAATGATGGGAGGACAGATACACAGAGGTTTATCACGTCTGTCTCGTGGTAAATATTTTTAGCTGCAGGTGACGCTGTTGATCGCACACCGTTTGCACGCATCTCAGAATGTGGGATTGATCATTCAGATAGCTAGTGAGGCGGGCAACAAATCCATTCTGAATTGTGGCACAAGGCCATGATACTAAATGTGGTTGGCTGGGGCTTGGGTTAAAGACCCTTAGGCCACCTCGAGGTGTCCATGGACCCCTGTAACACAGTGGCGCCATTGACCTTCAAGTGCCCCACAAGAGCATTGGAGAAACTATTGTTTATTTCTTCTTTTGAAGTTGTAACTTGTGCACTTGGCCAGTAAAATAACAATTTTTTTCAATCATAACAAAGAGAATCTTACCAGCTAATAGCACCTTTCTTAACAAAGACATCTCATCCCCTTATGACTTTCTTCCCCTAATAGGCTCCAGCTTCGCTGCTGCTTCTGCCGTCTTGCCACATTTATGCTCACAGGGGCTGATGCCTATAAGTGCTGGATAGCATATTAATGGTAACTACTCTGATTTGCACCGACGTTCACTAATATTGCCATGTCATTGTGCAGTTTACTTGTCTGCCTTTTGCTCACTTGTTGGCTTTGAAGCGAGTGAAAACATGTAATTGATGGTTTGTAAACATCAAACTCTGATGTGACGTTAATGTAGGGGTTCTTGTGAGCCAGTGCATTCTTGTCATGGCTTATGCGTGCAGAGAAAAGTTGATATATCATAACTTGGAAAACTATTTGACTTGAGCATTTTTGCTCAGCTTCATATCAGTATAGCGCATATTATAACCTGGGACAATCAGATTGAACCGCAAGCGGCATTTCCTATTTGCTGAATTGTCGTTTGGCATTTTAAGTTTCATTCTCAAGTAATGGACTGTTTTTTTTATTTCTTCCTGCAAAACTTATTGTGCTTTTCCTGTACACATTTCCTTTTCAAGTAAGGACGAGAAAAATTGGGAGGCTGACAGATCTACCATCTCTTGGCTATCTGGAAATATAAGGCTTATTAAGCTGTGACATAGTACCAATTTTTTTGTCTATGCATGTTTTTTGTTCTATCAATTCTAGTTATCTGGATGGTCTTGAGATAGTTCTTTGTTTCATCAACGTTTCTGGGCAAGTTTCATCTGTAACGATTCACAACTTCCAGAGGAATCGCACCATTTTGGAATATTTTCAGCGTGTTTAAACGAACTACTAGGTTTCTGGGAGAGTAACACTACGTGAAAAACAGTTTGTAGCAACGGGACTTTTTTTAGGGGCGGCTAGCATTGGAGCCGCCCCTACAGTGGCGTGCTCGGGCTCCAGCACAGCAGCCGCCCCTACAAATGGCACAGTAGGGGTGGCTGGTAATACGAGCCGCCCCTACAAATGCGTCGATTAATCCATGGTATGTGACATATAGAGAGCTGTCCCGGACCCGAGATTTTTATGAAACCCAGTTAGCAGATCGAAGGCTCGCGTCCGTGGCCATTTAGAGAGCATGTGGGCTCCCATTTCTCTGTCTCCCTCCTCGGTTCCTCCTCGCCTCTCGATACGGACCCTCCCCACCCCATTCCTCTTCTAAAATCTGCAAGCAGTGGGGGATATGGAGGCCCTGCGCCTAGTGACGATGCAGCAGCTGCTGCCCTGACCTCACTTTTTCCCTTGTGTTGTTTCCCCTTCGGTGGCGACGGCGCTAGGGTTCGGCATCCATGGCGGCAGGGGCGCAACACACTCAGCGGCTGGGGCTAGGGTGGCTGGATCCATGGCCGCTCGTGCAAGGGCGACGGGATCCTTGGTGGCTCATGTGAGTTCGTTAGGATCCATGGCTGCTCCTCTAATGGTGGCCCAATCCATCAGTACCTAGGTACCTGAAACCCTAACACTTCTCCTGTTTCGTCTTCCTTCTAGAACTTGGAATCTCCATGGATCTGGGGTTTGTCCCAAAAATCCAGCATCCATCGAAGCCTGATGTCCTCTGGCTTCCTTATGATTTTTATTTCATCATGTTAAATTTTTTAAAGGCGTTAAAACTGTACTTCGAATTCAGGCATTGATGCAGTTTTAAAACGTGGCTCCTCTTAAAGGGCTATACTGAAAGTTTCGGTTAATGTTGTACAATCGTACTGGCATCTCAGTAATTGATTTATGAAATTCTAGCAAAATTAATTGTTCTATCAGATTTTTTATTTTCAGAATCACCGATTCATCATGTTAAATTTTTTAAAGGCGTTAAAACTGTACTTCGAATTCAGGCATTGATGCAGTTTTAAAACGTGGCTCCTCTTAAAGGGTTGTACTGAAAGTTTCAGTTAATGTTGTAGAATCGTACTGGCATCTCAGTAATTGATTTATATAATTCTAGCAAAATTAACTGTTCTATCAGATTTTTTATTTTCAGAATCACCAATATATAATGTCAAATGTGTTAAGGTATGCTGCAAGTTATAATGCTTTTTAGAGAATTGATTTCCTCTATGACTTCTAGTGTTATTTTTTTCTCGAAAGTGGAAACCTTATATTTTCTGTTGCAGGGATACTACATCAAAGTTTATGCATTCATGGCATTCTTTCCGTGTGCCATTTATAGGATAGAACAATAATAGTACTTACTCCACTAGCACTACTGTATGTGCAACTGCAACTACATTGAAATAGAAAAGATTGTTGTTTGCCTGCTACTGCTGCTGATTTACTCTATTATGTAAAATTGCAATCCCCATGTTAACTTAGTTTAACTTGGAACTGTATACCATGCATTTATGTTACGGAGTATTTATATCAGCCTGATGTTTTTTCTTGCACCAAATCTTTTATTTTAGTGCTCAATTTAAACACCAATGTTGCATCTGAACCAACTCAAAATGAGGTCATTGAAATGCGCTGGATTGATTATTTAGGTACAGCTTAAAGCTACAGCTTAGGTGTATATTGCATTCTATTTATATAGTACATCATAGCTAAGGTCGGTTGTTGTGGGCTGTGGCAACAGACATATTACAGCCCAAAACCAGTTTACATGTCGTGGTCAGACAACATTAAGGGACTATTTAATCCCCTTGTATTTCCTTAAGTCCCTAGAGCAACAATGTTTCTGTACATTTGGATATTGTTCTAATTTTCTGTAAGAGATAACTGAACTTATATTACTACATTAGTTGAATACACACCATTTTTTTCATCTCTTCTCTTTGCAGGAGATCATCTCGTTGAGGGGATTGGATTTTCTACTGATATGAGGGCATGTGCCAATTGAATCATGTTAAGGTTACAAGGTTAGTTTCAGTCAGAGTGTCACATACTTAATGGCCTAGTCTCTTTTGTTTTCATATGATTTAGTAGAGCTCTTGTTAATGCAGCAATTTATATGATTTAGTAGAGCTCTTGTTGATGCAGCAGTTGAAATCATATGAAAGCAGTCATACGAATTAGACTTGTGAATTATGTCTATTTAATGATGGATTATATATATTCTTGTAAATTAACTTTACTAACGAGTAAAGTTAATCAGTTAATTATATTTTTGCAGGTGTGCATAAGCTGTCTAGTGTGCATGAGCCCAGTTATTTCATATCGATTCTCAAGATGTATACATATCGACAATCATCATTAGCTTACACTACTGGAATCTCGAATATTTCTGTGCGTGCAAAAACCCACGAAAAAATTCGAATACCCATGGAAAATATTTTTTTGACGGTGTACCGTCAGAAAATAACACACAGAAATAGAATGACAGAAAAATCGAATTTTTCTGTGGGTTCACCGTCAGAAACAATTTTTCTGTAGGTCTCACACGCACAGAAAAATTGTGTTCGCCCAGATTAAAACTAAATTTTCTGTGTGTTAATCCACATAGAAAAAAGAAATAAACGCACAGAAAAACACACGTTTTTTCTGTCGGTTTAGGTAAACTCACAGAAAAATTCATTTCACCCAGATTAAAAATAATATTTCTGTGTAGCCAGCCTCACAGGAAAAAAGAGTTAAACACACAAAAAATTATTTTAAAACAGTAGCAACAACATATTAAAATATATATTTTCCATACAGTAATTTCTGTGCATGACCAACAAGGTTTCATTCAAATAATACACAAATCAGTAGTTCATCATGAATGGAGTCAACAGTTATGTCAAAAATAGAATCAGTCTGATCTATCAGCACATATATCATATATACAGATATGATATCTGGTCATCTACATGCTCAACATGAATACTACAATGAATTCACAAATATGGATATGGAAAAAGAAACAAAACTATTTTTTCTTGTTCAACTAATTGTAAACTGCTTCACCTTGCACTCCATCTCTACCTGTAAGAACAGTCAACATGAATACTACAATGATTACACGGGAAAGTAGTCATTTCTATTTCCTAAAGTATCCAGAAAATGGGAATACAGTATGTACTAGCAAAGGGGAGACAAAATCATTGAACTTGTATGTAACTTCCAAAGGCTTTAACTTTTCGATATAAAGTTTTTTCAAGCCATCAATGACAGAAGTAACAGCAGTCAGAGGTATCTGTTTATATATAACACCATAAAAGGAAAGATCAGCAATAATGATATATGTGTCATTGACAAAACTAGGGTCAATTGACAGCATTTCTTTATATAGGGAAAGGTCTTAAAATTGGCACAAAAATATCTCTGTTGCTTAATAATGCATAATAGAAACACAAGTACTGAGAGCTATGTTGTCTTACAAACATTTTGGTGGACTGTGGGCTTTCTTTTAGACAACTTAACATGCATCATATTGTTTCCAAGCTCGTTAACAGACAAGATACAATTAAAATAAATAGTGAACCAGCTACAGAAGCTTACACAAGCTAAACAAGTAAACTTGCTGCCTTTTCCTTTTGCTAACGTAAAAAGACAGATAACTGATCTATCAACATATGCTCACTAATGAGGATATAACAGAATTTTCCTCAAAAGTTCCTTTGGTGCTCATATGCAATAGATACTCACAAGAACGATATTCTAGGAGCATACTGAAGAAAATTGTGAAGATGACATGACTACATGAGTATTACCTTCTTTGATGACTTTGAGCTAAACCATTTGTTTGTTAAATGGGATTGTTCTTGAGGGTATCCTGCATGGATAAAAAAAAGGTTTGTATCATAGATTTCCCCCAAGCATGAACTTCCTGTTAAAGAGTGCATTACTTACCATCCATTTCTGGATCAACAGGCTTCACCAAATGCTTAGATTTCTGAAAGCAGTTGCCATCATATTTACTACAAGGCATTGAGATAAAGCACAAATTCGATAAAGAAAAACTGTAAGGACATAGTAATGCATTACCGCAAGTAGGGCATCCAAACCTTCCATCACAGGTGGATTCAAATCATAATAAAAATGACCCATGGGGCAAATCAGAAAATACATGGGACAAAAGAAAAGGAGATGGAGGTGATGGTGCCTGGGAGAAGTCTGTTCATGGCCATGGCAATTGGGAGCATCCCAGCAACTGGAATGGGTAGAGTTTGAATGTAGATCATGACACGTGGGGAAATGCCAGGGGCAAAAAGAAGGCAGATGGTAACTGCCAATGGGAGGAGCAGCCAAGCACTTACAAACGGAAGAAGACAAAAGTTCCAGCTTGGTCCAGTCAAGCAAACAAAATTAGTATTAAACCGTGAAGTGTTGGGACTATGGTAAGAGCCTAAAGCAGTGGCCATAGCATACAAGCTTCCTAGAGAAAGACATACAACCAATAGAAAGAGATAACAACAGTCATAAACGTATAATCCATTTGTCCAAAAATTGAATTACACCAACCAGATCAATGTAATGATTTTGTTTGGGTTAAAGAATTAATAAGTGCTGCCCCTAGCTGCTACAATTTGAATAAGCTGCTGCTACCATTTGAGCCTGACACATTCTTTACCTCAAAGACAGAGTAACTGCTAATGCATGGTCTGAATTTTTAGACGCAAGCAACATATACGCAACTGTATTTTCAATTCTACTACGAACCACATATCAATCTCACTAGATCTCTTTTTAATTTAATTCTAACACAACCAGACATGACATAGAAATATTAACTTTTTACTAAATATACAAATGTTACTATTGCTAGTCATCATATAAATTCACAGGTCTTATCCTTACTGGCACTTAAAGGCACTGGAATCACCAACCCACAAACTGAAATAAGTACAAACATTTCTAGTGGTCAGACTGCTGCTTGTGCCAACATGCTGATTAGCATCTATTTATTTATTATTTAATATGTGAGACAACATGTTATCATCACTTAGTCACCCTCACACATCTTCTGTTTTTTAATCAAATAATATCAGTATATATCACTAATTTCCGTTCAAGAAGCAACCTAAGGCAAGCAATAGGTGTTGAGCAATTAGCACATTGTGAAAGCAAGAAACAGTGTTGCTAGTTTGAAACAAGGATTAACACTGAGGTCACACCGAGCAGATTAGCTTCACAGGGCAGTACAACAGTTGCTCATCTCACTGTTACAAAACTACTAATAAACAATGGAATAGTAAGTATACATCTCACACACCATCTATCTCAGCATGGTCTAGCCTCACAGCCATTTTGGAAGAGCTTTACCTTGAATTGAAAAGGCAATTGAGGGTTCCAATGTTGCCTATGACTCTGCATATGGACCACTGCAGCTTTCAAGCCTCCTCCTTGTGTCTAAATCTTGAAATGCAATGCTAGACTATCAACTTAACAAGATGAAAATCTGTGTAACATAATTTTAAACAGATGCAACTATGCAAGCAAAAGCCTAGCAGCTAACAAGGCATACCTAGCACATTTTTTGTCAATGTAAATATGATAGTTTTCCATGAATTGTTACCCGCAGGCTAGGGTTTCGTGGAGCACAAGAACCGACGCGGACCGGAGGGAGGAGGCAGCACCGGTGAGCAGGCACGGCGTCGGCCACCAGCGGAGCCCAGCCGCGCTGCGCTCTGGCCGGGGACGGACACCGTGGGCGGATCCGGGGCGGCGCGGCGGATCCGGGGTGGCGCGGGGCAAGGAGGGGAGGGGCCGGGGCCGGCCGCCGGTGGGAGGAGAGGAGGCGGCGCGGTGGATCCGGGGTGGGTGGGGCAGGGAGGGGGAGGGCGGGGCCGCGGTGGGAGGAGAGGGAGGAGGGGAGGGCGGGTGGGGCAAGGAGGGGAGGGGCGGTGCGGCCGCCGTGGAGGAGGAGAGGAGGGAGGGGCGGGGCTGGCCGGCGGGAGGCGAGAGAGGAGGGGGCGGGGGAGAGGAGGGCCGAGCAGTGAGCGAAAGTGCGTCGTCTTGGCGGCCGGCGGGTTAGGGTTAGGACTTGTTTTTTTATTTATCACGTGCATATATTTTCTGTGCGTGCATATATTTTTTCTGTGCGTTTTTGAAGCACCGACATAATAAATTGTGTTTTTTTGTGAGTGCTGATTTTTTCCGTGTGTGTATTGTCACGCACAGAAAAATCATACAATTATTCTGTGGGTTTTCGTATTTTTCTGTCGGGATATTTTGAAACCGACAGAAAAATCGTAATTTTTCTGTGCGTACCAAAAAAAACGCACAGAAAATTTTTTCACCTACAGAACAATTCGAGTTTCCAGTAGTGTTATATATTTGTATACATACTTGTAATATTCACTTAGGTAGAAATCCTCAGTACCAACATCTTGTGCTCTTGTGCTTGTGGCCAGATTTGAATATATATATATATATATATATATATATATATATATATATATATATATATATATATATATATATATATATATATATATATATATTCTGGTCGAATTTGAATTTTTTTTGCGGAAAAATATATTGTAGTACAAACAGGTATTATAGGGGCGGCTAGTACTACGGTCGCCCCTACAAATCAATTTTATAAGGGCGGCTAGTGTTACCGGCCGCCCCAACAAATTGATTTGTAGGCCGTCGCCTCTACAAATCGATTTGTAGGGGCGGTCTAGGAACCCCTACAAATACATGATTTGTAGAGACGGTATAATAAGAGCGGCTGGCCGAGCCGCCTCTACAAACCATACCATCGTCAGCCGTCCCTACAAATGCTTATTGTAGTAGTGTAAACTCTCGACGCCTTAAAATAGTTGGGCAAAGCGCAGACATTGAGGCTAGAACCGAATTCACGAGCAGAGGACAAGACTTAGGTAAAAAATATCAGCACATCTATGGCACCAGGTTCCAAAAAGACTAAGCATTAATTAATTGTATGTATGCAAAAGAAGACCAAGCGTGTATGTGAGCAAACAAGACCAAACACTAATACATAGATAATACCAGAAACAATGCTCATTGTTATAACTTACATCATAACACAAGTTCACAACATTGCGAAAATGATCCTTAATTTTCTCTTGGGTCATCTTAGCACAACATAGGGAAAACGATCCATAATTTTCTCTCGATTTGGTCTTCCATTCTCCACCGTGACAGTTGGCTGTGAAGGAGGAGGAGGTGGTTGTGCTGGTTTTGGGTCTTTGCCGAAGCCCATGAGGGCGTGGCCGTGGGTGAGCAGCATGGCGCCCCGCGGCAGGCCCACCGTGTCCCTGTTCTTCAGAGGCTTCTTGTCCCACCTGCACCATGCATCGTTGTACAGTACGTACACAGTATAGCATCATCGATCAGTTAGCAGATTCATTGCGTACAGTACGTGTATACATACAGATTATATATACAGTACGGTCTCAGAAGCAGCAGGCCGGCAGCATGTATATATGTGTATACGATACGGAATACATACGGGCGACAACGGACGAAGAAGACGAGGTCAGGTACGTACCACTACCGGAAACAGTAGTTTTGCCGTGTGCCACGGACACTCGGCAAAGCCCAAAAAACACTCGGCAAAGAGCACACGGCAGCTATAGTACCGGCAAACAGTAGCTTTGCCGAGTGTTTTCTGTCGGGCACTCGGCAAAGACTTTGCCGAGAGCTGAAAATGACACTCGGTAAAAAAAAGTAAGTCACGGAGCGGAAACGGTCACGGCATGTTTGCCGAGTGTCAAATATTAGGCACTCGGCAAAGCTTGCCTGTTTGCCGTGTGTCAAAGTTTGGGCCCTCGGCAAATATGGCCCATTTGCTGTGTGTCAAACTGTGAACACTCGGCAAAGCTTGTCTTTTTGCCGTGTGTCAAAGTTTTTGCCCTCGACAAATCTGGCCCATTTGCCATGTGTCAAACTGTGAACACTCGGCAAAGCTTGCTTTTTGCCATGTGTCAAAGAGGGTGCACTCGGCAAAAACCGTTCCAAAATCCACAGAATTTGGCTTCTTTGCCGAGTGTCATACAGCAGACACTTGGCAAAGATGTCATTTTAGTCCTAGAGTGCACAGATTTTTGACACGTGTCTACTTTGCCGAGTGGTTTACACCTGGCACTCGGCAAAAAGGCTCTTTGCCAAGTGTTACACTCGGCAAAGATGCCACAAATAATCACTTTATTTGGTTCGGTCACAGCCACGTACCACATTCAAATAAACATCACATCCATCATAGATAGTTCACAATAGGCATCACAAGCAATTCATATACATATATCGACAACACATAGATGCAAATAAACTTCAGAATCCACAAATAGTAGTCACAGCTCATTCACAACCACAAGTAGTCACATATAATCCATAAATGCAAATACAAATAAAATCACAAGTACTTAGGCCACGAGTTCACTGCGACAGGGCTTCACTTAGGCCACGAGTTCCACTGCGACGGGGCTGGGTCATGAGGCTGATCCGATGCCGCCGATTGATGCTGCACAAAGGAGAAGAGATTGCATGTGTGAGAGACAAGATTAAACAACACGTATGCACAAAGGAGAAGAGATTGCAATATCTTCTCAGTTTTCTATTATTTTACAGTTTATCTTCTCAATTATTTTCTCAAGTGAAAACCTATGTTCAAGGCTGAGAACTGTTTTATGATGGAGGTCATAACATAGGGTAGAATCTTCAAGCATTTTCTATTAACTGATGAGCCAATGAAAAGATTGCTCAACAGTTGCTCAAAAAATACAAGTGCATCAGATTCTCTCCAGAGACAATCATTTGTATTAATAGTAAATAACAAAGCCACAAGAGCACAGAGAAAACGATCTTGAATTTTATCAATCTCGTTGTCAGAAAGATGCCAAGCATTAAACAGTACCCATGGACCACTCTCATGCATAAGGGCAGCACCTAACAGTGCATCAAGCAACAAGGGCACAATGTTGATCTCAAGATATGATTCGTCTTTCATGTACTGAACCAGCGAAGGTAAGAATAACTTTGAAGTTTATTTGCATCTATGAACTAGTAGTTCATATAGAATCATGCAAGCAATAAAATAAATATTGATAGAATTAAAATATTGCTATTATGGATTCTTCACTACGTCATATATGGTTTTTAGGGGCGGCTAATAAGCATTTGTAGGGACGGTTCGGCCAGCCGTCCTTACCATACCGTCTCTACAAATCATGCATTTGTAGGAGCGGCTGGTGCTACAAATCGATTTGTAGGGGCGGTTGGTACTGTAGCCGCCTTTATAAATCGATTTATAGGGGCGGTCTGGGAACACCAGCCGCCCCTACAAATCTATTTGTAGGGGCGGCTACAGTACCAACCGCCCCTGCAAATCATTTTTCCGTAAAAAAAATTAAATTTACAATTCACGTTGTTCAGGATCCACTCCACGAAGTAGGACGAGTTCTTGTTCTGCACATTCAACATCTGCTCGTCCACCTCCTTGGTGCTCATCTTCCCACGGAACATGGCTGATGCTGTCAGGTAGCGCCCATGTCGTGGGTCAGCTGCGCACATCATGTTCTTGGCATCCCACATCTACTGGGTCAGCTCGGGGACGGTGAGGGCACGGTACTGCTGGGATCCCCTTGATGTCAGTGGTGCAAAGCCAACCATGAAGAAATGGAGGCGAGGGAAGGGTATCAAGTTGACTGCAAGCTTCCGGAGGTCAGAGTTCAGCTGGCCTGGGAACTGCAAGCAGCAGGTAACACCACTCATGGTTGCAGAGATGAGATGGTTCAGGTCACCAACTGGCAACATAAAAAAGCATGATTCAGATTCATATCTAAATGGCAGAAACAAATGCAAGAAACAGGGCAGAGAATCATGAAATGATCATCTCAGGGCATTACATTGTAGTATTTTGTAGTACAAAGCAAACTTCAAAACAGATAGTACGGTGTCAAAATGCTAGTGAGATGCATGTGCCCGACATACACATAAATTCAATCAAGCAGTGCATGATTGCAATAACTGTGCAGCAATGGCAGACAAGGACCATGTAATTCGTTGCAGCATCACAAGACATATCCAAGAGATAGATTTGTGTCACAGGATTTCACACGAAGATGACTACAATCCACTCTTTTGCACCACCATATGAAATCAATGATCAACAAATACTAAAGTTGTGGGTGCAGTGACTGAGCAAAGTAGCAATGCAAACTTACAAGTGGGTGTAGCAAGCTTCAGAGTGCGGAAGCAGATGTCGTAAAGAGCTTCATTGTCAAGGGCCATACACTCATCAGCATTCTCAACAAGTTGATGAACTGAGAGTGTAGCATTGTAAGGTTCGACCACAGTATCAGACACCTTAGGTGATGGAAAAACTGAAAATGTGAGCATCATCCTATCTGGGTACTCTTCCCTGATTTTTGAGATGAGCTGGATGCCCATCCCAGAGCCAGTACCTCCACCCAATGAATGGCAAACCTGAAATCCTGCAGAAGAAAAGGTAAAGATTATTTCAGATAGAATTTCGGAGCAGAAGCATAAATCAAACGGACAAGCAATTTTTTTACACAAAATATCCAATAACCGAGATTCTAGTTGCTTTGTAGATAATAAGATGACATGAAGATGGACAAACCTAGCAAAATGCAACACCCTAACATGAACCAGAAGCAAATATCCTCTAGTAACCACTAGCCAAGATGAGTTGTAAGCTACATTACTAGCCTGACAGATGAATTTTCTCACAGGCACAGTCGCACAGCCATTTGCACCATTTTTATAAACAACAAAACGCAGATAACAGAGAAGTCCAGCACAGCCAAAGTAAAGAAAATAGGTTAATAACATCTCTAAAGTTAAATCATCAGTTATATAAGCTCATCTCTCACAAGTTAAATGGCTCAATAAATACTTCACAGTTACTAGTAGTACGAAAGAGCCGGATTCCTTGTTGACATCTAACTTATGAGTTCAAGCAGAACTAATTTGAAATGGTGACAGAAAACACTTATCTATACTATAGTCAGGTCAGGTTGGATCAGATCATATATTATAGCTATCTTCTTTTGAGATGCTAGATGTCAACAAGAAATAAAGAACACATATTGTTCTAACAAATGCACCGTTGCTACATCCTATAGTAGTGTAGAAGCATGGCATACCTTGATATTAATCCTGTCGATGTTATCTTCTCCTGTGCAGCCCCCATGTTATTAATTTGATCTATCCTGACAAGTGAGATGTTTTGTCAACTTAACATGCTTAAATAAGTGAGATGTTTTGTCACTGGCTTATTGAAGAGGCTTATTAGTTAACATGCTCAAGTTTGTCAATCACCTGAGGTTGCATATAACCCATTCCTTGGTTGTATGCTCCTTGTTGGCCCTTCTAAAAAGAGCAGAAACAGTCAGGTGGAGGTCAAGTCTATTAGGCAAACATACAGTAGTTTGTATGGTGAAGACCTGAGATTTTGATCACATTTATACCCCTAGTAATTTTCTAATAAAAAGAACATGTGAAATGCCCTATTCAGAAAAGAAGCTAGAACTTGCAGTGCAAGCACATGTTGCTTAGGAACCAATACATGTGAGGTTAATTGACAGTTTTTTTTCAGAATGGAACTTGAGTTCACACTTTTTTCAGAATAGGACTCAAATTATATATATTAAATTGGTAGAAATGCAGCTACTACTTTTTTCAAAATAGGACTCAAATTACTATAAGAGGAAATAGCATAGCACGTAATATCTATCAGGGATACGATAAGCTACTACTAATAAGTGATGGATCCAGATCAGGAGCATGTGATCTAGCCTAGTAAGAGTCAAGTGGGAGAGGAGTAGGGAAGGGGGTGAGGAGAGATGCAACTGGAAGAGCCCTCCCCGCCGCCAAAGCAGCCTCCGCCATCATCTGACCTCGAACCCTAACAAGAAAAAAGAAGATGCGGAGGAGAAGGGAAAGGCCGGAAGGGAGAGGGGAGCTGAGGAGACGAGATCGATCTACCACTACTACAGAATAGACTTGTTGTCCCGGGCGGTAACGGCCTTTAGTCCCGGTTACCGCGCCGGGACAATGATCCCGGGACTAAAGGTGCCACCTTTAGTCCCGGGTCATCGAGCCGGGACTAAAGAGGGACCTTTAGTCCCGGTTGGTGTTACCAACCGGGACTAAAGGCCCTCCAGCCGAGCAAACGTGGCCGCACCCTTTAGTCCCGGTTGGTAACCCCAACCGGGACTAAAGGTTTCTTTTCTTTTTCTTTTTTTTTTAATTTGTTTTCAGTTCAGTTACACATATTTGTTTAATATATAATATATTTTTATGTATGTATTCTACGCTGCTAATATAAATACACGCACGCATATAATTACATCTAATTCTCATCTCGAGCATTATTATATTCGAATAAAGTATGAACCTATATATATTATAGATATATATATATATGTATATATACAACACTTTCATAATCTTGTTCTCGAAAATAACGATATCAATAAACATTTAATTTACATCATTTATTCCTTAGGATCAAAGTAGAACTCGCCGTTGGGATTTAGCACTTTTTCTAGAAGATATCTCGCTATTGACTCGAAGCGCTTTCAGATGGTCTTTTGCATGACCCTTCGTTTCAACCATTCAGTCTTGCATTTGAAATAAAAGGAAAAGTATTAATACATATATATATATATTCATTTAAAATAATAAAAAAAATTGATATATACGTACTCGAGGACATCTTTAGGAGTTCTTCTTATAATGCAGTGATGATAAATTCACAAACGTAGTATCCACACAAGTTATTACACGGTTCTCGCCCAGAAAAACACCACCTGCACGAGAGAAGAAGATTATTCTCATCATCTCACACGTAAATTGAAGTACGATATAGTAATTAAACACGTGGGGAAGTGTATATAGTATAACTTCTTTGGTATTTCAACTACATTAAGTGGTGCCTTGCAATCCTTGCGATGTTGCCGAATAAACTCTTTCCAAACCCTATGCGACCAATAATGTACGATCGTTAATAAATTATGGCAAAGTCTATTCAATAATAGTTGTGCGCGAGAGATCGAAATTACCCTCGGATAATGTCTATCATATCTTGGTATAGTGCCCGCTCTTTTCTCAACGAGTCAAAGATTACTAACCGACTTGAGTTTAACTCAATGACAATGAGTATCCAAAGTGAAACTGTATTGGTTTATACACACACATACATGCATATAAGTTGTATTGATATTACATAAAATGTGTAGACTACATTATTATTAACACTTACTCAAAGTTGTACGGGAAAAGTATTGTTGTCTTGTCGTCTTCGCTTCACGAAGAACATCATGATATTCTCCCGTTCTTGATACCCACCGCTCCTTGACAATAATACCGGTTTTGAATACGATACAAGGATCAATGAAGCCAACACTTTGGTGTCTTGTATTCTTTGAAGCTCGACATCCGGAATCAGTATATAAATATAAGTTACATGTGAGGATAATTATATACACGCACGCATGGAAGTGAGTTTATTAAATAAAAGTAAGAATCACTTACAAACAAAAGGAGCTAATGATTGATTTGTCCGGGCGTCCAAGTGGAATAGTTGATGCAATTCTTGAAACTAATATGTAAGATGTCATCGCCACGGAAGTAATGATGGTCTCTAAATCGACAAAGATCCACTTTGCTCACCCGCCGCCACACCTTTGCATGTACCACTTGTTGAGCAAGTACATTTGCGTACTCCAATTCATTCAGAGCCGAGGGTTGTACAGGACTTTTGCCATATTTATAAGTCTTCCGGTATCAACTTCAGTGTTTTGGATTGGAGCTTTGCCCGTCAATTGATCCAAGGTTAAACCAAGTATCTTTAAAAAAAAAGCATTAAGGGCTTGAACCGACACTTCTCCGAGTTGTCCGGTCGATAGACTTCTATGTTGGAACCATATTCATTAGCAACAACAAGATTTTGCATTGGTTGCTTCGTTGTCCGAGTTGTGGGACATCCTTCCCCGATGCTCTTTTCCTTTTCTCGTGCATCATGTGACTTCACGAGGGAGCAGTCATAGTCGATAGTGGCGAAGGCTTACGAAGTTCAATCATCTTTTTCTTGTGAGCATCGACCTTACGCCTCAAAGCACCTCTCGTGGTAGGTAAAAGTACGGCTTCTCCTTAAGCTTCGCTTGACTCTTGTTTTGGTATCTATAAAAAATCTTTCACTTTTTTGTCTTCTTCAAATTGCTATTTGCTCATCGGTTTTTTTTTCAGAAGTATTTCTTGAGAAATAACTCTTTTTTCGGGGTCTTCTTCACGGGACCTTAGACGTCTTTGTAGTGCGTCATTTGTGGAGGGGTGGGGCGGTGTTGGAGACCGGCGTGGAGGCGATGTGGCGGTGTTGGTGGAGATCGGCGTGAGGCGTTGGAGATCGTTGTGGAGGCGGTGGGGGCCGTGTAGGAGTTGGAGATCGTTGTGGAGGCGATGGGGCGGTGTAGGAGTTAGCGATCGCCGTGGGGATGAAGTCGTCTCGCCCAGCGACTGCTTTGTGATGAGATGGGGAATGAATGATTAGGCTAGGATGGGGGGAGACCCTTCTACAAAAACAAGTTGTGTGTCAATTATTTTTGAAGCCAATAGAAAATTAATGGAAAATAATATTTCATTCACTTTCATTCGTACCTAGGGTGAGGTAGGGGAAGCGGTGGCGCCCGGGAATGATGATGAAGCGTTTGCGCCATTGAATAAATGTCTTCTCTGCTTCTCCTAGTGTCTTTCCCCATCACCGCCTTCAATGTCAAGAGGAACATTCTTTGTAACCTTTGAGCACTCTATCGACCGAGACGCAAGCATATCCGGGTTGAATAACCGACCCATGGATTCTTGGTGTCTTTGTTCGGTCTATTGGAGATACAACCCCGATGTACCACCATGATTGATGCATTATTACCATACGGAATGTGCAGCTCACATGTTGTTAGAGGCTCGGTAATGTCATCAATGAGAAAGCGCAACCCCAGTCGTCTTGAATAAGCTGGTAGCTCCATAGAAGCACAAGCGCTTTTCATCCGACCAACGGGCTAATGGTGACTCCGGCGTTGATTGCGATTGCATTTGACTCATTGCTAGCTGCACTTGCCTCTTGATCTCCTCCGCATTCTTGCCTCAAGAGATTTTTCTCGTTCACGTGATTCAAGCAATGCTTGTCGTGACTCATCAACAAATTGCTCCAATGCACGGATTCGATTCGCCTCCTCATCCTTCTTTCTCTGGCGGCTTCAGAGGTATCCTTGTCTCTTTGGGAATGAGTGTAGCCATGGAACCGCCCCATAGCCTCTTGTTCGACCACCATGTTCGGGATTCTCTAGGGCATATGTCAATTCATCCTTCTCTCTGTTGGGCTTGAAAATACCACTATCGCCTTCTTCCCTAGCACGAGCTAGTCTCGTGTTGCTCTCTCAATTTTTGGCCAAAAATTAGCTTGCCGATGTCCGGGTCTAGGCTTCCCCATGAGTGTAGAACCAATTCTTCGCGTTGAGGCGGTTCTTCTCTATTGTTTCAGGTATGATTCCTTGGCAGTAATCTCGCTTCTAGGTTACGCCACTTGGGAATAGCACTCCTATAACCACCGATCCCATGCGATGATGGTATTGCTTACGTCGGGCATTCTCGCCGATTCCTCATCACACGTTCCTCACTTTGTCTTGAGATGTCTTGTATTCTCTGAAGGCATCCCAATGGGACTCAACTTGACAAACGCCTTAGCATTGAAATTCGGCGTAGCATTCTTCAAGATAAACTTTTTATACAATGTCTTCTTCCAACTCTAGAACATTGTTGCCATCTTCTTCATTGTCCAATCCCTCACTAGCTCCTTCAAAGCATCATCTGCTTGTAATGTGAAATGTTGAGTGATATCTCTCCAAGCTAGGTTCTTGTCATGATCAGATACAAAACTAAGATTAGGAGCGGATATCTTCTGCTTCCATTCACGAGCACTAACTGGGATCCTATCCCTTACAATGAATCCACATTGATTGACATATGTCTGAGCATGTGGTCCCAATGGTTTGCCGGTGTCGGTGTCGAATTCTGATATTATGAAACGGCCCTCTAATGGCTTTTTTGGCCCTCGGACTTTCCTACTTTTGTCGGTGGTTGATGTAGATCCAGAGACCGGCTACATGAGTAGAAACACAACGATTAACAACAAATATACGTATGCATGCATCTATAAGAGATGATAGATAATCGAATATACCTCGCCAGTATTTTCTTGCGCGACAATTTGTTGATCTTCAACCACCGGCATATTCAGGATATCCTCATAATCACCAGAAAATCTTCGACTCGTGTCATCTACATCCACATTGGTGCCGGCGTTGATAATATCCGCCATTATGTCATCATCCGGAGCAGCCATTTGTATCTTCAAGATAACACATAGATAGAATTACTATGGTACATAACATAAGTACATGTGATAACACATATAGAATTACTAAATCCAATTAAATATAATAACACATAATATTTCATAAGAATAAACAATAATAAGGTATAGGCTTTGGAATCGAATCAAAAACACTTTCGATCTAAAAACATGGAAATAAGTACATGTATATATATACACATATAATGATACAATATATTTTCTCTCTCTCTCAACACATAGAAATAAGTGCATATGTCTATATCTCTAGATATGCATGTGATACACATAGAATGTCTCTCTAGATACAATTTTCTCTCTCTCTCAACACATGAAAATAAGTACATGTATATATACATATAGAAATAATTAAGTACATATGTATACATATAGAATCTCTCTCTAGATATAATATATATAGAGAGATATATAGAATATATAATTACTAAATCCAATTAAATAAATCTAACATGAAATTAGATAAACTAGTAATAGATAATACATTTTAATCTAACATATATCAAAAACTATAATAAAAAACTATCTAAAAAAACTATCTAAATAAAATACTAATTAAATTTTAATACATTTAATCTAATATATCAAAAACTACCTAAGAAATAACTAAAAAACTAACAATAATAAACTACTAATTAAAATTTAATACATTTTAATCTAACATACAGCCGAGACTTTGTAAAAAAAATCTAAAAAGCATGGCCGATCGAGAGCATGAAGCAGATCAAGCAGAGTACTCGACGGAGGCCGTACGGTGGGCGCGCAGGAAGCGTCGGCGACGGAGGGTGTGGTCGGGTGCGGTGGCGGAGACGGGATGCGGCGTTGCGGGCCGGGAGAATGGCGCGCCCGGGCGGGGGTAGACGACGGCGGCGCGGCATAGACGACCTCGACGACGGCGGATGGCACGGCCGGGTGGGGCTGAGCGACGGAGGCGAGATCGAAGATGAACAGAACAGACGTTCGATATATATAGGTCGGGACCCTTTAGTCCCAGCTGGTAACACCAGCCGGGACTAAAGGACATTTAGTCTCGGCTGGTAAGACCAACCGGGACTAAAGGGTTGGACCTTTAGTCCCGGTTGGTCTTACCAGACGGGACTAAATGTCCTTTAGTCCCGGCTAGTGTTACTAGCCGGAACTAAAGGTATTTTTGGGCGGGCACTGAAATTGCCGCCAACCCTTTAGTCCCGATTCTTGGTCTGGGCCGGGACTGAATGCCTGAAAATTTTGGCAGCCCGCCAGCGTAATTGGAAAGGCCTGGGATTTTGATTTTGTTTAATACTAGGTTAATCAATTAATTCCATAGCAACTTCAATACTTTGCAATATTTATTTTAAAAAATACTATTGATTAACTAATTATTTATTGTAAATAGGAAAATTTTGTAACCTAAAGTTTTTAATTTCTTTTATGAATATAGAATATAAATGTTACTAATACTAAGTATTTTGTTAATGCAAAAATATATTTGTAACTTAAAATTAATAAAACTAATATTATTCGATAGGAAATTTATTATCACATTATTGTAACGTCAATGTTTCAATTTTGTCTCGGTTTTTGACCAAAATTGACAGGAAATTTTTGTTGAACCTATAAAAATAAAGAAAATATAGTATTTTTTGTTTTACAGCTTTCTCAAATGAAAAATGTCCTATATAAGGATTGTAGATATTGATGAGCTTAACAAACTTGGTATTCAAAACTTTTCAATTTGAGACAATCTAGGGTCCCGAAAACTAGTTTGTAGGCGTTGAAATTTAAAAATCACAAATTTGAACCGTCCAAACTTTCTCAAATGGAAAGTTGAGCAAAACAAAAATTGTAGATCTTTTTGAGTTTAACAAACTTGGTATTCAAAACTTTTCAATTTGAAGTCATTTAGAGTTCATAATACTAGAGTCAAAGTGTTGTTTTTTCATTTGACCAAATTTGACTTGGTCAAACTTGCTCAAATGAGACACTAAATGACCTCAGATGAAAAAACTCTGAATACCAAGTTTGATCATCTCAGCAAGATCTACAATTGTTACATAGCTCATTTTCCCATTTGAGAGATTTTTATCAAACACTAGTCACAACTTCTTGAATCTCATATAGACTTTCTAAAACTATGTCACACACTTGTGAAATTTGAACTACATTTTATTCAAGCTTTCTCAAATGAAAAAATGGCCTATATAAGGATTGTAGATATTGATGAGCTTAACAAACTTGGTATTCAAAACTTTTCAATTTGAGACAATCTAGGGTCCCGAAAACTAGTTTGTAGGTGTTGAAATTTAAAAATCACAAATTTGAACCGTCCAAACTTTCTCAAATGGAAAGTTGACCAAAACAACAATTGTAGATCTTTTTGAGTTTAACAAACTTGGTATTCAAAACTTTTCAATTTGAAGTCATTGAGAGTTCATAATACTAGAGTCAAAGTGTTGTTTTTTCATTTGACCAAATTTGACTTGGTCAAACTTGCTCAAATGAGACACTAAATGACCTCAGATGAAAAAACTCTGAATACCAAGTTTGATCATCTCAGCAAGATCTACAATTGTTACATAGCTCATTTTCCCATTTGAGAGATTTTTATCAAACACTAGTCACAACTTCTTGAATCTCATATAGACTTTCTAAAACTATGTCACACACTTGTGAAATTTGAACTATATTTTGTTCAAGCTTTCTCAAATGAAAAAATGGCCTATATAAGGATTGTAGATATTGATGATCTTAACAAACTTGGTATTCAAAACTTTTCAATTTGAGACAATCTAGGGTCCCGAAAACTAGTTTGTAGGCGTTGAAATTTAAAAATCACAAATTTGAACCGTCTAAACTTTCTCAAATGGAAAGTTGACCAAAACAAAAATTGTAGATCTTTTTGAGTTTAACAAACTTGGTCAAACTTGCTCAAATGAGACACTAAATGACCTCAGATGAAAAAACAATTGTGAAGTCATAACTTATTACATAATATCCGTCTCTAAAACATAATATATTAAACATGCATCGTTGTATCATGCGGGCACAACAGTGAATTTCTTCTTGACGTATGACCCTTGGTTATGATCTTGTCGTAACC
The DNA here is from genome assembly GCA_904845875.1 of Miscanthus lutarioriparius. Classification (NCBI taxonomy): domain Eukaryota; kingdom Viridiplantae; phylum Streptophyta; class Magnoliopsida; order Poales; family Poaceae; genus Miscanthus; species Miscanthus lutarioriparius. Next base: position 40,502,550 of record CAJGYO010000009.1, read on the forward strand.
ATGGAGTGTCTTCATCATTTAACATGATGCTTGGATCTTTCTTCACTATGAAGGGTGGAATTCGGACATTTCTTTCGTAATCTTCTGACATGTCTGACTTGTCTTCAATTCCCACTATATTTATTTTCCCAGAAAGAACTATGTGGCGCTTTGGCTCATTGATCATTGAGTTGATGTCTTCGTTTTTTCCTCTCTTTGATTTTGTAGACATGTCTTTCACATAGAACACCTGACTCACATCGGCAGCAAGGACGAATGGTTCGTCTTTGTACCCAATATTGTTGAGGTCCACTGTTGTCATTCCATACTCTTTGTCGACTGTTACCCCTCCTCCGGTCAGCTTCACCCATTGGCACCGGAACAAAGGGACTTTAAAATTAGGTGCGTAGTCTAGTTCCCATATATCTTCTATGCGGCCATAATATGTTTGTATATTCCCATTTGGATCTGTGCCATCTATGCGAACACCACTATTTTGATTGGTGCTCCTTTTATCTTGGGCAACTGTGTAAAATGTATTCCCATTTATCTCGTACCCTTGGTACATGAGGATATGCCATGATGGTTGCCTAGCCAATAAATACAGTTGCTCATCAATATTGTCATCGCCTTGACATTCTTTTCGCAACCAACCACTGAAACTTTCCATGTGCTGACGCCTAATCCAAGCTTCAGTCTTCCCTAGAAACTTGGATCGTAAGAACTCCTTATGTATCTCGATGTACGGATGCACCAATGATGAGTTCTGAAGAACTGTGTAGTGTGCTTTATTGAAATAATCGTCTTCCATGCCAATATATGTTTTCTTCCCTAAAGTTCCTTTACCACTGAGTCTCCCCTCGTGTCGCGATTCGGGAACGCCAATCGGGGCAAGGTCAGGAATAAAGTCAACACAGAACTCAATGACCTCCTCTGTTCCATAGCCCTGGGTGATGATTCCTTCAGGCTTAGAATGGACTTTCACATATTTCTTCAAGACTCCCATAAACCTCTTGAAGGGGAACATGTTATGTAAGAACACAGGTCCAAGAATACTAATCTCCTTCACCAAATGAACTAGGAGGTGTGTCATGATATTAAAGAAGGATGGAGGGAACACCAACTCAAAGCTGACAAGACATTGAACCACATCATTCTGTAGAGTAGCTAGTTCCACTGGATTGATTGCCTTCTGAGAAATTGCATTGAGGAATGCACATAGCTTCACGGTGGCTAGATGTACATGTGGAGGTAGAATTCCTCTTAAAGCAACTGGAAGCAATTGCGTATAAGCACGTGGCAGTCGTGGGACTTTAAGTTTAGGAATTTCTTATCTGGCACATTTATTATACCCTTTATATTGGAGGAGAATCCCGATGGGACCTTGATGCTGCTTAGACATTCGAACATGATGTCCCTCTCTTCTTTGCTAAGCGTGTAGCTAGCAGGACTTAAGTAATGACGTCCATCATCTGTCTTCTCTGGATGAAGGTTGTCTCGTTCTTTCATGCCCTGCAAGTCCTGACGTGCTTCAAGTGAATCCTTTGGCTTCCCGTACACACCCATGAATCCTAACAGGTTCACACAAACATTCTTTGTCAGGTGCATCACGTCGATTGCGTTGCGGATCTCTAGGACTTGCCAATAGGGTAGCTCCCAAAAGATGGACTTCTTCTTCCACATGGGTGCGTGCCCCTTAGCATCTTTGGGAACAGATTCGCTGCCTTGTCCCTTTCCAAATACTACTTTCACATCCTTGACCATTGCGAGTACATCTTCCCTGGTTCGGTTATGAGGCTTCTTCCGGTGGTCTGGCTTACCTTTAAAATGCTTACCTTTCTTTCTTACTTGGTGATTCAAAGGAAGGAATCGATGATGGCCAAGGTACACGACCTTTTGACATCTTTTCAAATATATACTGTCAAGGTCATCAAAACAATGTGTGCATGCATTATATCCTTTGTTTGTCTGACCTGAAAGATTACTTAAAGCAGGCCAATCATTGATTGTTACGAACAACATTGCTCGTAGGTCAAAGTGTTCTTGTTTGTACTCATCCCAGACACGTACACCTGGTTTGTTCCATAAAACTAGAAGTTTTTCAACTAATGGCTTCAGATAGACATCAATGTCGTTGCCAGGTTGCCTCGGACCTTGGATGAGGATCGGCATCATAATGAACTTCCGCTTCATGCATAACCATGGAGGAAGGTTGTAGATACATAGAGTAACTGGCCAAGTGCTATGACTAGTGCTCTGCTCCCCAAAAGGATTCATACCATCTGTACTTAAGGCGAACCTTAAGTTTCTAGCCTCATTTGCAAACTCTGGAAATTCCCTGTCTATCGCTCTCCACTGGGACCCATCAGCTGGGTGTCTCAGCATATTGTATACCTTACGGTCTTCTTTATGCCATCGCAACAACTTTGCATGGTCTTTATTTCTGAACAAACGTTTTAAGCATGGTATTATAGGAGCATACCACATAACCTTGGCAGGGATTTTCTTTCTAGGACGTTGTTCACCCTCGACGTCACCAGGATCATCGCACCTGATCTTATACCGCGATGCTTTACATACCGGGCATTCATCCAAATTCTCGTATTCATTGCCATGGTAGAGGATGCAGTCATTAGGACATGCATGTATCTTCTGGATTTTTAATCCCAATGGGCAGACAACCTTTTTTGCTTCGTACGTAGTGGTGGGCAATTCATTTGGCTTCGGAAGCATCTTCTTTATGAGGTTCAATAAATTCCCAAATGCCTTGTCGGATATACCATTCTTTGCCATCTACTGTAGCAATTCCAGTGTTGTACCTAGCTTTTTTTGCCCCTCTTCGGCCATCGGGTATAGCAACTTCCTATGATCCTCAAGCATGCGCTCGAACTTAACTTTCTCTTTTTCACTTTCCAATTCTTGTTGTGCATCACGAATGGCATCGCCAAGACAATCACCGAGATCATCTTCTACCGCTACCTCTTCTTCATCTCCCCCCATTGTAGTATCATCAAAGGCACCATACTGAGCAATAATGTCATCAATGTCTAAATCTTCTCCTTCACCTTCTTCCATCATTACCCCGCTTTCTCCATGCTTAGTCCAACATATATAGTTTGACATGAAACCTGACTTAAGCAAATGTGAATGAAGACTCATTGAGCTTGAATATTCCTTTAAATTCTTACATAGGGCACATGGACAGCACATGAAACCATCCCGCTTATTTGCCTCGGCCACACCTAAGAAATAGTGCAAGCCCTCAATAAAGTCTTGGAAGTGGCGATCGGCATTGTACATTCAATGGCGTGACATAATCTGTATTACACGACAAATTATGAAAACCTTAAACATAATTAAGTATTTTATTACACAACATAAATGACACACACACGGTTGATTAATTAACTAAGCCTGGCTACAACGTAAGCAATCCCAACTATCACTAAACAAACTAAAACTACAATGCACTTCAGTAACATAATTATTTCGTGATCGTACGCAACTAAAACAGACAAATCATTCTTCTGTTGAATATCAATAAGCTTCTCCTGCTGGCTCACTGACTCATCAGCAGCAGCCGCTACCTCAAGCGCACCCAAATTCTGCACGTATGTAGCATAATCTTCCTCCCAGTACCAACCATCGCAACCATTGCCCTCCCACTGAAATTAAATCCAAAAAATATTTAGTCAAAAATATTCAAGAAAAGCAGGTCAATTAGCCATAAATAAAAAATGCGTAAGAAACTCGCATCGCGATCCGGGCACTTGTAGAAAACACGACCCTTGTTGGGTCCCTGTCTCTTGACTCGGTACTCCATCACAATCTTCTGCTTACACTTGCCGCAGATAATGAGAGGGAGTTCTGGCCTCAGTCGTTTCGCAACCGAACGAGAGGCCGAGGATCCGGTACCAGTTGTCATCTACTTTCTATACTTATTTTTGCAAACTAGTGTAAATTTCATATTTTCTAAAATGATATATTTAACCTAAACTAGTACCGGATTTCACATGTTTCAATAAATAACCATCCGCATACTAGTTGACCTTGTTTACGTGATCATCTCATGAGCATTTCTCCTTTGGGACGGCACCATACTTGGCCAAGGAAGAGCTCGATTCTACGAAAGGGAACACGGTCTTCCACGACCGTTGCGCTCTCCTCGTAGAATCAAAGCTCCTCCTTGACGTCCATTACCGCTCGGCAGAGAACATGCTCGCCGAGATGAACACGGTCCGCAAGTTCAACTAGTACGGATTTTCTACAATTTTCTAACAATTTTCTAAGTTTTTCATTTCATGGAAAAATTAATTCTAAGATCACGTAAGCCACCGGGGACGAGGATGGCGCGTGCTCCAATGAGGACGAAGCGAGGCATGATTTTGATGAACTAATTTAACTTTTGTTTATCCAAACATATATGCAAATCATCATGTGATTTTGAGCTAAAAATGACATATAAAATCATAATAAAGTCCAACATATAAAGTTACACATGCATCTACATCGCATAAAATGAGATAAGCTCTTGACAAAACATAAGAGGATTAAGATTCTTACCTCCAAAATCGAAGAGCAACACCAATGGAGGGGAGAGAGCAAGAACAACAGCAAGCTGAAGAACAGAGGCAGTGAGTTTGAATGCAATGGCTCGGGCTCGGGGAGGAAGAAATGAGCTGAATTATAGGCCGGGATAATTAGTCTCGGTTAGGGGTCCAAACCAGGACTAAAGATTAATCTTTATTCCCGGGGCATCACCCAAACCGGGACTAAAAGCTTTAGTCTCGATTTACCAACCGGGACTAAAGGTAAACCTTTAGTCCCGGTTGGTAATACCACCCGGGACTAAAGATCCCTGCCCCACGGAGGACCGTTGGGCAGGGACCTTTAGTCCCGGCTGGTATTACCAACCGGGACTAAAGGGTCCTTTAGTCCCGAGGGCAAAAAATGCCGAGGCTAATGCCAAATTGGGACATCGTTCTAAAGTCTGTTCTCTAGTAGTGTACAGATGAACTCACCTCCTCAGCGTGTTCGTGGCACTCCACCTCCTCGAGCAGGCCACCCGTGCCGGTGCGTCGCTGAGCCCGGGCCAAGGCCGGTTCCATGCCGAAACCCTAGGTCAGCGTGGTGGTGGCACTGGAGGCCAACCGCCTAGGCTGAGGTGTCGCTCCGCGGGGAGGAGAGGCGGAGGCGGCGCTCGACGGTGTCGACGTCGATGTGCGGCGGAGGCGATGGCAGAGGGTGGCGCGGCGGACACCACGGGAGAGAGCGACGCGAGGGAAAAGCCGAAGGCGGCATCTTGGGCTGAGGTCGAGAGGATGAGGGAGATATTTTTCTCCCCCAATAGGTATATATACGGTGGGCATTTGTAGGGGCGGCTCAATTACCAGCCGCCCCTACAAATAGCAACTCCGGGGCGGTTGGTGAGTGAGCCGCCCCTACAAAGCAGACCCATTTGTAGGGACGGCTCGTATCACCAGTCGCCCCTGCTGTTCCATTTGTAGGGGTGGCTAGTGTTTGAGATCCCGAGCACGCCATTGTAGGGGCGGCTCCATCACCAGCCGCTCCTACAAAAAATTCGTCCCGTTGCTATAAACCGTTTTTCACATAGTGCTTGTTCACTGACAGATACAGTGCTGGAAAATGATGGTGCCAATATATGAAATAAAGTGAACATTTAGTGTGCTAATACATATACATAAACTGAGATTCCAAATTCATAGAAGACAACAAACAATTAACGGGAATCAATAGAATAACATACTGAAAACCATGGAAAGACATTTGTTAACTGACAATCTCTAGATGATATTTTGAATAACTTTACTCTCTTTCAAAGGATGCAAAGTAAGATTGATTCTGCATAAACTAGATTATAAGGTTGTAAAGCGACTCACAGTGCCTGAAACAGTATTTGGAGCAGGAGGAGGAGGGGCTGGAAACGGTGGTGGAGGTTGACCGATTGCAGCATAAACACCCCTCATATATTCAAACATCTGTAGCTCCATCCTCTGCCACTCTGCCACCATCTCTACCTCCATCCTCTGGCGCTCTGCCTCCGTGCTCTGGCACTCTGCCTCCATCTTCGCCTCTAGCTCCTCCCAGTGCCTTGTTTCTTGTTCTAGCTGAGCCTACAATATTTCATCCCAATGTTACAATGCAATGCAAAAGTATGTAAAAATCAATGAACGATGAATAAAACAGAAATAACCTGGAGTGCGTTCATCTGGAACCGTGTAGAGTCCGGCCGTGGGCGTATCGCCCGACTGGAACCCGTGCTCCGTGCTCGAATCTAGGAGACAGTGGGAGTACTGGCTGTGTCGATGGTGTCATCGCCAATCTAGAACCGGCCATGCTTCTTGCCTCCTCCTGCCCTCATGACCACTTCTCCATCAAGGTCATGGGCGCTCGGATCGTACTCTGGGCCATGAACCTGCCTTGCCATCGATGTGTATCCTTGGAGACGGCTGTGGATGGACTCGTTGCTGTACGCCGAGGGCGGGTCCTCCGGGTTGTAGGCGACGTCGGACGTCGCCATCCCCTTGTGGGCCAAAGCATATGCCACGAACTGGGTGCAGGGCTGGCCACCATGTGACGCCAACTACAAAAAAAGCAATATGATTAGAAATTATGCAGAGTTGAGCCTTAGAATAAAGAAATGAATTCGCGTACCCATCTAGCCACGTATTCTGAGAGGTTGAGGTTGCCTTGATGGTCTGTTGGACCCGGCATCAGCAAACGCCGCTCCCGGCAAGTGTTGTGATTCTCCTACCACATGGGGTCGCACCACCTTTCCACCATCTGGGCCCAGTACTACATATCATAGGCGCACCAACACGGAGGCACCTACGTCATCAAGTATATGACATAAGAAGATGAAATTAAGCGTAATTAATCTCAGACAAAATAAGTATTAATGTTCTATATTTACCTTCATGTATTGTTCTGAGGTCAGGCTCATGGTTCTTACCGCCCCTTTAGGGATCCTCTCTCTAAGAAATTCCACGTGGTATTGGATCATGGCCTGGATGCGCGCCTCGTAGTGCATGTCCGAGTTTCTTGGCGGCTTTATCAGCCACAGCATCTGCCTTAGCCTCGTATCCCTCCTCGCATCTAAAGAAATCCTACATATAGATGCAATGTATGCGATGTATCCAGTCATTAATGTCCAATCAATGCGATGTATTGAGCAATGTAGTGTGAGAAAGACTTACCCAAAGCTCAGCCTTGACACGCTGTGCCTTATCGGTGAAACACCTTCCACCTCGATCAGTGGTGTCGGAGGCGGTGGCATAGTGGGCCCACGTATAGGCCGGCTCGACAGTTCCGCTAAACTGCACCAGGCCAGGGAACTTTTCCTTGATCAAAAGACCAAGGATTCCGTTCACATGGCGTGCGTGATCACCCCCACCGACCTTCCTCCAACCCCTGTCCAAGTGATTAAGATAAATTATTAGTTTCTATTATAATTTTGAACATATCAAACGAAAAATTAGTGATAACATATAAAGTTACTTACTTCTCTCCATCGGGTCGAATCAGCGGGCATCTCTCAAGAGGTATCGGTCGCTTCGAGAGGGTCGAGGGACCTCACAACCACACACCTATACTAGAGGAAGAGGTACCCCCTGTCTCCTCCTCCATCCCTGCCTCCTCTTGCACCCCTGCCTCCTCCTCCACCTGTACCTCCTCCTCCACCTGTACCTCCTCCATAGAGGATGAGTGAGCGGAAGGTAACTCAGACGACGATGAAGGTACAGGCGATGGTGGCCTCGTCTTGCCTCCACCCTTTGCTCAACCCTTGGGTCTACCCTGAGGTCTCTTTCTAGACCCCTCAGCTGCATCGGACCCTTTACTCGTCGCTGTCGCTTTTGAGTAAAGCGACGTTATCCTCCACATACCACCCACTATTGTTCAATCACCTGCAATTAAAAAGAGTAAACCAATTAGCATAGATAATACATCAAAATAGATGCAAAATAAACAAAACATACTTAGAAAATAACATGGTATGACAAATAATAAATCAATTAGCACGGATCATACATGTATTAGAAATAATCATCACCATCGGGATTAGCTGGATCATAGGTCTCATCATCACTATCACACATGTCAATATAATCATCCCCGTGCTCCGAAGGAGGAATGTCGTCATCACCGTCGTTGCTTAGATGTAATCGCTGAAGTAATTCTAAGTCCTTCACATTCTAAAACTCGTCACCGGCGTCCTCGTCAGCACCACTTTCATTGTCTACTTCCATTCCCTGAGCTTCGGTTAAGTCTATCTCAAAACTCCCTTCGAACCCATCTTCTTAAAAAAACTCTCCGTCATATGTGTTGGGGTCTATGTTGTAATCTTGATTGTTTGGGACAGGTAGTTTACCGTGTGGCGATACCTTGTACACAACATCCCAACCCTTAAGACGGTCTACAGTTTGGCACGGGTATGAGAGATAATAAACTTGCGTTGCCTGTTGAGCCACAATATAGACATCGTCTCCTGGTAAGACGGATGATTGTCGAATTTTGACTAGCCCAAGATTAGGGGTCCGCCTCAGTACTTCAGGATCAAACCAATGGCATTTGAATATAACGGGATTAAGAGGTTTGCAACCTTGAAACATGAGTTCGTATATTTCTTCAATTCTTGCATAATACTCAACCCCATCTAAGCCTTGCGTAAAAACTCCAGTATTTGTGGTTCTTCGATTGGGCCGACTCAGCTCGTGGCTTGTTGTGTGAAAGCGATATCCATTCACGTCATAACCAGTAAATGACTTGACCCTATAGGCACAACCATCGGCAACCTGTCTCAACTCGGCACTCATAGACGCATCGGTTTGTCCCTACAAGTTCAAGTAGGGTAGTTCATTATATTAGTCGCACGTACGAGCAACTTCTGTAAGAACCAAGAAATGGACAGTACCTTCTATTTGAACCAAGAAATAAAATCAGGCATTCCATTTCCCGCACCCTCTATAAGAAGGGTTGAAGTTTCCTGCGGGGTAGGTTCCCTTGATTCTCTCCAAAATCTTTCATAAAATTCCCTGTACCAACGAGAAACAAGGGAGTTGGACACAGAATTGTGACTACTTGAGAAAAAGTTTGTTGAGAACTTACAGCATGTATGGCTCCACTTCGGATAGGTTAGTCAACACATATAGCATAATAGTGCGCCACTCTTCATGTTTCAAGGTCTTGTTAGTCGCACCACTTGCACTTCCTAGTTGCCCTCAGAAAATGCTAAGGTTCGATTCGTCTTCGCCAGCACTGTAACGAGGAAGTGGATTATGCACGCTAGGAAGGTTATCAGCATAGTGTTTTGTTGTAAAGTTTGACACCTCCTCCAGAATGTATGCCTCTGCTATGGATGCTTCACTTTTGTATTTATTTTTACATTTAGTTCAAAGAACCTTTTGAAATCTCTCAATTGAATAGCACCAACGGCCCTGCACAGGCCCCCCCATTCGTGCCTCATACGGGAGGTGCAAAATCAAATGCTGCATCAGATTGAAGAAGCTAGGTGGAAAGATTTTCTCCAACTTGTAGAGCAACATAGGCGCCATTTTTTCATGTATGCAACCACGGTGCGAGATATCTCCTTAACACAAAGCTGGCGGAAGAAATTGCTCAACTCCGCCAGCACTATCCAGGCATGCTCAGGGACATAGCCTCGAACCATCACCGGTAGTAGCCGCTCAAGCCATATGTGGTAGTCATGACTCTTGAGCCCATTGATTCGCATAGTAGCTAAGTTCACTCCCCTCTTTAGATTCGCTGCATACCCATCAGGGATCATTTTGCTGAGTGCTATAGCAAAACACTCAGCAAAGTTGCACTTTTGCTAATGACCGGCACGCCGTCAGACGGCCGTCGCACCTGCCGGTCATGTGATATGATTTTGTCGAGTGTTAATTTATTGCCGAGTGTCGTATTGTGGTTTGCCGAGTGTCTTAGATTCCACACTCGGCAAATATGGTTTTTTACCTAGTGTAATATGTATGCCGAATGTCTTATTAAATACACTCGGCAAATTAGCTCTTTGCCGAGTGCCCGATTAATTACACCACTATTGGATTCAGGCGCTTTGCCGAGTGCCACTCGGCAAAGCCTTTGCCGAGGGCAGCACTCGGCAAAGAGCCTCCGGTAAAAAATCTATCGGCAAAGAATTCTTTGCCGAGCGCCTTTTATCGGGCACTCGACAAAGTCTTTGCCGAGTGCAATCTCGGCACTCGGCAAAGAAAAGTGACCGTCATGGCGCCGGTTGCGTTAGCACATGCTTTGCCGAGTGCCATGTCAGAGGCGCTCGGCAAAGATTTTTTAATTTTTTTTTCAAAACTTCTTTGCCGAGTGCCCTACCGGGGAGGCACTCGGCAAAGATTTTTTTTATTTTTTTTAATAATTTCTTTGCCGAGTGCCCTGCCAGGTCAGTGCTCAACAAATATTTTATAATTTTTTTTGTAATTTCTTTGCCGAGTGCCCTGTCAGGGCGGCACTCGGCAAATATTTTTTTAAAAAAAATCTTTGCCGAGTGCCAGGGTCAGGGCACTCGGCGAAGAGGCTATTTTTTTATTCTATATTCACAAACACATCATATAAAAGATATATATAACATATGTGACATCACAAACACAATATAGCACATATATATCACATCCATCTCATCACAAAGACAATACCACATATATATCACATGTCGATCACACAATATCTCACATACACGACATCACAAGCATAATAGGTCCAATATCCATCGAAACAAGTCGATAGTTGATCACAGTGCATCACATGTCCATCAAGCGGTGAAAAAGAGATACAAACTACTAGTGGGAGGAAACTGAGTGCTTGGTGAAGGAAAAGTGTCGTCGCCTGCTTGTGCCTGAGATGGGTTATTCGAACCCGCCAACGGAGGCTGCATAAAGGACAAGAGATTGCATCTGTTAGAGTGGTCATCTAATGAAAGCACTAGTCGAAGCAATTTGGTTTCATACTCACAGGACTAGCTATAACTAGCGGTGATGGTGGAGCAAACTGCACGCACAGCTACACCGTGCATTTGCCCAAAGTTCTGCAGGAACGTCATAATCTCCACCAGCTACTTGGCCTGCCTTTCCCGCTCGGCCCGCTCGTCCTGTCTTTCCCGCTCGGCTTGCTTGGTCCTTGCCGCCAGGTCCCGCAGCTCCTGAGCCATCCTCTCGTTCTCGGCCTGCAACATTTCAATCGAATGTTTCAGTAATGCAAAGGTAACTAAGTTATTTAAAGATCAATGTATGAAGAGTTAAACGGGACTAACCTAGAGTGCATCGACCCGCTGCTGTGAAGGGGATGGCCGTTGGCGTATGGCCGGGCCTCTGCTCGGGGTCTGTGCTCGAATCTGGGAGAGGGAGGGAATCTCGCTGGGCTCGAGGGTGCCATCGCCAATCCAGTACCGCCCATGCTTCTTGCCTTGTCCTAGCCTCATGACCATCATCCCATCGATGTCGTCGATGCTCGGATCCCAGTCTGGCCCATGGACCGACCTTGCCTCGGACGCGTATGAACTGATGCGGGTGTGGACGCTCGGGTTGCTGTAGGACTCGGGCGGGTCATCTAGGGTGAAGGTGACAGCGGACGTCGCCTTACCCTTGCGGGCCAGACCATATGCCATGAAATTGGAGATGGACTGCCCACCATGTGACGTCGACTGCGAGAAAGACAACAAGATGATTAGAAGAAACATGTAGAATGGAGTGCCAGAATACTAAAAATTCACGTACCCATGTTTGGTTGTACACGCCGAGGCTACGGCTGCCTTGATGGTGTGTGGGGCCTGTCGCTGCCATGCACCGCTCCCGCCCTGCCTCGTGGTCCTAGATATAACCCTCCGTGAACCACCTATCCACGATCATCTCCTAGCAGTCCCGATACGACTCGCATCACCATGGAATTATCTACATGTCATAAATAATTTGAGATGTAAGAAGACCAAATTAAAGTTACTTAATCTCAAAACGAATCAGTATTATTCTTCTTCATTTACCTCAAGGTACTATTCCTAGGTCAGCGTCCTCTGTCTTGCCTGTGTCTTGGTGATCTTCTCACCAAGGTGCGTGGCGTAGTACTTGACGATGCAAGTGAGGCGCTCCTCGTAGTGCATGTCGGTGATTCGTTTCCTGGCACTTTTCACCATCACCTTCTCCGCCCTGTCCTCCTGTCCCTCTTTACATCTGAAAAAAGTCTACAGACAGACACAATGTATCAATTCAATAGGTCAAAAAAGTCAAATGAATGTGATGTATTGATCAAAGTTGTGCGAGCGAGACTTACCTAGAACTCTCTCCTCACCCGCTCCTGCTTATCTCCACATGCGTCGGGGGCATCTTTGTAGTGGTCCCACGATTTGGCCGGCTCAGTGTTCCCCTTGTGCGTGACAATGCCGGGGTAAAAGTGCCTGCACACAAGACCTAGGATGTGGTTGGGGTTGCGTGAGTCACCAGGCGACACAACCAGCCAGTGCCTACACAAGTCATTAATAAACATTATAAGTTTCTCTGACAATTTTCAACAGGTTATATGAAGTAGCTGTGATAAAATCTAAAGTTACTTACCAGTCCCCCTGGGGGTGGATCACTGGGCGTAGGGGAAGAAGCGGAGGCCCAGGGAGTTTCGAGGGGCCTCGCAAGTAGATCCTGGCCACAACAGAGGAGTCCGAACCAGCTGTGCCTCCAGCCTCGCCACCCTGCTGTGCCTCGTCTCCCTCGTCGTCCGTCTACCGAACCAGCTCCTCCTCATCCGAGGAGTCCGGGGTACAGCGCTCCTCCTCCGACACGTCATGTGGCCTGACTAGAGGAGGCCGGCCCCTCCTACTGCCGCTGCCGCCACCGCTGCTCCTGGCCCTCTGCCTCCTCCCGTCCGACGACCCCTCTTCTACATCCGGATCTGCATCATGTACCATCATGAACCTCGAGTTCATGTTCCTTGGCACACGACTGCCCACCATCTTTGTTCAATCACCTGCAATTAAAAAAGAAACAAACAAGACATATTAGTACATGTGTTAAAAATAGATGCTAAATAAATAAACAAAACACGATTACAAAATAACATAGTATTACATGTATTAGAAGTAATCATCATTATTGGGATTATCTAGATCATATGTCTCGTCATCACTATCAAAATTGTCCAAATAAACAACACTGTCCGAAGGTTCAATGTTGCCTTCATCGTCATCGTCTAAATGTAATCGCTCAAGCATTTCTATGTCCTTGGCATTTTGCACCTCATCTCCTTCTTCCTCGTCATAGACCCTTTCATTGTCTACTTCCATTCCGATCGCCTCGGTTAAGTCTATCACCAACCTCCGTAGTAGCCCATCTTCTTGATAGAACTCTCCTTCATATGTGTTTGAGTTGAAGTTGTAATCTTCATCGTTTGGGACAGCTAGTCTACCATGTGGCGATACCTGGTGCACAATAGCCCAACCCTTAAGAGCCTTGTTGCCTTGGCACGCGTATGGCAAATAATAAACCTACATGGCCTGGTGAGCCACAATAAAGACATCTTTTCCTTGATAGACGGAATCTTGTCGAATCTCGACTTGACCAATATTAGGGCTCCGTTTCGTTAGTCGAGGATTGAACCAGTGGCATTTGAACATGACAAGACGAAGAGGTTTTGAACCATAAAATGAAAGTTCATAGATTTCTTCGATTATGCCATGATACTAGAGGCCATTAGTGACGGGAGTACAAACTCCGTTGTTTGTGGTTTTTCGATGGGGCCGAGCTCGCTCGTACCTTGCTGTGTGAAAGCGATATCCATTCACATCATAACCTGAATAAGCTTTCACCTTATTGTCGAAGCCATTTACAACCTGTCTCAACTCCTTACTCATAGTTGCATCGGTTTGGGCCTGCAATCGCAAGAATGAAAGATTGCCGGACTAAGTACGTGAAACTCAAAATCTTGAACTAGGTATGAGGTAAATTGGACAATACCTTTGTTTTGAACCAAGAAATGAAATCAGGCCTCCCTGCTCCCGGACCCTGTGAAAGAAGGGTATCGGTTTGCCGTGGGGTAGGACCCCTTGGTTGATGCCAGGATACACGAATAAATTCCCTATGCAAACGAGAAAGAATCAGTTGGATGCAGAATAGTGATGGCGTATTGAAACAAGTTCGTTGAGAACTTACTCAATGGATGGCTTCACCTCGGTTAGGTTCTACAACACATATAGCATGATACTACGCCACTCTTCATTATCCAACCTCTTATTGGTCGATCCACTTGCGCTTCCGAGTTGCCCTTGGAAAAGGCTGAGGTTGGATTCATTCTCGTCAGCATTGTAGCGAGGGAGTGGATTATGCATGTTAGGAAGGTTCGTTGTGTAGTATAGCTGTGTGAAGTTTGTCACCTCCTCCAGAATGGAAGCCTCTGCAATGGAAGCCTCAATTTTGGCTTTATTTCTACATTTTTTGCGAACGGCCTTCAGACATCTCTCGATTGGATAGCACCAATGGGCCTACACGGGCCCCCCATACGTGCCTCATACGGGAGGTGCACAATCAAATGCTGCATCGACAAGAAGAAGCTGGGTGGAAAGATCTTCTCCAACTTACAAAGCAACTCAGGTGCCACTTTCTCCAAGTTTGCAACCATGGTCCGAGATAGCTCCTTGGCACAAAGCAGGCGGAAGAAATAGCTCAACTCTGCAAGCACTAGCCAGACATGCTCAGGAACATAGCCTTGTACCATCGCCGGAAGAAGCCGCTCAATCCATACGTGGTAGTCATGACTCTTCATCCCGTTGACTCGCATAGTGCCTAAGTTCACTCCCCTGCTCAGGTTCGCTGCATACCCATTAGGGAACATTAACGCCTTGATCCATTGTAGTACTTCCCTCCTTTGTTCGGGTTTCAAGACGAAATCGGCCTTAGGCCTTTTCTAGTTCTTGCCATTTGCAGGAGGCCGCATCTCTTGCTGTGGTCTATTGCACAACGTCGCCAGGTCCACTCTAGCCTTAGGGTTGTCCTTAGACTTGTTAGTGTCCATGAGTGTTGCCCAAAGTGCCTCGGCGATATTCTTTTCAGTGTGCATTACATCAATGTTATGGGGAAGTAGGAGGTCATCGAAATAGGGGAGCCTCGTCAAGCCAGACTTATGAGTCCACATGTGTTGCTCACCATATTCCACAAAACCACATTCTTCATTGGGCATGAGAGCATCTATCTGAGCATGAACCTCGGCACCAGTCTTCAAGTGCGGTCTAGGGTTCATGACTGTGACACCTTTCCTAAAGTTCTTGGTGTCTTGTCAGAATGGATGGTTGGAATCTAGGAATTGACGATGTGGATCGAACGATGAATACTTGCCACCCTTCTTCAACCAAATGAACCTCACAGCTTCCTGGCTTATTGGGCACAGGAACTTCCCCTGAACACACCAGGCGCTGAATAACCCATACGCCAGGAAGTCATGCATGGAGTATTGGTACCAGACTTACATTTTGAAGCCTTGCTTTGTTGCTCGGTCGTATGTCCATACCCCTTCATTCCAAGCTTTGATCAATTCATCAATCACAGGCTCTATGAACACACCCATATTCTTCCCCGGGTGTCCAGGAATTATCAACGTCAAGATCACGTTATGTCGTTGAAAGGCAACGCCAGGGGGGAGATTGAGGGTGATAACAAACACGGGCCAACATGTGTAAGGGGCGGCCATCATGCCATAAGGATTGAACCCATCTGTTGCCAGCGCGACACGTACATTACGAGCCTCATCGGATTTCAGACGATGTTTGTCATTAAAGCTGGTCCATGCTTCACCATCAGATGGATGTACCATCTTGTCAAGATTGTACCATTTGCCATTCTTGTGCCACATCATCTGTTTCGTGGTTTCCTCGGTCATGAATAGCCTTTGAAGCCTCGACACGAAGGGAAGGTGCCGTAAGATTCAGGCGGGTATCTTAAGCTGCCTCTTCTGGCCACCACCATCACCAGACTCTACCTCTAGGAACCTGGAAGCTTTACACTTCGGATAGTTATTTGCCTCCTTATGTTCTTCACAAAATAGGACACACCCGTTCGAACAAGCATGTATCTGCTCATACGGCATCTTCAGTGCTTTAAGGAGCTTCTGTGCCTCGTACATGGTCTTCGGCAACATGTGGTCCTTTGTAAGCAGGGTGCCAACCATGGCCAACACCTTATCGAAGCCTTCTCGACTCATGTTCAAATCGGACTTCAACCCCATCAAGCGACTAATGGCATCCAGCTGAGAGACCTCAGAATGAGCATGAAGGGGTTTCGCCACCGAGTCCATCATGTACTTGAACGCATCTATGGTTGTCTGCATCTCCGCCTCCTCACGTCCTTCAGCAAAGTGTGCTTGGTGAACGTCATCTACCATGTCTGCTACCCCGGCATCAGCATCGAAAGCCTCGACGCGTGGTCTCACCACCTCCTCTCTCATACGATCGGCTTCACCATGGTGGACCCACCGGGTGTAGTTTGGCGTAAACCCATTCTTGTGCAGATGTATACCCATGACTTCCTAGTTTTGCATTCTCCTATTACCACACTTGCTGCAGGGACACAAAGCCATTTTCGGGTATCTAGCGGCCTTGCCAAATGCACGCTTCAAGAAACGATCGATCTTGTTCATCCATTCAATGCTGACATCACCCTGACTTGTTCGACCCGTGTACATCCACTAACGGTCCTCCATCCTCTAGCATATATAACATCTCCACATGTGACCATCAATTGCATCTACGCGGTGTCTCTACTCTCTAATAGGTGAGGATAGGTCCTAATCCCACCCGTGGATGCATAGATGAGGTTAGTTTCCATGCTCCGCTCCTATCCGAGATAGAATTTCGGCAGCACCTCCCCGCTGTTCTCCCGATACACGTCCTGCAAGGGAGAGTGTGTATTCGGAGAACAACAGGGGGTGATGCCGAAACACCATCTCGGACCGGAGCGGACCATGGAAACTAACCCATCTACACATCCGCGGGCTATCCAAAAAACGTGGACAATCCGAAACAGATACGGTCACAGATATACAAAGATCTGCATACCTCCAACCGTATCTCTTTCGGATGGGAGACACCTAATTAGGTTACGCGACCAAAGACCACATATGGATAGAGGGGTTATACCTAGGGTGCCGGTGAGGTCAGGGTAGCGGGGCGGTGGAGAGTCGATGCAGTGGCGAGTCGACACGATGTAGGAAGACCCACAGCACCAACGAAGACGATCGGGGTCACCAAGTCCCTCCCACAGGTCCTCCTGCAAAAAAGGGCAAAAATGGTTAGTGTCGACTCAAAATTTCGGCAGCACCTCCCCTGCACGGGGAGGTTCCCAAAACCTACAAAAAACATGGCACAAAGGCCAACAACCACATATATACCAAACATGGGCACGAAGGCCAACAACCACCAATATATCAAGAGGAGCCATGTACTTTAGTTCTCTTTCCATGCAGATGAAAGTATTGAAGTAGTACAACAACAATTACTACTAACCCTACAACTACTACTAACACTACTACTAACAACTACTTAACTACTAACAGTACTAATACTAAGAACTACTTAACTATTAACAACTACTACTACTAACCACTACTACTTACTAACTACTACTATTTACTAACTACTACTACTACTAACCCTACAACTAACACTACTAACTACTACTAACAACCACTACTACTTACTAACTACTACTATTTACTAACTACTACTACTACTAACCCTACAACTAACACTACTAACTACTACAACTAACACTACTAACTACTGCTACTAACACTACAACTAACTACTACTAACACTACTAACTACTACTACTACTACTACTAACACTACAAGGGTAGGGCTTACCTTGGCGGCAAGAAGCAGAAGAGCGAGGGCTGACGACGGCGGGGATGATCAATGAAGAACATGAGGATCAATGGGTGGTCGAGCAGGCGCGAGGATCGATGGGCGGTTGGGTCGGCACCTTCCTCTTCTTCCTCCTGCCCCTTCTCTTTCTTCCTCTTCTTCCTCCTCCCCTTCTCTTTCTTCCTCTTCCTCCTCCCCCTTCTCTTTCTTCCTCTTGCTCCTCTCCTTCTCCCTCTGCTGGCCGGCCACAGGGCACGGCGGGGACGGTGGAGCTCGGGGCCGGCGGGGGAGCTCGGGGCCGGGGAGCTCTAGGCGGCTCGGGGCGGCGGCCGGGGACCCTGGTGTGGTGCCAAGGGGGGGGGAGCTGGGCCACCAGTGGTCAGGAGGGAGCACGGGCCTGGGCCGAGGCGAGCGCCAGCGACGGCGGGGCGGGGGGTGGGACGGGCGCCGGGATGGGCTTGGTGAGGACCTCGCCGAGGGGGACGACGGTGGGGGGACATGGGCGGGCGGGGCGGCGCATGCGGAAGGAAACGCAGGGGGTGGGAGGAGTGAGAGAGGGTGGGGTTGGGCCGCCCGTTCTGGGCCTTTAGGTTAAAAGATTTGCCGAGTCTTGGGATCCAGTGAGCACTCGACAAAGGGTTTTTATTTTTATTTTTTAATTCTTTCTTTGAGTGCCCCGTGAGTGGCACTTGGCAACGCTTCTTTTGCCGAAAGTGCCAAGGTTGGCACTCACAGAATTATTTTTTTGTTTTTTGCCCCATTTTTTTTACGGGGCTTTTTTGCATTAATTAAAACTCCATTTCAAAATTTGGGACAATTTTGAGTTTTTTTACTATATTTCCTTAATTATTTTTGTTTGATAAATTTTTTTAGATTATTTCAAATTTGAGCATGCATGTACATGAAATAATGGATTTGGTCCTTCAAAAAATGGTATTCATGATGTTTGGCGTATGTTGAGGCGTATCGACGTCATAACTTGCTCCAAATTCGAGCATTTTACCACGGCGTAACATGACGATGCTTATAACAAGACAAGTGTATTTAAATCGTGGATTAAAATCAAGCTTGGATCCGAATATAACAAAAAATCGAGGTGTCTTTTTTTCCCATGTGCAAGTACATCGTCATAAAAAATTACAACAAGATGCTCGTAATTTCATGCGAGTTCCTGGATACGGCCTCAACATACGCCAAACATCATAAATACCATTTTTTGAAGGACCAAATTCTATTATTTCATGTACATGCAGTTCAAATTTGAAATAGTCGGAAAAATTCAACGAAACAAAAATAATTAAGAAAATATAGTGAAAAACTCAAAATTGTCCCAAATTTTGAAATGGAGTTTTAATTACTGTAGCAAGGCCCCAAAAAAAAGGGGCGAAAAAAACAAAAAAAATTTAATTGCCTTTGCCGAGTGCCAGGTCACAGGGCACTCGGCAAAGAATTTAAAAATAAAAAAATAAAAAACCCTTTGCCGTGTGCCTAACGGCGGGGCACTCGGCAAAGGCTGACGGCAGGTGGCCGCCGTCACGCCGGCCACCTTTGTCGACGGCCAAATTTTGCCGAGTGCCCGGCACTCGGCAAAGATTTTTTTGCCGACGGCCAATCTTTGCCGAGCGTCCGGCACTCGGCAAAGGAAAATTTTTGCCGACGGCTAAAGTTTGCCGAGTGTCCGGCTCTCGGCAAAGGCAGATTTGCCGACGGCCTATCTTTGTCGAGTGCCGCTGGGTCCGGCTCTCGGTAAAGATTGCCTTTTCCGAGTGCCCGACAGAAAGCACTCGGCAAAGCTTTTTGCACTCTGCAAATCAGCCGTGTCCGGTAGTGCACTTGGCAAATCAATACACACTCGGCATATTTACTGTTTCCGATAGTGTACGTACCAGTCCTCGTGCTTGACCACCTTGCCGTCCTCCACCTGCACGTGCAGCCTGATGAGCGACGTCAGGTGTCCACCGACTTGCCCAGCACCTTGCAGTGCTGCTTGTTCTCGATCACCACCTGATCGATAATCATGCATGACGACGATGGCATTGATACAAAACATGCATCAAACACATCATGCATTATTATACGCATCTAATCTAAGTACGGTTTAGGATGCTGTTCAGTTCAGTTCAGCAAAAACGCATGGACTGGACTGGACTGAACTGAAGTGAACCGAAGAGCATCCCAGCAGCTAGACGTGGACGGCAATGAGCAAGGGGCGCGGTTGACCGGCTCCTTCCCTAGTTCCCTTCCCTTCCAATTCCAATCCACAGCTTACGTACCTCGGTTTTGCCCGGCCCCATCGGATTCTCCTGTACTAGGGTGTACTCCGTGATCTTGGATTCCCCAAACACCTGCTCATGATGCATCGCATGCTTGTTTCAGTTTCAAAATTAGCAACCGTCGTCAGTCAGAAACAAGGGCGGGCGACACAGGGCATTCCCACTCGTTAATTAGGAGTGAGTATCATTAGCTGTTGTTTACCTTTGGCAGCGTGTAGAATGTTGATTTGATCTGCTTAACCCTGTATACGCATGCAATGCAATAATATGACCAATATTTAATTAATTAATTAAGAGAAATGCATGAATAGACCTGATGGTTGATGAATACAACATGCTGAGGTGCCTGCCAAGTGCCAACGACGACGATGGACGAACGAGAGAGGAGACTCGACGTACCCGTGAGCACGCAGGAGCGGGTCCTCATACGTCGCGTTTGGCGCGTACATCTCGAAGTCCCGTGCCATCGCGCACGATCCATATCTTCACCACCCACACATGTACAGATAGCAAATTATTTTCCCCCAAATCATATAAACAAAGACAAAGACTTTGTTACGGGCGTGCGCGTTTAATGCCCCGCACGCCCATGCGCCCGCGCCTCTCTCTCTCTCTCTCTCTCTCTCTCTCTCCTCCAGCGACCATCCCCCCCCACCCACCCACCCACCCGATGGCTGTCCTGCGCCCCAACTCCGGCAGATCCCAGCGGCGGTCCTGCACCCGCGCCCCACCGCGCCATGGACGACGCAGCATCGGGGATCTGGCGGTGGCGCCACGCAACGAGGTGCGTAGGTGCTCCTCCTCCTGGATCTACGAGTTATGGTTCCGGTGAGCTTCTCCTCTCTCTCTCTCTCTCTCTCTCTCTCATCTTCCCCAACTCCCCGGCGAGCTTAGAAGGGAAGGTTTGGGGGGAGGAAGGCCAGGTGGTGGGGATGGTTGGAGGACGATTTAGGGGCCCTGGCAGCGGTAGAGGCTGCTGGGCCAGCAGGTGAGGGCGGGGCGTCACGACAGTGGAGCTAGGGGAGAAGGAAAGCCATGGTGGCGGCGGGAGGGGGGAGAAGGAGGCCGCCTCGGGCGTGCTAACCTCCGGCCAAGCCCTAGCGTGTCGCAGCAAGGCGAGGGGCAGCAGTGGGGGCAAGGATGAGGAGCAGACGTGGCCACCGGCAAGGAGGGAGAAGGGAGAGGAGGGTGCTGGAGGGAGAAGGGGGAGGAGGGCGTGGGAGGTTGCATTGAAGACGGCCATGCATAGCCTAAGCGCACGCACGGTCATAATTTACCGCCTCCGTAAACAAAAAATAAAGAGATCAAAAGAATTCTTTCCTAACTAATAACAATTAAAGAGTAGATTTTTTTTCGAGAACTCGCACTACACGAATTTCATTAAGTAGATTAATGAGCAGATCGAGCGAGCATGAGAAGAGAAGCAAGCAAAGTTAATGATAAGCGATCGAGCTTACATGTTGAGGAGGTGCGGCTTTATGAGGTCGGCGACGCTACCACCGGCCACTGGGGACTGGAACTGTGGCGCTGCCTACTTCTCCTGCGACCCTGCGAAGGCCGCCACCATTGCCGTGGAGTTCGAACTCCGGCCTGTGCAGTGGCAGTTGCGCGGTGGTGGCGCGGCGGATCCTCTGGAGGCGGCCGTGAAGCGAGGCAGAGGAGGTGGCATGCGAGCGATGGAGACGAGGCGAGGCGAGAAGCAATGGGAGTTGCCGATCGAGTTGGAGGAGGTTGGGTGCTGGTCTGCTGGAGAGGAGAGGCATCTAGCAAAGGCTAGCTAAGTAGGCGGAAAACTGGAGTGGAGAACAAGAAAGAAGAAGAGTCGCGGGCAGCATTTTATCTCCAGTTCTCCATCAAGGACCTGGAAGAGTAGGAGTTGGCTGTCTCTGTTATAAAACATGTTGCCCCGGCTAGGACCTTTCCCTCTTCGTCTCTCATGATCAACAAGTAGATAAAAGTAGAAGAATAAATAGACACAAAGAGAGACTATTCTTTATTACTCTAAATATTGGTAATTACAATATAGAACTCCCACGTATATATAGTCCTGTCAAGGCCTAAGAGTTTGGTAAGAGCCTACACACAAACGGACTAGGATTAGGATTTCTTCTCCTCCTTTTCTTCTAGGATAGAGTCCTTATGTTTTACAACACTCCCCCTTGGCCGATTACCATGATATGCACATGCCTCGTTAAAAACTCCATCCAAAAACCAAGTGGGAAAAACAGTTCTTGGAGAAAAAAAGTACATCGCATTCGTTAATTGCATTGCATATGTTGTCTCGTTAAAAATCTTATGTGAGAAACCTTCAAGTAAAAACTCACATAGGAAAAAAGAGTACAATATTTAACCTTCTTGGTCATGTATTCTTCAGGATATTCATGAATAGATATTTATCTTCATGATTTAAGCATAAACTTCAGTGGTTTAGCAAATACGATCTACTTGATCTTTATAATTCTAGTGGTTTACTTTCAAGGTAGATTCAATAAAATATGCTCCCCCTCATGAAGCCAAATTGTGAACTTTATTGTTTAAACCACACTTTTCATAAATGTGTGTTTAATTAATGGTATGCAGTATCACAATACTATATCTTTCAAAAAGTTGGCTCATAATTCTTTTATAAATTATATGGGTATAAACAAGAGCAATATGCTTCATGCATAGATAACCATTTATTAGTTGTGCAAAACAGATAAAATTTATCCTTAAGGATGATAAATCCTTTGAGAGGATTATGGGGGTAAATAAGTTACATTCAATATTTTCTAGATAGTGTATCAAACTTATACTGGAGTTTGAATACTTATAATTCTTTCTTAGTGGATTTTTTAATTATATGTTCTACAAATCTTCAAGATTTTGATTGTACCACTAAATAATAAATCAAGTCTTGCATTTGGCATTTAGGAGATAATTCAATTGCCAAAGTCATCATTATTCTTATACCTTCTATTGTATTTTAGAGGATATCAATAATTTATTGCTAGCTTTACAATATACACTTCCTGAGTGTTTGTATGACACATTCATGGTATTTAGGATTTCTCATTTTCTTTCTCTCGGGTCTATATCCACTTCAGGGATTAATGGTGTTTTTTCAAGAATTGACTGGTAAATCCTTCTTGGATTAAATCCTTTAAGGATGTTTTCATTCTTAGTGAATAATATTTCTCTTCTATGAGATATATTCTCTACTACATGAGAGATTTATTTTGTGATACATAATGTGATAGTGTTATTCATTTACAAAGTCACTCGATGACTATTCCTTCTAGGACATGCTCTTCTTGATACTTTAATATTCATTCAGGAATCTATTATACCTTAGACTTTTTAATACTTGGTATGAGATTTAATTTTCATATGTTGCTATTTATATTCTTCAGGAACTATATGGATCTTTGTAATCCACTTATTAACTACATATTTCATATTTATTTATTTCATTGGCCAGAGATATAGCAAAACATTTATTTCTTCTTAGTAGGAGATTTAACCTCAATTGCTTTCTTCATTGACCCGATATAATCGCTACAAGCGACTTTAACATGGACTTTGCTTTTTGGATCTGGGTTCTCATAAGAGAAACATTTGCAATTATAGAGGTAGCGTTGTCGACAACTATTATTTTCTCCCAACACTCTCACAGTGTGAGATTATTCTATCTCTTTATCATTTCATAAACAAGAGATAATTTATTGTTTTGTGTACCCAACACTATGATGCTCGCGCTTAGTGTGTTGGATTTGATCTTCACGATGATCCTCTTCATGGGGTGCTTAACCTTCTTCATAAGGTGTTCTCTTCATGAGAATGGATGAATTTTCATTTTATTTCTATTCAACAAGTATACACTAAACTAGAATTCATAGGCGTCCTCATAGATTTTAGCTTGATAGTATACAACATTTAGTTTACTACTAGTAAATACAACTTCTGATTTATAACTTCAAGTTACTCCTCTCATTTTTAAAAATATCTAGCATATGCTCGGCTTCATGCTTCACAAGAGCATTAGTCAAACTATCGTTTGATTTACTGCGTGATACTATTCCTGCTTCAAGCTTCAAGGAATATTTTTCTCTTAAGACCATTTTCCTTCTATGAAAATAATATTTGGCATTCAACATAGGCTTTCTCTCCCCCTAATGCAATATTAAATATTTAATAGCATACTTTAAAAGATATCCTCTATCACGGGCTTAAAATAATTCAAATTCATGTATCTCCAACGACAAGTGAAGGTCCATTCATGTATGCTATGATGTAGTTTTATGAGAAATATTCATGAACATATTTTAACAAGGGGTTATTATTCGCTAAATGCAGCGAGCTAGAATACATAAAGTGTACTTAAGAATGTTCAACATTCCTATAAACTCAGGGATGTTCTCCCCATGATTTGCACATATCATGGTTTAGAAGACTATTTTATTGTCTAGCTTCTTTATTGTTTAGCCAAAAAAATCGATCCAAATACTCACACATAAAAAATGGACCATATGCTTCCAATGTATAAAATACGCAACATTCAACATCACATATAATTTCTTCTAGAAATTTCTAATTGCCATTAATATAAAATTCCCGAAATGTCTTTTCTTCGAAAATCCCAAATCATCTAATTATTCATCCCATCAATTGAGTCACTTCTCCATTTAGCTAATTTCATATTAACCGACTCCCCCTGATCTTAGGCTACTCGGCCATAGACCAATGTGTTGCTTATGCATGCAACGCATTAAAATCAAAATATTTCTTAGTTCAACAAGAACTAGCGTACTAGTTAGCCAATTTAATTATAAGGAGAAAATGTAGTAGCTACAAGCTATGAATATAGCTTCTATGCTAATATTCATGCAGGAGTGGAGATAGTTACGTTGCAGCTCAACGAGAGCACAACATAGTGATACACATTCATGTGTAATGTGGAATGTTGATATTCAATCCAACGTAATAGATAACAACAAAATGCAAAGCTACAAGCTTACTGGCAATTAGTGCAATGTAGAGAAAGTTAACTCGGCCGAAAGGTACACGAGCTAGGTCTTCAAGTCCTGATACATGCAATTAAAGATAGATTTAGGAAGGCTATGCCTATTAAAAATATATTATCCACATTTTCTTATGCCTTTACCCAAAATTTCTCCCCCATTTCATGTCATAATTACTTTAAGTAGTAATAAGCTTCATGCATCAATGAATAATCATTTCAAATGTTTCATAGAATTCAATCATACTTCTACTATTTAATGGTTCTCGCATGAAATTCACATATCTAGGATACTATTTAGTGTACAACAATAGATTTATGGTAGGATATAAACTTCTAGTTTCTAGGCTGAAGTATTAAATACTTAGTTTATGGATTATAATATTTCTTGACTAAATTGATCCTTCTAAGATCAGTTTATATACCAGTATAGTCCAATTATTCATGTGCTTCTAGGAAATTAAATTTTCCTTCTACCTACATGGTAGTAGTGTACAAAGAACTATAACCTTCATGGTTAATTAAGGCTTCTTTATGGATAAATCATTGCAAACTTATTTAGATAGGCAAAAATAGATAATTGTTTATATGCGAAACATATAAAACTTATTTATTCCATGTAAGATTGACACAAATTACTGCAAGCAAGAATTGCAACTAAGAATATATAAACACTCCGTATTAGTATTCAAACTAATAAAGTAACAATTAACTCTTCTATGAGTTTACATAATCCACTTAATTCAACAGGAACTAAAACTTAAAGCACCATCACCACTACTACTAATACTTTAGGATAGTAGGTTTAAAGACATACAAGTTTATAAGCACATGGCTAAGCTCTTCTTCAAGAGAACCTTTAAATATTCTAATTCTTATCCATTCTTACATGTCTTAGCTTCTATGCTTGACATTTAGCAGCTTCATGCATGCTCTACTTCATAGTCGTGATATGTAATCATGATCCTTCTAGGAGTACAACATATGCAAGTCATATATCCTGATTCATAATGCTGTCCAAAAATTCTAACTCAATTTCTACTTGATATTAAGTAATTATGGATGATAAATTTGAATACTGCTAGTCTCTCGATCTTTCTATTTCAAAAAACATTTCTTTTAGAATTAGACAAAGTCTTATTTACCATCTCGTCTTCTATGACTTTTAATCACAAAGCTTCAAGCTTATTGTATTTGTTTATAGAGCAACATTATATCCCATATGGTCATATAGCTTGAAAATTTATTTTTTAATATTTCTGGCATTATGCAATCATAATGTAGAATATCTTCTAAAATTTCTCATTCGTGAGTCCCATAAGACCTTCGGGATTTAGCTTGGTCACGTACTCATTCTTTGAGAGTAATATAAGAAACTATAATGTTTAAGGTCTACTCCACTTCAGTGGTAGTAGAATATCCTACTAGGATTTAATAAATGACCATGATATATAATTTTGTCATTCAGGACAAATCCAGGATATTCCATCTTCATGAAGGTATGCATATATTATTGTTACAGGAATCATTATGTGCGTATGAGTTTACTGCATGTAAACAAGTGGCAAAGTGCAAAAAGATAGCGGATGGTTATACAAAATACTCTTAGAAGCATCCTAACATTTTTTAGGATTATGGTATATGCAAATTTTCAGAATTAATAGCAACCATTCATTCATCCCAAAAATTCATTATGCTAGGAAAAACAAATATGAGCCTCTCAAAGGTGATAAGTCTAAAGTCTGCAGGATTTATAGAGATCTCATATACCTTATACCATGTTTCTAGTGTAATCATTCAAGATTTCATTCTTATAATTACATGATATATAATTCATAATGTGTGATAGATACACTACTATAGAAGTTAACTGTAGGGGCGGCTCTAGAGCTTCTGTAGGGGCGGCTGCGTTAGCCGCCCTTCCCAGGGTGTTTCTACAGAGGGTGTCTCTATAGGGGCGGTTTCCTGATCGCCCCTGCAGTGTCCTCTGTAGGGGCGGCTGGTGTTTTCAGCCACCCCTATAGTGCCCTCTGTAGGGGTGGCTGGTAATATCAGCCGTCCCTGTAGTGAACTTCTGTAAGGGCGGCTGTATCACCAGCCGCCCCTGCTGTGTGTATTTGTAAGGGCGGTTCAATCAAGAACCGCCCCTACAGTGGATTTTCCAAAAAAAAATAAATAATTCAAATTCAAATCTGACCACATATATATATAATTCAAATTCGAATCTGTCTGCCACAAATATACATATATACATCCACAAACACAAGACCATTATTTAAAACATCATCACAAGTCATAATTCACAAAAGTCCATCATTATTGGTAGTAAAGAAGATAAGAGGGGATAAAAGTGGACTACGATTATTACATCTTTAACTTCAAATAAATTGTGCCACAGAGGAAACTAATCATGTCCAGCAGGTTCGAGCTGAGGTGGATTCACATGTTGTCCTTGGCCATAGAATGCTTGAAAAGCTTCCTCTCTTGAGTTGATTTTTTTTGTAGCAATTACCCTTGGAAGCCATCGACTTGAGCATGTGCTTTGTCCCAGCTAGAGTACACACCAGGTTCCTTCCTACGATGAACAACATACCATGCCATAGCTATAGAAAAAGTAAAGTGTAGTAACAAAAAGTAAAGTGTAGTAACAAAAATACCACCAGGAGGCATGTGTAAGCATCATTGGCAAAGAGGCATGTTCTCAGTTCTATAAAAACACATCACAGGCAACAGACATGTGCTCAGTTACATGAAAAACACATCACAGGCAACAGACATGTGCTTAGTTATATGAAAAATACATCACAGGCAACAGACATGTCCTCAGAAGAATGCAGGTAATATGCTTAGAAGAGTTAACAATAAGATGTTCAAATGAATGGCTGGGTCACATGATCAAACTGCCAAGGCAAATACACACACTAGCATCAGGTAGGTTGACCCAAAGAAGAATGCAAGGGTGTAGTGGCATATAGTCACTAACTACAAGCCACAGTTAGCCATAGTTAGTAGAGGGTAGCATGTTAACTCCACAAAAAAATGCAGGAACATGTCAACTGCATAGAGATGGGTAAGCCGACTGCACAACCAAGCCCAGCAGGAGTGAGTTATGCACAAAAGAAGCCACTAGAGAAGACCAGATGCATCCACTAGGAGAGAGCAGCCACTGCACCAAACCATGCATACAAAATACCACCAGGAGAGGGTAGGCACTGCACAAAAGATGGATCAACCAACGGACCAGCAAGCAGCTCAGTTGTAATAGTGCTTGGCCAAGAAGGTTCTCAGCCACAGCACATGATAATCTACATTCATGTTCACAAAAGCAGTACCCTGGGGCTTGTTGTCAAGAAGGTGGCCTCATCAGCGAATCCAAGCATGAACATCACAGCCCCATACAGCTCTGGGTGGGAATCCTCAACCTTGGTTGAACAAATAACATCACTACCCCAGCAGGCAAACCAGCCCCAACAGCAGCAAACCTAGTAGGAGCACCAATCCTAGAGAACACAAGCTCATCAGGTGCAAGCATGTCAACATTCATCTCCTCAGCCATCCCCTAGTTTAGTTGGCACACCCCACTCAGATTGTATTAAGATCAAATAAACATCATTGCACATGTCTCTAACCTCAGGTAAATTAAGAGAGTAACAAATAAACATCATAGTACATGCCTGCAGCCTCAGGTAAATTAAGACAGTAACAAATAAACATCATAGCACATGCCTGCAGCCTCAGGTAAATTAAGCCAATAACAAATAAACATCATTGCACATGCCTCCAGCCTCAGTTAAAGTATCACATAAACAAATAATCATCATTACTCATGTCCAAAGCCTCAGGTCAAATGTAGTATCACAAAAAATCATCATTGCATTTGTCCAATGCCTCAGTTCAAGTGTAGTATCATAAAAAATCATCATAGCATAAGTCCAAAGCCTCAGGTCAAGTGTAGCATAAAAAATAAATCATCATTGCACATTGTTCAATGCCTCAATTCACATGAAAAACATAGTTCAACATTATTGGAACAGTAGCAGTTGCTTTCACATGAAAATCATCATAGCGTAAGTCCAATGCCTCAGTGTTATACATTTGTAGATTTTATGTAGTTAGCCATTATAGTTGATTACCTGGTGCAACCCTTAACCCATCCTCCCTCTCTAGTGCATCAGCAAGGAAGGTAGCATCTGTGAGCAAGTTCCTTTCTCTAAGCAGTTGGCATAGCTTAAAAAAGGTGCTCTTCTCATATGAAGCATGTTGACACACTCTATATCATTGCAGTTGTAAATTAAATCCAAGTTTTTTTGCCTTTCCTCATCCATGATTCTCAAAGGACCGTAAGTGATATGAGGCCTTGAATCATGTTGCATTCTAAGCCTACTAAACAAGAGTGCATACATAGCAGTGATAAGAGCAGCGGCCTAAGCAATCAACAGTCGTCGTTGGTCCTCCAAAGCCATCTACCAAAGCAACACAGGTGCAATGAGCACAACAACACAACAAAGCTATGAAAATAAGGGTGTGTTTTATTTCCTGGACAAGGTAAACAACAACCAATGCTTACTGTTCAATCTTTAGTACTATATGAAAGACATCATTGACATTGAACAAGTGCTCAAATTAACTGAAAACAAACATCCAAGGCATAGACAAAAATCTTTGGCATTGGAGAGTGCTCAGATTTACTGGAAGAAATCATGAAAAGCATGG
This sequence comes from Miscanthus lutarioriparius, assembly GCA_904845875.1. Taxonomy (NCBI): domain Eukaryota; kingdom Viridiplantae; phylum Streptophyta; class Magnoliopsida; order Poales; family Poaceae; genus Miscanthus; species Miscanthus lutarioriparius. The sequence continues at coordinate 40,532,395 of CAJGYO010000009.1, forward strand.
ACAAATTATCATTGGCATTGGACAAATGCTCAGAGCAAAAATAGCAACATCATTGACTTGGACATGAGCTCAGAAATATATTTCATCCACAGATCTAGACAGCACCGACATCATCCATCAAGTATGAGACGAAATAATTAGGGATCGACCTATTCCCCAAGAACCTAGGGTTACAAGATGAACAAAATAGAGGGAGGGGCGATGGGGAGAACCAGATTCACTTGCTTATTCAAGAACTCATATCCATAGCGCCTAGAAAACAACCACAGAGGGAGGGGATTAGGCCGGCTTGAATCAATGACAAACACCGGAAAAAAGGAAAAAAGATGAACAGAGGGGATGAGCACCTGCTGCCGGAGCTGAGCGAATGGTGAGCAACTGAGAAGGGAGACGATAGGGATGGGGATATATACGCGGTGAATGGCGCGAAATGGAGCGGTAACCCTAGAGAGATGGCGTCGAGGTCGGAGAGGATGGTGAGGATGGGGCGGGGGCAGCCGCACGACGAACCCTAGCCGTACGCCAGGGAGCAGACGGATGGGCCGCGCCGAGGAGCGCTCCCAAACCCTAGCCGGCCCGGCAAGGACGGAGGTCGAGGTCGAGGTCCGAGACGGGGCAGCCGGCCGTGGGCGAGCGCTCCCAAACCCTAGCCACCGCCGCGGCCTGGGGAACGGCGGTGGATTGGGCGGGGGCGGCGGTTGGGGTCAGGGAGACAGTGGAGGAGGCGGTGGAACGGCGGTGGATGAACCTAGCGTTGACGAGCTGCACGCTTAGGATGTGGGAGAGGAGGGGGGGCCGCAGAGAAGTGATTGGAGATTGGAGAGGAAGAGAGAGAGAGGAAAGGGCGGGAGAGCGGAGATGAGAGGCAAAGAGGGAGGCCTCACGGAGGAGGAGGATGGTGGGCCGCCGTCGTCGCGCCCATTGCCGGCGTGGGCGCTTCGCGCATCAAGATCTACAACTTTTATTTTGCCCCCGTGGCCTGGCCCAAATGATTTCAACGGAGAGGGAGAGCGAGAGAGAGCGTTCAACGAGAGAGAGGAGGAGGAGAGAGAAGCGTGAAGGAGAAGACGTTAAGATCTTGAGTATATATTTGTTTGGGTGGATTCCAACGAGAAGCGGAGAAGCAAGAAAGAAAGAAAAAGAGCGAAGCCGGATAAGGTAAGTGAAGCGGGAGAATCGACTGGTAGAATCCGATCCAAGAGATCTGTGTCGTCGGTTGTGGAGATCGAACGGTCGAAATAATTTGGGAAAAAAATTTAAATTTTAAAAAATTAAAATCAAAACTACTAAAATAATTTTGAGACACCAAATGATCTCAAATGAAAATTTGATAAACATCAAAGTTGTTCAACTCATCAAGATCTACAACTTTTATTTTGGCCATCTTGTCATTTGAAAAAATTTGAACCTTTCAAATTTGAAATTTTAAAAAATGACAAGTTCGAACCAAAATTTGACACCCAAAATGATTTCAACATAAAAAGTGATGAATACCAAAGTTGTTAAACTCATTAATATCTACAACTTTTATTTTAGTCATCTTGTCATTTGACAAAATTTAAACATTTCAAATTGCAAATTTTGAAAAACGACAAGTTCGAACCAAAATTTGAGACCCAAATTGATTTCAACATAAAAAGTGATGAATACCAAAGTTGTTCAACTCATGAATATCTACAACTTTTATTTTGGTCATTTCTTCATTTGACAAATTTTTAGCACACATTGTTCACTAATCTTACACATGTCTCGTATAGTTTATAAAAGCTTATGAGAGACGTGTCACATTTGTGAACAATGTCGTTACCACTTTGTCATATGAAGAAATGACCAATACAAAAGTTATAGATCTTGATGTGTTATTCAACTTTGGTATTTCTCACTTTTTCAGCTGAAATTATTTGGGGAACCAAAATCTTGTCTGAAGTTGCATTTTTTTGAAATTCAAAATTTAAATTACTCAAACTTTTCATATGTATATATTGACAAAACCAACAAAATAAATTGATAGAGGATGATTTCAGAAAATTTTAGGGAAAAAATCATCAAATTTGGAGTTAGTATGAGGAAGAAAACCAGTTACAAAGTTGACCCACAGATTAAAAAAAAATCACACTGTTCACTATGATCAAATAAGGATCATCTAGAACAGTGTGATTTCTCTTTTTAATCTATGGGTAAACTTTGTAACTAGTATTCTCCCTCGTTCTAACTCCAAATGTGATGGTTTTTTTTCTAAAAATTTCTAAAATCATGCTTCAGCATTTAAGTTTGATCAAACTTGGATGTGACAATGTTTTACATATTTTAAAATTTGAAATTTGACAAGTTCAAACCAAATTTTTAAACCCTAAATGATTTCATATGTAAAAGTGATGAATACAAAAGTTGTTCAACCCATCAAGATCTACAACTTTTATTTTGGTCATCTTGTCATTTGACAAAATTTGAACCTTTCAAATTTGAAATTTTAAAAAATAACAAGTTCGAACCAAAATTTGACATCCAAAATGATTTCAACATAAAAAGTGATGAATACCAAAGTTGTCAAACTCATTAATATCTACAACTTTTATTTTAGTCATCTTGTCATTTGACAAAATTTGAACATTTCAAATTGCAAATTTTGAAAAACGACAAGTTCGAACCAAAATTTGAGATCCAAATTGATTTCAACATAAAAAGCGATGAATAACAAAGTTGTTCAACTCATGAATATATACAACTTTTATTTTGGTCATTTCTTTATTTGACAAATTCTTAGCACATATTGTTCACTAATCTTATACATGTCTCATATAATTTATAAAATCTTATAAGAGATGTGTCACATTTGTGAACAATGTCATTACCACTTTGTTATATGAAGAAATGACTAATACAAAAGTTGTAGATCTTTGTGAGTTATTCAACTTTGGTATTTCTTACTTTTTCAGCTGAAATTATTTGAGCAACCAAAATCTTGTCTGAAGTTGCATTTTTTTGAAATTCAAAATTTAAATTGTTCAAACTTTTCATATGTATATATTGACAAAACCAACAAAATAAATTGATAGAGAATGATTTCAGAAAATTTTAGGAAAAAAAATCATCAGATTTGGAGTTAGTATGAGGAAGAAAAACCAGTTACAAAGTTGACCCAGATTAAAAAAGAAATCACACTGTTTATTATGATCATGGATCATCTAGAACAGTGTGATTTCTCTTTTTAATCTGTGGGTAAACTTTGTAACTAGTTGTTCTCCCTCATACTAACTCCAAATGTGATGGTTTTTTTTCCTAAAATTTCTAAAATCATGCTTCAGCATTTAAGTTTGACCAAACTTTGGATGTGACAATGTTTTACATATTTTAAAATTTGAAATTTGACAAGTTCAAAGTAAATTTTCAAACCCTAAATGATTTCATATGTAAAAGTGATGAATACAAAAGTTGTTCAACCCATCAAGATCTACAACTTTTATTTTGGTCATCTTGTCATTTGACAAAATTCGAACCTTTCAAATTTGAAATTTTAAAAAATGACAAGTTCAAACCAAAATTTGAGACCCAAAATGATTTCAACATAAAAAGTGATGACTACCAAAGTTGTTAAACTCATTAATACATACAACTTTTATTTTAGTCATCTTGTCATTTGACAAAATTTGAACATTTCAAATTGCAAATTTTGAAAAACGATAAGTTCGAACCAAAATTTGAGACCCAAATTGATTTCAACATAAAAAGCGATGAATACCAAAGTTGTTCAACTCATGAATATCTACAACTTTTGTTTTGGTCATTTCTTCATTTGACAAATTCTTAGCACATATTGTTCACTAATCTTACACATGTCTCATATAGTTTATAAAACCTTATGAGAGATATGTCACATTTGTGAACAATGTTGTTACCACTTTGTCATATGAAGAAATGTCCAATACAAAAGTTGTAGATCTTTGTGAGTTATTCAACTTTGGTATTTCTCACTTTTTCAGCTGAAATCATTTGGGGAACCAAAATCTTGTCGGAAGTTGCATTTTTTTGAAATTTAAAATTTAAATTGCTCAAACTTTTCATATGTATATATTGACAAAACCAACAAAATAAATTGATAGAGAATGATTTTAGAAAATTTTAGGAAAAAAATCATCAGATTTGGAGTGAGTATGAGGAAGAAAAACTAGTTACAAAGTTGACCTACAGATTAAAAAAAGAAATCACACTGTTTACTATGATTATGTAAGGATCATCTAGAACGGTGTGATTTCTCTTTTTAATCTGTGGGTAAACTTTGTAGTTGTTCTCCCTCGTTTTAACTCCAAATGTGATGGTTTTTTTTTCTAAAAAATTCTAAAATCGTGCTTCAACATTTAAGTTTGATCAAACTTGGATGTGACAATGTTTTACACATTTTAAAATTTAAAATTTGACAAGTTCAAATCAAATTTTCAAACCCTAAATGATTTCATATGTAAAAGTGGCGAATACAAAAGTTGTTCAACTCATCAAGATCTACAACTTTTATTTTGGTTATCTTGTCATTTAACTAAATTTGAACCTTTCAAATTTTAAAATTTGAAAAAAGACAAGTGTGCACTGCAGGGGCGGCTGGTGATTGAGCCGCCCCTACAGTGTCATCTATAGGGACGGCTGGGCTGCTGGGGCCCGAGGACGCCCACTGTAGGGGCGCCTCCAACGTCAGCCGTCCTTATAGTAAAAATGTCCTCGTTCTTGCTGTAAGAATCTGGCGTAGTGATAAATGCATTCAAATGAGCATTAAAAAATACCAACACATGGTATATATACATGAACATAAATTAAATACTATAAATGTATACAAAAGGATTTTTACTGTCACAATAATTTTCTTCTAGAAATTCGGGTAACTTGTGGTGCATGTAGCTGCAAGCTAGCTGGTTAGCCACGGTGATGAGCTGCATGCTAGCATCAAGTTAACAATTCGTCATGCATGTTGAAACTGCAGGTTACAAAATTTTCAAGGCCAAACAAAGACAAGAATACATAGTAGATTAGCATGCTGGAAACTACGGGTTTCTAAATCAATCAACCGTTTGTCCGATCTAACAACTGTATGATCAACGGGATCAATTTACTTGATAGTACTTACTACAACTTCATGCCGATGCTTTCTGTAATGCAAAGCCCTTCAAGGCTAGGAGGAGCAAACCATGTATATGGGTGGATGAGTAAGCGGCATTCAGGCCGGATTGTGCGATGCATGTGAGTCACGTCATGCGGGCCGTGGAGGATATGGCTGCGACAGAAGCGTGGCTTCGGTCTTATATATAATCTTATTAGATGGAGATTCAGATGTGCTTGCATATATACTTCTAGTATACGGCCGGACTCCCGTAGTGTGGAGCTTGTACATCCGCACGTCAGAATCATACTGTGGCTCGTCAGGAGTCGCAGTGTTTGCAGATCAAGAGTGCGAGCAGCTTCAGGCTAACACATGTGCGTGTTCATAACTTCAGGTGTTGTTAGAGGTTGCATCCATAACTTCAGGCTTTTGGCATGGTCGTAGACCTGACTGCTTAATGGTGACCCTGCGTATCGATGCAGGTAGAGGTAGCAGATCCGTTCCGCTAACAACGTCGAGGATGTCGACGTCGTTGAAGTAGTCGCAGCCGGGACGTCAGCATAAACGGCGACGATCGGCGGCGGCTTCAACGATAATGTTTACGTAGAGGTTGTCATTCTTGTCATTCTGATAACACGTTATAAAACATGTTGCCAGTGGTTAGGACATTCCCCTCTCCATCTCTCATGATGAACAAGTAGATGAAAGTAGAAGAACAAATAGACACGAGATAGAAAGACTATTCTTTATTCCTCTAAATATTAGTAATTACAACGTAGAGCTCCCACATATATATAGTCCTACCAAGATCTAAGAGTTTAATAAGAACCTACGTATAAACAGACAAGAATTAGGATTCCTCCTCCTCCTTTGTATAGTCGTTTTACAACCGTCTCGGCAGACGGCAAGGCAGAGGCAGACACTGCATAGTCCAAACTGCGTGCGCGGCAGAGGAAGGCGCTACGTCGTCGCCAATCTGGTGGCGCACGACTATACTGGGCTTTGGGCCAAGCAGGCCTGGTCTTGGCTGGGCTGGGCTAGCCTGGCGATAGACCCCCCCGAGGGCCGAGGCCCCCACAACCGAAGCGGGCCACTGCCCACGTGAAGTGAATCAGGCAGTAGAAGACAGCTTTGCCCTCGGCCTCCTCTGCCTTTTATTATGTACGTCGAGAGAAACTTGTGATTTATGGCTAGAAATCTCCATTGAGTCATTAGCAGAGTTATAAATTAATCCTACTTCATTGGGGTTTCTTTAAGTGCAGCAAATGCGAATCACTTGCACCTTCTACAACTTTTGTAGAAACTAATAGAGCTCTAGATGTTTCAGAAAAGAATATCCAGCATCTAATACACTCATTATAGCAATTATGAAAAACAATAATGAAATTTTCAGGACCACCAAGCCACAAACACGATAAACCAAAAGGAACCAGATTGATTTGATAAGTTTGCAACAGCTTTTAAGAGAATTACAGTAAGTACTATGATCCGATGCCCTCACCCTGCCTCATTTAAGCTCTACAAAACTGAACATAAGAAAAGGATTTAGAGCTGCCTGAAACAGATGAAAATAGCACTCTTCTCGATCATTCCTAAGCTTTCCTCCTCTTGGTCACCTGCTGATCAGGTGTTCGGACAGTTTGTCCCTCAACTTGATTCCATTCTCATCGGCTAATTGGCACACCTGCTGCCTATAATTAGCGTCATGGTCGTTCGGCCATGCCCGTGCCTCATCCATGGTTGTTTCCTGAAGGTCTATGACTATGTTGTGCAGCAAGCAGCAGACATGGATTATCCGGGGCAGCTTGTGCTTGTCCGGACGCCACATCTCCCCCTGCAGGAACTTCCATGTGTCCTTGAACTTGGCCAGTGTCCTTGGAGCGACTGTTCTCGCTGCAGAGTGCCTGCTGTTGAACTCAGCCCTGGACTCTATGAGGTCCTTCTCATGGTATGGTGTGAGCAGCCAGGGAAGAAGGGGGTAGCCTGAGTCGCCGATCAAGTATTCCCCAATCTCTGATCCATCTGATACCTTCAGCTTGGTGCCATTCAGCCGCTCACCTTTCTCGCAGAGCTTGAAAAGGCCGGAGCTGTGCAAAATGCTCGACTCTTTCATGCTACCAGGCCACCCAGTCACTATGTCTGTGAACCTCATATCCAGATCAAAAATAGCTTGCAAAACCATGCTGTAATTCTTCTCCTGGTCAAGCCAGACCTTGCAGTTCGGTTCAGCTGATGAAAGGCACATTGTGATGTATGTTGTATCCACAATGCCGCAGCAGTTTGGCAGGCCATGGATCTTCTCAAACTTGGACTTGATCTTCTCCATTTCACCAGAGTCTGGCCAGCGCAAGTGGTGACTCGCTCGCTCCTCCATAGCCTCAATGAATCGCCAAGTAATCAGCGACACGGTTGAGTGGTTCACTCCAACTGAGGATCCTACAGTCACCAGTGACCCACCAGAGTTCAGCCTCCGCAGAGCAATGGCCACTCGATCTTCTAAACACAGCATTGTGCCATCAAGAAAGGTATAGCTGCTGGACCTCACCATCATTTCATCTTTCACCAGGTTGCAAACATAGTCGAAGGCTCTTCTTGGCATTTTGAATACAGACTCAAATCTCTGTGCATCCTCGATGCAAGATAAGGTTCCTATAAGAAGGAAACATAAGACTAGTTATAAATTTATAACTTCGATAACTGGTTAGTGGTAAGCAAGAGCTGTCATGCAATGAGTTAAAAAGAGACCACAGTAATCACAGATGCAAAACACTAGAGCGTTCTAGCTAGCTTTATTAAACTTGACAGCAAAGTATTTCTCTGGTACAGATCAAACTTCAATCTATATAATTTCCATCAATGATACGGTAACCTATGATCTTTTATGAACATGCCACAGTGCACCAATTAAGAAAGTCATAATAATCAACAAATTAGGCATAACCAACCCTACAAATCGTAACTGCTAAGTAAGTTCGATATCGAGTAGTCAAGCACCAAAAGGAAACAGTAATATTGAAACCGCATCTGTTATCTATGTGACATCTATAAATAAAAAAATGTTTCTTTTAAGTACTTGTTTGAAGTTATGCTCGGTAAAATTGGGACAAACAAGGTTAGCTTATGAATAATAGTTCAGAATAAGTTTGGTGTTGGTCGTGTTAAATAGGGGGGACATCTCCCTTCCTCAAAGATTCTCAGAAAGAGCATCTCTACCCTTTGCGTACAACTTCCATCATGCTATGTTTCTGCTTCATCAAATTAGGATTTGAGAAGTCCTTCAACTTCTGAGAAATTAATTGCAACAGAAATAAATGAAGTCCAATGTACTGTGCAAAAATAGAATGGTTGATATCAGTCCTATGGACTAATGAATCACATGGCAAACTCAATCAAAAAGCTAGTACCCCGTGCTTATAAAGCAAGAAAATAGCTATCATATCTGTAGGCCATAGCTATCAGTCCTATGGACCAATGAAGACCAATGTCATAGTCAAACCGGACCGAAGACCACCTGCAATTAGCCATTCAGCTGCACTAGGCAATTCAGACCATCAAAACGAAAACTGAACTTTTTCGATCCTGCCAGCTGAATAATCAGAGCAGAGACAAAGAACTCAGTGCTCAGTTCTTGCAAACCTAGTCCAATTCGAGAATGGAATCACACCTAAAACTGGAATGTTCACTGTTCACACCTAAAACCGAACACATACGACGACAGACACTCCTCAATCCGGCCAGCGGCAATGCTCCAACTCCAGCATTACCACCACACTAATCACGCCTACTCCTCCCAACCACGATCGACAGACCCGCAAGATTACCGGCGTAATTCCTCCCTGACGCGACACAGTCTACCAATCGCCGCCCAACAGTCGGGAGCAACCAGAACCACCGCGCAATCCGCAACAAATCCTAACGGAGACAGGCACGCACGGCCACCAGCCAGCGCCACGGGCAGCCAGAGGCAGACGGGGGAGGGAGACACACACGCACCTGACATACGCCTGCAGAAGGCGTCCCACCAGTCACCGGATGGGGCACCCGCAGCGGCGGCCGCCTTCTTCTCCGCCGCCGCCATCCGGCGGCGGCTGGCCCCGCGCCCGCGCACCGGCGGCATGGCGTGCGCGGCGAAGGAATAGGGAGGAGCGAGCCGGAGGCGTGCGTGCGCGGGACGAAAATCAAGAAGAAGCCCGGGCAGGCATGGACGGCTCGGCGCGCCCGCGGTGGCGTGGGGGACTCGGCGGCAGGCGGAGGATGCAGGGCATGGGGTGTGCCGCTGGGAGGATAGACGTCGGCGCGCGTGCCTCCGGCGCGGCTCGGGGTGTTTGAGGTGGGGAGGAGAGGGAACAAGCAAGTAGCGACGGCGAAGTGGCGGAGCCGCGGAGGAGGAGCACGGCGAGGCGGAGAGGGAAAAGGGAGGACTTAAGGGAGGAGCCTCTTTCTTGGGCACACGCACACCACAGCACGAGTATGTATTTGTGCCTGCTACACGTAGAAAGTGGTGTATGTGTGGCCGTATTGTGTACAAAAGTGGAAAAACAACGTGCGTGATACACATACCGAGGTGTGAGGTGTCTTTTTATACTACTACCACAGTGCTACTTTTCAAGTATTTTAGATGTTTTAGATGTATATTGCAAGTGTTTTGTATGGATGTTATTGCATATGTTGCAATAGTTGTACACATATGATGCAAATGTCTGTTCCTAATGTTTCATCTGTTTTTCAGACATATGTTGCAAGTGTGTTTATCTGGATGTTGCATATGTTTCACACATATATTGTAAGTGTCTTATCTAGATGTTGTATATGTTTGCAATGGTTTTCAAGTGTTTTTCCAAGTGTTTCAGACACATGGTGTTTCATCTGTTTTCAGATGTATGTTATAAGTATTGCATCTAGATGTTTTAAAACTAGATCGGGCATTGCACATGTTGCAATGTGACCCGCTTGTTACAACTGCTGGAGGGGGCGTGAGGGGTTAGGGTCGGGTGGGGCACAGAAGCTGCGTGGGGTCGGGCAGTATGCGGAGTGCAGGCACGAGCGAGCGAGTGCCGACGTCCAAGCGCTAGCACTGCCATAGTCATAACGATAAAAGATGTCAGAAGGATGGAATGGTTCTATAGCACTAGTAACCATTATATATATCGGGAATGCATCTCACTCCCGCGAGCTCCATATGACATGAGGTAGACCCAAAATCCGTGGGTGGAAACAACACATACCATTTTTATTATGTAAGTGTGCTTATTTATCCAAGATGCCAAAAGGCGACAAAAGAATGGAACGGTTTTAAGGACTAATAAGGGGATGTTTGGCATGGCTCCTCTTGAGGAGCCAGAGCCATTTTTGAGGAGCCACGATTTGTGGCTTTTTCAAAATGGCTCCAACTCATCTTTTTTTTACTGAAAAACAGCACATTTAGGAAAACGTTTGGAAGGAGCCAGAGCCAACTATTATATATATCGGGAATGTTTTCCACCCTCGTGAGCACCACATGGCGTGGCATGAGGTAGGTTAAAAAAAAAGTGGGTGAGGTAGGTTAAAAATAAAGTGGGTGGAATAAGTGTGTTTATCTATTGAAGACGTCAAAAGACAAAAAAAAGGGAGGAACGGTTTTATAACACTAGTAACCGTTACATATATTTGAAATGTTTCCTACTCTCTCACTAGCACCAAGTCATGTGAGGTAGGTCAAAAAAAATATGGGTGAAACACATAGCATAATATTATAATTAGCGTCTAAGATATATAACAAGTGTGAGTCGAAAAGTATAATGTCTAGTGTAATAATATAATTAGGTCCTATAATATAAAACTAGTCTGATTTAGTTTGGTTCGGGAAAAGATATCTGGTTTAAGTATTTATACTTTGTTTTCTTGAGTAGAGTGGCACATAATAGTATGCAATTTGGGCAGAGCACACAAGGGAGGCGTGCTGTGGACTGGGTCAACGCCGCCACTCTGCCTGTCCCTTTCATGAGAAATGTTCAGCTTGGAGGTGTCGCCATTACCCTGTCATCTCTACTATAATGGACCAGTCGAAATTATACTAGGCCCCCCTACGAAAACATCCCCCGCTAGGAGCCTCCAACCATTGGGCACCCAGAAAAATACACACACGAATTCAGCATCATTAAAATCAAGGGTTAATCAAACACCTTAAACAAATCCGATGGCCACAATTCAATGTGGGATGCCAGGCTTCTCACCCCGCTCCCTCGTGCGCGTCGCCGATGCCTCCGCTGCGCTCTCCACTTTCTCGAGCCCCTCGTAGTGCAGCCACATTAGCGCCTCTCCCCCTGGCCGGCTTCGTGGCTGGCCCCACGATGCGGGCTGGGTCTGAGGCCGCTGCATCGCGACGGAGATGGAGGCAGGGGCGGGGGCAGGGCCGGGACCTGGAACACACGGCGACGACAGGCCGTCCCGTCCGGCCCGCCCGTGGCTCCGTGCGCTCGATGCTCGCTGCTGTCTTGAAGCCGACGCGCCGCCCGCTCCGGTCACCCCCGCCGTCCTCGGCATCAAACGACAGTTGCCTAGGTTTTCGTCGGGCCCTTCGCCATATCTTCGCCGGACCCTTCGCCAGTGACGACCAACCAATAGGTATGCCCATCCCTTATCTGTTCTCCCAGTTGTGCGATGCCGAGGACCCAAACCCTAGCTTAAGCTATTTCGTGTACTCGGATCTGATCTAATTACAAACGTGTACATGTATCTTGCCTACAAAATTTGGTTTTGCTATAAAAGTTATCGGATCCGCCCCTGCAGTTGGTCTCAGTTTGTTGGTTTTCTCTGTAGAGATGGAGGGTTAGGGGGGAACTAACTTGTTTTTGTGTCTGCATTGGTACCTGGACTTGCGAATCCAGTAGAAGCAATTGGAGAGCTTGGTAAATCTACTGGCAGAGGCAAGTAGGTAATGTTGCTATGCACCTTCCGCTCAGTTTAGCAATATCAAAATTACTGGTAATTCTGTCTTGTAGATATGTGGTGCTAATAATTTCTATCGGTGTGTTATTAATAGAGCTACTGATATAGTGATATATAATCCATAACAGTTTAGTTTGTCTGTTTGTTCATAATTTCATATGGTATGATATTTAGATAAGTCCACACACTGATTGTAATTGTGCCTTTTGGCAGGTTAGTTTTTTAACAGAAGCTCATATAGCTGGATCTCCTATTGAAGTTGTTATGAAGTGGCAATTTTTTAAGCTTTGTATTTTAGGGTTTCCGATGGTAACTTGTTGCGAATACCATAAACTAATTTATTCATGTCGTTGTTGTGTTCACTGTTTAGGCAGCCAAAGATATCAGGGATTCAAGATTGAGGACTCACATACTGACTACTATGAAAAATATGATGTCACTTCGAAGGAAAGCATCTGGTAATATACCTCCAGGAAGCAGTGATTCATCTTTTGCTACTGTTGATGGCAATAATTCAATGGAACTTTTCTGCATTCTTGGAGTCTGTGAAAAGCAAAAAAAAAACTGGGGAGGCACTCCTAATTAAAGCAAAATAAATGCAGTGGTCTTTGCTTGCCATGATTGCTTCATGGTTTCCCGATGTAACTCCTCTCTCATGCTTAACTGTTTGGCTTGAGATTGCAGCCGCAAGGTAATAACTTGAGCATAGTATGATTTTTTTTTTGCTAACAATATTTTAGGGATGCACATGAAAATAACTTGCTATGCCCTTTCCAAAAAGAAGGGGCTAAATTATATTTATATGATATAGTTTGCATTTTATTTTATAACCCATTTTACATTTGCAATTTCATTGTTTATACAAGAACAAAAGCTCACTGCTGTTATTTTCTCAATATTGCCCAGGTTCATATTCCAGTGGCGATGATACTACCTTTTCTTGTTGCATGCAGTGTCAAACTGCAGTGAGGTATTTTCTTTCCCCTTGCTCCAAATTAGTGCTTGGGTATGAGAATTTTAGAATAACTCACTTGATAAAAATAGACCCTGAATGCATTAGTGACTCTAGAGTTTTTGTTTGATGGCAGAAATTTTGAATGGGTGGGCTCCTTATTAAGGAACACTGGTGTTGCTCTTTCACTATCTGAGTGAAAACTGATAATAGCTTCAGTGGGGTTCCTTTGTTGAATCAGCGAGGTTATTATGTCTGAATCAACTTAGTTAGCCATTGTTATACAAAATGTTTAGGGTCAAGATGGTTGCAGAAGATAGTCTATCATCTCTGAGCTCAAGTGAGGACGAGCTAGATTTCGTTCCTGTGGATTCCAAAGAGATTCAGCACAACTCAGGATCAGTTTCTGCTTCTATGGAGTCACATCGAAAACAAATAACAAAAGAGAGAGCTATCAGGCTGGCCCCTAAATTTGCAAGTTGAGAGCTATCAGGTTGTTCCCTAAATCTGTGCGAGTGTTCTCTTCTCACTTCATCTGGAATCGACATTCGGTTCTTAGAGAACTTGTATATAGATGATTACACAAACGTGGATGCTATGCTGATTCTTCCTGCTCTATAGAAGAATAATCATCTAGAGGTTTTGTCAATGTCTGGAATACAATGTGTGTGTGACAAGTTTGTGAAGGGGCTCATTCCTGTACGTGGTTCGAATCTGAAGGAATTAGTGTTTGCTGGTTGCTTTCAAGTCTTTACAGATTCCTACTCTAGGCAATAGTTTTCTTTTGGAAGTATCAGTACCATAGTTATATTACTATTATGCTAGTATTCAGAAGCAACATGGAGCTGCATATCTGACATGCTATCTAAATGTAGTTTTATGATTTATTTATTTTTTTTAGATGTTACCGTAGCGTTAGCACGTGCGATATACTAGTTGCTAGTAGTAATCCAAATCTTTTCAACAAGCTAGTCATGCTACCTGTAATACTCAAATCAAATCTGTATTTTGGGGACACTCAGTCATATCAAGTGGTGTGCCGTCTCGTCGGTGTCATGGCAAAGGTCTACCATTTTTTCTATAGTAGTAATTTTCATTTCCATCTAAGCTCGTATGAAAAAAGTGATTTTTCAAAAACAGGCTGTGAATAGAAGGAATAAGTGGCCCTCTTAGGCTTCGTTTGGAAACTCATAACCTCAGGGGTTTCCTCGCGTTTTCCTTGGACAAAACCTGGCGCGGAAATTGGGCACTGGCCAATCTGGATTTTTTTAACATTTTTTTAAACTAATTTTAAATCACACTACTGATTTTTTTAAAACTAACACTTTTGGCCGCACCTAGTGCCATGGCGCGGCAAAATCACTCTACCGCGCCATGCATGACATGGCAGCCCCTGCCGCGCCACCATGCATGGCACGACAGTGCCGCGCCCTCCCGCCTGGCGCGGCAAGGGCTGGTACAGATCACGCGCTGGCTCCCTTCCTCCTCCCTCCCTCATTCCCTTTGTCCTCTCTCCCTCCCTCCCTCCCTCCCTAAGTCCTCTCTCCCTCCCTCAGTCCTGTCTCCCTCAGTCCTCAGTCCCTTTGTTCCTCCTCCAGATCTCGCCCACCTCCCCTCTAGAAATCCCTCCTCCACCGCCCCCTCCCGACCAGATCGGCCTTCGGAGATGCCAAGGCGTGGTAAATCTTGGAAACCAAGGTAAACCCTACGATTGATTTGTAAATTTTATTGTTCTTGGTTCCTAGAACGAAATCGAAACCCTAGGATTGATTTGTTCTAAATTTGGAATTGGACGTTGGTGGGAACTGCATACACCCATTTGCCACTTCCTAGTGGTGTTCCAGTTCCGATGTGCTACTGCGGTGATCCTTGCAAGGTAGCGATTTCTGATGAGGAGGAAACGTACAAGCAGAGGTACTGGATGTGTGACAATTACGCATTTGAGCCTACACCTCGTCAGATCCGCATTGGGTTGATGGTGATAAACTGATATTGTGCAATATTTTTTTATGTGTCATATGAAATCATGTATGGTTTATTAGGTTGCATGTGTAATAGTTGCATGTTTTGTAGACCCCTCCACCGCTTTGTGATTTTGAGCAGTGGATCGACACCGAGATCAAGGAGAAAGATAAGTGGTATCTAGGGAAATTGAAGGAGTGAGAGGCGGAGCTGAAGGAGTTGGTCGAGAAGAGACGCTAGGAGGAGGCAGCAGAAAAGGAGCACGCAGAAGAGGCTGAAGTGAGGCATGCTGCTCAGCGCAGGGAGGAAAAGGAGAAGAAGCTTGAGCGAGTTCGCCATGTGAAAGCGGCAATGGAGGAGAATCCTGATGCTTTGAGGAAGGGAAAGTAGCCTCGTTGCACTCAGTAGTATGTTAGATTTGATAGTTTCATGTTTAGTAATGAACAATGTTGTCATGTAGTGGACTTTTCAGTGTGTTGTCATTTATTGCATCTTTCAGACTGATCTAGTGTGTTGTTCCAATGTACTGCACTTTTTCAGTGTGTTGTTCCCATGTACTGAACTTTTTTAGTGTGTTGTTGTTTCATTCATTGTGGTCATAATCTGCATTCCAATATTGCACAGTTAATCAAACGAGTTCACGTGCTAGAATTAAAAGGTAAGGAAGTAGTGCAGTACATAATTAAACACAAACAACACATGAAATGACATGTGAGGACCTGTACGAAATCTTGGTAAAGAGGTCCTAAGCTAAACCTAACATGCCTTAGGTAATTAAACCAAACAACAAACACACAAACTACATGCTAAGAATTCAAAGACATGCGATACAGTTATTCAAACTTCACCCAACATAACTTAGGTCCTAATCACTCTCGCATCTAGAGAAAACAGATTGCTGCGAGAACAACTATGAAGAGCCTTGTCCATGGTACCAATTTCATGGCAGGTGCACTTGCAATAAGGATCATTGCACAATGCCTTGTTTTCCATCGGAACATCTTGTGCTTGTTCTTCTTGAGTGTTTTCTTCTTTGGGTGCGGACTTGGTTTCAACCTTCCTTTCGAGGTCAAATATGCGGTTTTGTAGGTACTGGATGTATTCTTCGTACGGGTAAATGGGTGGTGGATCAACCCATCTAGTGAAACTATAGTTGTCCTTGTCATCGAAGCTCTACACAATATGTAATGTTGTTAGTATGCAGAAGATGACTACTACGATAAGATGCGTGGTATGACTTACCCATCCACGAGGGCATCTGAAGAACCGATGCCCTCCATGAAGGCCACCGTCATACATCTGCACTACGCAGTTCTCACCGTGGCAACATTTTGGCCACTCTTCTTTCCTGTTATCATATGGTCGCAACCAACTTGTTGGACAGAAATCCTTCTTACCCTCCAATAGGAAGTTCTCTAGTGGATCTAGGTACCAATCTGGACCATAAGATCTCGGCCAAACTATCGGAACACTTCCCTTTCCCTTCCCTGATGCAGCCGACATTGGTATGCACTTCTTCTCTTTGGTGGTGTCTTCAGTTCTGCCCTCAGCGTCCAAGAAGAAGTTGGAGGCGTCGATTTAAAGGAAGTGGCATGGACGTGGGCTACGTTGGTCGATGCTAATGCTCACTAAAAAGGCTAAGAAGCATGCAGTGTACGACATAGGTGACATGACCAGACCAAGCCTAAAAAGTCTAGGCAGCTACACGACGGTGACATGATAAATCACTAAAAAAGCTAGATGCTATAGGTGTACTAGTCTCTGCTTCTTATTTGACTCCCTCTGTTTACTCTAGTGACAATCGTCCGTTGAAGCAAAGTATACGATAAAACATGAAGCAAAAACAAAGTTAAAAATGTGAGAATAGATAAGTGGGAGGTCAGCTCAACGAGCAGCCAGGTGTGGCCGTGCCACCCTGCACGGCGCGGCAAGGCCGCCGCACCACCCTCCCTAGTGCGGCAATGCCACCACGCCACCCCGCACGGCACGGCAAGGCTGACATGCCAAGCCGCATGGCGCGGCAGTCATGGAGATGGCAAACCAGAAAAAATCTTAGGGCATGTTTTCTTTCTTTACTCGGAGCTATGTTGCATCGCTAGGAGAGGATTTCGAGTGAGTCCATGTGTTTGGTTTTCTCACCAAGGTGTATTGGAGTCTATGCAGGTGAGGAATGGCTTGCTAGCGTGAGAGAGCGAAAACAGCTCACCCGGCTAGGCGAGCTCCTCGTCACTCAGGCCAGCACAGCAAGGCAAGGCAAGGCGAGTTGACCCACGGAACCAAACGCGCCCTTAGGCGTGATTGGATATAAGATGGAAGCGCATCGTCTATTTCGCCACATCGGGTGAACAAAAAATTTGATAACAAAGCTAAGTGCACAGGAGATAATCTAACTTCATCACTGCGACACCTTCCATACTATATAAGCTCCATAGTACATAGGTCCTCAAATAGAAGTTTGCCATAAACATAAGTCTACATAAGTCCAATTCACCATGTCCTCCTACATAAGTGATACTCCAAATCCTATGTCCTAGTACTGTACGGGTCCCGCGGACGCCTCTGTCCCTTCGGACGTGAAGGTAGCACATTAGGAGTAAACCCAACGTTGGTGCGGTCATGATGTCGGGGCTCCCGGCAAAACTATGGTGCATGACTGGTACCCTGTAAGTATAAGGTAAGCATCGTTAGTTAGAATACGTAGGTACCTTACTTCAAAAGTTTGGCAAAAAGGTATAGGGAGTACCTGTTCATGTCCCTGAGTAGGAAGCGCTGCACCACCTAGCTGAGACATGCTGATCTCATTGTAGTCGTCATCGTCGTAGTCCTCATCGTCATCGTCGTAGGCAGTGTGCATTGATGCCGACGCTCCTTCTGCAGGGCCCTTGCCGCGATGGAGTGAAGTACGAGCACCAGCCATTGTGTCAAACGAACCGGCTGCTGTCGGCAAAGAGCTCGAAGGGAAGGGACTAGACAGCGCCAGGTCGTATGGTGGCTCCCATAGTGTATCCATGCAGCTGAGCTTCTGAGCCAGCTTCCTAGTAGTCCTCCTCACTTTCTGCGAAATTATGCGATACAGAATAATTAGTCATTATTAAAAATAAAGTAGACCGAGGTTTATTATAATGGCATTGCATATAGATTGTACATCGACAAAGACATGAAGAATGCTCCACTACTCCCCTCTAGTCTCATGAAGTCAAACGACTGCTTCGTTGGAGAGACTTGACAACTGTGTGGCCTACGCACACAATTCAAGTACCTCCCAATTAGTCTACGTATTTGAATGCATGAGTGACTACTTGTGCGAATATTTAAATATCTTACCACATATCTCTATAGCGGTGCTCTCTCTGTCTGTGTCTCCATCCTAGTCACAACGCCGTACACATCGCAGATGTCCTCGTCGTCCGACTCGTCCTCGATTGCGACGTCAGTGTGGGGGGCTTGATATGTGTTCACGTCGACCTGTGCAACCACTCGAGGTAACGGTCGAAGGTGTGCCGGTCATGTGGTTCTCCATCGGTCACCTGCTGCCTCTGCCTACTCTCCTATAGCTAGATGTAGCTATAGTGCGTCATGCGCCAATCCTTCTCCCTATACCTGTTCCTCCGATCGAACCTGCAATTGACATGAAAGTTGATACACACAAGAGTATTTTAGGTTCTGAATGATTCAAGTGCTATGTGCTCCCACTTGTGCAAAGCCTGGTTCATCGAGTACAGCAGCGGTGAGTATGGTTGCCTTCTTCTGAACTGCCTGCACACCCTATAAGGGTAGTGCATCTCGACGACGTGGGAGAAAATGAGTGGGACGTTTGAACACCACTCGGCCAACTCTTCCTCAGTGCGAGGACTCAGGTAGTCCCCAGCTCCCATCGACCCCAAGGACACCAAGTCACCTAAAATTTAAGTGACTCAGTTAGCTTTTGATTTCTTATAAAAGCAACAATACAATCGACGTGTATAAGCAAAGTGGTCATAACCTGGTGTTGTCTTAGGATGTCCAGTACATTCGTGTAGCTCCTGTACCACCGCTGTGGGTTGCCTCTCACTAGCTCTGCTTCTTTCTAAATGTAAAGAGAAGTGGGGCCTACATCCTCGTTATTCCATTCCTACAGTGAACATGAAAATTTAATTGTCAAGTGTTGATCACTATATTTAGTGCTGACAATTGTATTTAAGTGGTTTCAACTACATAAAAATTGATGTACTTACAGGCAAACCACGAAGAACTGGCCTCCAACTGGCCATCGCTCCCAACACCAAACCTGTAGTAGGTGCGAGCAACCACCTAGCTAGGCTGGCGTTCTGTGTTGTGCGACGGTAGGCAACGCAGAGCTGACGATACGTCCATGCTAGGTGTGGCAGATCCGCCCAAAATAACTCACTTACGGAGGTGCTCGTCTTCCACCAGACACTGAGCACCCTGAAAGCAAGCCACAACAGGCGGGTTCCGTCGGGCACACCCCAAGGGAGAGCCCGAATGGTCCACATTTTTCCCCAAGGATCCAATAATGAGAACGAGTTACAATACTTAATCCATTTCATACATCCAGAGTTCTTAGAAATTTATTATTACATTGCCAAATTCAGAGTGCGGAATATTAAACAGCGGAATGGTAACAAACATCTATCGATAATGAACAAGGATCCGTCTGTGCCCACCAGAAGAATCCTTCACACAACGGTACTCCTCAAGTTGAACCTGCAACAGGGGTAAATAAACCCTGAGTACACAATGTACTCGCAAGACTTATCCGACTAGTGGGAATAATTTTCCGACTCCAAGGGATATGATAAGCTTTATGGTTTGCTGGGTTTCTTTTTGTAGAAAGCAATTCTAGTTGTGAATCCTTATTTATGTTATTATTAGCAGTCATGATTAATTTATTATCTAGCCATTCTATGTAAGCACCTATTCTACTTTCAAGCAAGAGTTGAGCAATAGTTCCATTTCTTTACATTTCACCTTTCAGTTCTTACTACGGTGCTAGAGTTTAGACAAGTCGTACCGACACGGTGGCGATTCGCGAATCAATGTGCACCGTTGGGTACCTTGAAAACACACGCCCACTTGTACCCCAGACACAAGTAGGACCAACCCATCACCCTCCTGTCATGGGGTCCAAGTCCCCATCCAAACTTGGACTCCAAGCCCCCGCTCCTAAGTCCTAGACTTAGTGCGGTGCTTAGACCTCTACCATCCCTGCCTCCAATTAGTCGGTCCAAAAAGAGCCGGATTCCACGACAAGAGAGCAACAAGTCTTCCCTGCGCCCATACCCAAGTATGTGCTTGGGATAATAAGTCTGTGACTTGCCTAGCGTCTAATGCAACGGCTGGTCCTTAACCGACACAGACAGGGAAAAAGTGTAACCAAGCTATGCCTTGTGGCCGCAGGACACAACCTCTTACACCCACCAATACCCAAACCATATCCCTGCCCGGTCACCATTTTCCTTTCCACCATTTTATCATAAGTGATCATAATTTTCACCTATTGTGAGTAACGGCAGGTTACTCACGCTACTGATACCCTGAGCATAGCAGCTACTCGACCTCTACTAGTAGGACTCATAGGTAAGTATATCTATGCATGTAGTTTTCATAAAATGCGTGTAACATAAATGCCCATCATATACATATTCAGTAATCATTCAAAAATAGGGGTTATGCACCGGGGCTTGCCTTGGGCAGGCGGTGGGTCAACAAAGTCAGCAACGAACGGCTCTAGGGCTCCCTCCTATATGAGAACCTCCTCCTCATACTCCTCAATAATCTCCTCATAGTCATGTTCATCCGCAGGCACAAACTTTACAAACTCGTGATCTACATGCATGAAATAATGAAGCAACATTTAGTAATACGGCAACAGCAACTCATAAAATAAACTACATCTATAAAGCTACTAAACTAGCTCTACCGACTAAGACGTTATGTTACTTATCATTTCCACTAAACAGGTATGCCACATTTCATGTATTAACTTAGCAACTAAAGGAATCCCTATTCTTAATATCGATTTACTCCATATATGATAAAACAAAGAGTACTAGCTAATCTATTTATCATCCTACTCTAGTGCTACAAAAATTACAGTGAACACATAATAATCTAATGAGCCTACTGTAAAAATTTCAAAGCCAAAGCTATCACCGATTTGCCACAAAAATTCCTACAAATATTAAGGTAACTAATACTAAGCTTTCTAAATGGAATTTATGAGTCTATCATTATCATAGCTAACTATAAACTAACTACACCAACAGATAGATAGCATTTTCGTGAACCTAACAAATTTTGTTTCACTATTTTTGGACACCTGCAGAATTTACTATAATTTTACCAAGATCAGCTCAAAACTAAATTGAATAAACATTTGTTAATTCACTGGAAAAAAAAGAAACAAAACTTCACCGCGTGGCCCACTATTCGTGACTCGGCCCATGCTCCCGCAGCACGAGTTGGCTCTTTTGCAAAGGAGTCCCCATTCTCTTTCCTATTCATGAAGCTCACTCAAACACTATGCAACTGAGTCACGGCCTTTGCATCTAGCACCCTGCTCTTACTCGAATTCCCATTTTTCAAGGTCCCTGGACAGAACTAAATATGGTCGTGGCATCTCCGGCCAAACACCGATGAGCACGGACCTCCTTGGCCACAACCATCACCTCCCTAACACTCTATGACCAAAGCGCAATCGATCGAGGTATCAAACAGTAAAAACGGTGCAGCGCGTAGATGTGGCCATGCGTCGCGCGGGGTCTGGCCGCGGCAAAACCGACGCCGGTGAATTTACCTAGCCCAACACCTCTACCGCTACCCTTTATCCATCTATAGACTACGGGCAACAAGATAGAAGTCCTATTTGAATCGCTACTACACTCAAGCGTGCCGGCCATGGAAACAGCATCCAACCCAGTTTGCCGGTGGCCGCGAACGTGTCTCGGGCGACCTAGACCTCAAATGGTTCAACCACCTACTCTAGGAGCAAGAGGGCCTCACCAGAGATGTGCAGGGAAGACTGGACAAAGTCACGGGGCTCAACAAAGGTGGTTGGCCATGAGCACGGGGTGGCTCTGGTTCACAACAAGCGCGGCGATGGTGTCCCCAGCGACCTGCTCCTCCATCGGTGAAACTGCTACACGGGCGAGGCAACCAAGTCAACACGACACAAAGGCACCGCTCAATTGAAACAACGGAGCATGGAGCGATGCCCTGGCCGAGCACCTTCCTCGACGGCCATGGCGGACTGCCACGAGGAGAATGCCCCGCATTACCTCCTTGGAGGATGAAAGCTCGTCGGGTCGACTCCAATCGTGAGCTAACTACCAGGGCTAGTTGGGTGCACGGTTAATTGGAAGGAGGTAGACTACGTAAGGCCAATTGGTTGGACGACGCCATTTGGACTTAAGGGGGTCGATGGCGGGGAAAAAACTCAAATTGAACACAGACGTCGTACGGCAGCAGAAGTGGCAAGCTTGGCGTGAAGCTAGACTCCAAATCAACCTCTAGACGTGCGCAATTATGAGGATGGGACCATCTCTGCGGGTTGGCCTTGGCGTGGCTCGGCCGGCCGGCGTGACACCACTCAAGGCGACATGATAGGAGCTTGGTGTGGTGCAATCACTAATTGGGAGAGGACGACAGCGACGGAAGACTGCTCCACGTGCGCGTACGAGACTAGCACCACAATGTGCGACCGTAGTGAAATGGCCTGATTTCCATGAAGGGAAATCCACAGAGTCAAAGTGTAATATGACCATTGTAGATCATATTACCCAAATTCCAGTCGAATACCACATCCATACAACGATAATATCATAGTACAAATAGTGTGGAATTACGTAAATTATTACATTGCCGCATTGGCGGAATCAAAAGTAGCATTCATTCAGAATAGCTTGAAGATAAGATCGCCAAACTCGAGCGTAGGAACAAACCCCTCAACCGTCAAACTCCTCAGAGCTATACTCCTCAGCAGAACCTGTGTGCCAAAATTTATCAATACGATTTGTACTGGCCACTCCCACCCTATGAGCATTGCTTTGTGGAAATTGGATGCAAGTTGGATATAATCAAAAGGAACCTATAAGGCTGGGGTTTCCTATGTATTAGCATATCAAGTATATATAATAACAGTTGGTCAAGTTTTAACACCATTCCCACACCCATTCCACCCCATTTCTGTCTAGAACCAGGTTTTGATCCAGGGATCGATATACCACCATCTCCTCACCATCACCATACCATTGCTCAGTCGACAGGCCAACTCCCTCTCGGCACTGTCTCATGGCCCGTAGCCCCTGGCTACGTCCAACACTCTCTCACGGGGGAAGAAGAGAAGGACTCATCTCACTATCTAGTTTAAGCAAAACCTAGGAAAGGTCCATAGCCGACAAGTCGGCATTTGTATCGATCGATCAACCATACACTCTGCAGAGGTTTTACATAACCACAAGATCCACCTTCCTCGCTGACTGTCATCAACTGGGCTAATTCCGGCCGCTTGCTAGCCTAGGATAATGCCACTCTACCATTCAGCCCTGGTACAACCCAAGTCTAGTCTGGGGTGGCTGAAATTGTGAGTCATGAGCTGGGTCCACAAGGTCTCCATGAAGTCTTGGAAGGGTGTGGGGGGGATCCTCCATGCCCCATACCTCCTCGCACTATCCGCTATCAACCTAGCAGTAGTGGCAATATCCTACCAAGTAGTCCGGCCATCCCACACCATATAGGGTGAGTGGTACGTAAGGCTTTCCGGTGAATCTGAGTACTAGTAAGTCCTTAGGGATGACCAAGCCAGAATGTCTTCTTTAGGGTTTCCATTTACCGTGCCACCATAGCACCTCCACCCCGGGCTCTTCCCATCATAGGTTCACACCTAGGGCCACCTCATATCACCATTTACCCACCACAGGTATCCATTCTAGGGGTGCTTAGGTAGCACCCCACGGCAAGACTTGCCCCAGGCTCATCATATACTCTAACTTGGTTGACACAACCCTCACCCTCCACGCACCCAAGTCACACACGCAACACTCTCCCCATAGTCCAGATAACATCAGTTTCCACCACGCATCAAAATGGTATATATAAGCGTAGTAGAAATAATAAGTAGTGAAATATAGCAGCAAGCGTGTGACTTAGCCTAACAGCAGGGTGAGCAGGGGTAAGGTTGCATCAAGGTAAAGGCCATCAAGAAAGCATACTACCATGCAAGTCCTATCATAGTGTGATTATAACAATAAAGTAAAGCAATAGCAGCTCTATATTAGCCATGCATAATAGGTGCTATGAGATTGGGTGGGATGTGGCACCTTTAGTGAAGTCATCCCCGCACTCCTCACGGTACTCACGATCCTCGTCTGTTTGGTTCTCCTCCGAGTCTGCATACGATCGAATTATAGTCGCGTTAGCGACGTCTATAGAATAGCACAAAGAAGCAATGAAAATTCAAAAGAGCCAAATACACTCAAACATGGGTTCATTGTGTAGAGCTTGATTTTATATGAATTTTGGTCCTGGTCTCATATTTTTCTGAGGTCGTATGAATTAGTTACGAATTTCCGAAGATTAAATCCATTTCTGAAAATAATAAAGGCTGATTAATTCTAGGCTGACACGTGTCACACTATGACTGGTTCACGTGGCACGTAGGGACTTGGAGTGGTGTATCAGCTGGTAAGGTGGTCGGAGAGGTCGCCGAGGTGGTCGGAGAGATCGTTGAGGTGGTCGGAGAGATCGCCGAGGTGGTCGGAGAGCTCGCCGAGGTTCCCGATGCTGGCGTGGTCTCATCTTCGGCATGACGTCAGCATGGCATCATCAGAGCTAAACCACGGCTGACAGGTGGGTTCGGGGTCAAACGGTGACTGATAGGTGAGGCGCGGTTCATGGTGAACCCGCCTGCGTTGGTCCATAGACCACAGAGCCGGTCTATGAAGGACTTGGTCCACTTACTCTTTCCCAGGGTTCGGTTCACGTGCACCAAGTGCACGGACCTATGGCCGGCGAGGGGAAAATCCCCATCTTCTTCCCCGGCATGCTCCCGCCGGTGGCGAGATCGCCGGTGAGCCTCTCGGGCGGTACTGGTGCGCGATTAAGGTAGGCAAAAGCATTGCCAAGCCTCGATGAGTGCAGTGGTGGGGTCAAGGTGGCGGTCGGGGCTTCCTAGGGTTCCGGCCACGGTGGACGGCGGTGTGGGTTCGTCGGCGTGCATGGACAGGGCTGCAGTGGTAGCGAGAGCCCAGTTGGAGGAGCGTGTGAATGCCACGGTGCTTCTACGGCTATGGTAGGCATGTTGAAGGAGCTCCTGGTGCTCCTAGTGGCTCTGGCCATGGTGGTGGGGGCAAAGCGGAGGCGGTGGCGTTCCGACGAGGTGCGGTGTGGCAACGCAGGGCTCCGGTGGGCTTCTTCCTCGGCTAAGGTGAGCGCGGTGTGTCTCTCGTCATGGTGGAGCCAGTCGGGGTGTCAACGTCGCCTTTTCCGTGATGTAGAAGATGCGGTGGTCTCGCCATGGTTGTGCTCTCGGCCATGGTGAGCGTGCCCGTGCATGTGCGCTCCTGCTCCGATGTACAACGTCATGGCTGGGGTCCTCCTTCTGGCTGATGGCAGTGCGCATGGCGCGTCCTAGGTCTCGGCAAGCGTGGCCATGGCGGTCTCCCTAGCTAACCAGTTGGGCTAGGACGGAGCTCAAAGCTTCAGCAAGGTTTCGATCGTGGCAGTGCACGTTCCATTTGGCTAGGGAGGTGGTCACAGTAAGATGGCTCACCGTGGGGAGCTCGAAGGAGATGGTGGTGGTGCGATGTCGACGGTGTAGCATAGCCGAGCCGGGATAGAGGTACTCGCCGTCTTCCACGCCGGTGGCTCCTCCCTTCTTGCTCTGGTAGCGGCGTCCTTCTCTGCGTCTCTCCTTCTCCTCTCGTCCCTCGGCTTAGTGTGTTGGTGCGAACCGCACGGCGGCGGCGAGGTGTGGTGAGGTGCTAGGGTTCTAGGCTCCTCCTTTTATAGGCGAAGCACATGCTCATCCAATGGCGGTTGATCGGGCGGCGGTGATGCGCGATGTGCATCAGACGGCTCTCGCGTGCGGGGGCGGTTGCGTGGGTGCGGCGCTAAGGTGGGGAATAGGGTCATGCGATGTGCATGACCCCGGGCCCGTGTCTGCTCCGTCGTCGGCTCTCGGTCGCGTGGTGGAGGGAGCATGGGGAAGACGACGACGCTGTAGCTGGGCGGCTGATAGAGGGGGCCCGTTTGTCAGCTTGTCCTGATGCGGCGGCGTGCGGTGTGTGATGGCTGACAGGCGGGTTCGGCTCGTCAGTGGCTTGTGCGCGCGCGGGCGGTAGGGTGTTGCTGGGCTGGCATCGTGGGCCGCGTGCGCGAGTGGGAGGGTAGGCGGGCTCGGTCGGGATGGCTCACAAGGCCGAGCAGGCCTGGGCTGCTGCTTCTCCCTCCTTTTCCTTTTCTTTTTCTGTTTGTTTCTCTTTTCTTTCTTTTGCTTCGATTCAAATTTAGTTAGAGTTTAAACTTGAGCTTCGAGTCATGTAGTGGGTCCCACAAGGTGTTTCAAATGGTGGTCAAAATACATCCCATATATTAGGGATTATTGGCTATTTTTGTTATACAAAAATAGTTGAAGTTTTTATATAGGGGTGTTTTATTCTTCCAACAAATAATTCATTATTTAGGGTTTGTCATAAATATTAAGTAAGTTAGTTAAACATCACATAAGGCAAAAGAATCCAAATCACAAGTGGAATTAAGGATGCATGCATGATTTATTTATTTAGGAATTTAATTACACATGTGGCATAAAACCAAACTATGCTTATGATTTTAACCTAGTTAGGTCATATCTAATCCAAAACTAGGGTTTGGCTTCTACATGTGTCACTCAACATCACATAGGGTTTAAACAAAAAATTTGTAGTTGTGATTTTTGGTATGTGGATTTTTGGGTTGTTACACGTAGCGCCTTGACTCGCAAGACGACGGTGGCCATGCCATGTAACGGCGCAGCGGGCGAGCGCTGCCGTGGCAGCGACCACGCGACGTAGTGATGTGAGCGAACACGAGGTGACCACGCGATGTAGAGGCACGCGCGTGTGCCGGCGACGACGACAATGGACCGGCTAGGGCACAGGGCCCGCGATGATAGCGGCGGTGGTAGAGCAGCTCGGCGAACGTGATGGCGAAGTGGGCATCAGCAGCACGGTGATGGGATGGCTACGCAGCGATGCAGGCGGACGCGACGCTGGCGGTGAGAGCGCACATGGGCGATCCAGCGAGGCAGACGGCAGCCCCGAGTGTGCATGCTTGATGGGCGGCCAGTGCAGAAACGCGGAGTGCCGGGCACGGTGACCACGCCCCAACGCTGAAACCGACGGTAACGTGCCATACACGATTTTTAAAGCGTTCCAAAAATCAAACTCGATGATTCAAATGCCAAACCAGTTTTTCTATACTAAAGAGGGTACATAAGGCTACCAAACTAAGCTATAGCATCTTGCCACTACTTAACCCAAATCTCCTACAAAAATTGTCGAACTTAGCTTCGTCAAAGCGTTTTCCGACTTAGGAATTTGACCAAGTTTCGATCGGATTCATGTCGAATTTGATTTCCAAGCTATTCGATACGCTAGCTAGTGAATTACATTCTCGACCGCAAGTATTTCACCGCCACCTATGAACTTCGTGCTACAAACTTTATTAAAGTTTCATATATGCGTTCTATAGCATTTTCGTTCAATAAAAATTCGTCTTGAACCCTAAGTGATATAACCCGACATGAAATATAACATTCGTTTCACGTTTTTGATGAACGTTTCAAGTTACGTACATTGCTTTACAACCTATATTACACACATTTACACCCAAATATAATGCTCATGTAGTGTTTTAGCAAAAGGCTGTACAGTGTAACACCAAGGGTGTTACAAATCTACCCCCCTAAAACAAAATCTTGACCTGAGATTTCTTGTGCCTAGTGTGGAAAGGAGGTAGGAAATACATTTCAATGTAACAACTACCTATCAGAACAAGAGAGAAGGTGGGGGTAATGCTTCAATATATAGCTCTCTTATTCCCACGTGGCCTCATCCTCTGAGTGGTTCTGCCACTGAACCTTGTAGAACTTCACCACATTGTTCCTTGTCACTCTTTCCTTTTTATCTAGGATTTTGATAGGGTGCTCAATATACGTCAAGTTCGGCTGGAGGGGAAGCCCTTCAATTTCCACAGCTTCATCAGGCACCCACAAACATTTCTTCAACTGAGATACGTGGAACACATCATGTACCGCCGATAAAATATCGGGAAGCTAGAGATGATAAGCAACTGGGCCACACTGCTTTAAAATTTAGTAAGTACCCACATATCGAGGAGCTAGCTTGCCATGGACACCAAACCGATGCACCCCTCTCATAGGAGACACCTTGAGGTACACGTAATCCCCAACTGCAACTGCAAAGGCCTTCTTCTCTTGTCCGCTTAAGCTTTCTGTCGGCTCTGAGTTGCCTTCAAGTGAGTCTAAATAATGCTCACTTGCGCTCGAGCCTCTTTGATGAAATCAAGCCCAAAATATCCGCGGTCTCCTACTTCAACCCAGTTAGTTGGTGTCCTACATTTCTTTCCATACAAAGCTTCAAATGGTGCCATACAAATGCTCTCTTGATAGCTATTGTTGTAGGAAAACATAGCTAAGTTCAAGCATCTGTCCCACTTCTCCGGAAAAGAAATGGCACAAGCTCTCAACATATCTTCCAGTACCTAGTTTACCCTTTATGTTTGGCTGTCAGTCTAGGGGTGATAGGCTGAACTACGGAGGAGACTAGTACCAAGACACTCCTAGAGTTGCTCCAAGAAGTGAGAGATAAAAACTGACCCTCTATCAGAAACAATAGTAAGGGGGGCTCTATGCAGGGTCACAATCTGGTCCAAATACAACTCGGCATACTTTCTGGCAGAATATGTGGAATTCACTAGGAGAAAATGAGCTAACTTGGTAAGGCGATCCACAATGACCCAAATAGAGTTATTGCCCTTGGATGTGCGGGTAAACCCACAATGAAATCCATGGAAATATCTTCCCATTTCCACACAGGAATGAGCAAGGGCTGCAAATATCCTAGAGTACGCATGTGGTCGGCCTTAACTCTCCCACAAGTGTCGCACTCCACGATGTACTGGGTGATGTCCTGCTTCATGTTAGACCACCAATACAAGTGGCACAAATCATGATACATCTTGTTGCTGCCAGGATGGATAGACAGCTTGGAATGGTGAGCTTCATTCAAAATCTTCCTTCTTAGCTCCTCATTTGATGGAACCACCAATCTATCCTTGTACCTCACTACATCTTGCTCATCAATACTAAAGTGAGGGCCACGCCCTTCAGCAATCAATTTCTTGATGTGAGGAATTTCTAAAGTGTCTTGCCTTTGCTCCATAATAATCTGCTCAAGTAATTCTGAGACTAAGGCAATGTGAGCTAGCACCTCAGTATGGTTGAGAGACAAAGGTGTTTCTTCAACCTAATAAGACTTCCGGCTCAAGGCATCAGCTACCACATTGGCCTTTCTAGGGTGATAATGTACCTCCAAGTTATAATCCTTGATCAATTCCAACCATCTCCTTTGCCTCATATTTAACTCAGACTGAGTAAAAATATATTTGAGGCTTTTATGATCTGCAAAAATATGTACTTTGTTGCCCAACAAATAATGCCTCCAAATTTTTAGAGCATGGACCACAACAGCCAGCTCTAAATTATGGGTGGGGTAATTTGCTTCGTGCTTTTTCAGTTGGCACGAAGCATAAGCTATCACACACCCATCATGCATAAGCACACATCCCAACCCCGTCTTCGAAGCATCATAATATACATCAAAAGGTCTATGAATATCTGGTTGGGCCAAGATAGGAGTAGTGGTCAAAATTTTCTTCAAAGCTTGGAAGGCTTCTTCACAGGCTGGGCTCCAATCAAACTTGGCTTCTTTTTGGAGCAGCTTGGTCATCGGCTGAGCTATCTTGGAGAAATCCAGGATGAAACGCTGATAGTACATAGCTAGACCAAGGAACTGACGAATCTAGTGCATTGACTTAGGAGACTTCCAATTTAGCACATCTTGCACCTTGCTGGGGTCAACAGAAATACCGTCAGGTGTCAAAACATGCCCCAAAAACTGCACTCGATCTAACCAGAATTCACACTTGCTGAATTTAGCATACAACTTGTGTTCCTTCAATCGAGCCAGTACTATCCAAAGGTGTTGGGCATGATCTTCCTTGTTCTTGGAATATATCAGGATATCATCAATGAATACCACTACAAACTTGTCCAACTCTGGCATGAAGACTGAGTTCATCAAATACATGAAGAATGCAGGAGCGTTGTTGAGACCAAAAGACAAGACTAGGTATTCATATAGCCCAAACCTAGTAGATAAAGCTATCTTTGGTATATCTTGTGGTCTAATCTTGATTTGATGATAGCCTGAATGAAAGTCAATCTTGGAGAACACCTTGGCACTAGCTAGTTGATCGAACAAAGTATCTATGCGGGGCAAAGGATACTTGTTCTTAATGGTTACCGCATTAAGAGGGCGGTAATCCACATACATTCGAAGAGTGCCATCCTTCTTCTTCACAAAAATGGCTAGACAACCCCATGGTGAAGAGCTAGGACGGATGAAGCCCTTTTCCAACAACTCTTCCAACTGCTTTTTCATTTCAGCTAATTCCTTCGGGGCCATGCGATATGGACGTCGGGAGATAGGAGCAGTACCAGGCTCTAGCTCAATGGAGAACTCCACCTCTCTGTCCGGTGGCAACCCAGGTAGATCTTTAGAAAAAACATCCAGTAACTCACATACTACCAGAATAGAGGCAAGATCAGGAGAAGCTTTAGCATGAGCAGCAATAGGTAAGACTGGATCTGAGGGTACAAGAAGAGACATCCTATCCTCAGAAGAAGGAAGCTATAACTCAACAACTCTTTGCCTCAGATCCAAGACTACCCCATATACATGCAACCAGTTCATTCCTAGAATGACATCGATGCCCTGCCTAGGCATTATCATGAACTAGAGATGGTAAGTGTGAGTGGCTAATACTAAGCTCACTTTGTCCGTCCGAGTGTTAATGCACATCTACGCACCTAGAGTACTGATTCTATAGGCAAACAGTATAGCCATAAGAGGTATATTGTGCCGGTGTGCAAATCCCATGCTCATGAATGAATGTGATGCACCAGAATCAAACAACACATAAGCTGGATGGGAATCAATGGTGAACATACCAGCCATCACCGGTTCATTTTATAGTATTTCCTCCACCTCTGTGAAATTAACCTGTCCAGATCGGCTAACTGGCACTTTCTTCTTGATCACTATCCTCTTGATTAGCCTAGAGTTAGCTGATGGCTGAGCAGGCTAGGCTTGTTGGTTTTGCGAGCACTCCCGGGCATAGTGGCCTTCCTTGCCACATTTGAAATAGGCACCAGGCTTGTTCCCTAGCCCTTGACAAGGTGGGACCTACTGTCCCTGAGGCTGCTGATGTTGCACCTGTTGAGTGGGTGCACGATACTGAGTAGAAGGAGCCAAAAAGTCTGTTGAGGCTATTGAAACGAATGCCCGCCTGACAACCTGTACTTTTTGAGCATGGGGGTGACTAGAAGATGTCGTAGCCACCCGCTTGCGCTTCCATTCTACCTGGGAATCCCGCTGCAAGCCCTCCATGGCGATAGCAGCATTCATCATCATCCCAAAGGTCTGATAGTTCCTAGTATATAACTCCTTCTGTAAGCTACAAGTGAGGCCATGATAGAAGAGGTCCCTCTTCTTCTCATCTATATCCACATGAGTTCTAGCATACTAGGACAAGTGATTGAACTTATTAACGTAGTCCATCATGGACATACTACCTTGCTAAAGGTCCAGAAACTAAGTCAACTTTCTGTTGAGAAATCTAGCAGGAATATAATATTCCCTGAAGGCTGCAGTGAACTCCTGCCAGGTCACTCAATGGTCCAGCTATTGCATGGCATTGATTGTATCCCACCATCCACTCACGGGCCCAACAACTGTTGCACTACAAAGCGCACCTTCTGCTCATCAGTCACGGTGAGCAATAGAAACTTTTGCTCTAGAATGCGAAGCCAATGCTCCACATCCAGGGGCTCAGCCATTGATGTGAACATGGGTGGGTGTGTCTTTAAGAATTCCTGATAAGAGCAGGGTCCCTTAGGACCATTGGCACCACCCCCGTTCCCACCATTGCCCCTGTGGCCTCCACGGGCGAAGCCACAGATAGCCTGTGCCAGCAGCTCCATGGCATGGGCTGACTCGCGGCGAGCAGCCAACATCTCCGCCATCATCTCCGCATGAGTCATCAGCAGTGGCAGTGGTGGAGGAGGAGGAGCTAGAAGTGGAGCCTCATGGCTCTCCCTGTTGCCGTGCTCATTGCCCCGGCCACTTTCACCTTGGCGTTCGCCAAGACCATGGCTCGCCCTGGCACTGGTGCTCCCACGACCGGACCTCAGATTCATCTGTAACAGATAGGAACCAACCATTTAGAATAACCCTCCAGATCAGAAGCAAGGGATTAGAGAAATGACAAGACATTTATTAAAGCATTCTTTTAATTTATCCTATCAATTTACTAATCCAATTATACATGTCGGGGGAATTTGGTTTTAGCAAGATTCTCTTATCATGATGCATGCATCGGCCTATACGCTCACTCAGGCCGGAATATAGCGGCTTTCACAAAATTTCGGCACACCGCACACTCACTTTCCATATTCTAAGCGATTTCTTACGCTATATAAGTTAGTGTACCTGCAGAAAACTGATTAGATAAAACCAATGCCGCTATCCTAGATAGACCATATTGCTAGGGCTTATAATTATTTAGATAATTTTAGCGCATCCTACTTTTCACAAAACTTTTGTTGATCAAATTTTAGGTTTTGGAAAAGAGTGATGAACTCAAAAACTCATTATTGGCTCTGATACCAACTATGGTAGAACCACCCAAAATAACTTACTTACGGAGGCGCTCATCTTCCACCAGACACTAAGCACCCCGAAAGCAAGCCACAATGGGCGGGTTTCGTCGGGCACACCCCAATGGAGAGCCCGAATGGTCCATATTTTTCCCCAAGGATCCAATAATGAGAACGAGTTACAATACTTAATCCATTTCATACATCCAGAGTTCTTAGAAATTCATTATTATATTGTCAAATTGAGAGTGTGGAATATTAAACAGTGGAATGGTAACAAACATCTTTCGATAATGAACAAGGATCCCTCTGTGCCTACTAGAAGAATCCTTCACACAATGGTACTCCTCAAGTTGAACCTGTAATAGGGGTAAATAAACCCTAAGTACACAATGTACTCACAAGACTTATCCGACTAGTGGGAATAATTTCCCGACTCCAAGGGATATGATAAGCTTTATGGTTTGCTGGGTTTCTTTTTGCAGAAAGCAATTCTAGTAGTTAATCCTTATTTATGTTATTATTAGCAGTCATGATTAATTTATTATCTAGCCATTCTATGTAAGCACCTGTTCTACTTTCAATCAAGAGTTGGGCAACAGTTCCATTTCTTCACCTTTCACCTTTCAGTTCTTACTACGGTGCTAGAGTTTAGACAAGTCGTACCGACACGGTGGCGATTCGAAATCAATGTGCCCAGCTGGGTACCCCGAAAACACACGCCCTGCTTGTACCCTAGGCACAAGCAGGACCAACCCATCACACTCCTATCACAGGGTCCAGGTCCCCGTCCAAACTTGGACTCCAAGCCCCTGCTCCTAAGCCCCGGACTTAGTGCGGTGCTTAGACCTCCACCATCCCCACCTCCAATCAGTTGGTTCGGAAAGAGCCGGAACCCACGACAAGAGAGCAACAAGTCTTCCCGGTGCCCATACCTAAGTATGTGCTCGGGATAATAAGTCTGTGACTTGCCTAGCGTCCAATGTAATGGCCGGTCCTTAACCGACACAGACAGGGGAAAAATGTAACCAAGCTATGCCCTATTGGCCATAGGACACAACCTCTTACACCCACCAATACCCAAATCATATCTCTACCTGGTCACCATTTTCCTTTATACCATTTTATCATAGGTGATCATAATTTTCACCTATTGTGAGTAACGGCAGGTTACTCACGCTATCGATACCCTGAGCATAGCAGCCACTTGACCTATACTAGTAGGACTCATAGGTAAGTATATCTATGCATGTAGTTTTTATAAAATGCCTGTAACGTAAATACCCATCATATATATATTCAGTAATCATTCAAAAATAGGGGTTATGCACTAGGGCTTGCCTTGGGCAGGTGGTGGGTCAACAAAGTCAACAACGAACGGCTTCGGGGCTCCCTCCTATATGAGAGCCTCCTCCTCGTACTCCTCAATAATCTCCTCGTAGTCATGTTCATCCGCAGGCACGAACTCTACCAACTCGCGATCTACATGCATGAAATGATGATGCACCACTTAGTAATACGACAATAGCAACTCTTAAAATAAACTACATCTGTAAAGCTACTAAACTAGCTCTACCGACTAAGACGTTACATTACTTATCATTTCCACTAAACAGGTATGCCACATTTCATGTATTAACTTAGCAACTAAAGCAATCCCTATTATTAATATCGATTTACTCCATATATAATACAACACAGAGTACTAGCTAATCTATTTGTCATCATACTCTAGTGCTACAAAAATTACAGTGAACATATAATAATCTAATGAGTCTACTGTAAAAATTTCACGGCCAAAGCTATCACGATTTGCCACAAAAATTCCTACAAATATTAAGCTAACTAATACTAAGCTTTCTAAATGGAATTTATGACTCTATCATTATCATAGCTAACTGTAAACTAACTACACCAACAGATAGACATCATTTTTGTGAATCTAACAAATTTTGTTTCACTATTTTTGGACACCTACAGAATTTACTATAATTTTACCAAGATCAGCTCAAAACTAAATTAAATAAACATTTGTTAATTCACTGGAAAAAAGAAACTAAACTTCACAGCGTGGCCCACTATTCGTGGCTCGGCCCATGCTCTTGCAGCACGAGCTGGCTCTTTTGCAAAAGAGTCCCCGTTCTCTTACCTATTCGCGAAGCTCACTCGAACACTATGTAACTTAGTCATGGCCTTTGCATCTAGCACCCTGCTCTTACTCAAATTCCCATTTTTCAAGGTCCCTAGCCGGAACTAAATAAGGCCATGGCATCTCCAGACAAACACCCGTGAGCACGGACCTCCTCGGCCTCAACCATCACCTCCCTAACACTCTACGAGCGAAGCACAATCGATAGAGGTATCAAACACTAAAAACGGTGCAGCGCGTAGATGTGGCCATGCGTCGTGGCAGGGTCTGGCCATGGCAACACCGACACCGGCGAATTTACCTAGCCCAACGCCTCTACCACTACCCTCTATCCATCTATAGACTACGGGCAACAAGATAGAAGTCCTATTTGAATCGCTACTACACTCAAGCGCGCCGGCCACGGAAACGGCATCCAACCCAGTTCGTCGGTGGCCGCGAACACGTCCCGAGCGACCTAGACCTCAAACGGTTTAACCACCTACCCTAGGAGCAAGAGGGCCTCACCAGAGACATGCAGGGCAGACTAGATGACGTCGTAGGGCTCTGCAAGGTGGTTGGCCATGAGCGCGGGGTGGCTTTGGTTCACGGCAAGCGTGGCGATAGCATCCCCGGCGACCTGCTCCTCCGCCGACAAAACCGCTACACGGGCAAGGCAACCAAGTCAACACGACGCAAAGGCAATACTCAATTGAAACAATGAAGCACGGAGCAACACCCTGGCCGAGCACCTACCTCAACGGCCATGGCGGACCGCCGCGAGGAGAATGCCCCGCATTACCTCACTGGAGGATGAAAGCTCATCGGGTCAACTCCAATCGCGAGCTAACTACCAGGGCTAGTTGGGTGCATGGTTAATTAGAAGGAGGCGGACTATGTAAGGCCAATTGGTTGGACGACGCCGTTTGGACTTAAGGGGGTTGACGGCGGGGGGAAACTCAAATTGAAGACAGACACCGTACGACAGCAGCAGTGGCAAGCTTGGCGCGAAGCTAGACTCCAAATCAACCTCTAGACGTGCATAATTACAAGGATGGGACCAGCTTTGCGGGTTGGCCTTAGCATGGCTCGGCCGGCCGGCGCGACACCATTCAAGGCGACGTGATAGGAGCTTGGCATGGCGCAATCACTAATTGGGAGAGGACAGCAGCGACGGAAGACTGCTCCACGTGCGCGTACGAGACCGACACCACAACGTGCGACCGTAGCGCCTTGACTCGCAAGACGACGGCGGCCATGCCATGTAACGGCGCAGTGGGCGCGCGCTGCAATGGCAGCAATGATGCGACGTAGTGATGTGAGTGCACGCGAGGTGACCACGCGATGCAGAGGCACGTGCGTGTGCCGGCGACGACGACAGTGGACCGGCCAGGGCACCGTGCCTGCGATGACAGCGGTGGTAGCAGAGCAGCTCGACGGATGTGACAGTGAAGCAGGCGGCAGCAGCATAGTGATGGGATGGCTACGCAGCGATGTAGGCGGATGCGACACTGGCGATGAGAGCGCATGCGGGAGACCTAGCGAGGCAGACGGCAGCGGTGGAGCAAAGTGGCTGGGCCCACCAGCCCCAGCACCTCGAGTGCGCGTGCTTGACAGGCGGCCGGCGTGGCAGTGCTGAGTGCCGGGCACGGTGACCACGCCCCGACGCCATGCATGATTTTTAAAGCGTTCCAAAAATCAAACTCGATGATTCAAATGCCAAACCAGTTTTTCTATACTAAAGAGGGTACATAGGGCTACCAAACTAAGCTAAAGCATCTTGCCACTACTTAACCCAAATCTCCTACAAAAATTGTCGAACTTAGCTTCGTCAAAGCGTTTTCCAACTTAGGAATTCGACCAAGTCTTGATCGGATTAGCGTCGAATTTGATTTCCAAGCTATTCGATACACTATCTAGTGAATTCCGTTCTCGACCGCAAGTATTTCACCACCACCTATGAAGTTCGTACTACAAACTTTATTAAAGTTTTGTATATGCGTTATATAGCATTTTCGTTCAATAAAAAATTCGTCTAGAACCCTAAGTGATATAATGCGACATGAAATATAACATTCGTTTCGTGTTTCCGATGAACATTTCAAGTTATGTACATTGCTTTACAACCTATATTACACACATTTACACCCAAATATAATGCTCATGCAGTGTTTTAGCAAAAGGTTGTATAGTGTAACACCGAGGACCACGCTGCCCCAGCTATACGCTGCTATGTTCTCCCGTGGCTGGCTAAGTATGCTCATAAACAACCAGCTAATGGTGTTACCCGACGCATTGGGGAACAGGAACGCGCCGAGGAAGTGCCACAGCTAGACTCTGGCGTACCTCTCGATCTCCACCTCTGGCACGTCTGGGTGTCGTGGTGCCCTGAAGTGGTGTGTGATCCACCACAAAGTGACACCAGAAGTTTTCCTAAAATTTTCAATAAACAATAAGATAGATTTAATGTCAAAAAACAATGAAAGCAATAAATATGGACAATTTCCTTACTTAGATTTTTTAGATTCCTCATCGGCAGGTGGCCTAATGCCACAGAACTGCTCGACCACGTCCATCCAGTGATCGGGGTCGCTGGAAGCCCCCTCCAACCGAAGACACAAAATAAGCTTCACGTCTTGCAGCGTGATTGTCATCTCACCGCAAGGAAGGTGGAAGGTGTGGGTCTCCGGCCTCCACCTGTCAGGTTATATTTCAAAAATAGAAGTGTTAGTAGTAACAAAAAAATTAAGATATGGTAACAAAGATAAATAAAGTCCCACCTATCGATAGTTGCAGTGAGAAGTGAGTGGTCAAGGACCGGTAGCCCGGAGTTGAAAACCCGGACCAACTCAAGGAAGTCAGCACACCGTATGTAAGGCGCATATTGCTCGTCCCAGCGGTGCCCCTGGTGCGTGCGTGGTCTCAGAGGAACCAAGGGCACCGGAGGCTCGAGGTCCGACAACTGGTGATCTCGGTGGTCCTTGTCGTAGTGCTACTCAAGAAGGGATACTACAGATGTTGATCCATCCTGTTTGAAATTGGAAATGAAAAAGTTAGTAAAAACATTAAAACTAATATAATATGATGGAACATGAGTGCATAAAGTCATAGGAAATTAAAAAGTAACATTATTAAGCATAGCAAACATTAACATTAATAGAAAATGATGCAACCTGCGTACATACATAAAAGCTAAGCAAAATTAAATGTAACATTAACATTAATAAAATATGGGCGACATATACACCTGTTGACCTTGTCTTCTGTGCCTAGTAGCCTTGTGACCAGGTTCGTGGCAAACGGAGCATAGATTCGTACCACGCGCCTGGTCAAAGTCCCTCCCTCTGTACTTGTCTCTGCCGTAACCTCTCATAGCATCCTCCATGTCACCCTTAAGTCACTTCTTCTTCCTCCTACCCTTCCCTACCTTTAGCAGATCTGGATCCAGGAGGTAGTCGGGACCATGGTAAGGCGGCCACTATGTCAGGTCAAGGTACGGCTCGAAGCTACTCTCCGATATACTAACGGTGTTCGACCGGAGATATAAGGGTAACATATATGGCACAGCCTGGTAGTCATATCCATGGGCCCTGCAGGCCATGATCATGTGGGAACAAGGGGCATGCATAATCTGAGGGACGTTGCAACTTCACTCTACTTTTTCAAGATCCACTCGGTAGTTGCGACCATCATAACGTTCGCTGCCCAAGGTCGTGCCACCCTTGGCCCGTACATTGTAAACCTGCCTGTTTGGTCCATAGGCCTCAGCGGTATGCCGCTACGCCCAACACTCAGCCTCATACAGATGTTCTTGTCGGCCTTTCCCCATGGTGAAATGTTGCCTGCACCCTCCTTTGCTCAAGGCCTGACCTCTTCACAAAATATTTGTTGCACTTGTGAAACAAGAACTCAACGATTCTGGACATAGGCAACGCTCGAACTCTAGGGAAGACCTTGTTGAATGACTCCAACAAGTTGGTGGTCATGATGCCATACCTAAAACTGCCCTCATCATATGCTAATGCCCACTTGGGCTTATCTACCATCTGCCCCTCCAACCAGGCCTTCCCCTCTTTGTTTAGCATCTTGTCTAGTTCTTTCTTTGTCTCCTTGAACTGGTGCTCTGTACATACACAACATAGGGCCTTAACCTTGTCACAAACCTCCTTCATCCTACGTGACGGTTAGAGATCATACATATCATGTGAGAGGGGCCAAGCACATGTACCCGTAGAAGTTGCATGAACTATGACCATGAATCAATGTTCTCTCCCTCGGCCAAAGCAAATGTCATTGGTACTATATGATCCTCCGGATCAATAGCAGCCGCCATCATCAACACGCCCCTATACTGTCCGGTTAGGAATGTGCCATCAACAAGTATGACGGGCCGACAATACTTGAAGGCATGTTCCTTCTGAGCAAATGACCAAAACACATACTGCAGGACATGTTTCACTTCACCGGTGTAGTGGTTTTGGAAGTACTTCCCTTCGGTGTACATAAACCATTTCAAGTCGGGGTTGTAGTGAGTCATTGCACACAATATCCTGGGAACCTGTTGTACGCTTCCTTCTAGCTACCCTAATGAATCTCCAGGGCAATCTACTTAGCACGCCAAGCCTTTTTGTACTTTGGCTTGTAACCTGTGAATCCAAGTATGGACCAAATCAAGTATGACATCGAAACATCGTTATCGTCATCAACGAGGCCCAATTTGTGACGGGCAAGGTATCATGCTGTGAGCTGAGCATGATTTTCCTTCCCCTTATTTGACAGGCATGTGTGGGGTTGACACTTTAGTTATCCTCCACTTGCCATCGCTCCCTTTCTTCTGAGCATTTAGCCTCCACAGACAACCTACCTTGCATATCATGTGGTACCTCAACTCCTTGTCAGAATGAGTGATGGTGTAGGGCCTATGGTGATACACTGCATAGTCCTTAAGAAATAGTTTCAGCTCAGACATTGTATTGAATACCATCCCCTTGCTAAGAATTACATTCTCATGGTCGTACAATGATTTTCTACATATCTGTAGGATGGTGTCACAAACTACCATATCCGTCAGGCTGACGTGCCTGTAGTTCGGAACGCCACGAAAAGGTACATTCACCGACCTCAGTTGCATCAGCTCCGTCGTTGTGTAAGGCTCTGGTGGAACATACTGCTGTGCTTCGCTCAACCTAACCCATGAATCGTATGGGGTATCATCCTCTGGCACATCTCTGACTAGTCTTCCCAGGACCGGCATAGCATGCTATACTTGACTTGGTCCTGGCACATCTCTGACTACTCTCACCTGAACCGGTACTGGCATAGCATCTCTGCCTCCTTGCTCATCGTCCGAATCCTCTAAATCACTGATAACTACATCACCATTCCTTTCCTCCTCCGCCTGCTCCTCCTCGTCCCGCTCGAACTCATCCACATCGAAGTCATTGTTTATAAGGCCTACTGGCATCTGCCTAGAATCATTGACTGCCATTTGAGATGAATAAAACTGCTCTTGCATCAGCTGACTGTCCAACTCCATATCTCCCGGTGTTGCGTCCACATCGACCCCCCATTCATGTCCATCGCCTCCAACTCCATCAAAGGACGGCCCGGCCTCCACATCCTCAATCATGTACCCGTTCACCACCACCTAAGCCACAATCACATTTGACCCTTGGATTACCCTTGTGTAGCGGGACCAGTGAGCCTAGTCATGCAAGGGTATTAGGACGTAGTGTGCCCTAGTCTTCCCACTATAAAACCTCCCCTTCAGTATGAATTTCCCGTCAAACTTTTCCTTCACACGCAAAACAAGGTCGCTGAAGGTAGGAGGATCATCAACCATTTTCAATTCTTCTTCCATATCCTCAAACAAACCATCTCCTTTCCTAACACTTCCTCCATAAAACAAACGGACTAAACAATCCATCTACAAAAACAAATGAGGAAAGTGCATCAAGTCTTCGAATATATTCCTAACGAACTACCGATACTAATAATAACCTACTAACTACAATACAACCTAACTAATCTAATATAAATGCCTATACTAACTATACTAACTATTATAACTATACTAATCTATAATACCTATACTAACTATGCTAAGTACACTAACTACACTAACTATACTAACTATTATAACTATACTAAATACCAAAACCAACTAACTAACTATACTACTACAAACTAACTAATCTAAATACCTATAATAACTATAGTACTACCTAAATAATCTCAACAAATAACTACCTATACTATATCTACTAACAAACAGATACTCTAACAAACTATAATAATCAATCAAACAAATTTTGAATCCTAACCCTAACTACCAATGATTCAATTCAAGCAACAAAGGGAGAAGGGGATTACCTTGACAAACAAGAGGTGGGGCTCACCCCAATCCACCCGCGGCTGCTGCAGTAGGCCGCTGGCGGCCTAGGGCGGCGGCCGACCGCGCCGAGCGCAGGGGAGCGAGGGAGGGAGGAGGCCAGCGGCGGGAGGGAGAGCGAGCCAAGGAGGAGGACGGCGGCAGGATGGACAGCGAGGGATGGAGGAGGTCGGCGGCGGCGTTGATCTGGAGGAGGGGAAGCAAGTAAGAGAGAGAGAGAGGGAGGGCTGGCGCCCTGTATCGGTATTTGCCGCCTGTGGTGGTGGCGCGATAGGGCCGCTGACCACGTATGATCGGTGACTGACCGACCGCCATGTGGGCACCCTTGCCGCGCCGCCATGCATGGCGCGGCAGCGTGAGTTTGCCGTGCTAGCACAGTAAGCACGGCCAAAAGTGTTAATTTTTAAAAAAAATAGAAACCGTGTTAGATTTAAAAATAGTATTAAAAAAGTGTTAAAATTAAAAAAAATTCTCAATCTGTCATCGTCATGTTTGTTTGGGCTGGTTTAACTTATAAGCCATAGGTGAAAGTACTGTTGGCTGATTTGGTATGAGAGAAAAATACTAGCTTATAAGCCAAATACGAGCCAACAAACTGATGGCATCGGAAACGCTCACAACGGGGACACCTCACCCGACCCACGAGTTTTCCGCGGGGCAGGGCCTCCCAGCCTCGACCCCTCGGGCGGCTCTTCACCGGATGCCTCCTGTCCGTGACGCAAGCAAGAGCGTCGCTCGACAGCCGTTGCCGCCTCCAAAATCCGTTCTCGATGCATACATAGGGCTGCTACAGCCAACACTCCTCCTTTCCACCTTGCCTAGGTGCCCTTGGGCCTCGACTCCGCGCACTGCTAGGCCAGACAAGACACGGCAGGATTGTTCCAAATAGCGGCAGGGGAGGGGAAACGCTGCCACGGGAAATAACAGGGTTTCGAACTAGCCACCCTCGGGGGCTGTCGTGCCTCCCCTATCATCCAAGCTAGGCCTTAGTGTGTGATTAATTAATGTAGATCGGCCACTCATATGGTGACTAGTACAGCAGATTGCCCTTTGAATGGACGATACATTCATTACTTTTAGTCCCCTTTGAATGGATTATACATTACTTTTGTGTACTACAGAAAACTTTTAGTCCATCTAGTTGAGATCCATGCTCGCGTTGCAGCTCTCATCTGACCGTGGGCTATTTTTTCGTTTTCGGCCCCACTTTGGGGTTTGTCTGCTCCAGTGGATCTAGACGTTTTGGGCCTAAGGTTTTTCTCGTCTTTCATCTATTGGATTGCTGCGTGTGTCCAGTGCAGCTTCATGTCAATGTGGCTTTGTGAAGCCGAAACATGCAGGCTGGAGCACTAGACCGCCCATAGTTTGTGGCAGAACGATGAGCCCATGGCACATGGAGTCAAAAGAGGTTTTTTTTGGAAGAAATGTCAAAAGAGGTTTGAAGCCTACATACACGCTAAAAGTTCGTATCATCGTTAGTTTCCACCACGTACCAGTTAATGTACGTAGAGACTCGAGAGTGCTAGTTTCCGTTCATTTTTTGTCACTTTTGCA
The DNA here is from genome assembly GCA_904845875.1 of Miscanthus lutarioriparius. Taxonomy (NCBI): domain Eukaryota; kingdom Viridiplantae; phylum Streptophyta; class Magnoliopsida; order Poales; family Poaceae; genus Miscanthus; species Miscanthus lutarioriparius. The sequence continues at coordinate 40,575,393 of CAJGYO010000009.1, forward strand.
GTTTGCTTGAGCTGGTCGAGAAGGTTGACTTCCTAAAAAATATCAGTCAACAAATTAGTATTTGGTTAAAAATGTGCTTCCTCACACGCCCTTTCTACCAAATCGTGAATTAATGACTTAGTCATATGAATAGAACCTGCTACTTACATGTATGGATGGAAAATAGAAATGGATATCCGAGTTATCCGACATTCGTATCCACTAAAACTTGTAATATGGATATTTTTAACGTGGATACTAAATGGATGTATCCGAATTTGTTTTTTCAGTATTTTCTCTATCCGATTTCAGATCCATATTGACAAAAATACAGAATATCCAATATTTTTCCGTATCTGTGAAGAACAAGGTATAATGAATCTATTTAAAAGTTTTCTCTCCATGACTAGTGACTAATTATTTAATTTTCATATTACTAATGATGCATTGAAACTATTTAATAGTATATCTATAGATAACATTTAATACTATTAATAATACTAAAATATTAAATTATTTTTAGTATTTTTTAATTTCTTAACCTAATATATTTGTTGTTGCAATTATTTTAATACTTTAATTTATTTATTTACTTATGAAATTATTTTATAGGATTTATAATTTTTATGATAAATATTCTATAAACAATGATTGATTAATTGATATATTTAATTATTAAATATTTATTTATAACTATACTATTTTTATGACCTATCCTTGTCTAGGTTATATACCCACATGCTTTAATCTCTAATTGTGTAATAATTTTGTAATTACAAAAATATTGATAAAGAAAAATGGCTACTTGTTGCCTACCATTCTTACTTGAATTTCTTCACTTAACCTATCATTTTATTAAATATTATACATTGTAATTTAGTTCTCTTCAATATTGGAGCTTATTAGAAGTGTATTTTGATTTTATTTCACTTTGGTTATTGATGAACTTAGTCCTAAAATTCTATTCATGTACGTTGAATTTAACAATATGCATTGAGTTGAACTGAGTAAATATTCGAATAGAAATTCGAATCCAAGACATTCGTTTTGTATCTATATTAAAAAATATCCGTATCATATTCGAATTCGAATTTAAATGTGGTAAAAAGGTAATATCTGGATCCAATTCCATGTGAATCCGATTTGTTTAAATCCCTACTTACATGTGTGTTGCCTTCTGCCTGATTCATGCTGCCTGACATGCCTCCACGTCCAACCCTAGCCACTAGGTCGCTAGTTAGAAGATTGGCGCCTCCTTTCTCGACCTCAATCGTGTTGGTGGGTACTGTTAGCGGATCTAGTCTCAGGAAGCCATAGCCGGCATGCGCTCTTGAAGGAGGAGGCTTCATATAGAAGAGCATCGCTATCATGTCGGGCTCATATGTCAAGTCAACATCACACATACAGTCGGCATGCCACATCACCACATTGAGCGGGTTAAAGCCAACTTTGGACTAGTGCCGGCACATAAGACAAGTTTAATTAGGGACCTTGTTATCAAAGTTAAGAGTTAAGGACCTAGATGGCACAACCATACAAGTTTGGGGACTCGAATGTCAAAATTGAAGTTGATGACTCGAATGACACCGTTGTCAAGTTTTGGTTCTGCTAGTGATTTCTACTCTTTTCTACTACACGCGCGGATGCCCTAGCCCAAGCTCTCTAACGGCCAACAACATGGAGAAGATCTCCATCGCCATCACTTTACCCATCGCCCATCCACCTTCGGCGCTTGGGCAACCGCTAGTAGCGCATCAACCAAAAAAAAAAAATCCGCGCATCTACCTCTCCAGCATTTTGGGACCGAAATTTCATCAAAAACCCCTAAATTTTGCATTTTTCGTAGGGTACCAAAAAATGCATGCCGGTCAAATTTTTCAGTTGAATTTGGCAAGCACACAAATTCCATGCCGAACTGGGCCAATACTCCGATTCCCGACACCCAGGCAGCCAGCCCACATACACTCCACATCTTCCCTTTTTGAATTTCCCCAAATCGATACTCGTGAGTCGCCGCCAGCCAGCCAGGCTGCCTGTGCCGCCTCACCTCTCAACAATGCCGCCGCATTGTGTGGCCGCCCCACTTCCCACCATAGTCGAGCTCTTGTCCCCGGTCCCCACGGCCTAACACACGGTCTGGTCGGTCGCCGGGTCGTTGCTCTTATAGATAGCATTAATTAATTTATGTTTCAGTCCCAAACCGTGTACCGTTGGGTGCTGGCGGCCTGGCACATATAGGGCATGTTTGCTTGGGGGAATTCTGGAGGAATTTGAATGGTTTAGAAGAATGTTGGAGGAATTTGTGAGAGAAAACACGCGAACGGGGCCATAGTAAAGCCATGTTCTGGTAGGATGATGAATCACATTGCTCCTTCAATAGACAGCATCTGTTAAGTTTTGTTATTTGCAAATGTGTTGGAGATGGATTAGAGAGAGTTTCAACTAAAATGCTGCCATTCTTCTTTCTTTTCTTTTTTGGCAACACCAACACTCAAGACAGAAAATCCCTTTTCCCGAGCAGCCATCGCCATCTCTCAATCTTCGCGAAGAGAGAGAGAGACAGAGAAATATTCTTGCCTTGGTGACGCCGGAAAGCGACGCGACCCATCGTCGTCCCGGAGCCATGCATATAGGACCTATGGGCGATGGCGATGGCGACGGCTCTCCGGTGATGATTCCTACAGATAATAATACAGGCTGTCGGTGTTCCTCATTCATATAAGACAAGGATTAGATGACTCATTCAACTACTTGATTCTGTTAATCTGTCGCATCGGCAAAAACCACCCGTAAACCAACCAATATAGGCCTCGTTTTAGATTGTAAGTTTTTTCACTCTCTTCATTACATCGAATCTTTGGACATATATATGGAGTATTAAATGTAGATAAAAAAATAATTAATTATACAGTTTGATTGTAAATTATGAGACGAATCTTTTAAACCTAGTTAAGCTATGATTAAACAATAATTATTAAATACAAACGAAAGTGTTACAGTGCCAAATACTAATTCGTAACCCTAGTCTCAACAAGACCATAGCATCTACTGTTTTTCAAAGTCAAGCGTGGCGGTCCACGCCGCCCGTTCGCCAGCTGTCTGCGGAGGAGCTTATAATTGTTTTGCTGCCGAGTCTTGTCTTGTGCAGAGCGCCAGAGCTACGGAGGCGTCCTCAGACAGAGCAGAAAAGGCTGAGGAGGAATGGGGAAAAGCTGCTCGCCGTCGGCGCCAGGACCCTGACCCGGGCGGCGGCAAGTTTCGCCGTGAAATCAGCGGCGCGCCCATCGGCCGCCGCCGGCGAGGTGGGCGTGCGCGGCTGGCCATTCCGAGTCGGGTGCTCTCCATCGCACGTACGTTTCCTGCCCCTCCCTGTCTCTCGTTCTGTCTTTTTCTCTGAGATGCAGAAAAGCATTTTGGCGAGATCTTTTAGAGCTTTTTCTCCCCAGCCATCAATCTTGTGCAGATTGGTGGATACATATGAAAAGCATATATATGTGCATGAGCATTTGGTCAAAGTAGGGGTGGGTTGTTGCGAGTTGCGACGTAGTAGGGTTGTTGGGGGTAGGTAGTTTCTTGAAATTACAATCTTGGGGGAAACTTTGCCTACGTGGCTTTGCGCCCTGGTTGCCTATGAAGTTTATCCGTTAGGTCGGCTCCGTTTTTAGGAATCACAGAGATTTTCCTAACTAGCATCTATTTGGCTCAGCTGAAGAAAACTTGCCATCCAAGGTTCCTCCTGAACTGAACTAGATAACCCTTTTGGACTGTGCCGTGGGAGTTGAAAAAAAAAAGATGAAAGGTAAACCCATGAATTGCCCCAGTAGGGTTGCTTAAATTCACAAGAAAAGGGCACACAGGATACTCCAAGTCAAATTTCATTCATGCGTCCTTACAAAAAGGTCTAATTTCATTAGGTTGTGCACTGTGCTAAGATTCCTTAGAATTCATAACTATACTGATTGCTGACTGAACTGTTCTGGGCTTGGAAATTAAAAGCAAATATAGTGTCCTCTGCACATGAAGTTAGATGAATCAACTGACCATGTCTTCCAAATAATGACATTTAAAAAATCATTTTTTTTCAGGCTGTAAAATTTAGCTCTTGATTGCGGGACCTAAATCACTGGCCACCTGGAGCAGAGTACCCAGAAGCTTATGACTGCAGATTGCATCCATGGGTTCAATGAGTCAAAAAATTAAAATTTTCACAGAAGATGAGATTACAAGTATTACTAGCAATTATAGCACTCTTATTGGGAAAGGTGGTTTTGGAGAAGTCTATAGAGGGATCCTTGATGCTGACAATGATCTAGTTGCGGTGAAAAGATATATCCGACAAGACTTGCGCGAGGAGTTTATGGAAGAAGTAAACATCCACAGTATGATGAACCACAATAACGTGGTGAAGCTCATAGGCTACTGTGTTGGTGAAAGTACCCTGATGTTGGTAACAGAGTATATCTCCAATGGAAACCTTGATGACATACTCCATAGAAGTGAGACTCCTATCCCTTTGGATGTAAGATTGGGTATTGCAATAGGGTGTGCAGAGGCACTGAGCTACATGCATTCAATGGATTCACCGACTGACAACCATATTTATCATGGTGATATTAAACCTGCCAACATACTTTTAGATGACAATCTTACAACAAAAGTATCAGATTTTGGACTGTCAAGGTTTCTTTTCAGTGGTACTACTCAGTTCACTACAACCTTAAAAGGAAGTATGGGTTACATGGATCCTGTATATTTTCATGAGGGGTGTCTGACCCCGAGAAGTGATGTATATAGTTTTGGTATAGTCCTCTTGGAACTAGTAACTCGAAAAAGGGCAAAATATGGGGATGTTAGCCTAATTCCTACATTCAATAAGGCCTGTGCCAAGGGGAAAGGATTGAGGGAACTATTTGATGCAGCAATAGCTGAAAAGGATGACATGAAGATTCTTAAAGAACTGTGGAAATTAGCAGCTCAATGCTTGTCACTGAACATCCATACACGTCCTCAAATGAATGAAGTGGCAAAACGCCTTCGGATGCTCAAGAAAGATCTAAAGGGTAGTCCACAATCCATATTGGCAACACAGTCTATATGGGCGAAACAGTACACACAAAGCTCAAGGCCTCCTAGTTTTAAGAAGAAATTGAGTTTTTTCAAGGGAAATACTAGTTATTCTAAGATTCTATCTGAACTCTGCAATGTAAGAACTTTTACAAAGGAGGAGATAAATGAAGTCACACATAACTACTCCTATCTACTCAGTGGTGGGACATCGTCAGCAACTGAGGTTTATAAAGGAACACTTGAGGACAATACAATGGTGGCGGTGCATAAATTAATTTATGACTCTGAAGAGGCATTTATCAACGGAGGGATGGTCGTATCTAAAATTGCCCATAAGAATATTGTCAAAATTTTGGGGTTGTTTGGAATCCCAAACTATTGCTTTTCTATACGAGTACATTGCTAAAGGTAGTATCTCTGACATTTTGGGTAGCCAGGAAGATTTCCCAATAGACTTACGTATGAGGATTGCAATTAAGACTGCAGAAGCATTACAATACCTACATTCATCAGAAACTGGTATCATCGGACATGGCAGTGTTTCAGCATCCACTATACTTCTTGACAATAACTTTGTACCAAAGCTCACAGAGTTTTCAAGGGCATGCATGCTTTTCAAGAAGAGTGAAACTGCTGGTGGTGTAATTAGTAGCAGCCTTCTAGAAAAAGTTCTCAACAACGACCCGTCTCGCTATGGTTCTGTGTTGATGAACATGGAAAGTGATGTGTACAAGATTGGTGGTGTTCTCATGGCGCTGATTAGTAGGGATAAGGATAGTGATCATGATGACCTACTCGCCAAATTCACAAAAGCATATGAGAGTGAAGAAACTGGGAAGGCGTTGTTCGATAAGGATATAACAGCTGAAGAAGATATCATTCTGCTTGAAGAGTTAGGGAGATTGGCACTGAAGTGTACCATTTTGAATGCAGACAAGATTTTTATGAGACCAACAATGAAGGAAGTGGCAGATGAACTTCGAAGAATTAGGAGATCTTGGAAGGAACACAGGACAACCGAGGCAGCTACACACGTAACTACTGAAACTACTACAGATGTGGTGCCAGAAGAGCCAAGATTACCGAACCTGATGCGTCACATGTTCGGGTACCGTCGAATCTCCACCAGTGATCCCATACGTGTATGCTAAGTAGGATTTTAGTGATATTTGCATTGTCTTCCTCTTTTTCCTTTTTTTAATATATAATGTACCTGTTTCTAGAATTCCTAGCTTGTGATGTCGAAATTGTATATATGTTTGCTTCCCTTTTACTTTAACAAGTATGGTTTCCAGAAATATTATGTGAAAATTAGTCAGCTAGGTGATGATCTTTATATAGATCTGAAGTCATCTACTCCACTAGCTATTATGTTGTTGGTCAGCTCGTGCTGTTCAGTAACAGAGCATGGAGTTTTAGCGTGTATATGGACAATCACGGATGCCTTTTATGCCGTGTCCACTTTATTACCCTTTCTTTGCAGACATCTTTTGTGTTCTGAAGTACATGTTTTTTCTTCCGTGATCTTGCACATCAACATATGAAAAAGCCATATTTTACCATCTCAGGGCATTCATCTGCATACTCATTGGTCTCAACACAATATTTGTGCTTACTCTTGTCTTTATAACAAACAAATGTAGGAGTATGCTAGAAATATTCGTTCATACCAATGATGACGGGCAAACAAAGAACACAAGGCGAGTAGTTCATCTTAAAAAGTTGTAGTAGAACCAATACAAGTTGGCAGCTAGCGAATGACCTTGCGACTTCTGGTTGTTCTGCTAAGAGGCACAAGATTCACAAGTTAGCACGTACTACTACTTGTTGTTTTCCTTCTTGTTTTTCACGTCGTGGTCGCACAAGTTCGATCTGCACCGTCACCTTGTTGTTCTTCACGCACTTGCCGTGCGTCAGGGCCGCCGACGCTGTGGACGGGGCTCGACGCCGCCGCGGCCGCGAGAGAGTGGGTGGGTGGACAGATCAGTAGGCCCGTGGACCTGGTGCTGCACCGCACCTGGGCTGGATCCACCCAGCAGCCCGCGTTGGCGTATCGACGCTTCCGTGTGGACCGGCCGTGCGAGTCCTCAGATTACTGGGCCTGAGCCATCCCCGCTAGCTGATGCCATTTTTTTTCCTGCAAAAAGGGTATATTTGGGCCCGTTAGCTGCTTACTACTGAGATAATTCGAATTTTAGTTTATATTATATTAGACACTGAAATGGATCAAGATATAAATGCGGACGGTTACATGAAATGTGTTGGACGTGCCCTAAAGCAATGGTTTGGTTTTCTTCACCGACAGAACAGAACACAAGGCAACAAATGCAGAGTCCACTTATCTGTGTGATTCAACCATTCGCAGTTGGATTGGCCAATCTCATGCCATCTGTAATAGAACAGTCGGAAATAGTAGTGCCTAAACAACTTAAACGGCTTGTAATTCTGAGCACGTAAATGGTAAACAATAAGGAGAATCACTCTCTCTTTTTATTCTTTAGCGGCAAGTATGTCAATCTATATCTATACCTAATAATAAAGAGATAATTTTTTTTGCTTTTTTTTGTGTGGGCCATTCTATTTAGTCTAACAAACGCGGCCCACTCAGGCCACCCTACTGGCCTTCTACCCGCACGGCCCGCCCGCCTGCTCCTCTGGCCACAGGCTGCCGTTCGCCCGAACTCGCCCGCTCGGGTGGAGCCTGGCCCAGCTGGCAGTTTTCGAAGTGGGAAATTATTCAAAAATACAACACAATGGTTCTCCAAGGGAACGAACTCGAGACCACAAGTGGGCCATGCGGGTAGAAGGCAAGTAGTGTGGCCAAGTGGGCCATGTGGTTAGACTAAATAGAATGGCCCAGACCGAAAAAAAGAGATAGAAATTTTACCTCTTTATTATTATGTATAAATATAGATATAGATAAAACTATAAGTTTATCCCATAGTGAACCATGAATTAACTGGTTAAGTGAGTCAACACCACACGCCAAAATGGTTAAAAGATTAAAAAATATGCTATCAAATAGAATTGCTATCAAGTAGAATCGAACTTACAACATTGAAGGTGAATAATATCTTTTATATTATGTGAGGACAGCATAAAAATAAATAATGTAAAAAATCTTTTATATTATGTCAGGATAGCATAAAAATAAATAATATAAAAAACGTTTTATATTATGTCAAGATAGCATAAAAATAAAAAATATTAAATAAAAAACAAAAAATGATGGTTTTTAGGGAACTGAACTAAGTACCTTACACTTACAAATAGATAAGTATTTACAACTAGACCACGTAACTGTGCTGAGTATTTATTGTCCTTCAGCTTATATAAATGCACATTGCGGGCTCAAGAAGGCCGGCCTGGGCACCAGCGAGCCCCAGCGTAGAGAGCAGCGCACGTGAGTGCGTGCGCCCTCGTGTGAAGGCCGAAAATATTCTTGTTGTGGAAGGCCGAAAATATTCTTCTTGTGGATGTCTTTATCTGAATCAACCTATTTATGGAGTCGTTTGGGAGAGCTCGAGCTTTATCTTCTCCGAAGAGAATCACTGCCAACCAGCTAAATGCTCAAAATACTAACTGATTCAAGTGGGGATCAACAAAGAATTACTTCTCCATTTACACTATGAGTTGGGAGCTAAAAAATTCTGCTTCACCCTATTATATTCTAGTGGGATCAGCAGAGAATCAATTCTAATCAGCTCACCACCTTGCTTCCTCCTAGGAATCTAATTGAATCAATCCATCGCAGAATCAAGGAGCAGAGCTGAAAAATCAGGGAGCGGAGCTCTACCAAACGGGGCCTATATTCAAATTATTGCTGTCCAACATGCAGGGAGCGATTTTTTTATTTTAACACTTTTTTAAATTAATTTTAAATCTAACACTGTTTTTTTTTTCAAAACTAACACTTTTGGCCGCGCCTATTCCCATGGCGCGGCGAAAAGCCTGTGCCACGCCATGCATGGTGGTGTGGCGGGTGGATGACGTGGCGACGACCGAAAATGCTAACCGGTGACGTGGCAGGGCCTGCCGCGCCACCAGGGCCTGCCGCGCCACCGATCTTGGCGCGGCAGTGACGCGCCCTGATCGGTGGCGCGGCAAAGCCGAATAAAAGCGCCACGGCCTAGTCCCGCCTGCCCGAGCACGCCCGCTTGCCTAGCCGCCTGTCAGAAACGTACTGAGTAAGCAACTCATCGTCCGAGTACCAATCCTCAACCAAACCCTAGTGTATTTGTTGGCACGCCTCCCTTGCGCTTGGCGGCGCACCACGAACGCCGCTTCGCCATTGCGGCCGCCGCACCCGAGACGCCACACCACCCCTCCGAGCCATGCATGGCGGTTGCGCCTTGGCCGCCGCCGCCTCTGCCCGGTCTCTAGTGTGCCACATGGCCAGGAGGACGCGCGCTTGTGCTACATGACGTACTCCCCTAGTGTATTTGTTGATTGAATCGATATTGTTAGTATAGTAAATTAGTAAAATAAATAAAGTTAGTGTAATTAGTAAAGTATAGTTAGTAAAGTTAGTTAGTTTAGTTAGTATAGGCAATATAGTAAGTTAGTATAGATAGTAAAGCTAGGTAGTTTAATTAGTACAATTAGTGAGTCTAGTTATACATTGTATTTAGTCTAATTAGTTGTTCTAGTTAGCCTTGTATAGATGTTAATATTAGATTAGTTAGTATAGTTATAGTTAGAATATGTATTAATATTACTATGGACATTACGTACGACGTTTTCGACGACTTGATGAAGTTTCTTGAAATGCTTTTGCAGATGGATTGTTGTGTTAGAGTTTTTTACGGAGGAAGTGTTAGGAGTGAAGATGGTATGTTTGAGGATATGGAAGAAGAATGTGAATGGTTTGATGAACCTCCTAGCTTCAACGACCTTTTTGTCCGTTTGAATGCAAAGTTTGGCGATGATTTCACACTGAAGGGGAGGTTTGATACTGGAAAGACTAGGGCACACTATGTCATCATGCCCTTTGCGCGACCCTGCTCACTGGTCCCGCTACACTAGGGTGCTCCAAGATTTTAATGTGCCCATGGCTGAGGTGGTGGTGGAGAATGGGTACAGGATGCAGGGTATCCAGGACGGTCCGTCTATTGATGGTGTTGGAGGCAATGAACAAGAATTAGGGGTCGAAGGGGAAGCAACTCAGGGTAACATGGATTTGGATGGTCAGTTGACGTAGGTGCAGTTTCATTCAACTACAGTAGGCTGTATAAGCAATGACTTCGATGTGAATGAGTTCGAACGGGAAGAGGAGTAGGAGGAGGAGGATAGGATCGGTGATGTAGTTAGCAGTGATTCAGACGATTCTGATGATGACCAAGGAGGTACAGATGCTATGCCAACACCGGTTGATGCCATGCCAGTACCGGTTCATACTATGCCATTACCAGTACCAACTGATGTTTTGCATGGTATCCAGACTCAGGGTGGACTAGTCATAGATTTGGCAGCAGATGATACCCCCTATGATTCATGGGCCAGAATTAGCGAAGCGCAGCAGTATGTTCCACCACCACCTTACACAGCGACTGAGCTTGAGCAACTAAGGTCGATGAACGTACCTTTCAGGGGCGTTCCGAACTATAGGGATGTCAGCATGACGGATATGGCAGTTTGTGACACCGGTCTCTAGATGTGTAGGAAATCATTGTATGACCATGAGAAAGAAACCGTTATAAAGGGGATGATATTCAATACAATGTCATAGATGAAGCTCTTCCTTCAGGACTATGCTGTGTATCACCATAGGTCGTACACCGTCACTTATTCGAACAAGGAGTTGAGGTACCACGTGATTTACAAAAACGGTTGTATGTGGAGGTTAAATGCACGAAAGAGACAGAGTGATGGCAAGTGGAGGATAAGTAAAGTTGTCAAACCCCACACTTGCCTAACAAATAGGGGGAAGGAAAATCATTAGCAGCTCACTGTATGTTACCTTGCCCGTCGTATATTGGGGCTCGTTCATGACAATAACGACATTTTGGTGTCTTCTTTACGACAGTCCATATCTAGATTCGTTAAGTACGATGTGAAGTACGGAAAGGCTAGGCGTGCTAAGCAAATTGCCCTGGCGATTCGATGGGGTAGTTGGGAGGAAGCGTACAACAGGGTGCCCCGCATCTTATGTGCAATGCATTAGTATAACCCTAGCTTGAAATGGTTTGTGGACACCGGAGAGATGTGTTTTTAGGACCCGTTGAGGCATGTCCTCTATCGTGTGTTATGATTGTTCGCACAAACGGAACATGCATTCCAGTTTTGTCGGCCAGTCGTACTTATTGATGGCACTTTCCTGATAGGAAAGTACTGGGGCACCTTGATGATGGCTGCTGCTGTTGATCCTGAGGACCAGATAGTACCCATGGCTTTTGCTTTGGCAGAGGGAGAGAATAATGAATCGTGGTCATGGTTCATGCGGCTTCTACGTGTACAAGTGCTTGGCCCATCTTGCACTATATGTTTGATCTCGGACTGTCACCCAGGGCTTCTTAATGCTGTAGCTGAGCATATAGATGGGTTCCCGCCTCTAGTGCATAGATGGTGCATGAGACACTTTGCCGCTAATTTCTAGCGGCGTCAGAGGAAGCAGGAGGTATGTGATAAGGTAAAGGCTCTATGTTGTGTACGTACAGAGCACCAGTTCAAGGAGATAAAGAGAGAACTAGACAAGATGCTAAATGAAGCGGGAAAGGCCTGGTTAGAGGCACAAATGGAACAGAAGGCATAGTGAGAGTTAGCATATGATGAGGGGGGTTTCAGGTTTGGCATCATGACCACTAACTCCTCGGAGTCCTTCAACCTGTATTCACCGGAGTTCGATCGTTGCCTATGTCTGGAATTGTTGAGTTCTCCTTTCATAAGTGCAATGAATATTTTGTCAAGAGGTGGGAACTTGCGTAGAGGAATATAGCTGAGCAGGGGCGTTTTGGAAAGGTCGGAGCTGAACATTTGAAGGAGGCCGTGGAATTGGCCAAGCAGCACACCACCGAACAGTATGGACCCCGCTGCCATATCTTTAGTGTACGGGGCAAGGGTGGCACAAGCTTGGGTGGCGAACGTTATGGTGGATGAAACTACCGAGTTGATCTTGAAAAGGTAGAGTGCAGTTGCAATGTCCCTCAGATCATGCATGCCCCTTGCTCTCATATGATCACGGCCTGTAGGGTTCGCAGGTACAACTATGAGGATCTGCCATATATGTCACCCTTGTATCTCTGTTCGAACACCGTTAGTATTTGGGAGATGAGCTTCGAGCCAAACCTTGACCCGACACAGTGGCCACCTTATAATGGTTATGACTATGTGCCGCATCCGGATCTAATGAAGGTAGGGAAGGGTAGGAGGAAGAAGAAGCGACTCAAGGGGGACATGGACGCTATGAGAGGGTACGACGAAGACATGTACGGAGGGGGAGACTTCAACGAGACCCGTGGTAGGAATCTTTACTCCGTTTGCAAAGAATCTAGTCACAAGGCTAGCAGGCATAGAAGACAAGGGCAGCAGGTGCTTTCATATTGTGTTCGTATTGCATAACAAGTAGTTCAAAATTTGCAATGCTACATAATGTTAATTTGAATACTCTAACCCTTTGTTTATCAATTTGTAACAGGATGGCCCCTCCCACGTCGCACCAGATGTACCCCCTTCTTGAGGTGGAGTACGACGACCCCCTTCTTCCACCGGACGATAAGGTTTCCAAGAGGCGTCCGAGGGATCCTTACACTCCTGGACTTAGTTTGTTATGTCGAACTTATGTCGAACGAATATTGTCGTCCGAAACTTGTAGACTCATGAACCAATAAAAATGTTATGTGGCAACTTGTCAACTTGCGCACGGACTCCATTTATTTGCTTCATATTCGTTTCAACTTGCGCACAGTTGTGGCAGCACTTGTAGTTGTTTACATCACGGCTCCCGTTCAGTTGCAATTGAGGCTGGTCGGCTTCAGTCTACGTCTAGGTGCTGCTGCGTCGTGGGGCTTGGCGCGTCACTGCCACGCCGTGGGCTATGGCGCGGCAGAACCAGTGCCAAACCGTATTCGAAATAATTTCACTCGGTTTTGTTCATTTTAGAAATTCTCAACACATGATACAAACGGATGGGATCACTTAAGATCATCCATGGGTAATCTGAGTACATGATACATGGGTACAATACATCAATAGTTCAAATGGAAAACAAGACAACACAATGAAAGTTCTAGTACACAGCTACATTGATCATTAATAAAGCATGGAACTAACAGACGACGCAATCAAAAAACCCTAGTCAGAAACATACTGAGTAAGCAACTCGTCGTCCGAGTACCAATCCTCAACCACAACCCTGTTGCTATGGCTAGGCTCACCTGCATTGTCCTGATCTGCCTTTCGCCTGTAGTAAGCGGCCTTCACTTCATCTGCGGCCTGAGACAAGAACGCGTTCTCTTCCTCCTCGTTCATGTGGCTAGGCTCACCTGCATTGCTCTGACCTCCGTGTTGCCTGTCGTAAGCAGCCTCCGCTTCATCTGCGGCCTGAGTGAAGAACACGTCGTCATCCTCCTCCGCCTGCAAGCCCGCCTCTGCTAGAGCGATGAGCTCGCTCAGTCTGCCAGTGTTGTCCTCAGCCTCCTCCGCCTGCAAGCCCACCTCTGCTAGAACGATGAGCTCGCTGAGTCTAGCAGTGTCATCCTCATCCTCGTCCCCCTCATCAGACAACACAATCGGTGATTCAACGGTGCGACCAGCTCGCTTTTCTGTGCTCATCTAACTACTTTTCCTCATACCTTGCATGACCCACCTTTGCAGCATGTTCCTCGCTGCATCCAATCCCTTCATGTATAAAATGCAATCAGTTAGCAACGCGATTATATTACATTTAAAATCAGGCAATGAAAAAAAGGCTTTCAGGCACTCACTAGCAGATAATGCAACAACATGCTCGTTCAAGACCTGCATCTGTACTCTTCTCTCCTCCCTTGCCTCCTTCCTTGCCCTCTCCTCCTCTAACATCATCCATCTCTCCAATCCCCATTTGTCAAGCCCAACATCGATCGGGTTACAAATACCGCGCTATCTAGCAAACTCATGCATCTTGTCTTTGTGATGTTTAACGAATAGGTTGACGTAGTCAAGTCCATATCCCCTCTTCCGTGTAATTACTTGCTTCCCCTTCGGTTCATCCAAGAACTTAGCTTGACCATCATAACATTCCCACCTGTATTTCCTAGTGCTCTATTCAAACGAAAAATTATATCATATATGTCTTAGCAAAAGAAACAAAATACGATTTCATGGTTACCACAAAAATAACCAACCTCATCATAGCCAACCATATGGCCACAATAATGGCCTATTCCAAGCTCCGAAGGGACTAGACCGTAGTTGGATTTAACACCACATTCGCACTTGACTGTAGGTGCTTTGTAAATTAACCTTTCTTTCTTCTTTTGCTTTGCCTTTGGCGGTTCTTCCGGCCATTGGTTCTTAGGACTATACAACCACTCCTTGAAATGACACTTCACCATTGAAAACACCTAAATAAGGTGACATTAGTACATGAACACATATAGCTCAACATTTCAACACATACACTTTGCACTTACTTCATACTTGTTTGGACACACAAACTCCAACGTATTCTCAGGGTTTATGATAGCTCGATCTCCACAATCACACAGAGGAGGTTCCTCGAGTCATCTAACTATGGCTAAGTGCTTCTCCTTAGCCATCATTGGAGGGGGGTTAGGGGGAGGTGGAACCCACCGCTCGAAGTGATCTCGTGGATGTCGCCCTCTCCACCAATCGTCGAAAAGGAGGTACCTGGGTTCAAACTTTTCTGCACCATCGATCCACTGAAACAAAAAGCACCTCTCATGGGCCTAAACAACAAAATTCCAACAAATATATTAGTAACCTAATAATGCAGATGAAGAAAAAACACATACGAAAACAATTACTTACATTAAAACGATTACATGTGTAGAAGCAACGAGCCGCTATGCCTGGATGTCTCGATTGAAACACGTCGGCCGGACGACCACAGTCATAGTTAGGGATAGGGAGGTCAGGGGCATCTTTACTAGACTCGTCGGGGTACAATTCTCTAGGATGACCCCATTTTCACCACAACTGCTCCCGAAACATGTCTTCCATCTAATAAAATAGTTCAAATTAAACATCAATCAAAACAACGCAAATTAATGTAAAATATAATCATTTGCATTGCAACTAAAATAATATAACCAACACTTATAGCAACAAAAATATACATGGTAAACATACTTCTAACTAAATAATTAACCTTAACATTGACAAAATCAAATTAATATCTTCCTCCAAACCATTGCCCATAGTTCCCAAACATAATTTTCCTCCTAACCTTAACTCCTATTCATAATATTCCTATCCACCATGCATGGCGCGGCACAGGCTTTTCGCCGCGCCATGGGAATAGACGCGGCCAAAAGTGTTAGTTTTGAAAAAAAAAACAGTGTTAGATTTAAAATTAGTTTACAAAAAGTGTTAAAATTAAAAAAAATTCTAGGGAGCCAGCAGAGGCAACCACGGAGCTCGCTGTACACGCCACTGAGAACAAGGAGTTGTTGATCCTCATGTTCAGTTTGAAGAGAACAAGTGGCCACACTCTTTGCATTGCTCTCATGATGTAATTAGTCTTTTTTTGTCGATTGTTAGCACATAAGAGCAACTCCAAAAAACTAGGTAGAATTAGATTTCAAACTTAAGATTTAGCCATTATGTAAAATAGAAAACCCATAAAAGCTAGAGTTCTACGCCAGCGTAAATTTTCCGTTGTCTATATTTAAAACGGACACATCATCCGATCGGCTTGGTGCCTTCATACGTCATCCGCACGAAAATAGCCAACATCCAGTGCGTGCAGCATGCAGTGGCCACAACAGCCAGCGTCCAGTGCGTGCGGCATGCAACCACCACGGCATCTAGTGCGTGCTGCCAGCAGTGGCCATCAGTCGGCCAGTGTGCTGTCAGTGTTTCATAACCATCAATCTGTCACGGGGCTATCCAGGACAGAGTTTAGAGGGCTTGAACGTTCGCATAACTCGGTGGGAAACACGAAGATAACAATTTATATTGGTTCAGGTGGCTAGAATAGCGTAATACCCTAGTCTAGTCAGGCGTGGTGCCTTTGCGTTGGGATGTTCTGTATGATGTAATGTACAAGAGGTGTGCCATGATGTGAGAGTAGAATCAAGCATCATCCGAGTACCTTCGGAGAGAAGCCATGATGTGCTCTCGAAATCTTCGGGTAACATGCACTTTCCAGAAAAGTGCACTCACTGAGTGTAGCCCATGAGCCTCTTGCTGTTTAGCATAAAGAGCTGGAGGGTCTTGTCTGAAATGGCTCTAATTCATTTCGAAGAAATTTAAATGCATCCGCCAAGGATATGTATCCCGCAGCCCCCGAGCCTAAAACCAACTACTCAGTAGTCAATTATAGGATCTTGTAGACATCGTCAAGGGTGCAGCCAAGTAACTTCCCAAGACAATGATCGAGAATCGACTATCATCGAGTGGTTGAATGCTTGAATCTGAGACCCCAGGCGTAATCGAAGTGACGCTGAGTAGACTGAGGCAATAACTGAAGAAGCCTGATCGAAGTAGCGTGTAAGACATTTGTAAGCACAAGGTGTAGCATCCGGTTTTAAGAACAAACCAGATACACACCATATGTGAGCTCAGGAAGTCAAATCTCACATACAGCTACAAATAATGATAATATCAAAAGACAATGCTTAAATACATAGTGTATTAGTATAAAGATTATAACCTCAGAGTATAGACAGCGGAAAGACAACTCCGATCTTCAAGCGAAGACTCCACAGGGACAACTGACTGCTTGATCACAAGCCTAATTCCTTCAAACTCTAGCAATCTGGTACCCATCCGGGATTTTTATCCAAAGGTTTAAAAAGTAAAGCAAGCGTAAGTACATGTCGTACTCAACAAATATAACGTGGGGTTCATGAGGCTCAAAAGGCTGACACAGGTTTAACTGCGATTAACTTTTAATTGTCACAATTTTAGCATAGGAGTAGCAATAAGTTTATCACAAACCCATAAACACATGATCAGGTAAACATGAATAATGAACAGCATAAACAGTAATTATTAATGAGCATCTTTATCATCAGTATCATCTGTGTTCATCATCGTTAACCATTGGGATCATCTATTCCGTAAATGTTCCAAGGCCGCTCGTGACCGTGAGCACGGCTGATATACCAGTTTTACACTATGCAGGGGTTGTACACTTTCACTGTGAGTCGTGATTTACCCTTTCGCCTGAGGTAGCTAATCTCTTGACCCACTTCCAAGGAAGGTCGGCAGGGTTCACTATGAAGCCTTTCAAAGGTTCATCTAATAAGTTAGGGCCATTAGATTTACTCGACAAACAGATGTAGGAACCCCCTTTCCCGATGGCACAAAGACACGCAGCCTATACACAAGGGGACAGAGGCTATCCTACACCTAATTCGTCAAGCCATTCTTACGCCAATAAAGGTAACCACTATCAAGCTAGAAAATGTCCTCATACTGAGCTAAAGCCAGAGCCATGTAGCCCTGACAGCTGTACTGTAAGTCCCGGATGATGACTTACAGATAAGTTCTTAGGGAGAGGAATCTAGAGCACCATAAAATAGCCCAATGCTCTAGCCCCCTTGTTCCATGTTGCTAAAAACATCTTTTAGTGTTTATTGCATATACCATTAGTCAAGTTACAAGATCATGGTAGTAGTTGACCACTAGCAAAGCTACCCAATACATATCCCATAGGAGTCAAGGTACAAGTACAAAAGACTAGGACATCTTTAGTGGTAGTCAAGGTAGACACATGCAATATGAATTAAGTGATTAAAGGTGAATATGTAACAAGGATGGTCCCATGCTATACTTGCCTTAAACTTAGATCCTTCTTCAAGTCCAAAACTTCAAAGATCTGCTTCTTGATTCACCACGTATAGCTCACCGACTGGACGTAACCATAAAGCACCACACAAGCATCCATACAATCATACATGAAGTAAACAATAGATCTAAATTAGAACAGTACGCCAAACATAAAACCAATATGAAAAGTTTGTAAAATGAATCTACGTCTCACTACGAACACACAGACGTGAAAAGCACACTAATCAGAGCTACGGTTGAAAAGATACAACGACCGACAGATCTACTCATAAAACTATTAGCTTCATGTGTTATAATTATATAAAAACATATATAAGATATTTTATAGATAATATAAATTAAGTCAAATTTAAGTTTCAAATATAATACTAAAGTAAAACAAATCATATTTTATTTATAAAGTCCAGTTACATAATTATTAATCAAGATATGATTTAAACCATGAAATTTCAGAAATAGTAACATGATAAACACTGTTACTAATGCGTAGATCTCGTCGCTATGAGTCTAACACAACTTGAATGGGCGAAAACGGAGTTAAAACGTAGAAGATATGATTTAAACAAGATTTTCTTTAATAAAATAATAGATTAAATCTAACCTCGAATTTTAAAAGTTGAAAACGTACATAACAGTAGTATGAACATGTAGATTAGGAAATTATGAACCTAACGCAATTTGAACGGATCAAATCAGAGTTAAAACGGAGAAGTTATGGCTTAAACAAAATCTGTGGTAAATCTGTAAATATGTGAAAACGTATTTTGGATCTAAACTCACGAAACCACGCTTGCCAAAGAAGAAGACGTAATATGTGATTGCGCTTTGGACCGTGGGTTAAGACTTAAATACTTATAAGGGCTCTTTTGCAAAACTACAAGACGAAGGGGTATCGGGAATTCTAGACCGTTGGATCTACTTTCGACGGCTGAGATGGAATCGGGCGGTGGAAAAAAAATGTGGCTGGCCAGAACAGTAGCCGACACGGTGGCGCGCCATGGCCGGCGACGGAGCTTGGTGGCGAAGCAAGGAAACGGCGTTAGAGGCCACGGTATTCGACGAGGAAGCCACGGGAGGAGAGAGCGGTGAGGAGAACTTAGCTAGAAGGTTATCATCTATGGGGATGGCTTGGTGAAGGCACGAGGTCGGACAGGCGGACGGTGACCACCTGCAGGCGTTCGGCAACGACTGGTGAACAACAGAGAGCAGAAGAGAAAGAGGGGAAAGTGTAGGAAGCTTCGTACCCTCGACACGAAACTCGGCAGTAGTACAAGAGCGTCAGGAAAGCAACGACGGCGAAGGATTGCGGCGGCGGGTGACTGGCTCCTCGGTGAGATCCGTCGTAAGCAGGACGGTGATGCTAGTGCTCGGGCGATGCTGCACTAGGGTTTGGGGAAAGCGGCGCTGGTGTGGCTACTATTTATGAGGGGCAAAGGCGTGGCGCGCAAGGCACTCGGACGGGGCAGCGACGGACACTCGGACGGCGGCGGTGGAGTCCGTGTTGCTCACGAGGTAGGAGGAGGAGCTGACGGGCGAACCCAGGCTGTCAGCAAAACAAGGTAGTGGAGGGCGCTTGCACGGCAGCTTCGGGGCTGGGCCAAGCGGAGAAGCGGAGCTGGGCCTGCATGCTGGCATGGGCCGAAGCAGGAGGAGCAGAATAGCCCGCGGGAGGAAGGCCGAACAGGATGGGCCGGTGGAGGGAATGGGGCAGCTGGCGCTGGAACTAGGCCAACAGGCCAAATAGGGAGAGAGGGAAGAGAATTCCTTTTCCAATTTCTAAACCAATTTTGAATGCAAACTCAAATCAAGTTGAGATCCAATTTCAAATATGAAGCAAATCAAATTTGAACACGGTTTAAAATATATTTTTCAGTTCAAATAAAAATGAACAATTTTGGGTAAGTACGAAAAATAAATTTTACAACTTTTAAAAAAATACTTTATTTTTAAATTCCCTTTTTCTTTCTTTTCTTTTACTTCAAAGCCCATTTTTAATTTCTTTTGCAAAAGCAATTTAAACCACTCAATCAAATACATCAAATGCAAGGGCATGTATGCACAAACATGTTGCTAAGCCTTATGATGAATTTTAATTTAATGAAAAAAATTATTTTCCTATATTTTCATGAGCACAAAATTCCAAATTAAATCATTTTAGCTCTATTTCCAAAAATTCAAAATTTAGGGTGTTACAATTCTACCCCCTTAAGATGAATCTCGTCCCCGAGATTCGGACGACGTCGACTAGGAGATAGGGATACTTCGTCTCTAGACTCTTCTTTACTTCATCATGTAGTTCCATCGTCTTGGTGAGGATTCCACTTTACTTTGCATACGTGTCAATCTTACTCCAAGTATCTTGCTCTACTAATTCCAAAATTCTGACAGATTCTCCAGACCATATTCTGGTATCTCCAATCACCAGGACACCTTTCCTTTTTAGTCCATAGTATCAATTCTTTTTCTTAAAATATTCACCTTCCAACAAAGTCCTGACAAATCTCTTGGTCAGAAGAAAATTCTACTACCAATCTTCAAAACAAGAATGGTTCCGGTTAGGTTGCTCGATCTGGGAATTCAATTCTTAGTCCTTGGTGTCACCCGATCCTTCTTAGCACAATTCTCCGTTGCTAAGGTCATCGGCCATAACTTTTGCTTCTCCAAGTGATATCACTTTTCCAAGTCATAACCAATTTCATTCCAACGAGGATAACACAAGCTCAAGACCAACTTAGTGAAGATGTCCGGTAGAGTCTTGTGATCCCCTTAGATGCCACTTTTACTTCAAAAGGATAGTACTTTCATGCTTCATAATGGATAACTCCAGATAACACGTTTGGTAATTCAACTCACGCTTCCTTAGTTGACTTAATGAACAAGGTACTATATTTTTCTTCTTGCATAAAGACACATTCCACACCTTGATAAAGTGCATCCTAGTGGACATAAAGCTCTTGTCCTGATTTGGCAAAGCTAATACATAGGTTTTACTTCAACCTCTTCTTCGATTCCTTCAAACATTTAGCTGAGGTCTCTTGATCCAAACTAACTTAAAAACTTCTCTAGTAGCTCTACCAAAATCTTGATGACCTTGGATAAACTTCCCTTGAACCTTTAATCAAACCTCATTGAGACGCTAAACTTCTTTCACATCTTTGGGTACCACCACGCTTCCGCTGCGCAAACTAGAACGTAGGATACTTCACCTTATAAATTCTTCAACTTGGCTACCCCCCTTAAGAAAAGATAAACTAGGGGACACCAAATTATAGCTTACACATTCTTTTAGATGTGCTAACTAATATCAAGATGTCCTGACATCCCAATGATACTCTTGTGTATAGGCAAGAACAAGAAATCTGAAGTTCCACGTGGGTAGAAAACAGCAGTGTAGTAAAACAGCTGTAACTCTCATCCTGTTGATCCAATGAAGTTGTAGCTTATATCGTTGGAAAGCTTATAAAATTCTTCACAACTTCCTTACAAAAAACTTTTCCAAATTCTGCAGTTAACTTGGTCCAAAACAGTGCACAAGAGAAAGTACTCCAGATTCTAAACAACACAGATGCATCACCTTGTGATTTTCGTATCTCCATAACCAAAATAGCTATCAGGCTGGTTCTTACGCTCAGAGAAAGATATTGGAGTCTACTATTGTCCAGAATTTTCTTATGATTTTTGGTTGTCCAAGAATAGAGATATAAGCCGAAGAGTCTAGACTGCTCCGAAAAGATAGGATAGGGGAAACAGAAGAAAACCATAACCCAACTATTTATTTCATTAATCCTTATACCTTAGGCCTATAAACTAAATGAATTTATGGGAACATCCAACAAGATCATTGCAATCATTACAAAGATTCAAAACAAGCAGAAGCATAATGACAATTCAACAAAGCACTAAAGATGTACAATTCAATTATTGACTCAACTTGCGATACTATCGTCATCATTGTACCAGGGATAACAATCCTAAGACTTATCTTCAGATTACGCAAGAAGGTGGTGAGGAATAGTTCTAAAAGCATATCAAATCAATGGGTGAAGATGAGAACAAAGACTTCAAAATAAGCACCAAGGAGGAGATAAATATCAAGGATAGATATATAGTAGAGAAGAAAATATCAAGATTTATAGAACAAGGATTTTATAGCAATTTCAAAACCTTAAGACGGCCAATTTCTAACTAGGCTTGCATCCTACAGTCAGCATTGTTCGATACCACTTTGTAGCATCCGGTTTTAAGAACAAACCAGATACACACCATATGTGAGTTCAGGAAGTTAAATTTCACATATAGCTACAAATATGGATAATATCAAAAGACAATGCTTAAATACATAGCATATTAGTATAAAGATTATAACCTCAGAGTATAGACAGCGGAAAGACAACTCCGATCTTCCAGCGAAGACTCCAAATGCACAGGGACAACTGACTGGTTGATCACAAGCCTAATTCCTCCAAACTCTAGCAATCTGGTACTCATCCGGGATTTTTATCCAAAGATTTAAAAAGTAAAGTAAACGTAAGTACATGTTGTACTCAACAAATATAACATGGGGTTCTAGAGGCTCAAAATGCTGACACTGGTTTAACTACAATTAGCTTTTAATTGTCACAATTTTAGCATAGGAGTAGCAACAAGTTTATCACAAGCCCGTAAACACATGATCAGGTAAACATGAATAATGAACATCATAAACAGTAATTATTAATGAGCATCTTTATCATCAGTATCATCTGTGTTCATCATCGTTAACCATTAGCGATCATCTATTCCGTAAATGTTCCAAGGCCGCTCGTGACCGTGAGCACGGCTGATATACCAGTTTTACACTCTACAAAGGTTGTACACTTTCACTATGAGTCATGATTTACCCTTTCGCCCGAGGTAGCTAATCTCTTGACCCACTTCCAAGGAAGGTCGGCAGGGTTCACTATGAAGCCTTTCAAAGGTTCGTCTAACAAGTTAGGGCCATTAGATTTACTCGGCAAACAGATGTAGAAACCCCCCTTCCCGATGGCACAATGACACGCGGCCTATACACAAGGGGACAGAGGCTGTCCTATACCTGATTCATCAAGCCATTCTTACGCCAATAAAGGTAACCACTAACAAGCTAGAAAAGGTCCTCATACTGAGCTAAAAGTCGAGCCATGTAGCCCTCACAGCTGTACTGTAAGTCCCGGATGATCACTTACAGATAAGTCCATAGGGAGAGGAATCTAGAGCACCATAAAATAGCCCAATGCTCTAGCCCCGTTGTTCCATGTTGCTAAAAACATCTTTTAGTGTTTATTGCATATACCATTAGTAAAGTTACAAGATCATGGTTGTAGTTGAGCACTAGCAAAGCTACCCAATGCATATCCCATAGGAGTCAAGGTACAAGTACAAAAGACTAGGACATCCTTAGTGGTAGTCTAGGTAGACACATGCAATATGAATTAAGTGATTAAAGGTGAATAGGTAATAAGGATGGTCCCATACTGTACTTGCCTTAAACTTAGATCCTTCTTCAACTCCAAAACTTCAAAGATCTGCTTCTTGATTCACCACGTATAGCTCACCGACTGGATGTAACCATAAAGCACCACACAAGCATCCATACAATCATACATGAAGCAAACAATAGATCTAAATTAGAATAGTACACCAAACATAAAATGAATATGAAAAGTTTGTAAAACGAATCTACGTCTCGCTATGAACACACAGACGTGAAAAGCACACTAATCGGAGCTACGGTTGAAAAGATACAACTACCGATAGATCTATTCATAAAACTATTAGCTTCATGTGTTTTAATTATATAAAACATATATAAGATATTTTATAGATAATATAAATTAAGTCAAATTTAAGTTTCAAATATAATACTAAAGTAAAACAAATCATATCTTATTTATAAAGTCCAGTTACATAATTATTAATCAAGATATGATTTAAACCATGAAATTTCAGAAATAGTAACATGATAAACACTGTTACTAACGCGTAGATCTCGTCGCTATGAGTCTAACGCAACTTGAATGGGCTAAAACGAAGTTAAAACATAGAAGATATGATTTAAACAAGATTTTCTTTAATAAAATAATAGATTAAATCTAATCTTGAATTTTAAAAGTTGAAACATACATAACAGTAGTATGAACATGTAGATTAAGAAATTACGAACCTAACACAACTTGAACGGATCAATCGAAGTTAAAACAGAGAAGTTATGGCTTAAACAAAATCAGTGGCAAATCTGTAAATATGTGAAAATGTATTTTGGATCTAAACCGACGAAACCACGCTTGCCAAAGAAGAAGACGTAATCTGTGATTGCGCTTTGGACTGCGGGTTAAGACTTAAATACTTATAAGGGCTCTTTTGCAAAACTACAAGACGAAGGGGTATCGGGAATTCTGGACCGTTGGATATACTTTCGATGGCCGAGATGGAATCGGGCGGTGGGGAAAAAAACGTGGCCGGCCGGAACAGTAGCCGGCACGGTGGCGCGCCATGGCCGGCGACAGAGCTTGGCGGCGAAGCAAGGAAACGGCCTTAGAGGCCACGATTTTCGATGGGGAAGCCACGGGAGGAGAGAGAGCGGCGAGGAGAACTTAGCTAGAAGGTTATCGTCGATGGGGATGGCTTGGTGAAGGCACGAGGTCGGACGGGGCGGACGATGACCACCGCAGGCGTTCGGCAACGACTAGTGAACAACAGAGAGCAGAAGAGAAAGAGGGGAAAGCGTAGGAAGCTTCGTACCCTCGACACGAAACTCGGCAGGAGTACAAGAGCGTCGGGAAAGCAACGACGGCGAAGGACTGCGGCGGCGGGTGACTGGCTCCTCGGCG
This sequence comes from Miscanthus lutarioriparius, assembly GCA_904845875.1. NCBI lineage: Eukaryota > Viridiplantae > Streptophyta > Magnoliopsida > Poales > Poaceae > Miscanthus > Miscanthus lutarioriparius. Next base: position 40,600,241 of record CAJGYO010000009.1, read on the forward strand.
AGATCCATCGTAAGCAGGACGGTGATGCTAGTGCTCGGGCGATGTTGCACTAGGGTTTGGGGAAAGCGGCGCTGGTGTGGCTGCTATTTATGAGGGGCAAAGGCGTGGCGCGCAAGGCACGGCAGAGGACGGGGCAGCGACGGGCACTCGGACGGCGGCGGTGGAGTCCATGTTGCTCACGAGGTAGGAGGAGGAGCTGACGGGCGAACCCAGGCTGTTAGCGAAACAAGGCAGTGGAGGGCGCTTGCACGGCAGCTTTGGGGCTGGGCCAAGCGGAGAAGCGGAGCTGGGCCTGCGTGCTGGCGTGGGCCGAAGTGGGAGGAGCAGAACGGCCCACGGGAGGAAGGCCGAACAGGATGGGCCGGCGGAGGGAATGGGGCAGCTGGCGCTGGAACTAGGCCAACAGGCCAAATAGGGAGAGAGGGAAGAGAATTCCTTTTCCAATTTCTAAACCAATTTTGAATGCAAACTCAAATCAAGTTGAGATCCAATTTCAAATATGAACGAAATCAAATTTGAACACGGTTTAAAATATATTTTTCAGTTCAAATAAAAATGAACTATTTTGGGTAAGTTACCAAGAATAAATTTTACAACTTTTAAAAAAATACTTTTATTTTCAAATTCCCTTTTTCTTTCTTTTCTTTTACTTCAAAGCCCATTTTTAATATCTTTTGCAAAAGCAATTTAAACCACTCAATCAAATACATCAAATGCAAGGGCATGTATGCACAAACATGTTGCTAAGCCTTATGATGAATTTTAATTTAATGAAAAAAATTATTTTCCTATATTTTCATGAGCACAAAATTTCAAATTAAATCATTTTAGCTCTATTTCCAAAAATTCAAAATTTAGGGTGTTACACAAGGCTTCGGGTGGACAGTTTCCTCAACAGAAACCCCGTGTACCCCCACCTTGTAACTCATAAATTACCATATCACGGTTCAATCATAGAAGAATTGCTGAAAACAAGTCCACGGGTAGACAGCCAGAGGCACATGTGCAACAGTAACTACTGTGTCCTTCCTTTGGTGTACTGTGGAGTCAAATGGAGAATAAGAATCTTGTCCTTTGGTTTGTAAAAGCAGAGTCAGAGCTGACTCAGCCCACACAATCGTCCCGTGAAGCCTTATCACAATCCGTAGAAAGTTCAAAAGAACCTGGTCCATGATGGACACGAATCAAGCTATAAATACCCCCGGCGAGCTGTGTCAAATGCACATGCAAGTGTAGTGCTATAACTCTTAGCTTCCGGTCTTCAAATATGTTAGTAACCTAGATGTCTGAACCGTTGGGAGTAGTCGGCATAGGCAATAAAAAGTGTCTTTGCTACTAGAAGAATTCTTATGATAAGAACTAGGAGTAGGCCAGTCCAAGAGTAGTGCAGAATAGAATAGCCTATGGCTGCAACTAGAAAAACCCTTGTGACGGCTGGTGTAAAGATACATCCACCAGTCCCATGTCAGTTCTTCAAGTGTGTAGTTCGGCGTCTGTCCATTGACGATTACTTGAGCATCTTGAGTGAGTCCAGACGTCGAAGGCTTAGGTAGACAGATGCCAGAGAATGACTCGTTGTTCTCTTTCAGGCTGCTCAAGATTTCGTAGGCTAGGAAGTATTATTGCACTACGGAGCCCAGACCTTCTGTCCATGAAGCCAGGTGCATTGAGACGAGTGTTACCAGATAGGTAACGCTTAAAGTGTGTGTATCTTGATACGGCCAAGTAGGCCGTGTACTTGTAACACTTGTAAGCATTCCGAGTAAAAAATCATGAAATCCGACTGATCTGTATTGAATCCAAGTGAGTATGTAATGCAAATCAGCGAGTCTTGAGGAATGCTGTTGAGAACCACTGAATATACTAAATCCGACTGAGTTGTGATGAAAATCAACGAATCCGAGTGAATGTTGTTAAATTCTGAGCGATCCAGTGCTTGTATGTGATACCGCCGAGTGACTTGCTATAGGGTCGCAAAAATTGACTCAGACGGATAATACAGGCGTTTGACCAAGCCTCGGTATGTTGACCGTCATAGAGCCAAAGGGTCCGTTAGTGGAAACTCCGTCACCTGCTTGAAACCACGTGCCACCCATACAACGATGAGACGCCCGTTACAGAGGATAACGGTGACAGATCTGGAGCAGCACTGTTGACGGTCGTTAACGTCAATCATAAACTGTCAATATGACCTGCATTTATCCTTAAAATCAATCACCAACATAGGTGCAGTGATTTAAACTAAGTATTTCCACGAGTTTTGGTGATTCTGTGAATGCAGGAGGGTTTATCCAGAAAACGAACCAAGTGGGCCATGCTATCTCAATAAATCAAGTTTATCCGCAACAAAACCGACTCCACTAGGCTTTAATCAATCGTCCAAGAGATAATGACGAAGATCCACGAAGGAGGAGCCAGAGGTGGGGTCAGCCGACCACCTTTGTCCCACAGCCTGACTCAGGGATCTTCCACCGCCTCTAAGGATCAATCTCCACCTTGTATTCAAGTTGGTTCAGGATGGAGAGTCTAGATAAAGCCGTGCCATGGATTCATGGGCCCACAGGATGCCAGGCGCCCCCTATAAAAGGACCCCCAGACCTCCTCCAGAAGACACACCTACACGTTAGAGCTTCATTCTTTCATACACTTTGTAGTAGTGTCCCTCTAGATGACTCTCACCTAGTTGTAGTAGAGAAAATAGGGAGGGAAGAGAGGAGAGAGCTGAGGAGGAGCTGGGTCTGTCGGATCCTCCTCGACTTTGTACCTCTACGGAGCCAACTCATCTTTGAGTAATATCTCGGTTCTTCTTCTGGTATTTGTAAGTTTTCTATTTAATTAAGTTCAGTTCTTACTTTACTTTACTTATGGGATCTCCGCTCGCATCGAGTGCTCTAGTTATAGATCGTGACTAGAGTAGTAATCATTAGCGTAGATGTGGTGTCTAAGCTAGTGTTTTTTGAGTTTGCAATTTGCGTCCAATCCCACAGATAGTTGTGATAGCCCAGAGGTGACAGCTCTGTCAGGCCTTTGTAATCCACCATGTTTGGATTGGAGTTTTCGTAGAGCTTTTGACAGCCCTCCCCCGATCACTCTTTCTTATCTCCTTCGAGAGTTGGAAAGGTACTGTTGCTCCAAAGTAAGTAAGTGTAGTAAGCCTAATCCTTGGTTATCTAGTTCATCTTAGGAAAACCTTAGAAAACCCCTCTCTACCCAGAAAAACACTTTTCTATCTTTATCCTTGGACAACTTTGATTCATACTAGAACACTTTGTGTTCCTGTGGAAATCGATACCTTGGAATACTCCCGGGTGAAAGCTACATCGGTATCCATGTACTCGTGGATCTATCTGTTTGCGTTAACAAATACCAATAGGCACTGTATCAAGGAAGATACCATCTAATCCAATTATAAATAAACTACATAGGGTTAAGGCTTCTGCACACTTTGCCATCTCCGCTGCCCATCTCGCCCCTTGTGCCGCCGCCGAGAGAGAAACCAAGCCCTAGTTGGGTTCCCGCCGTTGAATGGTAACGAAGCGCTTTTGTGACCTTCGTCCAATGGCACCTAGAAGGAAGAGGCTTAGCCCGGCAGACAAGCAAAAGGCCAAGCTGCAGGCGATGGGGAGAATGAACTTCAAAAATCCACCTCTGGAGTCGCTCGCTTGGAAGGAGCCGACTACCACAGAGGAAGAGTTGGAGAAACTAGCGAAGGAAGGATTGCTGCCAGGGAAGGCGGAGGGCGGATGGAGAGCGCCCACCCATCATCGTACTTCTGCCGCACGTGACGGTGAAGTTGTGCTCTTCAAATCCTTTATTGAAAGGGGATTGGGATTGCCAACATTTGAGTTTTTACGCGGTATGCTGTATTTTTACAGACTCACTGTCAACCATCTTACCCCAAACGCCATTGTGCACATGTCTATATTTGTACACCTGTGCGAAGCGTTTCTTGGAATTTGTCCATCAATCACGCTCTTCCAGTACTTCTTTTGGGTAAAGTGTCAGCCGAGTAATGTAGGCGCCCTAGTAGTCGGCGGTGCCGGTATCCAACTGCGCACATACACAAAGGAGTACCTGGAGTACGAACTGATAGACTCGGTGAAGGATTGGTTGTTGAAGTGGTTCTACATGGCGAATCATCCACCAGCCTTAGATACTCATAGTGGATGGCCACCAAGGAAACAGGATAATTGGGTTGAGCGTTCAATTAAGGCAGAGCGGAGCAAATTAAAGATTTGCTGCGCCAAATGCACGCTTTGAAGGAGACTGGGTTGAATGGAGGAGTAGTGCTTCGGGCTTTCATCAGTAACGAATCCAGCCACTTCATCAGTGAGTGAACTTTGGTTTCGAGTACCTTGGAGCCAAGGATCCATCTAGAATGTCCGCAGAGGAACTCCCGGCTAAAGAAGTACTGCGGCGGCTTCGTAAATTGTTGAAGAATGCCAAACACATGTCAATCGAGATGAGCATGTTTTGTGCTGCTAGGCCTCCAGGTAAGACAGCTTGATCTGCATCTTTGTTTCATCCGTGCCGAGTGAAAATTTGTGTATTTAATACTGAAATCCATCTGCTGAAGCAGGCACACGGGCGCAGTTGCAATGACTGCCCACCGCTTCCGCCACCCGGGGAGGTGAGAGCCGTGGTGCTAGATAGGCCCATGACAGATGAAGAAGTCCGAGACAAGGAGGACCCCCCACTACTACAGAAAATTTAATGGAGGCGAATATTTTTGGTTAATGGAGATGGGAATTGCAACCGCCTTCAATGAAAGGTCACATTAAAAACATGAACTACGGAGACGGTTGCTTTTCCCGCTTCGGTTATTGGATTAATGGAGGCGGGCGTCTTATGACAACCGCCTCGGTTAATGTCAATTAATGGAGATGGTTGTTGGTATTTCTTAACATTTAAAGAATAATCCGCAAGCGCACGGATATACCGTTGTCGTATTTATATTTTACCAAGGGAAGGCATAGGTGTAAAAGTCTCTATTAGGCACATGAACACGATAACTTGTTGTATAATATACCAAACTTCATAGTAGGGGTAAGCCATGATAAAAATAGGGATAGTAACACACACAAGCCAATCTCAGGAATGAACTAAAGAATAAATAATAAATAATAAAACCTAAACAGGAACAGGCATATAAGTATCCTAATGTTGCTATGCAAAGATTAGCAGATAATCATACAAATACATGATCAGGACGTAGTTCTAAGCATCTAGGTATCCGGGGAGACCAATCGAGCACTGGTCTGCTAGCCAGCGCGAAAGACAATTTAGACTCCTACACTGTACCTGAACATGGGGGATTACAAGTGACGGACAGGACTGTCACCACGTACAGCCTACCTCTCAACTGTGGAGCATAGTCATATTCGAAGGTCACCAAAAGCTTAGACACAACATCTACGCTATCGGTTACTGCTCTAGCATCGGCCAGAAACTTCTATCTTTATCAGGTGTCCCCTACTAGAGCATCCGTTACAAGAACGGACGACGAACCGCCACCATAGCTTAGATCGACTAGCCTAAACATGTATATTGCATAACTTATTGAGCAAAGAGACTCATATGCTACCCTAATAGCAAATGAATTGCGCTCCAAATCATAAGCATAACAACAATGATAGATGGAGAACAAGGCCAGAAGGGAGCTGATGATATTTCTCGTACCAAACAACTCCGAGATGTTCAAGCTCTCCAACAATGCTCTTGCCTAGCTCCAAAATACTACAAAGTGAAAAAGTACAAGAGTAGATAGGGAAAGAGGCTCAAATGTGGTGTGTGTGTGAGTGGGGGAGCCTCTCCCTCTACTTATACTACTCCAATGGTCGATTATAGGGAATATTCCACAGGACCCCGCATGCAACCGCCTTGGGAGAGCAACGAGGAGGCGCCACGTGGAAGGGGGAGGCTGGCGGTGCGCCGATTGGGTCGGCTGACCCCTAGGGTCGCCCGCCCCCAGGTGGCACCTCCCCTCAACCGTCTTCATGAGGTTGGTCATGTGTTGGGCCTGGGCCTCGCCTTCTCATGCTTGGGCCCAATTTTGTTAGGTAAGTGGGCCTTTCCCCCTTAGTGCTCACGTCGGATTTCGTTCCGCTGCATTTCTTGAATACTTTCAGCACGTTCTCTACGTTATTCCAACATGTGTCCTGCAAAACACTTATTCTCCAATACATGTGGAAATAGGTTAATATAAATAACATATGTGAGTAAGACATGTTAGTTCTCCTTTATTTTTGTCTTATTTGGCGGTCGGATTTGGCCTGTAAGGACCGCCAACAAGACCCCCAAGCTAACCCTTTGCTCGTCCTGAGGAAAAGCTAAGACATAGGCTGTTGATCAGGAGATCCTACAATGCCGATTACATTTCAGTAGTGCCCTATGTATAACAGAGTATTCTACTTTGAGCTGAATGAGTTAGCATTTGTCCATCCTTTTTCCTCAATCCTTGTGGGGGCTTTTAGCTTTTTCCGAGTCTTGGACGGTTGCAAGATAGAACGGTTGCAGAGAATCACCATTCATTCATTCTTTGGTCATCTTTCTTTCCGAAGGTTTTGAAATTTTTTCAAATAAAAGCAAGTTCCTCAAATAATACTCTCGAATGCTCAATATGTATAGTCCTCACAAAAGGCTTTGAAATTACCTTCTTTTTCATCCTACTTCTAATAGGCTTTTGTGGAGCTTTTGGGTAGGGATGGTAAAGAGGCATACTTGCATCACGTAATGTTGCTAAGTCAAAAACTGAATCCAAGGAGATGCAGGTCATACAATTTGATCAAGAAGTCCAAGTGTGTGGATATGTGGATTAAGATAACTCCTGTTTTTTTCATGATCTCTTCTCCTTAATAAACTTCAGAGGGCTTGGCAATCTCTGCATGGGCCTTCATGTGTCCAACTTTTTTTCTTGGACCTTCACGTGTCCAATTGTTTTTCATTGCCATGCCTCTTCTTCATAGATAATTGGAGATAGAGATCAAAATTCTCATGGAGTTTTTATTTGGTGGATGGATGACATGTTTTTGCGTAACTCTGAGTGTAAGAGTTAGCATAAATATATATGGAGTGTACGTGAATCTTGATCAAGGGTGCATGATGAGAATCCCACAAGGGTCACAACAATTTGACAAAGCTCAATATGATAACAAGTAGCATATGATTAAGGTTTTGCAATGTGTAGCATCATATGGCTTTGGTAGGACATATCATCATTGAGAAACTTTTTTTATGTTTTTAGCATTTTGCAAAATAAAACTCCGGATGTCAAGTTTCTCTCAGAACAAAATCTTAGCAAATTCCATTGTACCGTATCATAACTTGCAACAACTTAGACAAGGATCATGCATTCGCAACCCACTAGTTTTGAGTTTTTAGGATAAGAACTTTTAACCAACAAACTCAAATCTTGGAGAATACTAAATTATAAACTAGGTACTAGAGAAACATAACACAGAGCAACTATTCATCATTTCAACAAGGACGAATTAAAAACATTCTTACTATACATATGAGAAAGAGAAAATATGTTTTTGTTCTTTTTATCATATGCTATTATTATTATTATTATTATTATTATTATTATTATTTATGAAAGGTAGTATAAGATACATGTTACCTCTTAAGTGTGGGTCCTCCCCCAAGCTAGCTCAAAGCCTATGGTCCGGGGTTGTACCCCTGTGCTCTCTGGCTTTTCCTACATGGTTAGGAAATCGTTGATCATGAGTGGACTTACCAACCCTCGTGGTCACCGCATTAACATTTTCAAGTGAAGTCTCGGGTTGCCTCGGGATCTGCCCAGAATCAGTTGCAGGAATTGTAGCAGCAATTTGAGCTAGTTGAGGTTCAATTATCTTATTAAAGCTTAATTGATTTTGGAAGAGGTTAAACCTTCTATTTTTGAATTAATGTTTTCCAAAATTTTATCATTAGAGGCAAGTTTCTTAGTTAGGTTTTTATTTATTTTAGCTTGCCCTAACACGAGATAATTCTGGGAAGGTTGATTCGAAAAGTATGAATTGTATGAAGAGTTACCTCCCTGATATTGTGGGCGCGACTGGTTCCACCCTTGATCTCCTTGTGGACGGAACCCATTGTTGTTGTTCATGTTCAGCACATCTTCATGGGTTTCGGGGCAGTCGTTCCCCGAGTATCCGGCATTTCCTCACACCTCACACGTCATATGCGAGTCGAGTGCTTGGACGGTGTCATATGTTGTTTCTTTTGTCGCATCGTGCTTGTCCAAGCGTTTTATTAGGAGATCCAATTTTACGGCCGGCATATCTGCTTCCTCCATGATATGCATGCCTTTTTGTAGGGTTTGGAGTTTGTCTTTATTCCACCGTGGTTGGAGACCAGCTTCTCAATGTGAGCCGTAGCTCCGCTAATTGGGAGTGAGAGGAAGGCTCCTCCGGCAGCAGCATCTATGTGGGCTCTAGATATGGAAGTTAGTCCGTTGTAGAAGCTTTGAAGGATAAGACAATTCTCCATCTCGTGGTGTGGGTAGGCAAGGATGTATTTTTGCAGACTCCCATGCTTCTGGGATAGATTCTGATGCTGTCTGCTGGAAGTTGGAAATTCTTCTACGAAGGGCATTGGTTTTGCCCACCGGAAAGAATTTGGCGAGGAATGCTGTGGAACACTTGTTCTAGGTGTTGACAGCTTCCTGATCTTTGTAAAACCACTATTTCGACATCCCTAGGAGAGAGAATGGAAACAGTCAGAGTATGATGACTTGAGGAGTGACTCCCTTTATGATAATGGTGTCACAAAGTTCCAGGAATTGCTACAAATGGGCGTTGGCATCCTCACTAGGCAGTCCACAAAATGGACTGGCTTGCACCACCTTGCTCAGCCCAGACATTAGCTTGAAGTTCCTGTCATCGACATTGATGTTGGGCCCAACGGGCACATTGGCGACAGCGGGACGAAGAATTCACACAGAGTCTTCTCGGCCATAGCGTTTGGACTGGATGGTGCTGGGATGACGGGTTCGGTTGCCGGCAGAGTGATGGAAGGAGGAATGACATGAAGTCAGACCTTCCTTAGAAGTGACTCAGGATTCTTGGTGAAGTTTATCGGCAAGTCGAAACCAGTCATACACTATCCTGTTTTCATCCACAATAGTAGAAAACAAGCAGAGTTATCTTGCATGAGCAGTAGCTACTACACAGACATATCATCATGAACATGTTCAAATAGATTCTTTTAACCAGTGCCTTCCTCGGCAACGGCGCCAGAAATGCTTGTTGGTATTTCTTAACATTTACAGAATAATTCGCAAGCGCACGGATATATCGTTGTAACATTTCACCCGAAAGTATTCATGGTATCATGATTTATATTTTCCCAAGGGAAGGCATAGCTGTAAAAGTCTCTATTAGGTACATGAACAAGATAACTTGTTGTATAATATACCAAAGTTCATAGCAGGGGTAAGCCATGATAAAAATAGGGATAGTGTTACACAGTCAAGCCAATCTCAAGAATGAACTAAAGAAAAAATTATAAAACCTAAACAGGAGTAGGCATACAAGTATCCTAATGTTGCTACGCAAAGATTAGTAGATAATCATACAAATACATGATCGGGACTTAGTTCTAAGCATCCAGGCTCCCGGGGAGACCAATCGAGCACTGGTCTACTAGCAAGCGTGAAAGGCAATTCAGTCTCGTACACTATACCTGAACATGGAGCATTACAAGGGACGGCCAGGGCTGTCACCACGTACCGCCTACCCCTCAACCGTGGATCACAGTCATATTCAAAGGTAACCAAAAGCTTAGACACCACATCTACGCTATTGGTTACTGCTCTAGTGTCGGCTAGGAACTTCCGTCTTCATCAGGAGTCCTCTACTAGAGCATTCGTTACAAGAACGGACGACAAACCACCACCATAGCTTAGATCGACTAGCCTAAACATGTATATTGCATAACTTATTGAGCATAGAGACTCATATGCTAACCTAATAGCAAATGAACTGAGCTCTAAATCATAAGCATTACAACAATGATAGATTGAGAACAAGGCCATAAGGGAGTTGATGATATTTCTCATACCAAATAACTCTGAGATGTTCAAGCTCTCCAACAATGCTCTGACCTAGCTCCAAATACTACAAAGTGAAAAAGTACAAGAGTAGATAGGGAGAGAGAGGCTCAAATGTGGTGTGTGTGAGTGCGGGAGCCTCTCCCTCTACTTATACTACTCCAATGGTCGATTACAGGGAATATTCCATAGGACCCCACATGCAACCGCCTTGGGAGAGCAATTAGGAGGCGCCACGTGGAAGGGGGAGGCTAGCGGTGCGCCGAGGGGGTCGGTGACCCCTGGGGTCGCCTGCCCCCAGGTGGCACCTCCCCTCAACCGCCTTCCATGAGGTCGGTTGTGTGTTGGGCCTGGGCCTCACCTTCTCGCGCTTGGGCCCAGTTTTGTTAGGTAAGTGGGCCTTTCCCCCTTAGTGCTCACGTCAGATTTCGTTTTGCTACATTTCTTGTATACTTTGAGCACGTTTTCTACATTATTCCAACATGTGTCCTGCAAAACACATATTCTCCAATACGTGGAAATAGGTTAATATAAATAAAATATGTGAGTAAGACATGTTAGTTCTCCTTTATTTTTGTCTTATTTGGCGGTCGGATTTGGCCTGTAAGGACTGCCAACAAGACCCCCAAGCTAACCCTTTGCTCGTCCCGAGGAAAAGCTAAGACATAGGTTGTTGATCAGGAGATCGTACAATGCCAATTACATTTCAGTAGTGCCCTGTGTATAATAGAGTATTCTACTTTGAGCTGAATGAGTTAGCATTTGTCCATCCTTTTTCCTAAATCCTTGTGGGGCTTTTAGCTTTTTTCGAGTCTTGGACGATTGCAAGATAGAACGGTTGCATAGAATCACCATTCATTCATTCTTTGGTCATCTTTCTTTCTAGAGGTTTTGAAATTTTTTCAAATAAAAGCAAGTTCCTCAAATAATACTCTCGAACGCTCAATGTGTATAGTCCTCACAAAAGGCTTTGAAATTACCTTCTTTTTCATCCTACTTCTAATAGGCTTTTGTGGAGCTTTTGGGTAGGGATGGTAAAGAGGCATACTTGCATCACATAATGTTGCTAAGTCAAAAACCGAATCCAAGTAGATGTAAGTCATATAGTTTGATCAAGAAGTCCAAGTGTGTGGATATGTGGATTAAGATAACTCCTGTTTTTTTCATGATCTCTTCTCCTTAATAAACTTCAGAGGGCATGTCAATCTCTGCATGGGCCTTCATGTGTCCAACTTTTTTTCTTGGACCTTCACATGTCCAATTGTTTTTCATTGCCATGCCTCTTCTTCATAGATAATTGGAGATAGAGATCAAAATTCTCATGGAGTTTTTATTTGGTGGATGGACGACATGTTTTTGCGTAACTCTCAGTGTAAGGGTTAGGATTAATATATATGGAGTGTACGTGAATCTTGATTATGGGTGCATGATGAGAATCCCATAAGGGTCACAACAATTTCACAAAGCTCAATTTGATAACAAGTAGCATATGATTAAGGTTTTGAAATGTGTAGAATCATATGGCTTTGGTAGGACATATCATCATTGAGAAACTTTTTTTTTATTTTTTTAGCATTTTGCAAAATAAAAACTCCGGATGTCAAGTTTCTCTCAGAACAAAATCTTCGCAAATTCCATTGTACCATATCATAACTCGCAACAACTTAGACAAGGATCATGCATTCGCAACCCACTAGTTTCGAGTTTTTAGGATGAGAACTTTTAACCAACAAACTCAAATCTTGGAGAATACTAAATTATAAACTAGGTATGAGAGAAACATATCACAGAGCAACTATTCATCGTTTCAACAAGGACGAATTAAAACATTCTTACTATACATATGAGAAAGTGAAAAATGTTTTTGTTCTTTTTATCATATGCTATTATTATTATTATTATTATTATTATTATTATTTATGCAAGGTAGTACAAGTTACATGTTACCTCTTATGTGGGGGTCCTCCCCCAAGCTAGCTCAAAGCCTATGGTCCGGGGTTGTACCCCTGTGCTCTCTGGCTTTTCCTGGATGGTTAGGATATGGTGGATCATGAGTGGACTTACCACCCCTCGTGGTCACCGCATTAACATTTTCAAGTGAAGTCTCGGGTTACCTCGGGATCTACCCAGAATCACTTGCAGGAATTGTAGCAGCAATTTGAGCTAGTTGAGGTTCAATTATCTTATTAAAGCTTAATTGATTTTGGAAGAGGTTAAACCTTCTATTTTTTAATTAATGTTTTCCAAAGTTTTATCATTAGAGGCAAGTTTCTTAGTTAGGTTTTTATTTATTTTAGCTTGCCCTGACACGAGATATTTCTGGGAAGGTTGATTCGAAAAGTTTGAATTGTAGGAAGAGTTACCTCCCTGATATTGTGGGCGCGACTGGTTCCACCCTTGACCTCCTTGTGGACGGAACCCGTTGTTGTTGTTCATGTTCAACACATCTTCACGTGTTTCAGGGCAGTCGTTCCCCAAGTGTTCTGCATTTTCGCACACCTCACACGTCATATGCGAGTCAAGTGCTTGGATGGTGTCATATGTTGTTTCTTTGTAGCATCGTGCTTGTCCAAGCGTTTTATTTGGAGATCTAATTTTATGGCCGGCATATCTGCTTCCTCCACGATATGCATGCCTTTTTGTAGGGTTTGGAGTCTGTATTCATTCCACCCGTTGTTGGGGACCAACTTCTCAATGAGAGTCGTAGCTCCGCTAATTGTGAGTGAGAGGAAGGCTCCTCCGGCAGCAGCGTCTATGTGGGCTCTAGATATGGAGGTTAGCCCGTTGTAGAAGCTTTGAAGGATAAGCCAATTCTCCATCTCCTAGTGTGGGTAGGAAAGGATGTATTCTTGTAGCCTCTCCCACGCTTTTAGGATAGATTCTGATGCCATCTGTTGGAAGATGGAAATTCTTCCGCGAAGGGCATCGGTTTTGCCCATCGGAAAGAATTTGGCGAGGAATGCTGTGGAACACTTGTTCCGGTGTGTTGACTTCGATCCTTGTAAAACCACTATTTCACCCTCCCTTGAGAGAGAATGGAAAGCAATCTGAGTCGATGACATCGGGAGTGACTCCTTTATGACAATGGTGTCACAAAGTTCCGAGAATTCTTTGCAAATGGGCGTTGGCATCCTCACTAGGCAGTCCACAAAATGGACTGGCTTGCACCATCTTGCTCAGCTCGGACATTAGCTCAAAGTTCGTGTCACCAACATTGATGTTGGGCCCAACGGGCATGTTGGCGACAGCGGGACGAAGAATTCAGGCAGAGTCTTCTCGGCCATAGCGTTTGGAACGGATGGTGCTGGGATGACGGGTTCGGTTGCCGTCAGAGTGATGGATGGAGGAATGACATGAAGTTGAACCTTCCTTAGAAGTGACTCTGGATTCTTGGTGAAGTTTGTTGGCAAGTCAAAACCAGTCATACACTATCCTGTTTTCATCCACAATAGGAGAAAACAAGCAGAGTTATCCTGCATGAGCAGTAGCTACTACACAGACCTATCATCATGAACATGTTCTAATATATTCTTTTAACCAGTGCCTTCCCCGGCAACGGTGCTAGAAATGCTTGTTGGTATTTCTTAACGTTTACCGAATAATTCGCAAGCGCACGAATATATCATTGTAGCATTTCACCCGAAAGTATTCATGGTATCGTGATTTATATTTTCCCAAGGGAAGGCATAGGTGTAAAAGTCTCTATTAGGTACATGAACAAGATAACTTGCTGTATAATATACCAAAGTTCATAGCAGGGGTAAGCCATGATAAAAATAGGGACAATGTGACACGGTCAAGCCAATCTCAGGAATGAACTATAGAAAAAATTATAAAACCTAAACAGGAGTAGGCATACAAGTATCCTAATGCTGCTACACAAAGATTAGTTGATAATCATACAAATACATGATCAGGACTTAGTTCCAAGCATCCAAGCACCTAGGGAGACCAATCAAGCACTGGTCTACTAGCAAGCGCGAAAGGCAATTTAGACTCCTACACTGTACCTGAACATGGGGCATTACAATGGACGGACAGGGCTGTCACCACATACCGCATACCCCTCAACTGTGGAGCACGATCATATTCAAAGGTAACCAAAAGCTTAGACACCACATCTATGCTATAAGTTTGACTCTAAGCGTCGGGCCCAGAACTTCCGTCTTCATCAGAGTCCTCTACTAGAGCATTCATTACAAAGCATGGACAACGAAGCGCCACCGTAGCTTAGATCGACTAGGCTAAACATGTATATTGCATAACTTATTGAGCATAGAGACTCATATGCTAACCTAATAGCAAATGAACTGAGCTCAAAATCATAAGCATTACAACAATGATAGATTGAGAACAAGGCCATAAGGGAGCTGATGATATTTCTCATACCAAACAACTCGAGATGTTCAAGCTCTCCAACAATGCTCTAGCCTAGCTCCAAAATACTACAAAGTGAAAAAGTACAGTAGAGAGGAGAGAGGCTCAAATGTGTGTGTGTGTGTGAGTGGGGAAGCTCTCCCTCTACTTATACTACTCTAATGGTGGTTGCGGGGGAATATTCCATAGGATCCTGCATGCAATCAGCTTGGGGAGCAACGAGGAGGTGCCACGTGGAAGGGGGAGGCTGGCGGTGCACCGAGGGGGTCGGCCGACCCCTGGGTTCGCTCGCCCCTAGGTGGCACCTCCCCTCAACCGCCTTCCATGGGTCAGTTGTGTGTTGGGCCTAGGCCTCGGCTTCTTGTGCTTGGGCCCAATTTTGTCAGGTAAGTGGGCCTTTCCTCCTTTGTGCTCATGTCGGATGGCGCTATGTTGCATTTATTGTATACTTTGAGCATGTTTTCTACGTTATTCCGACATGTGTCCTGCAAAACACTTATTCTCCAATACATTTGGAAATAGGTTAATATAAATAAAATATGTGAGTAAGACATGTTAGTTCTCCTTTATTTTTGTCTTAGTTGGCAGTTGGATTTGGCCTGTAAGGACCGCCTCCATTAATCGGTTAACCGAGGCAGTTGCGGTAAGGCGCCCGCCTTCGTTAACTACTTAACCGAGGTGGCTATTTCTTATTTGCCTGCCTCGACTAATGATTTTCTAGTTAAAAAAATAGTTTCCTGCCATTTGATTCGAATTTGAATTTGAATTCTGTTTCTGCAAATTAAATACAGACAAATTAAGCAGAAAATACGCATATAGAGCATTAACATATATCACATATGTCAAATCATTCAAGTTATCACATATCACTTATCTTAGCACGAACCAACATTCAAGTTACATGCATGTCATATATTTACATGTGAAACTACTGTAGAGTTTCCCTACTCCAATGATGTCCGGCAACTTGTAATCATGGACGCGTAGCTGGGTGCTCTAGTTTCTGATCTTCTCAAACTTCTCTTCACGCGCTAACTCGCTCTCCTCGTTGAAGAACAATCGCCCAACATGCACGCAGAAATCCATGACAAATTTACATATGTTTGCTACTGTTTGAGTGAAGTTCTTATGGGTGACCTTTTCCTTTTGCCACAAATCTAGTGATTTCTTGAGTCGTCGCTCGCTAGCTATGGCTGAATTTGTCGCACGCCCGAGGTACTACTCATAAATGCCGTATCCACATAATAATGTTGCGGGGAGGTTGTTTTGGCGCACGATATACATAATACACAATCATTAGAACATATAGAGAGCATGCGATATAATAGCACATATGACTTTTGATACGTACCGAGAAGTTGTGCCTAACTTTTAGTGTTTTCCCATTCTTCTTCTTCTTCTTAGATCTTTGATCCATGCAATCGGGATCCTCCACGTAGTTTCGGTAAGCGCTATACGAAAACCACTAGTGTCAACGACAAATTTAACATGTATGTTAAGTGTAAAAGAATAAATACCGTCACTTACTATTCAATACGCTTTCAAAATCCTTGCACCCCTCTTTGTCTAAATCCAAAGAGTCAAATACAGCGGCCCTTCCATGCTGAGGATAGATTATAAATGCAATCTAGTGGCCCATGATGCCCCCGCTGCACCATTGAAACAATACAATTTCAAATCTTCAAATATGGAAAGTGGCGATCCCAATAGCTACATATATGTTCTAAGTATCCTTTTGACTTACCCGAACTGGTGGGCGACAAAGATACACCCAGTTTCCCGACCTTCTTCATGGCTCTATACACGCGTACATTCTGCGTTATACTTCAATTCATTCATTGCTTGATTCTTTCTGGGCTTGCACTCTCTCTTGTGGGTTCAAGTTCACCAAGTTTTCATGAGTGTTCGGTACATCATAACCAACGATGACTCTCTGGGTAACATGCATCGGAGAGAGGTAAATAATATTTTTGCCCAATTCCTTGCATACATAGGACAAGTCATGGCATTATTAGTTTCTTCCTAAATTACCTACAACGATGCAATGGTGTGAAAGTCATTATTAACTTATAGGGCAAACAAGGTGACTTGAGCGACGTCGAGGTCCTTACACCGTGGTAGCCTATGCATGTCGTGGAAATCTACGATGACTTGAGCATCGTCGGGCAAGTGGAAGTACTCCATTGGCTTCTTGGCAATGAAACAGTGTAGGCCTACTTTCACCGCCTCCATGTACTAGAGATGGAACCTCCGTACCTCCCATGGCTCGTCCTGTATGAGCTGGCCCAAGGTCACCATCAACTTCCCATGCTCGTAGTTGTCGGGGCAATCATCCGAAATGGGCCAAAAATACACTAGTGATGGCGGCCTGTACTTGAGAGGTTCTGGAGTAAAAAACTCTGCTAGCATCTCCACATATGCTCTACTACGACTATGGTAGCCAGAATCATACCTTCTAGACTTAGTCGAGCTTTCGTACTCTTTGGCTGTTGAGGTGACCGCCCTACTCACCTTGGTATGGCCATCGATATCTATGGCCTCCTCTTATTCTATAGGCTTTCTTGGCGTGGGAGGACATTGCCTTGTGTGCTCCTTCCGATCATTTCTAGGCGGTGTAACAGTGCCTGGTGATGCCCTTGTATCTCCTTGTGGATTGCTCGTGCTGGGAGGAGTGCCTGCTGGGTCATTGCCGTTGTCATCATCATAGTCGTGATCCATGGGAGACGGCGAGGGCGGTGATGGATGAAGCTCCTTGTCAAAAAAAATGTCAGCCCGAGGCCAGAAAATTTCCTTACTGATACAAGATCACATGTACTTGGTCCTGTCTAGAGTTTCTATGTTAATTTCATCATCGTCATGTTCCGGGTGGATCCAAGTCACCTTCACCCTGGCATATTCAGACATGATTGAAATGTCGTGGTACTTGTGTCTCGGTAATGCCACTGCCTCAGCCACCATAATCATTCTCACAACCTTCCTACCGTTGGGGACCGCAAGGTGGCAAGGCATAGCTTCAATGATATCGTCGATCGGGTACCTCCTCGCGTCTCCTTCGGTCGCCTGTGTGGTGGTCTGCCCTTCTACGGTGGCTTGTGTCTAATGTGGCAGCACCACGCTAGCCTGGCGAAGCATTTATGCCCTCAGCTCCACCATCTTGGGGTTGTTGCTCGTGAACGCGTTTGAGATCTTGCCCATGACAAATTCCTGCATAGCCTCATCATGGCCTTGCTGGACGAGCCTTTCCTTGTATGCCTGCCTCATCCTATATGAGCTCACGTCGGATGCCTAGGACTCCATGGTCTTCTAACTCTTCCTCGAGGATATGCCATGGATGCAGCCGCGGTGCTCGGGGCATCCCAGCACCTTGGCGAGCGGGTCCCTCTCTCTATGAGGTTCGAATGACCCGCTCTGCTCGGCCGCAGCTATCACCAGGATATTCTTCTCCGCCTCCTTGGTCTATGGCTCATTGAACTTGGTCTTGTCCTCCTATAGCTTTTTCGGCTTGTGGGCTTTGAGGTAGTCATGTGCCCTCTCCTTGATGCCTTTGTACGGATCCGGCTGCTGAAAGCCCTAGTTTGGTTTTGGCTAATTGATGCAACCTAGTGTACTAACCTTTGGCTCTAAGTGTGATTAAGAGATAGGTTGGTACACCCCAAGTGATGGAGCTAGATGATGGCACTCATGGTGATGGAGGTGGTGAAAAAGATGGATCAAGTGCTTAAACTTGGGAAAAGAAGAAAGAGAAAAACAAAAATGATCAAGGCAAAGGTATAAGACCTAAGGATCTTTTTGTTTTGGTGATCAAGACAATATAGAGAGTGTGATCACATTCAGGATAGATAGCCGTACTATGAAGAGTGGAAAATCATGGTAATTGTGGTTATCAAGTGCCACTAGGTGAAGTAATTCTTGCATATGCATTAGGACCTAGTGTGGGCTAACTTAACCCTTGAAAAATGCTTTGGAAAATGCTAACACATCTGTACAAGTGGTGGAACACTTTGGTGTTGGCACATGGAAGCAAGGGATGGAAATAGAAGTTGAAAATGGAGGAGGAAGGGATCCGACCCTAGGGTCTTGTTGGTTCGGACCATTGGCGTTGGGTCAGGAAGCAAACCCTAGGGGCCTTGTGCGATAGTTTGACTTCGGACCCTATGGCACGGGGAGTCCGGACCATCGGATCTTGGTCCTGTTGTTGCTACCACGACCACGTGGGCGCGAGGAGATGGTGTGGTTGCTCCGGACTGATGTGTTGGTCCGGTTGACTGGTCCAGACCGAGTCCGGATGTTTTTTGCCGCTCGAGGAGCTTTCTGGAACACTCCGGACTCCCATGGTGCTTGGTCCGGATGAGCACTATGCTCGGTCTGGAGGCAAGGGTCTAGACATGCGTGAAGTGAAGGTCTTGGCTCCAATGGTCATCTATTTTGAAGAGGGATGCGTGGCAAGTCGTGGTTGGACAAAGTGAGGAACCGGAGCCTGAGTCCTTGGTCCGGACCAGCAATGTAGCTAGGTCCATAGTGCACTGAGGTAGGCGTCATGAGTGGCAACGGTTGTTTTCAAACTCAGGGACGCGTGGCGCATGGCGACTGGGCACAACAAGGAACCGAACTGGTGGCTGATGGTCCAGAGTGCACGGTCCGGACCATTGGTCCAGATGCCCCATGGACACTAACGACTAGTTACCTCTTGGGGCTCTATAAATAGAGCTTGGCCGGGTTTGGTGCATCCTCTTGGTCATTCTTACTTGTGATAGCATCCTTTGAGCTGAGCAAACCCCCTCCCACTCATCTCCTTGCTTGATTGTGCATCCAAAGCGAGATTGAGTGATTCCAAGTGCATTTGCTTGAGTGATTGCATCTAGAGGCACTTGATGATCATTGTTGCTATGATTTTGTTGTTACTCTTGGTGGTTACCACCACCTAGATGGCTTGGAGTAGCGGTGGAGGATTGGCGCGTGCAAGTTGGTGAGTGTTTGTGTCCATCTCCAATTGTGATTGTGAGGGGTTCTTGGGCTTATTCCCCTACGGAGCACCAAAAGCCACTCTAGTGAATTGCTCGTGAAGTTGAGTGCCCTCATTTTGTGTTGGTTGTGTGGCACCCAGGTGTGGGTTGGGCGTGTGATGCCTATAAGCGTGTGAACCTCCAAGTGAGTGGGCCTTCACAACAGGGACTAGCTTGCCAGCAAGCAAGTGAACCTCGAGAGAAAAATCTTGTGTCATTTGTCTCCTTGGAATTCTATTGGTATTCATTGATTGACACTTGCTGGCTCGGTATAACACTATCAACCTCTCTTGCATTACTTTCGTGTTTATCTTGTTGTAGAGGTTGTTAGCTAGTTAGTTGAGTAGCTAAGGTTGTTGCTTTGTTGTTTTAGCTCTTAGCTTGCTTAACAAGAGTAGAAATAGTGACTTAGCATTTTGTGTGTCTGGAGATCATATTTAACTAGAATTGTGGATAGGTGGCTTGCTTTTTGAGTAGAGCTAGAGCAAAACACATTTACACCATTTGTTGGACTAACAAGTTGCTCTAGTGTTTTGTAGAAAATTTTATTAGGCTATTCATCCCCCTCTAGCCATTTAGGACCTTTCAGCTGCCCGACCTCAGTTGCCCCCTTTCTTCCGCCCACCACTTCAGCTTCTTAGCAACATACCCTGTCATGGCCAGGTGGTGGTGGTGCACGTTCCTCTTTGTGAGCTCGTAGAACTGCTCGCCCTTGGCCCTTACTTATGGGGTTTGTTTTTGTCAGATTAATGCTTCCCCAACTTCAGGCAAGACGTAATTATAACAGGCGCATGGGTTCTCCCCTATTTGCACGTACTCCTTATTGAGTTTGTACCTAAAGTTTCGAAGCGCTTTGCCTCCTAGGTACATCACATGAGCCTTACAATTGTCCACATCAGAGCCCTCTGGATACGTGAACCACCTCGTCATCTTTGCCCACACAACACCCTTGAGGTCCTTTGGGACTAACTTCCAATTTTCATATGTGATGGGCACCTTCTCCCTGACTATACAAGAGCATGGGTTGCTAAAGCGGCCGATGATCTCTATTGGCTGCAAGGGCTCTCCCTGCTGCCCCACCTGAGCTATCACATGCACATCATCGTGCTTCTTGTGCCCCTTGTGTTGGCCCCTTCCCCTCTTTGTCTTGGCACCGGTCGTTGCGGTTGAAGAAGTCCCTGTGGAGGGAGTGGGTGGTTCCTCTGCCCTTTCTTCCTCCTCAGGGTACTCCAAACGAAGAGGACACGAACTTGAATTAATTATATACTTGTAGGAGGCCCTCGAATGTTATGTTAAATAACGTGCATTGCTGCAAGTACCTCGAGCCTTGGTGTTTGGGTATCCTCATCCGGATTTTTCATTAGTTGCTCCATGCGAGAACCTCGTGTTTCGTCCATTGGATAAAAGTCTGGATCATCTTCTTCCTCTCCATGAGGTTTCTTTAGCGGCCTCGGTGTTAGGGGTTCCTCACTCTCATACTCTATGCTCCTGTCTGAGTTTGATGAGCCTTCATCACTTGCATCAGGAGTAGGCTCGCGCCATTCTCCACTAGGCAAGGTGTTGTCCGGTTCATTCGCCATTGGAAGCTATGAAGAAGAGAGTTATATATATGGACATTTCATAATTATAAACACAACGGAATTATTATATTCATCTCAAAACTCCAATTACATACTTTTTCAATTACATTAGGAGTAGGGGTACAAAAATAGAAGAAAGTTACAAAATTGAAGAAGAAATGTACAAAATTGTTGAATGAAAAAATCATTTACATAGTTGGCTCAGATTTGCCCCATTGTCATCACATCGCTTCTAAACTGGTTACTTGTATATGGTATACAAGCCATCCTAGTTTAGCAGCTTACAAGTAGGGGGGCATTTGATCATCGTAGCCATTGCGTCAGCACAAAAGGTCCACATCATTGGATATGCCACTGCCTCAGCACATTTTTAGAAGTTCAAAAATTTCATCATTGCATATGCCATAGAGAAGCTCAAACATTATCAAAGCAGAGTAAATCTGGTGCGATAACGGTCCGGCTGGCAATTCAATTGCATTTGGAAACGAGTTGATTTCTCAGCCCGAACCGTTATCAGACCGGATCCACATCATTGCATATACCACTGGTGAGTGATGAGTAGTAGGAGTACTACAGAGTAGTAGTAGAGAGTAGTATAGGACTAGTAGCAGTAGTATAGGTAGTAGAAGTATAGAGTAGAGAGTACAGAGAAGAGCAGCAGCAGCCACAAAAGATAGGAGAGGGAAGAGTAGTAGGAGTAGTTGTAGGAGGAGGAGTAGTAGGGAGTAGAATAGTAGTAGAGCAGTAGTAGTAAGGATGAAGACAGTGAAAAAGAAGAGCAGCAGGCAATAGCCAACATGCAGCCACCAGTAGAGTAGTAGTAGAGTAGTAGCAAGTAGTAGGGAGTGTAGTAGTAGTAGAAGTGTAGGGGCTAGCGGCCAGCACCAGTAGTAGGAGTGTAGTAGTAGTAGTGGAGTAGTAGAGATAGTAGGTGCAGGGTAGGTACAGAGCAGTATAGAGAGTAGAAGAGAGCAGCAGCCAGAACCAGCAGCTAGAATTTAGTAGTGGACAAGTTAAAATTCAGTAGTGGACAAGTTAAAATTCAGTATTTGGAGTAGTGAAGTAGCAGTATAGGCCTGTTTTCACTACTACACAAAGCTTAATGGAGGATGGACGAAATTGATTAATGGAGTAGTACATAGAGTAGAGTAGTAGTAGATAGAGCATAACCAGCACCAACAGCCACTTAGTAGTAGGAGTAAGAGTAGTGAACTAGTAGTAAGAGTAAGAGTATAAATTAGTAGCAAGGACAACTTAAGTATTAGTTAAGTAGTAGTATAGAGTAGCAACAACAATTAAGTAGTATAGAGTAGTAGTAGTATAGAGCAGTGGCAGTAGTTATGTAGTAGTAATAGTATAGAAAAGTAGAGAGTAGTAGTAGAGATAGTAGAGTAGAGTAGTAGTAGTAGTAGTAGTAGTAGTAGAGTAGAAGCAGTAGTAGTAGTAGTCGGTGTTATCCAAACGCTAAATGGTAAACAATCGGTCACCTACCGTTTAGCCCATTATTCGGGCAAAGCGGGTGTTTAAGCGGAAAAACGACCGTTTAAGCGGTCAAAACAACCGATTAAAGCGGAAGCGGTATACCACCGTGTAGCGTTTAAGCGGTGTGTAAACGGGCTAAACGGCCATTTAGGCGAACAATGGTAGTAGTAGTAGTGGAGTAGTAGTAGTATAGGAGTAGGAGTAGAGTAGTAGTAGTAGTAAGAGAGAAGTAGTAGGCACATATCCAATTAACTTTGTAGTAGTAGAGTAGTATAGAGAGTAGTAGGAGTAAGAGTAGTGTAGTAGTAAGAGTAAGAGTAAGAGTACAGAGGCCTTGTTCGCGTGCCCTTAAATCCGGCTTGATCCGATTCTTTTTTCATCCGGAATAGTGTTTTTCTCTCACAGATTCCTCCAGATTCATCCAGATTGCTCCAAATTCCTCCCAGCGAACGGGGCCAGAGTAGTAGGAAGGACAGCTAAAGTAGTAGTTAAGTACTAGTAGCAGTAGTACTAAGGATTTGATATTGACAACCACTGCTAAGCATCAAGACAGTGACAACCACTGCTAGTAAGCATCAAGACAGTTACAGAGTGGCATGTGCTAAATGTAGTAAGCATCAAGACAGTTACAGAGTGGCATGTGCTAAAAGTAGTAAGCATGAAGACAGTTGAAAGTATGCAGTGTAAGTGCCATGGAGCCCAATCAAAACCAAACACAAAACATAGAACAAAATATCCAATCCAGCGTAGACAGTGGCATGTGCTCAGGATAGAAATACACAGATTAGAGTTGGGCATCATTGGCAGTGGCATATGCTCATATTAGGGTTTGGGCATCACAGGCAGCATGGGGGCATCACAGGTAGATTACGGTTTGGACATCACAAACCTCGTCGCGGAGTGGACCTCGGCGCGGGGGCGGCGTGTGGCGCTAGGATGATGGAGCTCGGCACAGACGGTGGCCGCGAGCGAGGTGATGTCACCGGAGATGAGCTCGGGGACGAGGACCAGGGGTGTGGGCACCTCAGTACCAGCGGATGGGGTCATAGGGACGAAGACTGGTGCCGGCAGATGGGGGGCGCACGACAGATCTTGGCACCGAAGGAGGAGCCCTTAGCTCCTCGTGGACGACGCAGCCGAGGGCGGACGGACCGATGGACGCCGAAGAGGGCCCGCAGCGGAGACGGAGACGGACAATGGAGACGGAGCCGGGGAAGACGGCGGATGCCGCTAGTTGAATTGGCCTCGCCCCTGATCGTCTCCGTGCTGCCGCGCCGCCGCCGTCACGGGCGTGCACGTGGGCAGCCGCACCATACCTGGCCACACCCTGCCTCCGCCATACAGCCCTGACACGCGCCGTCGTCGCCTACGTGGCCGCGTAGGTTGCACGCTGGCTCTTCTCACTGCGCGGCCTTTCCTCCACCGTCGCCGTGCCTTCCCCGGCCGGGATTGGCCACCGGCCTGCCACTCACACATGCACGCCCTGCTCTGGGTGTGTCCCAGGGACTAAGGAAAACACGAATTCAAAAATAGCTGGGTGGTTAACTGTGAACAACAAGAGAGTAATGAATAGTACTAACAGAGGGAAAGAGATAGCTGGAAACGCAGGGGCCTTCGTGCAAAACTATGGCTGCCCTCTCGCGTTGGGCCAGCCTACTTCCGCGCATGGGCTGGCCTCCCGTTGGACTGGGCCGACTTGGGGCGAAATGGCCTACAATGCCATTTTCCGTTTTCTCATTTTTATCAATTCCTTTAAATCGTCTGAAACTTGTAAAATCCATAATAAATCCAATTAAAATCATGAATTAACAATCTAATTTTGTTGAACTCTACATAACGAGATCTATCCAATGAATATATAAAACACTATGCTCTAGTACAAAATATTTGCCGTAATTGTAGATCTAGGGTTTTGTGTGTTATATAGATAGCTACTGTGGTCCAAACGCTATGAATTTTTTATGGTAGTCCATTAATGTTGTGTATGTACTGTAGTAAACTTTTCATGACCATTAGATGTTGTATGATTGAGTTAGGATTTATCTTGTGAAATGCTTGTTTAGTGCTTCATAAAGTATTAAAAGGAAGTGAGAATAGGAAATGTGTCTTAGGGAGTACGAATGTTTCTATGCATAGGTGTAGTGTATGTCTCTATGCATAGGTGTAGTTCACTAGTTCAATTATCTATTTAGTGAACTCATTAGCTACACTTGTATTGGTTCACCATGCCTTTGTGTGTGTTATGGTAGCTTAATCACCTATGTAGACACTATGTTTCTAGGTGTGTTATTGTAATGTGTGATGTATTATATGCTTGTTAGAAAACACTACAACACTTGAGTGATGTCCATATAACAAATCTATTAAAATACACCTCCAACTGTTGCAACTATGAGACAAGATAAAGATAACTACATCACATGTTAAGTTGAGTTA
Organism: Miscanthus lutarioriparius; assembly: GCA_904845875.1. Classification (NCBI taxonomy): domain Eukaryota; kingdom Viridiplantae; phylum Streptophyta; class Magnoliopsida; order Poales; family Poaceae; genus Miscanthus; species Miscanthus lutarioriparius. Next base: position 40,625,173 of record CAJGYO010000009.1, read on the forward strand.
AAGTTGAACTTAACTTAATAATTAACTCTCGAAGTAAGTCCTTTCGGGTGAGGATGAGAGTTGGACCTTTGTACAATTCATACCCTCGTTCGTTGTGATGATGTATTACTTTCTTTTCATCTTTATAGAACATCCTTGTTTATGTACCTATCATCTTGTGCATGCATTTGCATCAGTGCATATCATTTAGGAACGATGATGGATTGATGGATCAACTGGAGGACGTTGGCGTCACACCAGAAGATGGTGTAATGGTGGCCCATCCTGAAGATGGTGTGATGTTGACTCAGTCCAGAAGATGGTGGATGATTGTGTCCTGAAGATGCATATACTAACTTTTGTTTATACAAGTTACCTAGGCAAGCCTCGGTGCATGACCTATTTGTTTTCAAGCACTCTTTTATTTTTGTTGCATTAAGTGTAGGAGTTGTTTGTAACCTACATGCATAAATAACCTAACCTATGAGTCCAACTAGTTAATAGGCTCATGTAGCTGCCACACATAGGGACTCGGTAGTAAGTGAGTAATCTGCCGTTGCTCATAATTGGTTTTATACTACTTTCACCATTATATGGAATATGGTTGGATAATAATATGTGACCAAAGGCAGGATCTAGTGATTTGAGAGGCAAGCAGGGGAGGTCCTGGTGCATTTTTAATTCACTGTGTCGGTTAAGGATCGTACGTTGGTAGTGCTCTGAATATGTCGAACAGTGCCACTCACATATATGGTATTATGGATGACTGAGAAGCCAAGTACCTCTCTAGCGCTAAGGTAGCCTACACGGTTCATGGAAACGGTACACCGACCCCTCTAGGAATCTCAGTTGTAACTCATGGTTAAGCTTGTGTTGACATGGCCCGTGGGATTGGGTTTTTCTTGGGCATGGCTGGGTCAGTTTTGGCCTTAGTTAGCCAAGATTGGAAACAGTGGCCTTATGCGGACCCCTTGGCCAGGTTCGTACGGATGTGTATTTGGATTCTCCAGCTGGGTGTACATCGATCTAGATCGCCGCAAGCATCACTCAGATATGAGTGTCTTGTTCATTTTTCTACCATCGTAGCTAATGCAACTAGAACATGGATGATGATGGAGAAGAGGATGAACATTGATACTATTCTGATTGCTTACCACATGCTTGAAAGTAGATCAGGTGCAAACTTATAATGGTTAAGTAATGAACCTACACTTGACTGCTAAAACTCGAATATGTGGACTTATTTCTAGTAAGCTTTTGCAAAAGCTAAAAGAATTAGGAAACCAAAAGCCCCCTGCATATCCATTGAGAGTCAGGAGATTACTCCCACCTATGTCGGGTAAGTCTTGTTGAGTACACTTAAGTACTCAGGGTTTTATTTCCCCTGTTGTAGGTAATAGGTGGAAACCAGAGCTAACTTTGTGTGTGGATACCTCATGGTGGGCTCAGCAAGGACATCCTTTTCCGCTGCGATCGTAGAAGTTATTTCTTATATTTCTACACTAGATATTAAGTTGAAACTGCTTTACTTCCGCTGCTTTTATAAAAATGTACTTATCTTCTGCTGCTTTACTGAAACTTGTTTCGTAATTACTCCGATGTTGTAATCATGTAATCATATAATGCAAGAAATGGTTTTGATGTTTTGAAGTTTTGTCTACTCATTTGTGATCCTAATGTAAAACATGGATTGTTTCGAGTTCTCCCGTTGGGTGGGCTCGACAGACTACTTGGTTTGACTTGGTCTCTTGGGCACTTAGTGTCAAATGGCTGACAAGTGCACTTGGGATTAGGTTAAACTGGGCGGTTCTACCACAAACTCGCCCTTGAAGTCGAGGAGATTGCCAGGCTTGCTCATCAGACTACGCCTGAAGATATGGAGATTCCTACCAAGAAATCAGGAGTCATCACGATTCCTAAAGAAATGAACACTCACCAAATTCCTCAGTGATAACAAATACATCTTCGCATGGAAGCCAGCTGATATGCCAGGTGTCCCATGGGATTAGGTTGAGCACAAAATGGAATTGAAATCCGGTTCTAAACCGTTCAAGCAGCAATTACGGCGCTTTGCGCCAGATAAGAAGGAAGCCATCAAGAAAGATATCACAAAGCTACTAGCAGCCGGGTTCATTGGGAAAATTCTCCATCTCGAGTGGCTAGCAAATCTAGTGCTAGTTAGGAAGAACTCGACCAAGTCGCGCATGTGTGCTGACTACACGGATCTCAACAAGCACTGCCCAAAGGATCCCTTTGGGCTTCCCCACATCAATCAGATTGTAGATGCGACAGCCGACTCGACACTCCTTTCCTTCCTTGGCTGCTACTTGGGTTATCACTAGATTGCTCTCAAAGAAGAAGACCAATCCAAGACTTCATTCATAACACCGTTCAGAGCTTACTGCTACACAACCATGTCCTTCGGGTTAAAAACATAGGAGCTACATATCAGCGGGCTATCCAAGCATGTTTGAGCGATCAGATTGGGAGTAACGCAGAGGCTTATGTGGACGACATCGTGGTGAAATCTAAGGATCCCTCCATGCTGATCGATGACCTTGCTGAAACTTTCAAACACCTCAGGGACTACCGATGGAAGCTTAATCTGACTAAGTGCGTCTTCGGTGTCCCCTTAGGGCAGTTACTCGGATTCCTTGTCAGCCATCACAGGATTGAGGCTAGCCAGAAGAAGATAAAGGTAATCACATCTATGCCCCCACCCTGCACTCGATCCAAGGACATCCAGAAGCTTACGAGGTGCATGGCCACCCTCAATAGATTTATATCGTGGCTTGGAGAAATGGGTCATCCTTTCTTCAAGCTGCTCAAGAAATCATGGAAATTCAATTGGACAAAAGAAGCCAATGAAGCCTTTGAGAAGTTGAAAACTTACCTCACAAGCTCTCTAGTGCTCACTCCGCTAGAGATGAAAGAACCCCTGATGCTATACATTGCGGAAACTACTCATGTAGTCAGCACAGTGATCATGGTCGAACGGGCAAAAGAAGGCCATGTGTACAAAGTACAACAGCCAGTCTATTACATTGGCGGGGTGCTATCTGAATCCAAGGTTTGGTACCCACAGTTTTAGAAGTTAATCTATGCTCTGTTGATCACATCACGTAAGCTCCACCATTATTTTGATGAACATGCGATTCTAATCATAACCGACTACTCGCTCGGCGACATCCTGCGCAATCACGATGCAACCGGGCATATTTCAAAGTGGGCTATCGAGTTGGGAGCTCATCACATCGACTTCACACCTCGCAAGGCTATCAAGTCTCATGCTCTTGCCGACTTCATAACCGAGTGGTGGAGAGAGATTCAACACTGCATCAATCACAATTCGAACATAGGAAAATGTACTTCAAGGCTCATTGAAACTTGGTGGCGCAGGGCAGGAGTCCTCTTCATCTCACCATATGGAGAACAGCTTAAATATGTCTTGCAAATTCTCTAGTACGCCACCAACAATGAAGCCGAGTCGAAGCTTTACTTCACGGTTTGCGCTTAGCGGCCACACTTGGCGTCAAGCGTTTACTAAATCTTCGGCGACTCCTCTGTCGTAATCAATCAAGTCAACAAGGACTGGGATTGTATCAAGAAGACCATGGATGCTTATTGCGTTGAAGTCCGCAAACTCGAGAAGCGTTTCCTAGGCCTTGAATTCCATTACGTGATATGGGACTTCAACATTGCAGCTGATAAGCTAGCAAAGCTAGGTTCAGACAGAGCAGCAATTCCGAGTGGTGTCTATTTTCAAGAATTCCTTCAATCATCTATCAAAGAAGCCACTGATGCCTCTATTGATATGCCAATGCCAGGCAAATAGGTGATGGTGGCCAGCTCAGACTGGAGACATGTCGTTATTGATTATTTCAAAGATCACAACTTGCCAGCTAACAATGGTATTCACAAATATGAGATGAGATGTTTAAAGAAGTGATTGATTTAGATGAGGTGCAAACTGGACACTGATAATGACTTAATATTGAGCTAAAATGTTGAAAGTAAAGATCCACTGTTAGTAAGCTTTTATGCAAAGGTTAATCTTGATTCTTGCTAAGACTCCCTTTGTATCCCCTTAAACCTACATATCCATGGAGTCTTTTCCTTTTCATCGGTTAAGCCTAGTTGAGTACATGAAGTACTCAGGGTTTGTTAATCCCCTGTTGCAGTGAGCCTCATTAGTAGTTTGGCTTTTGCCCTTGCTGTATGACGGTTCTAGAAGAAGAGCCCCAGCAGTAGAAGGTTTTTGTGCACCCTTGGGCATGGTGAACCTTTTTTGTTTGTGGTTGTAATAAGTGGTACCTATCATGCTACCCTACTGCCTGGATGTCTAAAACCTATGGTTTGTAATAACTAAATAAATGGTTTGTAAACTTATGTTATGTTAGACTTCCGCTGTTTATTCCGATGTAATATATTTGTACCAACTGTTGTAATATTGTAATGTCTCTGTAATGATCCTGGTCGGATGAGAAAAAGTGGATGATTCGGGGTTCTCCGAGGACACCCGACAGACTACCGGAGTTGTCTGGTTCCCGTGGGTAGCAGTCAGAGGTCTTTAAGACAATGACAGGTGCACGTAGGCAATGATAATTCAGGCGGTTCTACCACAGAGTACTCTTGAAGTGCATTACACCAGAAGAGGGCATGGAATTCTCAAGGAAATCCATGCTGGGTGTTGCGATAATCATGCTACCTCAAAAACATTAGTCGGCAAAGCTTTCTAATCTGGCTATTATTGGCCTACGGCGCTCAGATACGCAGAAGAATTGGTTCATCACTGTAAGCATTGTCAATTCCTTGCCAGGCAAGCTCATGTGCCTGCGCACAATCTTATATGCATCCCTCCATCTTGGCCTTTCTCTTGCTAGGGGCTGGACATATTTAGGCCTCTCAAAAAGCGCCAGGCAACTTTGAGTACATCTACGTGGCTATTGACAAGTTTACCAAGTGGATTGAGTACCAACCCTCATTCAAATACACATCAGCTAAGGCAGTCTAGTTTATGCAGAGCATCTTCTATCATTTCGGGATGCCCAATCGGATCATTAGCAACTTGGGATCACCCTTTACGGCTAAAGAGTTCAAAGCTTGGGCAAACGACTGTGGCATCAGCATCGATTATGCATCAATGGCTCACCCACAAGCCAACGGACAGATCGAGGGAGCCTATGGGCTGCTACTTGTTGGACTAAAGCCACGCTTGTACAACGAGCTCAAGGATTATGGCGGCAAGTGGATTGACGAGTTACCTAAGGTAGTGCAGGGGGGGCTGCGCACTCAGCAGAGCAAAGCAATAGGGTAGTCGCCCTTCTTCCTCGTTTACAGTTCTAAAGCAGTCCTACTAGCTGACATCATTTGGAATTCACCACGAGTCGAGCACTATAACGAGGGTGAAGCTGATGAAACCAGACGACTAGAAATTGACGGTGCAGAAGAAGTCAGACTCTCAGCCCTGTTTTAGTCGGCAAGATACCTCCAAGGCATGCGACGACATTATGAAAGTCGGAGATTTAGTCCTGCGCCGCATCTAGGACACATCCGGACATCACAAGCTTCTAAGTCCCTAGGAGGGCCCATTTATCGTCTCCAAGGTCACTCACCCAGAATCTTTTGAGCTAATTACTGAGGATGGGGATCCAGTACCCAACTCTTGGAATATCGAACAGCTTCAAAGATTTTATGCTTAGTATCTAAAGGATATTGGTAGACCCAGATTCACAATTGTACTGCCTAAATCATTTAATCAATAAAAGTAGATTCATGTCAGTTGCTAATCAAGCTGTCTACTATGATATCCAACTACTTCAGCTCAGGACAAAGACACATATCTCCGCGAATCGCCGGTAATACTCTCGGAGAGTCTCATTGTGCTACTGCTTGCAGTTTTGGAGCTCGTTCCGGGTAATAGGTTGGGTGAGTACCCTGGAGAAGTTCTCAACAAACATCATATAAAGTCCTTCCCAACTATGAACAAAGTTGGGTCAGAGTTTGTTGAACCATTGCAGTGGAACAGGTTCTAGTGCCATAGGCAAGAAAAGATCTTTGATGTCATTGTCCCCTCCTGCTAGCTCCACTGGGGTAGAATAGATATGGAGCCATAACCATGGCTCTGTTTTTCCATCGTACCTGGGGTAATTAGTTGGCTTAAACTTGCAGGGAAGGGGACTGCTCTTAATCTAAGATGGCTGCTGTTTTATAGGCAGACTCGGCTCCACCTTCTTTGTTGCTGATGCGATGACGGAGGTCACCTGGAGGTGGGTTGTCCCTGCTGCTCCTCTGCTGGATGGCCAGGCTTCCTGCTTGATGATGAGCGGACTGCATCCTAGGATTGGCAACAGATGCTAAGTTCCTCCCATTCAACTGTAGAGCTATAGATTGCAACATAATCTTGAAGCACTCTTCCTCTGGAATGAAGTTAGGCTTGTTTGCCAACTCGTTGGCGACAGCCACGACATTCTGATATGGGGTGTTATAGACCTTGTGACCAGCGACTTCCATGAGGTCAGGTTCTAGATTGCGAGAGACCGAGTCCCGTGCTCGCCCACGATCGCGGTTTGCATTGCTTTGGCTTTGGTCCTAAGCGATACGATCTCGGTCAGCTTCATCTTCAAGCCGCCTGCGTTGGACTTCATCTTGGTAATCTTTGTAGGCAGCTTGGTAGCATCGAATAGCTTCTTTGTGGTGCTCAGCACGAATGTGCCGGGCGTGCTTGCTCCTATTTTTCTTGGGCCGCGCAGCCTTATCTTCTTTTGATTCCCCAACCGGAGCGGGATCGTCATCAGAGATTTCACTGAACGTTTTGTCATCTACGGTTACATCCAGGCATTTCGGGAGTTCCGCATCATGAATAGTTCCTGAGTGTGGCCGTAGCAGATGGTGCTATTAGTCCCTGACTCGGCAGTCATGGCGTTGGAGAGAATTTCCATAGATCCTTGTTCCTTGTTGGTAGGAAGCGGAGAGCCAACTTGGAACAGCAGTTGGGCCATCATGCCGACTACTCGAGAAGAGGATGATGGGCTCCGAAACGGCCAATGCACAATGTTGCCTTCTGGGGTTGCTGTAAAGACCAAGCCTTGCTGAGCACCCTAGAGGGATCTATTGATCTTGACGAACCGTGCCCTTGTACAACTCTTGATAGATGGATGCTAAATTCTTCAATCTGAGTGGGAGTTGGATAATGCATTGGTAGTAGTGTCCGAGTACGATTCGAACTGGTTGAACTATTTCTAAATCCGAGTGGAGTCGGAAATCAAAAAATTGTCGATCTTCTCGATGAGATCCCCCAACATGTCCTAAGACTCTGCAGGTAGAGCTTGATCTGCCTGAACCTCCATGAGACGACCTTGGAGCTTGCCGCAGTCGTTCGCCATGCAGATCCAGGAGCCAAAGATCAAAACGGCACCCTACGAGAAAAACATGTTGATGTCGAGGTCCATCGAGCTCTCGATCGCGATTTCATCAAAAGCCCCTACCTGGTGCACCAGCTGTCGGTGTTTGATAACCAACAACCTGTCATGGGGCTACCTAGGACAGAGTTTGGAGGGCTTTGACGTTCGCAGAACTCGGCACGAAACGTGAAGACAACGATTTATACTAGTTCAGTCAGGCATGGTGCCTTTGCGTTGGGATGTTGTGTATGATGTAATGTACAAGGGGTGCACCCTGCCTCTCTTTATATATTCTTGAAAGTAGGAGCATTGGTCCAGTCCTAATCGGCTATGACATGAGAGTCCTAGTTCTATTACAGAAGCTAGATTTCCTTTTAGTTCAACTAGGTCAGTCCTTGATAGCTTGGAGATTACGCCACCTTGTCTCGCGCCTTCAAGCAGACAGTGGGCTAGCCCTGACCTAAGGCAGGTAGTCGGCACTGCGGGGAACCCTTAGGATCCTAGTCCATGTTGGTGGTCCTTAAGTCCCATTTCTAACCGCCAAATCTCCATAAAATGAACTCATACGAACACCAAACTGAGAATTTGGGCTTATAACTAACAAGTTCCACAAGTTTTGGTGATTCATCATTTGCAAGAGGGCATGCTAGAATAACACAGAAAATATGGCTAAAGTATATGATAAACACGACAATACAAACATTTGACATGAGCCCAAGGGGAGAAGGCCCACTTACCAAATAAATCAGGGCCTAGTCACGTGGTGAAAAAAGCCCAAAATCCAAAGCAAACCATCTCCAAACGGTGTCAAACTTTGCAGGACCCATCTAGAAGCCCAAAGAAGACAACCCACCGGAGCTGGGCACATTTGGGCCTAGTTGGGATGCGGCCGCACCCTAGGTGCGCCCGCACCACTAGGGCCTCTCGGGCCCATCTTTCGCGTGGTGTTAGATGCCGCATTTGCAATGGCGGTTCTGGAGGGTTGGTCTAGGTTCAACATACCTAGGAGGTCGGTTGAAGGTCAATTTACTCACTTATGAGGGGATCAAAGGAATATTCCATGGAACATCCCCTCCTCTCCACCATTGAGCTTCACTCCAAGGGCTTAGGCCCTAGATAGCTAGTAGAGTTAGTAGGGAGAGATGTGAGGGAGAGTACGGGGAAGCGCCGATCTGTCGGCAGTCTCCCCGAGCTTGTACCTCAACGAAAACGTGTACCTCAATGGAGCCTTCCACTAAGTGAGTGTTAGTGTTTCTTATGGAATTAAGTCTTTAGTATAGCTAAGTTTTACTTTTATTTTCTTACAGGTTCGTCGTCCGCTCTCGTAACAGATACACTAGTAGAGGGCCCTGATAGAGATGGATAACCCTGATCAACGCTAGTGCAGTAATCGATAGCGCAGACGTGGTGTCTAAGCAAGAGGTTACCTTCATTTGCCTCGTTCCCCATAGTTTAGGGGTAGGTGGTAGGTGGTGACAGCCCAGTCCATCGCCCATGTTCGGGTTCGACGTAGAGCTACAAACCGGTATCACCTGGCAAACCAGGTGCGCTCTGGTGCCCGAAGTAAGCAAGTATAAGTAGACTTTACCTATCCAAAGACCCTAAAACCAACTCTATCCTTGTGTTGTCCTTAGACGAACTAGCTAGAAGAACACCTCCGTTCCCTATAGAAAATACGATACCCTGAAGACTTCTGAGTGAAGTGCTACAACGGTAATTCGAAAGTGCTTGCGGATTAGTTACATTTGCGTTAATAAATACCACAAAGATTTTCGGCGCCATTTCTAGGAGCAGTTGTTGTATCATCTTGAACCAAATTTGTCCTCGATATCTGTATCTAAAAAACTTTCTTTTATCTTTTCACTATGAAGCCAAGTCCAACTCAAAACCTTTTCGCTTCAAGGGGGAGTTCCCTGAGCCACCTTCAAAACCAACCCTTTCATCTGGCTATGAACTCCACCCTGGCTTAATAGCCATGGTTCGGGCACAACCTTCTCCGGGCTAGAAAAAGAAAACACTTGCCATCACCTGCACGAGTTTGAGGAGATGTGTTCATGCCTGATGATCTCAAGCATGACACAAGAAACTCTAAAGTGGAAATTGTTTCCCTTTTCTCTCATAGAGAAGGCGAAGCAATGGTACACACATGCCGTAGAAAGTACGAATGGGGACTAGGATGAACTTAAAGACAAGTTTTGTATTGCATTTTTCCCTATGTCCCGTATCATCTCTATACCAAGGGCAATCCTCGACTTTGAGCAGCACAAGAAGGAACCTATAGGTGCAGCCTAGGCCAGGTTCTCTGTTTTAATACATTTCGGCCCAGACTTGTCTTTACCCGACAGCGTGTTGCTGTGACTCTTTTGTTCGGGTATTGACATAGATGCTGACCTATGCCTTACATGACCACTGGAGCTAGATTCACACACAAAACTATGACAGAACATGTGAAATTCCTTGAAAATTAACTTCCTAGACAAACACACTTCCTCCCTCATAAAACCCAAACCCCTCTAGGAAAAGTCATGTAAAGTTTTGAGGAGCCCTCATCAGTCAAATCCAAACCCATACCATCCTTAGTTTCGACTAATGAGCCCTCACCCGAACCACGAACACCAAAGTAAAGAGTAATTCATCCTTCGGAGTTCCCTATTGAATTCAAGAATTATGGCAATACCTCGAAACACTTTTGGCACGAAAAACCTACACTTCATTCTAAGGAAGCTCCTCCTAAAGCTGAACCATCAAAGGAATGGTTGATGGAAGTGAAACGCTCTTTCGAATCAATTTGGATTCTTTCACCTTCCACGACTATGCCTTGCTTGTTAAGGGGAACTGTCGTAGAAGCCCTTCATAACCCAACAGTTGGGACTAGTGTCATGTCAGAATTCCTTGCAAAAACTCTTTTAGGAAACATGCCGCTAGTCCCGACCAACAAGCTCTTCAAAAGTTCATCAGGACTCATCTTTGAGTGTTGTGGGATTGCCAAGGTCGTGCCAATCATAATGAACAGAATCGAGGTTCACCTAGATTTCCGCATCTTTGCCATCCTCGGGTTTGATCTTCTCATAGGCTTCCCTTTCAAAAAACTTATCCAAGAAAAAACGTCTCAAGGGAGCCTTAGTGAAAAGTTGGGAAAAATTGCTTCCGCTACTCATATCTCTCGCTCAAAAAGTCCAATGGCAAAGCAGCATCTTACCATAACCCGTTTGTTTCACCAAAGCTTGTTTATGAAACTGAACGTCCATCATCACCCTCACTCAAACCTAAGCTATGTCCCTCTGGCCATCAAAACGTTGTTCTCGATAGTGGTCGAGATTCAACACTGATCCTTCATGATATATCTCTTGAGAACAGAAACTTCTATGCCATGGACATCTTGCTTAGTACCTCGTGCTCCTATGGGGACCACAACCATATCTCAATATTATTCTACAAACTTTTTATGAGGATGGTTGTGGATGCTTTTGTTTACCACAAACACTGCAAATCTTGTAGTTGCGCTGTGGTACTAACCTTGCTGCTTGAGTGTAATGCTAAATGTTTGGTGATGAAGCTGGGAACTACACCACCATTGATAGCTGTAAGATGAAGTTCCCACGGTCAAGCTTGTGACTGTAAACTAAGCACTACCGGGAGATACCCCGGATTATCACAAAAAATAAAATAAAATAAATAATAATATATTTTCTTGTCAATAAAAGTAAGAACATGCTATCAAGTTAGTATGCACCTTCGAGTATTCTTGGTCGCTAACCCTATCAGGTTAAGAATAAGAAGAACAAGGGACATATGATGCTTGAGAACATGGGGGCTATATCAACCATACACTTTGATGTTCTTTGGTGATGGAACACACTCTAGAGGAGACCACGACTCTGCACACTTGACTTTCATACAAAAGTCCAATTGTGGGGGAGGATGGTGAGAGCCTCACAACAAATTCCATACACACCAAGGGCCATCATGGTTAAAAAAGTGATGATGTTAGCTCTACCTTGATAAAAAGAGAGAGAGAGAAAGACTAAAGAAAAAGAGAGAGAGAGAAAAAGAAAAAAAAATATAATATAAAAAAAGGGAAGAGAGAGAGAAGGAGAAGGCTGGCCCCACATGACCACCATAAGCATCAATGTGCTACCTGACTCCATCCAGTATTGCCGATGCACACAAACAAGCAAGAAGGGTTCTCCTCTTCTAAGCCTTTGCCTATCACCAAGGCCCATAGTCCATACACACTAGACGTGTGTGTGTGGCCTAGCCTTGGTACCCGCCTGAGTTGGACCATGTTCAATCAAGCCACTGCTGCAGCAGTTTCAACGCTTCCATCCACATACGCTGCCATTAAGAACACTCAGGTATGCAAAGGTAACGTTCACCAACACCTTCAATCAAATTTGTCTCCATGAAATTATAACTTGCTCATAAAAAGTTCATTCTTCTTTTGTTTATGTCATAATACTCTAGTTTGGGTGTACTCGTTAACGGTACTCCCATAGGCCCTTTTTAAATTAAGCATGGTTCTTAGGTTAAAATAGCCTTCTTTAATCAAAATTAGACATGGTGTTTAATCTTGGTTAATGAACCTTGAGTCATTACTTTCATAAACAATAGAACTAATCTAAAATGGGATGAATCAAGGATAAAACTATTTTACAATTTACCTCTGCCTTGTTTGAGTTAAGCTAAAATATAAAAAGTTGGGTGAACAAATAAAAAAAAAATAACAATAATAATAATAATAATAATAATAATAATAATAATAAGATTTAGGCTCCTAGTGTTCATACCGGTAGAGCCCGTGTTTGTTTCTTTAATAAGCAGGTACAAGAATAAGTGTGGAGGAGATCTCTCAAGCATAACGAGCACACATTTTGAGACCTCCCTCCAACATGTTGCACAACATCGGGCAATCTAGCATGCAGAAGGACAGGATAGATAGCTTCAGAGAGGATGGGCTAAACATCTGGTTTAACCAAGCCATCTCTGAGTCCCTTTAGCTCCTTCTTCAATGGTGGTTTGTGCAACTCTACCCTCAACTCCCTTAAAATCTTAAAGAAAAGGATTAAAATTGAACAAACTAAATTTGCAAAATAATTGACGCTTAATCTCCATGCTACCCATTGATTCAAATTTACATACTCTTTATTCCTCGCTAATATTCCCATACTTGTGAACAATTTATCATAGGGACCCCATGATATCTAAGTAATTGATGTATGCAATATAGTAGGATGAAAATGAACCTTGCTCTCTCATGTGAAGAACTTGGGATTTATTTTACAAAATCAAAATTCAAATAGCATGCTCCTTAATGATACTTAATTCCTACCAAAGCCATATCTAGTGAATAGAACTTAAAACCTCCAAACTTATGGTACTTACTCCTGCATTGAGTTTTGTCAAGTCTTGTTGACCCTTGTTGAGAAAGATATCATGCCGCCAAGATCAAGATCACGTACACACCACATATATAAAGTTATTCCTACACTGGGAATACGCTAAAACATGCCTCTGTCCACCAAAATATTCTACTCCTACAATAGGAGTAGACAAAAACATGTCTTAGAATAAATACTCCATGTTCTAAAAAACAGTGATATCTCTCTTAATATGTGGTTTAAGAGACATGTGCTATACAAAAGTATGAGAAAAAAAAGAAGAGAAAAACATATGGACATGAAGGTCCAAGTATAAAAAAAAGATGAGCGCATGAAGGCTCATGTAAAAAGAAAAGAAGATAGCCATGTTCTCAAAATAAAGCTTATGAGAGAGATCACTCATATCAAGGAGTATAGTATAAGATTAGCATTATTTTATCCACACGCATGCACTTCTTTACCTAAAGGTATGACATCTTTCTCCTTGGATCCGAGCTTTGACTTTACAAAATATGCAGTGTAAGTAGGCCTTCATATCTTTCCCTACCCAAGCTCCATATAAGCTTTTTAGAAGTAGGAAGAAAGAAGGTAACACTATGATATGCCTTGGTAAGGAACCAAACACAAATGTGAGTGATCCGAGAGAATCATTTGAGGAGCAATGCTACATTTAACTTTCAAAATCATATAAAACCCCAAGTTTCTGAGCAGAGTGGAGTAAGAGGATTTGAATCCATGATGTTCCATTATTAAATTACCCAAGATAATACGGTAGACACTCTAAAGTTCACATGTTAGGGTGAAGCTTGGAATAACTTGTATGCAGATATCATATCAAGGTGATAACCCATCTTAGTCCTTAATCTTTACTTGAGGACAAGCAAAGGGCTAAGTGTGGGGGAGCTTGTTAGTGGTCCTTAACTCCTATTTCTAACCACCAAATCTCACATAAAATGAACTCATATGAACACCAAACTTAGAATTAGGGCTTATAACTAACAAGTTCCATAAGTTTTGGTGATTCATCATTTGCAGGAGGGCATGTCAAAATAACACATAAAATGTGCCTAAAGTATACGAGAAACACGACAATACAAGCATCCAACATGAGCCCAAAGGAAAAAGGCCCACTTACCAGGCAAATCAGGGCCTAGTCACATGGAGAAAAAAGCCCAAAACCCAAAGCAAACCTTCTCCAAATGACGTCAAACTTTGCAGAACCCATCTAGAAGCCCAAAGAAGACAACCCACCAAAGCTGGGCTCATTTGGGTCTAGTTGGGGCGGCCACACCCCAGGTGCGCCCGCACCACTACTGGGGACTCTTGGGCGCATCTTTCACGTGGTGTCAGATGCCGCCTTTGCAATGGCAGTTCTGGAGGGTTGGTCTAGGTTCAACGTACCTAGGAGGTCAGTTGGAGGTCAGTTTGCTCACTTATGAGGGGATCAAAGGAATATTCCATGGAACATCCCCTCCTCTCCACCTATGAAAGGAGGCCTCCCCCCTCCTCATTCACAACAACATTCCAAGGAAGAGCACTCCACGTTCGAGCTTCACTCCAAGGGCTTAGGCCCTAGATAGCTAGTAGATTTAGTAGGGAGAGATGTGAGAGAGAGTACGGGGAAGCACCGGTCCTGTCGGTAGACTCCCTGAGCTTGTACCTCGACAAAAACCTATACCTCAATGGAGCCTTCCTCTAAGTGAGTGTTCATGTTTCTTATAGAATTAAGTCTTTAGTATAGCTAAGTTTTACTTTTATTTGCTTATGGGTTCTCGTCCGCTCTCATATCAGATACTCTAGTAGAGGGCCCTCATAGAGATAGATAACCCTGATCAACGCTAGAGTAGTAATCAATAGCGTAGACGTGGTGTCTAGGCTAGAGGTTACCTTCGTTTACCTCATTCCCCACGGTTGAGGGATAGGCGGCAGGTGGTGACAGCCCTCTCCGTCCCTTGTAATCCCCCACATTCGGGTTTGATGTAGAGCTATAGGCCGATATCGCCTGGCAGACCAGGTGCGCTCCAGTGCCCGAAGTAAGCAAGTATAAGTTGACTTTATCTATCCAAAAACCCTAAAACCATAGGAATGTATCTCTACCCTCACAAACTCTATCCTTGTGTTGTCCTTGGACGAACTAGCTAGAAGAACACCTCCGTTCCCTATGGAAAATATGATACCCTGAATACTTTTGGGTGAAGTGCTACAATAGTAATTTTGAGCGCTTGCGGATTATTTCTGTTTGCGTTAAGAAATACAGGCAGTCTGTCACGTGCATTGCAGCCAGCGCCGCTCGTCTGCTGGCCAACGCGCTACTGCAAGCAAGGCCCATCCCTTGCCCAGCGCACCGCCTGTCTGCCCTAGCCCTAACATACGTGCTACTGCAAGGAAGACCCAGGTAGGGTTCAGCGAGGGACGCACGCAGTACAAGCACACGTGCGGGAGAGGGAAAGTTGTGACAGAACCGCCCAATTTATACAAGATCAAGTACGGCTGTCCCTGTTTAGCACGTTGACGCGCACATATTTTCACTTATATAAACTCAGTAGTCCGCCGAGTGTCACGAAGGACCTCGGTAAATCAACATCACAACCAAGCTCGTGTGATTAAGCAAATACACATCACATACACAGAGTTGCAGTAGAAATAATATTACAATTG
The DNA here is from genome assembly GCA_904845875.1 of Miscanthus lutarioriparius. Classification (NCBI taxonomy): domain Eukaryota; kingdom Viridiplantae; phylum Streptophyta; class Magnoliopsida; order Poales; family Poaceae; genus Miscanthus; species Miscanthus lutarioriparius. The sequence goes on from CAJGYO010000009.1 coordinate 40,640,591, forward strand.
GGTTCACAAATAATAGTACAATTTTGGGTTTCAAAACTGGTTAAGGGAAAACAACATAGCTTTCAAATGATTACATTAATATAAGTTCCAAATACATTGCTAGCATAAGTGACATCCTCCGACAAAAGCATATAAATGAGAAATAAATATAGAGTCACCGAGCCTACTGGTGGTTAGCCACCATCTTCCTCAGGCCGAGAATTTCACCTGCAATATGGTGGGATAAACCCTGAGTACTTGAATGTACTCAGCTAGACTTACCTGTTATAAACCAAAAATAAAATGACACCAAGGATCATGCAAGGCTTTATAAGTGGAGCTAGCTTGACAACATTTTGCATAAAAAGCCACTAATTCAACTATATCTTTTATAATTTGGTCATCAAGTTAATTATAGCTATTCATCTCTAGATTAGCAACTAACCTCTGCCAAACATGTGGTATATCATTTAGTAGCATAGCCATAGTAACCACATCCGATGTAATAATTCCATGTTCATCATAACCATCATTCCATAATTCAGTTACTATGATGTTGGGACTAGCCATGTTTCTCACTGTCTGGGAGAGATGGCGATTCAAATCGATTTCAACCAGCTGGGAATTTATTCCTAACACAAACCCAGTTCTACCAGCTACAGTAGCCTTAAGTCACCTTTGGTACAACTCAGGTCCACATTTCGCGGGTTCGCCCAGCGCCGCACAATCAGGGACATCCAGCTGCCAGGATGTACAGGCTCGACCTGCCCTTGGGCTCACGTCTAGCTCCCCGCACATCCTTACTACCATCCAGAGTGCGCACTCTAACAGAATGGGCCCCACCCTGAGTAGAGCTACTCGGCTTCGCGGTCGAAATGAGTTATCCGGCCAGCTAAGTGAGATGCATGCATTCAATCTTGTCAGAAGCGCCAATAACGGTACGGTCTTTAATCGGCACATACGGAATCACATGAGTCAACCTACACATAGACTCCGCTCGACCTCTAGTTACATTACCCCAAGGTTTTGTTCCATGATAGCAAATATAGCCAACCATGCTTCGGTATCCACCTATATCTCGCAGGTGACAGGAAATTACTCGACTTTTACCGATCTAAGTATGGCTAAGCATATATTCGATCCTGGACCTACACAAGTGATATTTTGTAAAACATGGGAGTCTATGCATCAAGTGTTTCCAAGTGTTAAAGGTACATATATATGGACAAGGTAGTTCTATGCATCAAGTGTTTCCAATCAACTCTTATAACCTAATGCATCAAATATAAAGGACTCAAGTGATATTTTGTAAAACATGGGAGTCTTAAAATGGTCCGGGGCTTGCCTGGGATCCAACACTAGGTCAGTGTTTGTTAGATGACACTCGCTTGGCGAGCATCTCCCATCTCGGTACTTGCTTAGTCCTTCCATCTTTTGGATGGATTCACCAAACTCCATCTTCGGGTTCGGCTCCAACATCACGTCCTTTACGTGGTGCATCTAGCGTACCTAGATGAGATGAAAAATGTAGATGTATGAATGCATAGAAAACAACTCATGATGCATTGCAACCAGTGTTCGCCTAAATAGCCTAAACACCCATTTAAACGACAAGTAAACGGTAAACGGTGGTAAAACTGTTTTGTTTAGGGGTAAATAGAAATTAAGCGGTTGACCGTTTAAACGGTCAAAAAAATGGGAAAAACGGTCTAAACGGCCTAAACGGAATAGAGATAAACATCATTAAACGGGCTAAACAGCTGTTTAAATGGCTGTTTAGGCGAACACGAGGTAAATCTAGTTTAGTTTTGTATAGATAAATTTGTGTACTTAAGTTTATTATATTTATAAATGTGTACACTTGATATGTTACATGCATAAATATCTATATTTGGTTCTTTTCACATGCATAAATATATATACATATCAAAATAATTGATTTTTACTCGGATAAATATGTATAAATACTAGAACACTTGATTTTTTACATGCACATATATAATTATATGTATTTTTTTTAAAGTACAAAACCGTTTAGACCTTTTAACTTCGTTTAAACACCGTGTAAATAGCCTAAACACTAAATGAAGGCCAACCGTGTAAAGACCGTTTATCGTTTAGGAAAACATTGATTGCAACAGGCATACAAAGGCAAGGACAAGGTAACATCATATTGACTTAAGCACTAGAGATCGAGCAAGTCATTTAACTAATTATTGCACAAGCCTATCATGGTAAGGTAGCAAGAAAATAATACCAAGCATTCACCAATGAGGAACTTAAATTAAGCTACTTTAAGGAATCATTTAGCACAAGCTAATCCTAGTAATCATACAATCAAGATCAAGCATAAGCAATCAACTCCAAGTATATGCATAAAATATGGATAGCAACATAACAGCCACTCAATTTAACTATAACTGGAGTTATAGGCCTCCAACAAGGGTGATCCTAGACTTTCTGGAAAGCTAATGAAATTATCTAAAACTTTATTATTATCATCTAAGGGTGACTTCACAACTAAAAGGGTTAAACAATACCAAGAAGGCATCTCTGTCCAGATTTAGACAGAATCTGCTATTCCACTTTGAATAGCAATAACTAGAGTTCTAGACCACCAAAAGTAATAATCTCAGACATTTTAGAAATATTAGAAAAATCACTACGACTCTACTATTACCACCAATACATGATTCCATGTTTAAATGAGCCAAACAATACAATCATTTAGATCTATCTAGAGGACATGCAAAAACCTGACAGCAAACTTCCAAAATCTATAACTCCTAAACTATCAGGCCTAAAATCATGAAATTTTAGGAAAAGCAAGATAAGGAAATTATCTATAACTTTTGTATTCACCATATTTACATAAAACATTATTTGATCCACGAAGTTATCATCACAACAGAAAATGCACATACAACCATTTCAGAATGTAACAATTTGATGTTTCACTTGTTTTGCTAACAAAGAGCATGCACACATGAGCCATTCAAGAACTTCAACCAACACTAACATACTTAGCAGCACTTTATTGAACACCAATCACTCAAAGCATCACCAAATATAATTACAAGCTTTATCTACAATTATGCCTTTATTAATCCTTTCTACTAATAAACATATATATATATAATTTTAGTGATATATGAGAACAACTAGTTTGGGGCTAAGACTTTTATGAGTGGTAGATGTTATCAAAATATGGCTACTTTACAAATTTCACATGCTCAGATTTTATAATTTAATTACTATGAAAAGGACAAATTGTTATTGTAAAAAAACATGTAAAAGCAAGATAAATCTAAAAATCATCATTTTCTATAAACATATAGCCATGTTATGGTTTCCCAGGTCACAATATCACCATGCAAGATCAAGGGAACCACATTTCACATTTTTGCATATATAAATTGTTGATAAACCATTTAAAACCATTTATCAAGCATTAAACAAGTTAAATTCATAACTCAGTCATACATGCACCAAAAATTATGAAATTTTAACCAGAGCTCACACATGCTATAAGTATACTTGCATAAACTTCTTAGGTCATTTGGAGCAGTACAACAATAGATATGATGCTAGCAAGCAAAGTAAGCTAGAATTAACCATTACTGATGATTAAATCAAAACATCATAAAAACAATGATCAAACAACATGTTTAATATTTTTCTTAGCCAGCACATGCCAAAACAAGACTCCCAAAACTATAATCACATTTTTAGGACATTCCAACATCATGTCCTTTACGTGGTGCATCTAGAGTACCTAGATGAGATGAAAAATGCAGCTGTATGAATGCATAGAAAACAACTCATGATGCATTGCAACAGGCATACAAAGGAAAGGACAAGGTAACATCATATTGGCTTAAACACTAGAGAGCAAGTCATTTGACTAATTATTGCACATGCCTATCATGGTAAGGTAGCAAGAAAATAACACCAAGCATTCACCAATGAGGCACTCAAATTAAGCTACTTCAAGGAATCATCTAGCACAAGCTAATCCTAGTAATCATACAATCAAGATCAAGCATAAGCAATCAACTCCAAGTATATGCACAAAATCTGGACAGCAACATAACAGCCACTCAATTTAACCATAACTGGAGTTATAGGCCACCAACAAGGGTGATCCTAGACTTTCTAGAAATCTAATGAAATTATCTAAAACTTTGTTATTATCATCTAAGGGTGACTTCATAGCTAAAAGGGTTAAACAACACCAAGAACGCATCTTTGTCCAGATTTGGACAGAATCTGCCATTCCACTTTGAATAGCAATAACTAGAGTTCTAGACCACCAAAAGTAGTGATATCAGACATTTTAAAAGCTTAGGAAAAGCACTATAACTCTCCTATTATCATCAATACATGATTCCATGTTTAAATGAGCCAAAAATACAATCATTCAGATCTACCCAGAGGACATGCAAAAACCTGAGTCATAAATTTTATGATTTTTCTAATGCGTAGATCTACTCACAAGGATTCCAAAAAGTCCTCATTTGCTATTTTACAATTTTTCTACAATTTATTATGATTTTCTAAATTTTCAGCCATAAAAGAAAAACAAACTTGCACCGAGGACCCCGAACTTCTAGGAAAATAAATTCCAGCGAAGCAGTCCTTCTAGCCACTATTCACATGAGCCATGACTTTGCAGTTAGCCCCCTGCACTTGTTCCAATTGTTACGTGAGGTCCCTCACGCGAATCAGAACAGAGGAGGCGGAGGAGGATCGTCGGCCAGCCGATTTCCGGCCGGTGATGTCGTCGTCGGCATCAGGGAAATGGCAGGGGAGCACCAGGAGACCAGCGCGCACCCGTGGGTGGCCTCGGCTCGGCCGAAGATGGCCCAAGATGACCCGCCCACACGCGCGCGTGGGCCACCCGTAGCAGCATCGCCGACGGCGGCGCTACGACGGTGGAAAGAGTTGGGGAAGGGGCGCTGCGAGCTCGGCATGGCATGCCGAAGGTGGTGACGATAGTTGTAGGGCTGTGAGGTGCTCGGGGGTGGAGGAACGACGACAGCCATGGAGCTCGGCCCGGCGGCCATGGGTGGCGCGCGTCACGCTTAGCGAAGTGGAGGGAGCGAGATGATGGCGAGAGGAGAGAGGGCAAGCACGAAGGCGCTGCGGAGCTCGGCGTCCGCCTGGAGGAGCAGGGGCGCGTGGCAAGGAGGTAGGACACTCAGCTCGAGCATGGCCACCGCGCACAAGGCACGCGTCACCCTTTGGGGCATTTCCCCGAGCACGTGGCGGGCAACGGTGTGGCCACTGCGGGACGCTGTTTTGGACTGGCTACAGGCCAAAATGGACCTTGGGCCCAAAAGCAAAGTTGAAGCCCACAAATTGCTCTACAACTTTCATTAAGGGCATCCGACCATCAGAGCTCTCCATTAGCGGCTAATTAAGCTCCAAGTTGACAGGGTCAATGACTAATCAAGGTTAAGCTTCGCTTTGCTTGTGCTCCAATTACTTGGTCCAAACGTGGTCAAATTTGATCCAACTTCTTCCTATTCCTTCTTCATGATGTAAACTCCAACTTTTATATTTGGCTAAACTTGAGTTGCTTAACAAAAATCTGAGAACGCGAAATGCCAATCATCATCGACATTGTAATCTCAGACTTAGCCAAATCTTCGAGGTCCAAAACAGCATTAGGTTCAGTTTTGAGTCCTCAGTTTGACTAAGTTAGGGACCAAACTAGCTCTTGAACCTTAAACAAAGTTTGTTGTACACCTCTTGGTCTGCAACTTTGCTTAAAGGATCATGGACTGGTTCAGCTTGGTTAGGAAGATACAACTCTCCAAAGTGGGTACACGAAACTGAAACCAAGATTCAGTTAACTCCTAGAAACAGTTAGTCTTTGCTGAATTTAAAACCAATTTCGAAGAACCAAATGAACTCCAAACTTGATGAGACATGTTTCATTGTTTCTAGCACACAGTGTACTTCAACTCATATTAAGAAATATAGTTGAGTCATCATATTAATTTGGAAGATAAAAATGTCATAACATGTCAACTCGCTATTGTCGATCAAAGACTTAGAAAGATTTCTGAGAGGCCAAAACAACATTGCATTCAAACTTGAGGCCACTTTTTGAGCTACTTAGGAGTTGAATCAGGGCTTGGTCCAAAAATAAAGTTTGTTCTACTCCACGCAAACTCCAACTTTTATTTAAGGTCCAACTCCATGCAAGCACTCCAAATAGTTGGTCAACACAGGTCAAAACCATATCATGAAAAAGACAATTTTAGCTATTCCCACACTTAGAAGCATTTTCTTGACATTTGATTAACATGAACCCTTCGTTACTTTTATTCATGAGTTCAATTAGAGTGGTTTGAGCAAGGTCACAAGGTTTGGTCGACATCCCATGTTCCCATTCACCTGATGAAGCAATTCAAGAAAGGTTATAACTTATCATTTCATGTGACTTCTTGATTCCAAACTTCATGAAACTTTTTCACTGGTCAAGATGGATGCATGTTGATGTAATGTTCAGGAAATAAGCATGTTTAACATTACTCATGCCTAATCTTAACCAGGGTCCACATGTAAGCAAAGGTGTGTTGTCCAAGTTCAAGTTGGGACTCAATTTCATAGATTGGACCTCAACACCTTCATCATCACTTAAAAATTATGACTAGAGATCATGATCATTGCTTGACATAGCCTACTTAATTCCAAATCCACAACTTAACTTGTGACTAACACCCGGGGTGTTACAAAAGTGCGCGCACGAGAGTTGCACGGCGTCATGGATAGCGAGCAGGAGCGGTTCGGAAATATGGCCAACGAGTTTGCCAAGATACTGAGCTGGGTAAAAAGGAAAACAAGATACAAGGACGGTTGGACTTTCTTTTTGTGCCACAATAGCTAAAAATAGCTTCACAAAGATGAGTTTAGAAAGGTTGTTGGAGTTGCTCTAAAGAATTGATATAGCGTTACTTATTATGATCATTGGCATGGAGGTTTTTGGAGAGAATTGTTTTTGATTGGGTGGTTAGAGCTCTTTTTTGCCAATATCTGAATGTGTTGCTTTTCTTATGCAGTTTGCGCATGCTGGATGTTGATTGCAATGCCCAAGAGTGATGATCCAATAAATTCCAATAAGTTCTGAAGCCTGTGAGATAGTTATCTTTTCCTGCCTTTAATATGGACATGGGCCTATGACACAGCGAGGTTGTAGCCATGATACTGATGTGATTTTGGGGATTACTGTGAGCTTTTGGTATGATTTTAGTCATCTCTTAGGAAACTACAACCGATTTGAGGATGTAAGATATTGATTTGTATTTTATTATTTGACTACCGTGAGCAAGTCACTTGGGATCTGGATTTGGCGATGAATGTAATTACGATGGATCTGTGAATATGCATATATTCTTTGCTTGTATTTATTCTGTAATTTGGATTATCTGTGCTGGGCGCTGGTCTATGAAAAAATGTGATATGGATTGGCCCAGCAAATATGGTGTGGGCTGGGCTATGGAATCAGCCTATGAGAATGCACATCTGCATGGTCGGGCTGTATAAATAGAAAATTGGGCTGAAAAAGCTTCAAAACTTGAAATGGGCTAGGCTAAATATGAGCCCCAACTATGGGCTTGGCCTGCCTGCTAGGTGGGCTTAAATAAGCCCCTATTGTGGCAAGGTCCAAGGATTTGTGATATAACATCAGATGTCATAATCGTTTATGACATCCAAAATCAAGGTCATAATTTTATGATATGAACATCTAAATGTCAAAAGTTATCATTAAAGACGCTCATCTTTTGACATTTGATTTTGCGTCAACTTGACGTCACAAATGGTCACTTATGATATAATTTCCAAGTATTATGAATATATCAAATGGTAAAATGTATACAAGCTCCCATTCTAGTATACAAGCTAGAGTCTGCATTCTCTACTGACTAGCAAGTTAGAGAATGCAAACTCTTGCTTGTATATACTTTTTACCAAGGTACCTAAAAACTTGGTAAAAAAGTAAAGTGAATAGAGAATGCAAACTCTGGCTTGTATATCAAATGGTAAAACTTATGATATAATTTCCAGGTATTATGACATATATCAAACTCTAGAAATGGTAAAACTCTAGCTTGTATACTTTTAGATGTGCACCGTTGGCCTTAGTTCTAGGACACTGGACACCGCCCTAGTTCACAAACCCGTTATATTACGGTGTCACTGCCCCTTTAGTACTACTTTATACTTTTTTCTATTTATAAATATAAGTCCATCTAGATTTGTTCTATAACCAACGTATCAACGTTAGAAATGTTTAACTTAAAGGCATACGTAGTAGATGGACTTATATATATATGTTATCGTATCAGTTAAAGTATGTGCTAATAATTGTTAGTTTATTACCAGTTATTCTCTAGTTTTTTTTCCAACCATATGTGATGTCGTACTTCGTAAAATTCAGTTTCAAAAATATCTGACAGATTCTCAGAACAACGCCCAAATATCACCTGTAGAATAGTAAGGACAGATAAGACCACGGTTCGATCAACGACGATGATACTTCCATTCCATGTGGCAACACTACCGGAGGCCGCGGCTTTGCCGAGTGTTTTTACACTCGGCAAAGAGCCCTTTGCACTCGGCAAAGGCTTTGCCGAGTGTAGCACTCAGCAAAGTCCGCTCGGTAAAATTTTTCTCGGCAAATGGTCTTTGCCGAGTGTTTTTATTGGGGCACTCGGCAAAACATAAAAAATTTTTGCCGAGTGCTTGGGGCGGCACTCGGCAAAATATTTTCGGCCGTTGCAGCGCCGGCCGTTAATGGTTATTTTGCCGAGTGCCCGATCCAGCACTCGGCAAAAAAAAATTTATTTTTTTTAAAAATTACTTTGGCGAGTGCCCCAGCCCAGGCACTCGGCAAGTTTTTTTTATGTTTTTAAAAAAAGTACTTTCCCGAGTGCCCCTGCCCAGGCACTCGGTAAAGTTTTTTTTAATAATTTCTTTGCCGAGTGCCCCTGTTTAGGCACTCGGCAAAGAATTTCTGAATTTTTTTTTAAAAAAAAAACTTTGCCGACTGCCGCGGTGAGGCACTCGGCAAAGAAATTTTATATTTTTTTTAAAAAAATCTTTGCCGAGTGCCTTGCCCATGACACTCGGTAAAGACCCTGAGAATTGCAAATTTTTTTTTACATTCCATTGTAACAGACAATATATATATATATATACATATATATATATACATATATATATATATATATACACACATCAATCATCACATCTATATCAACAACATGCATTATATATCACAAGCACACGCATATTTAATAAATCCATCGAAAATCCATCACAAATGCACCAAAGTTCAACATCACAAGTTTATTATTACAAGTTCAACATCACTGTGTCACATGAGCCACTTTGTGAAGTTCTCAAACTCGGTGTAGTCTGTATGCGAGATCATGGTCTTGTACCATGCCTTGCCCGCAGCCTTGCCCTTGGCAGCCTCCTCCTACAACAAACCAACATGTAATGTTAGGTACATGGTTATCAACAAAACAAATGATGTTTCTGACGATATATCAGAGTGAATCAACAGCGATAGGATCAGTCATGTCTTTTCAAGTGTTGACTAAAACAAATAATCTGAATTCGAACAAGACTGACCATACACAAATATAGGACTATGCAGTCAAACAAATTTGGCAGATGGCACTAGGATGTGGGGTATTTCAGGAAATTTGGGGAATAATTTAAACCATCATATAGCATTCATTGTAATAACCAACATTCCAAATGATTAAAATATTAATCTCAATCACATAGTAGTGATGTCCAAATGTCACTAGTTCAAAGCACAAACTCAGCATCTATTCTTTGACTGCATGTACCACAAAATTTTCTAGCAAGCAGTATACCTAGTTTTAGGTTTGAGACCACCTATTAAAGTTACTGGCCTTTGCATTGGATGGTACAAACACGGGGGTAGGGGAGAATGAACAAGCCTCTTTTGTTAACAGGAGGGGTGTTGTGCCATTTACAGTACGCCTTACAAGAATTTTTGGCAGATGCAAATCAAAATCTTATTTGCAGGTGTGTCAACTGTAACAGTTTCAAGAAAACAAAGAGGCATCGTCCATGCAAGTGTGTCAAACGTTATTAGGAGCAGTGGCTTCGCAATTCTTTGCTTCCTTAAAGATGATCTTTTAATGTCTGGATTGAGTTGTATGTTGAAATTGGTTTCTATTATGTCAAATGTTTGTAATAATTGGTCTGATTCCCCTTCATTTGCAAGGGATAAAACTGGACGTTATCCATTATCTAAAGAAACTATTTCTTAGTTAGTATACAGGAGTGAAATGATTGTCTGGCTAACATCTCGAGTGACTCATTTTCACCTGTAGTCTAGTCCCACGCTATTGATTACTATATGACAATGGCGATATATTAAAGTAATTCTATTGGTGATTCACAGCTAGTGATTTGAAACATAACTAAGCTTACAACAATGGATAACTACTTGAAAGAGCCCATCCTTATTGTTCGGCCCAATGTTAGATTCGTAATATATATGTTTGTTGTTTCTATCTCAGAGACATTGATGTCTCCTGCCCCATGATCCAGTTATCCCTCAATAAAATTGAGTGGCCATCTTTTCAAAATTTTGGTGGCGAATTACTTTGTAGGTTAATGTTCATGGAGGACAAGTGAAATATCCTAGACAAGATGGAGGTGCACACACATTTTACATTCAATTGTAAATTTACTGGCAGATCACCTATATCTAACATGAATTGAGATCGAGGTATGAAAGGATTGTCCCATTTCATTTTAATGTCCCTCTATTGACAATGAAACTATTAGGTCAGATACCAGGCACATTGAAGTATATTCTGTGTCAAGAAGTGTAAGATTTACATTGATGCATGTATTCTCTATGCCAAAATATATATAACGTTTCCATCTGCCCTGGCTAGCAATGGTTGATTTAGCATTGTGGAGACATTATTATACAATATTAGTCAATCTGTTTCCTAGTATATATAATAAGCAGTTAAATATTTAAGTCAATTACCATTTCCATCCTTGTCTATCTTTTACTACCAACACAAATACAATGGGTTGAATGAGATTTCTTTGGTTGAGAAATAGATAGTAATCAGTACTAAACCAATTAAATGAGATTGCATTACATGTTTTGAAAACTCAGAGTAGCCATGGAGTTTTCATCGATTGCAACGTTTTCATCGATTAAACACAACGTCTTCATTTATCAGTTCAACACAACTACAACAGGCTGATACTGAGTACTGAAGGTGACATGAAATTTGACGAAATATTTCATGAACTGGAACGAAGAGATTACTTTTCATTTTCTTTTATTTTGTTTAGCAGATAATGAAGTTCCTCGTAAGAAGGCAAACCGTTCGATTCGAGAGATTTTAGGATTTTAATGAGCCACCTTTGTTGAGTATGTTCCAGCTCATCTCCGTGTTTGATGTTTTACAATTTCATTTAAGGTTAGGTAGGTTCAATATAATATGTATTATCTGTCAAATGAAAGGCTACTATAGTAGTTACTTTAAAAGAACTGAACTTATACTCTATGTACAATTGTACATTTGCATCTATGGCTGAGGTAACTAATGTTAACTAGTTCTTATGCCTCAGAAGACACCTACTGGAATCAGGTATGATCAAATACTAAGTTTGTCCCATGCCCGTCTTGGAACTAGCTAGTATGCAAAAACTCGAAGCAAATTAATGATTAGTTTTAATGGTTAAACAAGTACATACCACATTGTTACTCTGGGAGTCTATCAAGTCGAGTTGGTCCGTCCAAGTCTTCAGGCTGCGACAAACTGCCCTTGCCGCCATCTCTTTGCTCCACCGTCAACCCCATTCGAGGATAAATGAAGTGCAGAGTAACGGTGCCCAAGACAGGCGGTAGGGCGATGCAGGGGCGTCGGTCACCATGTCGCCCTCGGGGCCTTCACGGAGAGGCAGGGGTGGGCGAGGCATGGCATGGCGGCGGCGGCGGCGGGGCTGGGCGGGGGGCGCGCCCGCCCTTCTTCTTCCTTTTCTTCTCCTTCTTCTTCCTTTTTTCTTCCTTCTTCTTCCTTCTTCTTCATTCTTCTTCTTCCTAGTACCTCCTCCTCCTTCTCCTTCCAAGACGGGACTTGGGCAAGGCTAGGGAGGGGCGGGCCTTGAGGATGGCCGGGCCACATGGCGATGGGCGGGGAGGTTGGCTGCTGCCGGTCAAGGGGATGGGCTCAGGGCGGCGGCGCTGCTGCTGCGTCTGACGTGTGGTGTGGCGACGCCTGAGAGGCTGCAGGCGGGAGGTGGCGCCCATGAGGGAGGCGCGGGCTTCATGAGGCGAGGCACATGGGGCTGGTGTGAGGCGTGGTGTGGTGGGCATGGCGGCGATGTGGTGTGGCAAGGCAAGGGGGGTCGGGGCACAGGCGGCTGAAGATAGGGTTTGAGGGAGGGTGAGAGGTGGGCGGTTGGGCCATTTAGGCCATGAGCTTTTTTTTGGATTTTCTTTGGAGTGTGCCTTGGGCAGGCACTCGGCAAAATTTGTTTTATTTTTAAAACTTTGCGAGTGTCATCCTTGGGCTTTTCGGCAAAAATCCCTTATTTTACGAAAACAAATTTTTGGAGTGCCTCTGGGCCGGCACTTTCGCAAAAGACATTTTTTTAAGTGCTCCCCATGGCACTCGGCAAAATCCCATATTGTTTTTATTTTGGACCCAAATTTTTTGTGTAGCCTTGTGACGATATTTAAAGCTCTACTCTAAAATTTGGTGAAATTTTGACTTTTAGGTATATTTCATTAATTTATTTCGTTTTCGTTGATTTTTTGGCAGTATTTCAAATTTGAAGCTGCGAGGTCCATAGAATAATGTAATTTGGTCATCCAAAATTGATATTCATGATATTTAGCGTATGTTGAGGCCGTATCGAGAGAGTCACATGAAATCTCGAGCATCTCGTTGGCGTAACATGTCGAGTTAGTTTTGGGAAAAGTGAATTTAAATTATATAAAATCCAAGCGAAGTCAAAAATCATGAAACTTGTGGAGGCATCGTGTTTATCGCATGTGGAGGCTGTGGTAAAAAATTAAGAAGATTTCAAGCAAGTACGCCGGATGCCAAAACGAAGTGATCACATGTGAAACGGAAGTGATCACATGTGGAGATGTCTCCGGGTTTTGGCATCCGACGTCACTACTTGCTCGAAATCTTCTCAATTTTTACCACAAAGATCCACATACGATAACACGACGCCTCCACAAGTTTCATGATTTTCGGACTTCGTTTGCATTTTATATAATTTAAATTCACTTTTCCCGCAACTAACTCGACATGTTACGTCAACGAGATGCTCGAGATTTGATGTGACTCGGATACGGCCTCAACATACGCTTAAATATTAATTTTTGGATGACCAAATTCCATTATTCCATGGACCTGCAGTTCAAATTTGAAATACGCCGAAAAAATCAACGAAACGAAATAAATTAATGAAATATACCTAAAAAAGTCAAAATTTCACCAAATTTTAGAGTAGAACTTTAAATACTGTCACAAGGCTACACAAAAAAATTTGGGTAAAAAAAATTATATATATTTTGCCGAGTGTCATGGGGAGCACTCTAAGCAAAAAATGTCTTGCCGAAAGTGCCAGCCCAGAGGCACTCGGCAAAATTTGTTTTCAGAAAATAAAAAAGCATTTTGCCGAGTAGCCAAGGATGGCACTCGGCAAAGGTTTTTTTTTAAAAAAAATAAAAACAAATTTTGCCGAGTGCTTGATGGCTGGCACTCGGCAAAATCTGATGTAGGTGGCCGCCGTCACGGTCCGACTAAATTTTGCCGAGCGCCTGGCTTTGCCGAGTGCCAGGCACAAAGTCCAGATTTGCCGAGTGCCTGACTTTGCCGAGTGCCTGGCAAAATTTTGCCGAGTGCTACACTCGGCAAAATATTGCTTTGCCGAGTGCCACGATATTTTGCACTCGGCAAAGTATCATGCACAAAGTACAGTTTTCCAGTAGTGCAAGCTGTTGTAGGCCACCATAAAAATAATTGCATCATCGATTACGTCGATACATAGACATAGTGCTAATCCTAGGAAGCAGGAAACATGGCTCGTACATATAGGACATCGATTACGTCGTTACCATGGCTTATCCACCATGCATGCAGATGAGTGGCCAGCATCACATATATCCGTACATATAGGACATCGGGTGGATAAGCAGCGTACGCTGATTATTGGGTCAGCACGTCTATATAAACCAGTCTGGTGCTAAGAATGATTATTTAACCAACCAAGGGTAGATAGGTAGCTGCATTTGTTGCTTTACGAAATGGGGTGGAGTGTGATTACTACCACCTTGTGGCCGCAGCAGCCCTGCAACACTAGTAGACGCCACCATAGTCTGTGTCGTCACCACCGGTCCAAGAACGTCGACGTGCCTGCTCCGGCACGCCATGCTGCTATCCCGGCCAAAGTCGAGAATGGTGGCCTGTGCCAGCCATGGCAGCCAGCAGCAGCGCTACTCATTCGAGGATGATAAGGGTCGACGCTCGAGCGAGAACCCCGCCGGCGGTTTCCACCCTTCTGTGTGGGGAGATTTCTTCCTTGAATACAGCAGCCCCACAACGCCCCTGCAACTGGGTTGTTCATCAATATGTACTTAATTACTGCAGCTAATAACAATAACATGTACCACTCTCGATCTGTTCTAAATTGCAGGTCAGTTTGATTTTTCTAGGTAAATAGCTTTTGCTATACACCTAGATATAAAGTTATGTATATAGAAAAGTCAAAACAACCTATAAATTCAAACGGAGCGAGTACATATTCTTCCTTTGTTTTAAAATATACACTTCTTTTAGCAATTTCCTTTCTAGAAGGATAATTATGAGCACGTGTACATGCATGCATATGATACAGAATATTGCCGCCGAAAGCACTCGTGTGTATATGTGTTGATCATATAGGTTCCCACCCTATTTCCTTTTCTGAAAAAAAAGCTTGTAATGGAGGGGGTTAATAGGAGTTGCAGTGCTGCTAAACTTTAACAGTTCGTAGCTGTTAGTCTCTATTTACGTTCTGGTAGCTTAAGGTTGCCTCTCTTCCTGGACCCTGGTTGTCTAGGAGAGATGGCTTTAGCATGCGTATCACAAAACTCTAATTTTATTGCGTTTAGTAATGAAATTCGGTTTCGACCGTGGTAAAAAAAAGATATTAGTCCCTCTGTTTATTTTACATGGTACTTCTTCCTCCATCAAAAGAAGAATATATTAAATCTCACTTCCCAACGAGTCAAGCAATCCTAAACTTTGAATAGCTTTATACAAACTAGTATCGACATTTATATCTTGAAATATATTTATTATGAAAATATATTCCATAATCAATATAGTGATATTTATTACGCATCCTAAACATTGAAGTGAGACTTATATTCTTTTAGAGACAGAGGTAGTATGTATATTAATTAAGATTTAGAAAATCCTATCTAAGTATTCTTTGGCCATAGATGTTTTTAAAATATAGCATCAATTGCCAAAAAATCGTAGTCCTTTTAGATCTATGAAGAAGTATTGTCCTATATTAAAACAGACTATACAATAAACATTATGGTGACTATTTTGTCCTTTGAAGCTTATGCAGTTTGACCTTTTAAATATATAGTGACCCTATATATAGCAAGAAATGGAGGGAACATTATTAGCCTCCCGCTCGAGTCTCAACTAATACTTTGTAATTTTTCTAACGTGATTGTTTTTTGCTTAGAAATTGATGGAAGAACGAGCGCAAAAACTTAAGGAAGATGGCCAAACTACTATCATGTCGAAGTACTTGTAGCCTATTTCAGAGGGTCCATCTGATCTACGCATTGGAGTGCCTTTGCTTGGATTATCTTTTTGAAGAGGAGATCAACAGTGTGCTATCACAAATTATTGATGCTGATGTCAGTGACTGATCTTCATACGGTTTCTTTGTGGTTCTATCTTCTCCGTAGTCATTGTCACCAAGTCTCAGCAGGTAAGAGTTATTCTCTAAAAACTCCAACATGACCAAAAAATAAGTAAATATTACTGATTATGTCTCCTGCAAGTAAAATATTATTTGTTTCATCGCCATTTTGTCAGTAGACCAAATATTATTTATACACGGCAATAAAATTGATTTCAGGAGACTCTCTCTTTTGTTAACACAGGCCGTCACAAAACACCTCTGTCTCTGAAAATCATCTAAGGCTAACGTAGAAATGGCCTGTCTCTGAAACTCAGCTACGGACAACTAAAAGCATCGCATCTTAGTAAATACCGGCCCAAAAGCCCATGAAAACGCCAACCCCCTAACTGGCTGACATCGCAACCCTAACAGGCACCACACTTCTGTTTCACACGTTCACTGCCAACTTCTGTCTAGCACAGCTGCCCCCCCCTTCCACTTCTCTCGCTAGTGCTTCACCCACTGCCCCTACACTCATCTCACCAGCACAGCTGTGAGTCCCCACTTTTGATCCGTCTTTGGCGTTCTCTGGCAAACCGTGTGCAGATCTGAGAAAGAGCATGGTGGCAATGATTGAGACGAGTTCATGCTAGGGTCACGACGGTCATCCACACTGGAGTCACCATACACAGGAGGTGATGTGGATCTCCTAATCGCCGGACTCTGGCAAGGGATCTCCCGTAGCCAGTGACTCACCCATGAGTGGTGGCGGGGCGGGGGTCTAAAATGGCAGATCTTAATTGGACAATGACAATGGTTTTGTGGTTGTGCTTGGATCCAGCGAAGAGCTTAATAGAGGAGGATCAGTGGCTCTATGAACTTGGCAGACATAGGATCCAAGTACATTCATCCATTATCCATCCGTGAATAATGTAACCTGTATGACATAGATAGTACTATTGTACTAATATATATGCCATTAAATTTAATGAAAAATGCCTGCTAAGAATCTACATCATTCACAATTATGAGTCACAAGATACCAACCATAGAGTAATAATACTGGTTATGTGCAACCTTCACAGTTTGGGAGCCTCTTGAACAACTCTTTAAAAAATATCCTCTAAAATGAAAACAACATTTAAATTAAAGATGTGATCTCCATCACATTCATCTCAATATGTTGAAAACAATATAACCAAGCAAATAAGGTATCAATTAAAGTAGAGTCTAGATACCAACTTTAAAGTAAGTTCGTGTACGTGTGCAACCTTCAAAGTCAGGAGCCTCCATGATCAGAAAGCATCTAAATGGAAGAAAGATGCTCTTCCTTCACACTCAAGTAACTCAACTGAAAATGCAATATTTAGCCAAAGAAACAAGCTAGGAAATTAAAGGGTTGCTAGTTACTGTTAGATAATCCAAGCTCATTTGCTCCACGTACTGTATCTCGGTCTTAGCTAAGTTTAGCTTGAGCCTGGTGTTGACCGAACCAGGAGCGTCTGTACTTGGCCTGATGCATGCTGCGTTCATGCAGAGGCTACCCTTGTTTGTAGGATCAGTAGAGGGAGTGGTGCTCGTTATGCTCTCGCCTGTGGGATGGCACAGGCCAGTCGGAGAACGTGGTGTGCGCCCGGTAGAAGTGGAGGCGGCTTACTCGGTCCAGTCGTGGGATGGCGTGGCAATGGCAGAGCGAGGAAGTCGCAGCGTTGTGGCCAATCGTGGCCTGTGTTTTAGAGTCCTGTAATCATCTTTTTATACCAGCAATAGAGCCTAGAAAAGCTGCGGTTGTTAGCGGCACCAAAACAGTTTGTGTTCCACTGTGTTCGCGTGCGTTCGTTCTTGTGTTCCAGGGTGTGCCGGCCATCTTCCTCGTCTCCGGCGATGGGCGCCGGCGAGGTAGAGCCTACAACTGGTATCAAAGCGAGGTTCCGGCTGTGGACACGCGACCGCGCGATCGCTGCTGCGTTAATGGATCGGCGGAGGAATCGTTCATCATCGCCGCTGCGGGGAAGCGGCGGCAGGAGCGGTTCAAGCAGTGGCGCCAGGGGAGATCGCAGCCTAGTGATCAACCGGGTCGTACGTGATGGGGGAAAGGACAAGTATCCTCTCCTCACCAAGTCCAACTACTACTCATGGGCGGCCCTCATGAAGCTCAAGCTCCAGGCGCGGGGCTGGTGGGAGGCGGTGATCGTCGGAACCACCGACTTCATCGAGGATCGCAACGCCCTGGAGGCCATAGCGCTTGGCCTCCCAGAGGAGCTACACGGCAACATCGCCAGGAAGGCCACCGCCAAGGACGCGTGGGAGTCCCTGAAGAAGATGCACCTCGGGGTGGATCGTGTGCGCCAGGCGAAGGCAAACACGCTGCACCACCAGTTCCAAGATCTCAAGTTCAAGGACGGGGAGACGGTGGACGAGTTCAGCGTCCGCATCAGCGACCTCGCAAATCAACTTGAGGTGCTCGACGCGGCGTACTCGGAGCCAGAGATCATCCGCAAGTTCCTGCAAGCCACTCCGCAGAGGTATGCACAGATTGTGATGGCCATTGAGACCCTGCTCCACCTCGACCAGATGTCTGTAGAGGAGTTGATTGGGAGACTCAAGGCGGCCGAGGAGCGGTACAGCCTCAACGGCGGTGGGGGAGGTGGCTCTTTGGCGCGCCTGAACCTCACCGAGGACGAGCTGGTCGTGCGCGTCACGGCGCGGCTGCAGCTCTCGAGTGAGGGCTCGGGCGGCGACAACGGGAGGTCGTCCTCATCATCAAGCCAGTGCCGTTGGCGCGGTGGCCGTGGCCGCAATGGAGGGCGCGGTGGCGGTTCCAGACCACCCGCCGGCGGCAACGGTGGCACTGGTGGCAACAAGATGAAGGGTTGGCCGCTCGCCGGCGACGAGTGTGCCTACTGCAGCAAAATGGGTCACTGGGCCCGCGAATGCCGCAAGAAGAAGAGGGACGAGGCGGCGCATGCCGCTCAGGCCGAAGAGGAGGAGGCTGCGCTCAACATCGTCGTGACGTCGCTTGACGCCGAGGAGACTCCGGGGGAGCTGTGCACAATCCTGGAGGATGAGGAAGGCACGGCGTAGACGCGCTGGGTGTTCGAGGAGGGAGACTCACACCCTTCGCCGTTCACCCGTCCAGTGGTGAACTGGGTCCTGGAGGAGGACAGTGCCCCGACGCCGTTCGTGGGCGTGATCACGGCGAGCATCACCAAGCCGGAGGCGGTCCATATCTGTGAAGACAAGCTGTTCGTGCAGCTTGGCGAGAAGACTGAAGGGGGAGCACTCGCTGGATCCTCGACACGGGAGCCACGAACCACATGACGGGCGAGCGCTCCGTCTTCTCCAAGCTGGCACCGGTGTGCGCGGGACCGTCCGGTTCGGGGACGGCTCCACTGTGGCGATTGAAGGGCGCGGCACGATCCTCTTCAAGCTCAAGAGTGGGGAGCACCGGGAGCTGGCCGGGGTCTACTACTTCCCGAGGCTCACGACAAACATTGTCAGCCTCGGCCAGCTCGACGAGGACGAGTACAAGGTCCTCATCGAACACGGCGTTCTGAGGATATGGGATCAATGCCGGCGTCTACTAGCCAAGGTACCCCACTTGTACATGCTAAACCTCGCGATCGACCGGCCAGTGTGCCTTGCCGCACGGTGTTCCGAGGTGGCGTGGCAGTGGCACGCCAGGTTCGGGCACTTGAGCTTTCAAGGGTTAAAGGAGCTGTCCAAGGGGCAGATGGTGCGAGGGCTGCCACAGATCGACCACATTGAGCAAATCTATCACAGCTGCATGGCGGGCAAGCAACGGCGCCGTCCGTTCCCGGCGTCGAGCAACTACCGCGCCAAGAACCTTCTCGACCTGGTCCATGCAGACCTGTGTGGGCCGGTCACACCGGAGACGCCGGGTGGCAACCTACTGTTCCTCCTCGCCGTCGACGACAAGAGCCGCTACATGTGGCTAGTGCTCCTGAGCTCGAAGGACCAAGCAGCGGACACGATCAAGCGCCTCCAAGTGCGCGCTAAAGCTGAAGCGGGGCGCAAACTCGGCACGCTGCGTACCGATCGCGGCGGTGAGTTCACATCGCGCGCGTTCGGGGAGTACTGCGCCATAGAGGGCGTCCAGCGTCATCTCACCACGCCGTATACGCCGCAACAAAACGGCGTGGTGGAGAGGCGCAACCGAACCGTGCTGGGCATGGCGCGTAGCATGCTGAAGGCAATGCGGATGCCTGGCTGGTTTTGGGGGGAGGCTGTGCTCACGGCCGTCTTCATCCTAAACAGATCGCCGACGAGGAGCCTGGAGGGGATCACTCCGTTTGAAGCCTGGTATGGTTCAAAACCACCTGTGCACTTCCTTCGCACGTTTGGTTGTGTTGCACACGTGAAGGTTGCCGGCGGTCATCTCAAGAAACTCGATGACCGGAGCACTCCCATGGTGTTCATCGGCTATGAAGTGGGAACCAAGGCGTACAGGTTCTATAACCCTGTGTCCAAGCGAGTGCATATCTCGCGGGATGCGGTGTTTGATGAAGGCAGGGCGTGGGACTGGACGGAGCGCGACGGCGGTGTTCACACGGCGGACTGTGAACCGTTCCATGTCGAGTACATGACGGTGACGGTTCGCCGCGGTGATCCAGCTGAGCTGCCGCAAGGAGGCAGCGGCCCAGGCAGTCCGATGCCCGGTGGTGGGACGCCGGTCACGCCTGGAACGACTACGGCGAGCGAGAGCACGCCGGGCGACGTGCACGGAAGCGGCGCACCGGGAACACCTTCATCACCTGCGCCAACCCCTCAAGTGGAGTTCGCGACACCTCCCTCCGGTGCCCTGGACCTCGACGATGATCATGATGATGACGTTCCACTTCGGTTCCGCACACTAGACAATGTGCTGGGACCAGCTGAGGTACCGGACACGGCAGAGTGGGTGTTCGAGGTCGACGAGGACCTGCTCCTGGCCGTGGGAGAAGAGCCGGCGACATTCGAGGAAGCCTGGAGGGAGGAGTGCTGGCGCCAGGCGATGAAGGAGGAGATGGCCTCCATCGAGCAGAACTGGACATGGAAGCTCGTGAACCTTCCCCATGGCCATTGCCCAATTGGCTTGAAATGGGTGTTCAAGGTGAAACGCGATGAGGCGGGCGCCATTGTAAAGCACAAAGCTCGCCTTGTTGCCAAGGGCTACGTCCAGCAAGAGGGAGTTGATTTCGATGAGGTGTTCGCTCCAGTTGCTCGGATGGAGTCCATTCGGATGCTGCTCGCTGTGGCTGCGCGGGAGGGCTGGCTTGTCCATCATATGGATGTCAAGTCGGCGTTCCTCAATGGAGAGCTGCAGGAGGAGGTATATGTCCGGCAGCCGCCGGGTTTTGTCGCTGCAGGGTACGAAGGCAAGGTGCTGAAGCTGCAGAAGGCCCTGTACGGGCTTCGTCAGGCGCCGCGGGCATGGAACATGAAGCTTGACGCCAGCCTGCGCAAGCTCGAGTTCAAGCGCTGTGTCAGTGAGCACGGCATGTACACACGCGGCGCCGGCAAGACAAGAGTGGTGGTGGGCGTCTATGTAGACGACCTGATCATCATAGGAGCAAGCCCGGAGGACGTCAATGCGTTCAAGGAGGAGATGCGCCGGCTCTTTCGGATGAGTGATCTCGGCCTGCTTTCTTATTACCTCGGCATAGAGGTGAAGCAGGGCCGGAGTGCGATCACGTTGGGGCAAGCAGTGTACGCGAAGAAGCTGCTGGAGAAGGCGGGCCTGGCTTCCTACAATCCATACTCAACGCCCATGGAGGTCCGCCTCAAGCTATCCACCAAGAGCACGACGCCGGAGGTGGACGCGATGATGTACCGCAGCCTGGTGGGAAGCCTGAGGTACTTGGTGCATACACGGCCCGACATTGCCTTTGCCGTGGGCTACGTCAGTCGCTTCATGGAGAAGCCCCGGCAAGAGCACCTCGTCGCCGTCAAGCACCTACTGCGTTACATCGCAGGAACGATCGACTACGGCCTCGTCTACCCCAAGCTGTCAAGCGGCGACAACAGCCTGATCGGCTACAGTGACAGCGACATGGGTGGGGACGTTGATGAGAGGAGATGCACCGCAGGCGTGCTGTTCTTTTTGGGTGACAAGCCAGTCACATGGCAGTCCCAGAAGCAAAAAGGGGTGGCACTTTCAACCTGCGAAGCTGAGTACATGGCCGGAGCAGCTGGGGCATGCCAGGCCGTGTGGCTCGTCCGGTTGCTGAGCGACATCACCGGCGACGTCGTTCAGCCACCTGTACTGAAGATGGACAATCAGTCCGCAATCGCCCTAAGCAAGAATCCAGTCCTCCATGACCGCAGTAAGCATATTGACACAAAATTTCATTTCATACGCGAGTGTGTTGAAAGCGGGAAGATCTGCGTGGACTACGCAAGTACCCAGGAGCAACTTGCTGATGTCTTGACAAAGGCCCTGGGGCGCGCGAGGTTCTGTGAGCTTCGTGAACAGGTGGGTGTTGTCAAATTGAAATGAGCATGAATTATGGGGAGATTGTTAGATAATCCAAGCTCATTTGCTCCACTGTATCTCGGTCTTAGCTAAGTTTAGCTTGAGCCTGGTGTTGACCGAACCAGGAGCGTCTGTACTTGGCCTGATGCATGCTGCGTTCATGCAGAGGCTACCCTTGTTTGTAGGATCAGTAGAGGGAGTGGTGCTCGTTATGCTCTCGCCTGTGGGATGGCACAGGCCAGTCGGAGAACATGGCATGCGCCCGGTAGAAGTGGAGGCGGCTTACTCGGTCCAGTCGTGGGATGGCGCGGCAATGGCGGAGTGGGGAAGTCGCAGCGTTGTGGCCAATCGTGGCCTGTGTTTTAGAGTCCTGTAATCATCTTTTTATACCAGTAATAGAGTCCAGAAAAGCTGCGGTTGTAAGCGGCACCAAAACAGTTTGTGTTCCACTGTGTTCGCGTGCGTTCGTTCTTGTGTTCCAGGGTGTGCCGGCCATCTTCCTCGTCTCCGGCGACGGGCGCCGGCGAGGTAGAGCCTACAGTTACCAACCTTAGAACAAGGAGGTGATATTCATCCTTTGAGAATTGGAAGTCTCCATGAGCAACTTGGTGAAAAATAGCCACAAGAATGGTGAAGGAAGGGTGTAGAGGAAGTGAGGAAGTAGAGGAGAGGAAACAAGTTTTGTTGTAGGCGGTTTGCATCGCCTGATCATAGCATTTGAGTATGTGGTGGAAATTGCTTTCACAGCCAGCTCGGGGACGATCTGGTGTTGAAAATCACAATGGTTTTCACCATAGGATCATCTGCCAAGCTGGTAGTGAAACAATTTTTCACCGCCTGTTCAAAGGTCCACTATGCCCATCTACTTTCAAACCGATGTGATTTTTTTCTTTGCCTGTTTGTTAGTTGGGTGGCATATATAGTTGGCAAAAAAATGATGGTGAAAATTGTTTTCACTGCTGGCAATTTGTATGATCCAGCAATGATAACCACCACGGTTTTCACCATCGGATTATTCACCGACCCGATGGTGAAAACAATTTTCACCACTGTTTTATCTAGCCACAGTGCCCCAGCGGATTTTGAACTAGCGGTGAAACACTATCACTGTTAGTTCTAGTCAAACCGGTGGTGAAAACCGTGTTGCAGAAATAAAATCTATAGTAGTGTGTGTACCATTAACTTTTCGTTTTGTACATTAGTACGCCTTTATAGATGAGGTGCTTTCAACTGCAATCATATCAATGGCCAAGTGCGAGATTTTGTTCAGTTTACACTCTCTTCTATTTAAAAAAAATATACTCCCTCCGGTTCTCTAATACAAGTCGTTTTGAGGTTGTCTTAAGTCAAACATTTTAAAATTTGACTACAAATAACTTCTTTTGGGTTGAGTTTGAAAATATGAAAGTGATGTAAGTAGATTCATCTCGAAATATAGTTTCATAAAAGTATATATTGACTATATTTTATAAATATTTTATAGCAAAAAGTTACAGTCAAAGTCGTTTCTTAAAGACCGTGTCGATGTCCAAAACGACTTGCTTTAGAGAACCGGAGGGAGTATATCTGATGTCTTATTTCATGCGCTAGATGTGTTTGCTACATTTAAAGATGAAGAGGGGGATTTGAATGGCACGAACCAAGGGACATGCTTATTAGC
The DNA here is from genome assembly GCA_904845875.1 of Miscanthus lutarioriparius. Lineage (NCBI taxonomy): Eukaryota > Viridiplantae > Streptophyta > Magnoliopsida > Poales > Poaceae > Miscanthus > Miscanthus lutarioriparius. The sequence goes on from CAJGYO010000009.1 coordinate 40,664,653, forward strand.
CTTTATAATGCAGCGCATCTCAGGACACACATGGGGAGACAATACCGGATGAAGCTATATATTCTTCACCAGAAGATGTCTAAATTCAATGTTACCTTATCTGAATCAAGAAGGGACATTTACTCGTGATGTGACATGTGCACTTGCTATCCCAATCCCTCGGAGGGTTCGAATATATGATTGCAAGAACTATATATCAATATATGAGAAAGACATCATGATAGACTGAAAGGTATTAGCGCTTGCAAAGTTGAACTCCAATTTTATGCAAAATTGTTATCAGCAGGAGCTAAAACTCCTTACAAGGTGCGTAAGTAACATCTGTTTTTTACATTCCCAAAATTATAATAATGAACTTATGAGAAGCACGCACTATTACAATAATACCAGTTTATAATAACCTATACATTATTTTGCAAACTTCTAGTAGTGAAAAAAGGAGTTCATAAATGTACACAGGTGGTGGAAGGATCTACAGCTTCAAGCAAATTTCTCATTCATTCGCGATAGAATCATGGAGAACTATGTTTGGATGACTGGAGTATGTTTCGAACCAGTCTACTCACAGGGTCGAATAATATTGACTATGGTGATGGCAACTATAGTAATCTTGGATGATGTTTATGATATCTATGGAACTTCACAAGAATGCGGCCTGTTTACAAAATGCATAGAATGGTATGTATGTCGATCAATATATTGCATGCTCCAAGACCATCTTTCCTAAATGACGACACTAAAAGTTGTACTACTAGCTGGTGTTTACTTCTTTTAAAAGTACAAATTTAACCTGTGAAAGTTAATATGAAAAAGGTCATGTGCGCTGAAAATATTTAATTAATCAGTATAGCTTTTTAAAGGTTATTATTTATAAAAAATGACAGTCCATATTTTTTTAGGGGAAAAAATAACAATCCTTCTTGTAACCAAGTGATGAATCACAATGTTCTTTCATTGCCACCATTATGGTCTACCTTCACGATGGAGTGGTTGTCTACCTTGACAATTCATGAAATCCTTGTGAAGAACTTCACAACAGAGACCACCAAGGAAATTTTGGGTCTACCCTAGCTAATATTAAAATATCTTTAAGATTACCAAAATATCATTGTGCCTTCAATTTTCCAATATTTCTCTGGTGACCAAATCAAATTACTTTTTTATACTATTAATTCACTTGTACAGGAGAAATACCGCTTGTCCTACCTTAGAACCGTTGTAAGTCAGCATTCTATTCACGTATTTGTGCTAATTAATATTCAGCAAGCGATTGGGACCACCCTTTGACAAATTTATATAGATGTGCTTTACTTGAATTAAAACTTATTATATACAGTATGTATATTTTTCATGCACCTCTACTAGAAAAGTTTGTACATGATGTTCTGCAAGGGAAACGTAATAAACAACATGCACAAATATTAAAATTGTATATCTATATATATATATCTATATTTATATCTATATCTGTTATCTTATAATTCTAAACCCCACTAAGAATTCTATCTTCACATGCAAGCCATTCACATCAGCAACCCACAAGCTCATACAATTATGGTACTCATCTATTCATGCAAGCCATCCACACCAATAAGCCATATCATCCAATAACATGAATTTATTTGTCCATGTTAGCAAACCACACCATCCACTAAAATTCATTCGCAATCCCCGTAGCAACGCGGGATATTCTTCTATTATATCTTATAATCCTAAACGTCACTAGCATTCTATCTCAACATGCAAGTTGTCATAACAATTCTCCAGCACATGCAATTATGGTAGATAACACCAAGAAGAACTAGCGCAAGGGCCTTTACGAACAAGGACAAGACTTAGGGAAGCATTACTACAGAATACGGTTTTACAACTGCCCCTTTCCAACCGTGTTATTGGTTGACCGATGGTGATGGTAGCATCAATACCGATTCACTGGCTCTCCATGCCAGGCCAAAAGTCTGATTGTCCTAAATCTGGTTGTGATGCTACCAATGACAACCGTATCTCGACAAGAACTGGTTTTGAAAGACCCAATGACATAACTGATTCATTATTCAAACATGTTTTGTCACCTCAGTTCTACAAACTCTATTTTGTTCTTTGGGATAAATTAAGCTCTAGTTTTCTAAATACATTTGAAGGGCAAACTTCTTAGATTTATTTAATAACATCAAAAGTGACTAATATGTTATATAACTTCTTCGAGGTTACCCCATTATTGGTATTCTTTGCTTTCTTGAATCGTTGGAGTTGAGTATATGTAATTTTTTTTATATTTTTTTTGAAGCAGCTAGCTAAGTTTTCTGTATTTGGTGTATGTAGTTAATAGAGCTCGTGAGAGCTTACAATATGGAGGTGAAATGGTGTGACGAGAGGTATGTCCCAGGAACCGTTGATGAGCATTTACAGGTTTCAGCAATAAGTAGTTCTTCGCAACTACTAAGTTGCGCTTCATTTCTTGGAATGGGAGAAATAGCAACAACAAAATCTTTTGAGTGGGTTTGTAGCATGCCTAAAATGGTGCGTGCACTTTGCGTAATTCTGAGGCTGTCAGATGATCTTTCAGAATCATACGAGGTATAAACTTTTGATCCTCAAAACAACACAAAAACTGGTGTTTGTACATCACATTATTCCGGTTTAGATTAGATCTACTATCATATCGAACGGTGCTCCTGCATATCCTAGAATCTTAGGGTACATACATATTAAAATTTTTGTGGGATAAAAGTACATATAACTAGTCAAAATTGAATATATTTACTATGACACCCTCTATTCTGTTCTGAGCACAAAGCCCATTTAGATACTCTATAATCTCAATATTTGTTATAATCCTTTGGATTGCACATATGTCAATTGTTAATATGATTTAGTTGATTAGCTTAAATTATATCAACTCACGTTGCCTACCTTTTTTACATCGTGAATCCATATTTTGTTATTTACACAAGGAGGTTTATATTTTTTTTTAGAAAAATTGAAAAGACACAATGGCTATTTATTAACAATTATGATTAGAGACAACGAAATTATAAGCGAAATGTTTCTGGTTTTTATGAGAAATTTCAAGGATTTATCTCTTTTTCCTACCACTGACGTCATGTCAGGATTGATGTGTAAGCTCCATTGGAGACCTCTGGTTAATAATATTAAGATTGCGCCGCATTCGCTCTTAGTTTCATAGTTAATTAGATGATGTAAATAAAGTTTCAGAAACAGCATACATGTGCCTAGCTTTTTTCGATAGAGATATTGGTAGCTTAAGATATATGGTTAACCAATTTTTTAGATCAGTTAAATGAAGCAATGGTGCACTTTTGCAGGAAGCAACGACTTGTGACGTAGCTTCAACCATCGACAGCTGCATGAAGGAGCACAATATTTCAGTGCCTTTTTTTTTTACAACAACAACTTTTAATATATAACGTTAACACACGTTACACCAGTGTGAGAAAGAATTCTCAGATTATAGAGCACATACAAGAGAAAGCTACTGCTAAACTACTTCTGAAGGCATGGATGATGCTTCCGTAGGGGGCGCAGGGCCCGTCGGGGCCATAGGACCCACGAGAAGTGGCCACGATAGAAGCATCGAGGGTCCTCGTTCTCGCACTCGATAGCAAAGTCGGCGCTCCCCTTACTGTCTAATCGGCCTGTGTCCTTGAGGATAATTAGTCTTGAGCTGTAGATAGAATGGAGGCTTCACCGGGCTCAAGAGAATGGATCCACAGCCATTAGTGTTAAATCTGAGAACCAGCATCAACTGTTGTTGGTGGTCAACCCAAACACTGATCGCTGCTTTACCACTTCCATGTCCGCAGAAAAACAGAAAAGCAGGTTGACAGAAATGAAAGACTTGTCGTGCCTGTTGAACACACCCGGCATCGGAACCATGATCGTGCTCTACATGCTTGACACGGCATTCAAATTGGAACATGGCACATGTCACCGTGGGAGGTCGGAGGAGTACAACACTCGCTCCTGCATGTAGAACACGTTGCCTTGGCAGGCCCCAAAGCACAGGTTTTGGGCCCGTGCATGATGCACAGGTTCGCGTGGCAGCACCTTGTGGACCACTCGAAGGAAGAGGCTCAGGATTGGCTACGTCCTCTCCCATCCGCATCTGAACCCAGCCGCCTCCAGCAGGGCCTCGCACGGTGGCAATGGGGCTGCCACCGAGCATGTCGTCGTCGCCGGGGAAGAGGGCCAAGGAACCGGCACCCTGCTGCACCCGCACCGGTGTCCGCATTGGCCCAACCACGTAGGAGGAAGGAAGCCCGGTGGCTTCCCTTTGGTCCGCCCTAGTTGGGCGCTCAGACAGCGGCGAGCAGCGCATAGACGACTCCACAGGGGAAGAGTGTTGCCCCGGCGCCGTAGTCGTCATGGTGGTCCTCAAGGCCACCTGGTTTGGCCTGGGTCCGGCTGAGGATTCCTGCGTACTCCTCCGTCATGATGAGCAGCCGCATCCACTCGGGTTTGTCCTACTTGCCCTTTCTTGGTGCCGCCCCGACCTCCCCACCGTCGTTGCCCCCAGCCGCGAGCACAGCCTGGACGCCGTAGATCCGGATGGAAACCCAGCAGTCCAGGTTGCGCAACAGGCTTGGACGCGGGGACGACGAGGATGGCTGCTCCGCCATGTTTGCGCGTGGCGGGTCGAGGTCGCTGGTGTTGCTGAAGCTATCGCTGTCCACGCCTCCACCTTCACTCGATCTGGATGAGAACAGCGCCATGCCGCCCAGACTGCCAGGGAGCGAGGAAGGAGGAAGCACGGGAGAGTAGTAGGGCTTTATTGAAGTACTCACCGCATCGATTTGGTGGGGACCCTCGCCGGCCACCATGGCTGCGAGCAGTCCACCCACCTCCAACGCGACGGAGATGAGGAGGATAGATGTCCTCAAAACTCCCATGAAGGGGCTTATTCCACTAGGGAATATTACAAGGAGATATGGAGGGGAAGGAGAGGAGGAAGGGGAACCGGCCCTCCTGCCCTGTCGTCGGCCAGCTCGCTAGGGAGAAGGCAGGGGGCTGGCGGCGGGTCTCTCACTAGGAGGCTGTCTCACTCGTATTTCAGTGGCTTTAGCACGTGAAAGGATAAAGGCACTGATAGAAGAATCATGGAAAGATATTAATGAGGAGTGGCTTAAACCAGATAGACCCCAACCAAAGGAGTTAGTGGAAAGGATATTCAACCTGGCTAGAACAATGGAGTTTATATACAAAGGTGATGTGTATTACAATAATCATGCCATAAAGGCACTGATAGAATAATCATGGAAAGATATTAATGAGGAGTGGCTTAAACCAGATAGAGCCCAACCAAAGGAGTTAGTGGAAAGGATATTCAACCTGGCTAGAACAATGGAGTTTATATACAATGGTGATGTGTAATCATGCCATCAAGGAAACTATCAACTCTCTATTTGTGGTGTCTTTCACCAACATATAGGTTGGTGTATGCATTTATTCATCACATGCGTTAAAGCATCTCTGTTCAGTGCTATGCTATCATGAAAACAAACGGCCAAATGTGTGTATGTATGTTGAACATGTTTTTCTGTTATGTTTGTATGATCAATCAAGTATAGTATATATGTATCGTGAGTGTAGATGCTTGGCATATATATGTTGAACATGTTTTTTTTTATTAACGACAAAAGGCAGCGTGTTCAAGTCAGCAGCAAGATTAGGCCAAATTGCTTATCGAAGTTCACCCTCACGAAGACCTCAGATGATAAAAAATGGCACATATATATTGCTTAATTTTGAATTTAGATATGAAAGATATGGTGATGAGACGGTATCCTTTGGCAGATGGTAAAAAAAAATGGCACAAATATTGCTTAGGCAATGACCCACTCGCCAACTCTGCAGCTCTCGCCAGCTAGGCCACGTGACAGCAAGGGCAGCAGCGGCAAATCGAATTGTGCATTGTCTGCAACAGGGTGCAGCACTGCACGGCCCATAGGTGATTGCAAAAACAAGCACATCATATCATCCCACAGTTTGTCCCCATATCTCGATGGATCCTTAACCCCATGCTTTTTATCGACACTGCTATACTCCTATAAAACTTCAGTGTTAGCACCTACATGCAACTGGACAAATCACAACACTACTCAATACAGGTAGGGTTTTACCTTATAGTACGTATACAGATTAAGCAGAGGCCGCAGCGTGCACGCATACATGTCTGTCCACTGCCCAGTGCATGGACAGCAGCTATGCGGAAGGAGCCCGGCCAGGTTTGCATTTTGAGGATGTTAGTCACTCTGAATGTGACACAACCTGTATATCTTTAGAATTGCTCAATTCCAAAATGTGCTAAGTGACATACTAGAGTCAGTCACAATGAAAGTGACACGACTATATATGTACTAGAAGAGTTGCTTTGGAAGTCACCTTACATTTGAAAAGTTGGTGTATATTTGAATATTCTATTTTGCTAATACACACAACACCAATTGTCTACCTTCAAATTTGCTTCCTTCCTAAATGTGCTAATAAGTGACCTACTAGTGTTAGTCACTTTGAAAATGATCTAACTTGGACTCACTAGAACAGTTGCTTTCGAACAGACCATCAATTCCTAACTTGTACCAATTTAGTGCCATCTTGAAGAGGTTGTGTCAGTATAAGGTGTTACTAATATAATTTCTCCACAACAAGGTAGAATGCCACTTTGGAAGTGACGACCTAACTCTCCTGTATGTCACTTAAGATATTTGAATGTGACAATTTTAAAATATTAGCAAAATGGATTTTCCACACCACATTATTCTTCATCTATGTTAGGGTCCTCATCAAAGATGAGTAGTTTTCTGTTACAATATTTATTTAGTGGTCTTGGAAATTGCTCACTGTTTGTTATAAAGTTTAAAAACATGAATATTTGGTGTAGATTTGAATATTCCATTTTGCTAGTACACACAATGCCAATTGTATACCTTCTTGCTTCATTGCTAAATGTGCTAAGTGGCCCACTAGAGTTAGCCACTTTGAAAATGACCTAGCTTGGACTTACTAGAAGAGTCGCTTTCGAAACCTTCAATTCTCAACTTGCACGATTTTAGTGCCATTTTTATGAGGTTAATTGTGTCAGTATATATAAGGTGTAGTAATTTGTCAAGAAGAAGGTAGAATGTCACTTTGGAACTCACTTAGCTCTCTAGTATCAGTATGTCACTTAAGATATTTGAGCTAAACAATTTAAAATATACAAGATGACATTCTACATATTAACAAAATCGATTGTCCACACCACATTCTTCTGCTATGTTAGAGTCCTCATCAAAGTTGACTAGGTTTTTGTTATTTATTTAGTGGTCTCAAAAATTGCTAACCATTTTTTAAAAAAATAAAATTGAAAATTTATGAGTCATCCAACACAATCATTTCCATTATTTTAATCAAAGTATTAGTTTTATTAAAATTTTCTTTTGCCACAGGTTATTTTTATATTTTTATTAAAATTAAAGTTTTTTTCAATCCATAAAGCATTGGGGGGTGAGGGCGACCATGATTGACACGTCCACACCGCGGCCACAGATTGGCTGGTGGTCTTTAAAGGGACTTCAGCCGACCAGTGACCATGCAGACTATTGCGCGAGCTGAATTGAGACAGATCGCCGCCGCGAAGCCAAGCAAGCACAAGTAAGCAGCCGCAATGGAGGGATCCGCCGCTGCGCCGCTCCGCACACACGTGTGCATCATCGGGAGCGGCCCCGCGGCGCACACGGCGGCTATCTACGCGGCCCGCGCGGACCTCAAGCCTGTTCTCTTCGAGGGCTGGATGGCCAACGGCGTGGCCGCGGGCGGGCAGCTCACCACCACCACCGTCGTCGAGAACTTCCCGGGCTTCCTTGCGGGCATCATGGGCGGCGACCTGATGAAGCGCTGCCGCGACCAGTCCCTTCGCTTCGGCACCAGGATCGTCACCGAGACCGTCGCCGCCGTCGACCTCTCGGCCCGCCCCTTCCGCGTCGTCTCGGATAAGTCCACGACCGTCCTCGCCGATGCTGTCATCGTCGCCACGGGCGCCGTCGCGCGCCGCCTGCACTTCCCCGGGTCCGACGCGTACTGGAACCACGGCATCTCCGCCTGCGCCGTCTGCGACGGCCCGGCCCCCATCTTCCGTCACAGGCCGCTCGCCGTCGTTGGCGGCGGCGACTCCGCCATGGAGGAGTCCAGCTTCCTTGCCAAGTACGGCTCCCGCGTCTACATCGTCCACCGCCGGAGCACCTTCCGGGCTTCCAAGATCATGCAGGACAGGGTGCTCAAGAACCCCAAGATCCAGGTCGTCTGGAACTCGGTGGTTGTCGAGGCGTTTGGTGGCGCAGAAGGCGGCGGTGGCGGCCGTCGGTTGGCTGGCATCAAGATCAAGAACCTGGTGAGTGGTGAGGATAAGGATCTTCAGGTGGCTGGTCTCTTCTTTGCCATCGGGCACACGCCGGCGACGGAGTTCCTGGGTGGGCAGCTCGAGCTTGACTCGCCGGCGGGATACGTGGTCACCAAGCCGGGCTCCACCCACACCAGTGTGAAGGGAGTCTTCGCTGCTGGCGACGTGCAGGACAAGAAGTATCGCCAGGCCATAACTGCCGCTGGATCAGGTACTCTACAGCTCTATGATTCTTTTACGAATATTCGTTCGCTCCTATTGCAATTGCAAGTGATCAATATGCAAACATATCGATTAGAGGAACTTCACTGCTACGAAACAGATGAACACAGATGGCCAAAAAATATTTTTTGAGAGGCGGGGGTGCATGCCCACCTCTGTGTAATGGTTTGGCGCCGAACCCCTACTGACGAGCTTGCTAGCATGTTCATCACCCACCATGGACCTACCGTGGAGATCGAGAGAGAGGAGAAGTGAAGAGGATGAGGGCCCACTCCGAGACCACCACCGGTGAGCCCCTCCTAGGTCTTCTATATGAACGTCACTCCTGAGCCGGGCAAACCCCCTACCCCCCAAGGATCTAATCATGTCACGCGCGAATCAGGATGCCTCCACATCAGATCTATGAATAAGAGATAGGGAGCAAGAGTTGAGGAAGAGAGAGAGGGAGGGCAATCTCACCAAATCGGGGCATCCCTCCGCAGGGCTCGACTATGTTCTTCGTGTAGTGGTGTGTGGGTGACAACAGGGGGTGCGTCCAAGGCGGCCATGGTGTGCTTGGAGTGGAGTAGGGGAGAGGAAGAGGCGCCCCACTGGCATACGCAAGCTATGCCATCGGGTCTACATGCCATGCCACTGCGGTGGAGAGAGATTTGGGTAGGTAAGAGAGGTGGGGTGGGTGAGGAGGGTATAGGTGAGGAGTGGGCAACTGAGGATGGGGCGGCTAGAGGATTGGGATCGGAATTAAGGTATTTGGAGCTCATAGTGCTTTTATAGTTGTGAAATCAATTTCACCGTGGGCTCGTATCATGAACGAAGCATTGGTGAAAATGACATTCAATGCTAGTTTGTATCATGAAACGTCAGTGTTATATTTTCATAAGCGTTTTTAATGATCCATTGATGAAAATGTTTTCTGTAGTAGTGATTGACAATATTGTGGCGATAGACCCTATGAAAAGACTATAGCAAAGCTACAGCTGGGCTATAACAAAGCTATAGCTAGACTATAGCAGGTTATTTAGAACCATGATAATAAGATTAAGAGTTTACTAAACAATAGCAAGTAGAGTCCTGACTTTACCTTTTAAAAAACCGTTTATCTAGAAAATGCTTCAATCAACATATACTGGATCATTTGAAATGTTTTTAACGACAGTATTGAAATTATGATAAATTCTACTTGGCAAAGTAAATTCTCATAAACTGCATAAATGGTGATTGTGCCTACTTCATCCTTTGTTTAGAAACAGTTAACAATTACATGTTTTATCATGAAAATCTGCATACAAGATGGATCTGCTTTGAACAATCTCTTTTTGCAATAGTAGTAATGTACAAGTCAGAATGGTGGTTGGTCTCATTGTCTCTTTATAAGATCAATCAATCTAGGAAACTGGCGTTGGTGGTTTCATCAGCATAGCATATATATACTTGTGGATGCACGTGACCAATATGTAATTATATCTATTATTTACTTGTGGATGTTGCAGGGTGCATGGCCGCTTTGGATGCTGAGCACTATCTGCAGGAGGTCGGGGTCGGTGCACAGGAGGGCAAGTCTGATGATCGAGTGTCTGATTGACTAGATCAGTTGACGGTGCCGTAATATAATATAAGCCGCAGTCTTATGAGCGGTATGCCATGGGTTGTCATGATTGAAAATAAAACCTGAATAATCACGCTGCTTAGTAGCACACTATATATTCTTCTCATTATGATCCAGAACTTTAAACTTACAGTAGTTATGTACTGCAAACCGTCATGTTCACCGGCTATGAACTTATCCTTTTAGATATCTTCATTATAAATATGGTCGCTATGTTATCCGTGTTGTATTATCTAAAAAAATGTTATTCGTGTTGCTACGCTGAGCTCATACCCATCAAATGTCTAGCAGCCTTTCAGCTTCCTTTCAGTTTCATTCTCTCTTTCTTTTCAGGGGAGTTACCGTCTGTTACATGCTTATACATATTCAGTCATTCGGACATTCAGTCAAGCAGCCTGAAGACACACACGGGCCAACCGGCCTTCGGTTAGCCCACGATCTCCATCACGAATGGACAATCAATTTCCGCCTGCCGCGCAAGGCCCAGCTCCGTGTGCGAGCTAACATAAGGCCTAGATTAGGCAGATCCACAATTCCTACTCTCACTAGCCGCATGAATATCCGTTTGATGGGGGGCTATCCAGGCTAGTGGGCTGCAACTTTCTCTTGTATGATTGGCCGTACACTACCACTCTACTTACAACTTGGTTGCGTACTAGACTATGCAGGCCTTGGATTTAAATTCTCATGTTCATATTTTATGATTTTATCAAATTTGACTAAAATTAATTTATTCGAGATGATTCAATACAATAGAGAGCTACTTCGTGCCAATTAGAACTGCTAGATCAACATATGAGCCCCACATCAAAGTTGGACCCTAGAACTAAACTCTCGTGCTCACACTTTAAAATCATAGCGAAATTTACTAAAATTTATTATGTATGCCTCGATACGAAACGAAACTACTTTATGCCAATTAGAAGTTTAGAACTCAGCAAAGTTGGCCCGGCCCGACTCAGCCCACCAAGCGTGGCCTGGTCCGTGAACCTTATTGGATAGGTCCTAGGCATAGCTCTCTTTTAGTTTTACATAAAAAATATCAGCTCAGCCCGAGGTTGACAGAAAACATTCCTTTTATTTATTTATTTTAAAATTGAAAAATAGTAGGCGGCCTACTGAGGCCCAACCCGAACTCAGCCCAAAGCGGTCGGTGCATATTTTATCCCTGAACTCAATCCACCATTTTGCTGGTCCAGTCTAGCTTGACCTGCATGATGCATAGTTCAAGGGTAGCAAGATCTGCATGTGGACCCCCACATCAAAAGTCGGATCTTGGACCAAAAGCTCACGTTCACACTACGGGATACAATAGTTTTGCCGAGTGTCAGGGGCACTCGGCAAAGGCCAAAAAAAACACTCGGCAAATGATTTGCCGAGTGTAACACTCGACATACAACACACGGCATTAATTTGTCGGCAAACAGTAGTTTGCCGAGTGTTTTTTATCGAGCACTCGGCAAATAGTTTGTCGTTTGCCGAGTGTCAATAAACACTCGGCAAAAATAAACTCTCGGCAAAAAAATTGTGACGGGATGGCACGATGACGGCGATTCTGCCGAGTGCACGACGGAAAAACACTCGACAAAGTTTCTCAAGTTTGCCGAGTGTCAAGACGAAAACACTCGGCAAAGTTTCTCAAGTTTGCCGAGTGTCAAGACAAAAACACTTGGCAAAGTTTCTAAATTTTACCGAGTGTCCAGACCAAAACACTCAGCAAAGTTTCTAAACTTTGTCCAGTGTCACGGTCATAACACTCGGCAAAGTTTGGTTTTGCCGAGTGTGTCACGCTCAAAACACTCGGCAAACAACCGCGCAACGAACAGATTTATGGTCACTTTGCCGAGTGTCCATTATAATACACTCGACAAAATCAAAACAGTCGGCAATGAAGGTTCCCAGATAACAGAAAATGGTCTCGTCGCCGAGTGTTTTTCTTGGACACTCGGCAACTCCTCTCTTTGCCGAGTGCTACACTCGGCAAAGCGACCAAGACCCCCCCCCCCCTTTTTTTACTAATCTGTCACATATAATGGACCCCTCTCAATTCACAAAAAAAACATGACAATTCACAACAAAACATCATCACATGCATAATTATATGTCACAGGTATAATAAACCATCATCATAATTCACAATAAACCATCATCACAATCACAATAAACCATCATCACAATTTACAATAAACCATCATCACAAGTCACAACTAAGTCACAATAAGCCACAAATGCAAATGCAATCACTGCGGAGGCCCTTGGAACCTCTGCGACAAATTCGGGTCTTGAGACTGATTATTTGATGCCGCCGATTGATTCTGCACAAAAGAGAAGAGATTGCACGTGTGAGCTGCAGATATAAAAAATTCACTGCAATCAGAAAGTATAAGTAGTGTCTTCAAAAAATACTTATAAAAAAGATCATAGTCCTGATTTGTTTACTATCCCATCTGTGATCTAAACTCACGACCCGTGCTCATACAAGTTTAGAATAGCTCACGTTCAGCCTTAGTACAGAGTCCGATTCTAAAGATTCAATTTGCAGGCAAAGTTAATAAGGCTAAAGCATTGCTAGCACTGAAAGACTACTCAAGCGTTATTTCAGAGACCGGATTCATTCTAAAGGAAGATGAAGACAACTTGGATGCACTGCTATTACGTGGTCACGCCTACTATTACCTTGCTGATCATGATGTGGCCTCCAGGTAATTTGGAAAAGCATATGCATGTGCTTATACACACCCAAATGCTCTCTAGACTATATTCAAATAATCCTTTTTTGTTTAGGCACTACCAGAAAGGGCTCCGTCTTGATCCAGAGCATTCAGAATTGAAGAAAGCATATTTCGGGTTAAAAAATCTTTTGAAGAAGACTAAGAGTGTGAGTGTCATTCTTCTTATCAATCAATTTGGAGTGTACAGTGTCGTAGTAGTTAAATCATACGGTGTCGATGCAGGCTGAAGATAATGCTGCCAAGGGTAAGCTACGTGTGTCTGTTGAGGACTACAAGACAGCTCTTGTCATGTGGGGGAAGACCTACACCAGGAGACGCCGAGCCAGAGATGTGCGCCGGGCAGCAGAACGTGCGGGCGCACGCAGGGACGCAGAACGCGCGATGGTCGCGGGCTCGGTGCATGCAACCGAGGAGGAGGCGATCAGCGCAAGTGGCTGAAGTTGGAAAGCTATTTCTATTTTTAGTTGTTAAGATATTATTTGCTATCTTTGATTAGTTCCTTGAATTGAGGAGTTTGTTTCCTCCGTTGGTTAGGGCCAATGGCTATATATTCCCTGTAAACCGAAAGATTGAATTAAGCAAGATCAATTACCTGCTCTCCTATCTCTCGCTCTCAAGCCCGATCGGCAGTGAGGGGAATAACCTCCGCATCGGAAGATCACGGCCGGAGATTACGAACTCCGTAGTCGAGGGCCGCCTACCCTAGATCATAAGGCCCTTGACAACCTGGTATCACGATCCACTCGATCCTCAGCCCCAGCAGCCGCCGCACCTTCATCTTCCACACCAGCCGCCGCCCCTAGCCCACCACCAGCGCCGCCATCCCCAGCCCCATCACCCGCCTCCGCAGCCAACCCAGCCGCCGACATGGCCGAGCCCACCATCGCCGACCTCTTGCAGGAGATCAGGCACATGTCCGCCGAACTCACCTCCCTGAAGGCCGATATGGCGACCATGAAGGACAAGGCCTCGACAGCCGACAACAGCGAGACTCGCCACCCTGATGGGTCGCGTGACCTCGACCTACCCCCCCCGGCCCAAGAAGTGGGATTTTCCCCGCTACGACGGCACCACGGATCCGCTGCTCTTCCTCAACAAATTCGAGGCGTACTTCCGTCACCACCGTACCATGGCCGAAGAGCACGTGGGCATGGCGTCCTACCACCTGGACGACGTCGCGCAGACTTGGTACACCCAGCTGCTCGAGGATGAGGGAGCCCCGACGTGGGGGCGCTTCAAGGAACTCGTGAACCTGCGTTTCGGCCCACCCCTACGTTCGGCCCCACTCTTCGAACTCTCCGAGTGCCGGTGCACGGGAACAGTGGAGGAATACTCCAACCGCTTCCAGGCGCTCCTGCCGCGCACGGGTCGGCTCGATGAGAACCAGCGCGTCCAGCTCTTCACCGGCGGTCTTCTGCCGCCTCTCAGCCACGCCGTCCGCATCCACCATCCGGAGACGCTCGCCGCCGCCATGAGCCTGGCACGCCAGGTGGAGTTGATGGAGCGCGATCGGCCGGCGCCACCTCCATCACGAGCCCCGCCGTGTGGGCTGCTACCTGCGCCTGCGCCACGGCTCGCGCTACCCGCGCCCGCGCAGCAGTTGGCGCTGCCTGCCCCACCAGCGGCCGCCCCACAGGGTCGCGACGCGGCCCACCAATGGCGCCTGACGCCGGAAGAGATGGCCGAACGCCGCCGCCAAGGTCTGTGCTTCAATTGCGACGAGAAATTCACCCATGGCCACAACAGGTTCTGTCGTCGCCTCTTCTTCGTCGACGGGGTGGAGATCAATGACGTCGCGGTTGGGGGTGACGCGGTGGCCGCCGCCGGGGATACGGAAGCGCCCGTGTTCTCCCTGCATGCCGTCACCGGCGTGCCCATCGCGGACACGATCCAGCTCCAGGTGACCGTCGGTGACGCCTCCCTCCTCGCCTTGCTGGATGGAGGCTCGACGCACAGCTTCATCGGTGAGGAGGCGGCGAGGCGCGCCGGCCTCCCGATCCAGTCCAGCCCGCGCATGACGGCCATCGTCGCCAACGGCGAACGCGTGGCCTGCCCTGGTGTCATCCGGGGCGCGGCGTTCACCATCAACGGCTCCACATTCCACACCGATCTCTTTGTGATGCCCCTCGCAGGTTTCGACGTGGTGCTTGGCACTCGGTGGCTCGGCACGTTGGGTCCCATCGTGTGGGATTTCGCCTCCCGGTCGATGGCGTTCCAGCGAGACGGGCAACGCTTCGCCTGGATGGGCGTGGCCTCAACCGCGACAGCGCAACTGCGCACCCTCGCCGCGGCCAGTGGGACGCTCCTGGATGAGCTCCTAGTCGCATATGAGGACGTCTTCGGTGAACCGACGGGCCTCCCACCTCCACGTGGCCGCGACCACGCCATCGTCCTCAAGCCTGGCTCCGCTCCCGTGGCGGTCCATCCGTACCGCTACCCAGCGGCGCACAAGGACGAGCTGGAACGCCAGTGCGCCGCAATGATCGAGCAGGGCGTCGTCCGCCGCAGTGACTCGCCCTTCTCCTCGCTGGTCCTGCTCGACAAGAAGGCCGACGGATCGTGGCGTTTCTGCGTCGATTACCGCGCCCTCAATGCCCTCACCGTCAAGGATGCGTTCCCGATTCGCGTCGTCGACGAGCTCCTCGACGAGCTCCACGGCACCCGCTTCTTCACCAAACTCAATCTGCAGTCGGGGTATCACCAAGTGCGGATGCGGCCCGAGGACGTCCACAAGACCGCCTTTCGTACACACGACGGCCTCTACGAGTTCCTCGTCATGCCGTTTGGGCTGTGCAACGCCCCGGCAACGTTCCAGGCGCTGATGAACGACGTGCTCCGACCGTTTCTGCGACGCTTCGTGCTTGTCTTCTTTGATGACATTTTGATTTACAGTGCGACTTGGACCGACCACCTGCGGCACCTGCGTACCGTGCTCTCCGTGCTCCGTCAGCACCGGCTCTTCGTCAAGCACAGCAAGTGCACCTTCGGCTCCCCCTCAGTGTCCTACCTCGGCCACGTCATATCCGAGGCGGGCGTCGCCATGGATCCGGCCAAGGTTCAGGCTATCCACGAGTGGCCGGTTCCCCGTTCGGCACGGGTGGTGCGCAGCTTCCTTGGCCTCGCCGGTTACTACCGGAAGTTCGTCCACAACTACGGCACCATCGCCGCCCCGCTGACGGCCCTCACCAAGAAAGACGGGTTCTCCTGGACAGAGGACACCGCCGCTGCCTTCGACGCCCTTAAGGCAGCAGTGACATCGGCGCCCGTCCTCGCCATGCCGGACTTCGCCAAGCCGTTCACCGTCGAGTGCGACGCGTCCACCCACGGGTTCGGCGCTGTGCTCGTCCAGGACGGCCACCCCGTGGCATTCTTCAGCTGGCCCGTCGCGCCGCGTCATCGTGCCCTCGCTGCATACGAAAGGGAGCTGATCGGCCTGGTGCACGCCGTCCGTCACTGGCGGCCGTACCTCTGGGGCCGGCGCTTCGTCGTCAAGACCGACCACTACTCCCTCAAGTACCTGCTGGACCAGCGCCTCGCCACCATCCCTCAGCATCATTGGGTGGGCAAGTTGCTGGGGTTCGACTTCGCCGTGGAATACAAGCCGGGCGCTGCGAACGCTATTGCGGACGCCCTGTCACGGCGCGACACGGAGGAGGGCGCCATCTTGGCACTGTCTGCGCCTCGTTTTGACTTCATCGGCAGGCTGCTTGACGCGCAGCGCCAGGACCCGGCGCTCACTGCCCTCCGCGATGAGGTCACCGCCGGCACGCGCACGGGCCCCTAGGCGCTCGTCGACGACCTGCTGCAGTACAACAGCCGGCTGTACATTCCCCCGGCATCGCCCTTAGCTCAGGAGATCATCGAGGCTACACATGGGGACGGGCACGAGGGTGTCCAGCGTACCCTGCACCGCCTCCGGCACGACTTCCACATCCCCAACGTGAAGCAGCTCATCCAGGACTGGGTACGCTCCTACGTAGTGTGCCAACGTTACAAGTCCGAGCACTTGAGCCCGGCCAGCCTCCTGCTGCCCCTGCCGGTGCCCCAGGGCGTCTGGACTGACATCGCTCTAGATTTCGTCGAGGCGCTGCCACGAGTGCACGGCAAGTCCGTCATCCTGACGGTGGTGGACAGGTTCAGCAAATACTGCCACTTCATCCCGCTGGCGCACCCGTACTCCGCCGAGTCCGTCGCTCAAGCCTTCTTCGCCGAGATCGTTCGTCTACATGGCGTTCCGTAGTCCATGGTGTCGGACCGCGACCCCATCTTCACCTCGACGTTTTGGCGTGAACTCATGCGGCTGATGGGCACCAAGCTGCACATGACGACGGCATTCCACCCGCAGTCGGATGGGCAGTCCGAGGCGGCTAACCGGGTGATTATTATGTACTTGCGTTGCTTTACAGGGGACCGCCCACGGCAATGGCTGCGCTGGCTCCCATGGGCGGAGTTCATCTTCAACACGGCGTACCAGTCCTCGCTTCGGGACACCCCGTTCCGGGTCGTCTATGGCAGGGATCCACCCTCCATCCGCTCCTACGAACCGGGGGACACGCGGGTCGCTGCCGTCGCCAAGAGCATGGAGGAGCGGGCTGAGTTCCTCTCTGACATCCGCTACCGGCTCGAGCAAGCTCAGGCCATCCAGAAGCTGCACTATGACAAGCACCACCGCCACGTTGCATACCAGGTGGGCGACTGGGCGCTCCTCCGCCTGCGCCAGCGGCCCACCGCGTCGCTCCCCCCAGTCCGGCACGGGCAAGCTGAAGCCCCGCTTCTATGGGCCGTACCGCGTCACCGAGCTCATCAACGACGTGGCCGTCCATCTGGAGCTACCGGCCAGCGCTCGTCTCCATGACGTGTTCCACATTGGCCTGCTCAAGATGTTCCACGGGCCGCCACCATGTGCACCACCGGCGCTGCCTCCTCTCCATCACGGCGCCATCGCCCCGGAGCCGGAACGTGCTGTTCGATTTCGTTTGGCGCGAGGCATGCGCCAGGCCCTTGTTCAATGGAAGGGCGAGTCTCCGGCTTTGGCAACTTGGGAGGACATCGACGTTCTCCGTGCCAAGTACCCTGCCCTTCAGCTCGAGGACGAGCTGAGTCTCGAGGGGGGGGGAGATGTCATGTGGGGGAAGACCTACACCAGGAGACGCCGAGCCAGAGATGTGCGCCGGGCAGCAGAACGTGCGGGCGCACGCAGGGACGCAGAACGCGCGATGGTCGCGGGCTCGGTGCATGCAACCGAGGAGGAGGCGATCAGCGCAAGTGGCTGAAGTTGGAAAGCTATTTCTATTTTTAGTTGTTAAGATATTATTTGCTATCTTTGATTAGTTCCTTGAATTGAGGAGTTTGTTTCCTCCGTTGGTTAGGGCCGATGGCTATATATTCCCTGTAAACCGAAAGATTGAATTAAGCAAGATCAATTACCTGCTCTCCTACCTCTCGCTCTCAAGCCCGATCGGCAGTGAGGGGAATAACCTCCGCATCGGAAGATCACGGCCGGAGATTACGAACTCCGTAGTCGAGGGCCGCCTACCCTAGATCATAAGGCCCTTGACAGCTCTAGCAATGGATCCAGACCATACTGCTTATAATGTACATCTTTATCTTGAGTTGTGTAAAACTCTGGTCAGACTTGGGAGAAGTAAGGAGGCAATCAGCAGCTGTACAGAAGCACTGAGCATAGACAGTGAACTTGTTGATGCACTTACACAGGTAACTTGCCTGCCTGGAATCACGCAGATTATCAATGTAAAATTCAGAATGCAAACTCAACATTTCTAAGACCTGATCTTACATCTTTGACACTAGTTTCTAAAATTTTTTTGGATTTCATTCTATTTAGGTACCCCAAGTGTTAACTGACATTGTTACGTGGTGTATAAAACTATGCTGGAATGCATCTAAGACCTGGCGCTTGTTTCTATGAACCGGCTTAGGACAGCTAGTGTTTATATATTTGTATCAGCTGTACACGTAAGGGATAGAGTACTCTCTCCCCAGATTAATCATATTTTCATACTCTATGACCAACCATTAAGATTGGATTCAGTGCTATGAACCAGCTATTGACATATGTGTGTGACACTGCTCCAGTAGATATGGAGATGGCATAACAATACGTATAGAACACAACGCCGTGCTGCGCGCCGAGAACGCCGCGCTGCGGAGGCAGCTGGCCGAGCAGCAGCAGCTGCTGCTCTGCTGGTCCAGTGCCTGCAGCACTGGCGGCGAGCTCCTGCACAGCTGCTGCTCTGCTGGTCCAGTTGTATCCTGGATACTTGTATTGGCTTCTCTCCATTGTTTCTGCAACTGCAGGTGATGCTAGCTACTGCCTACTGCTAACAACTGGGCAAAGAAAGGAGGATACCCTACCCCAAGTGTTGATTTTTGGTTACATGTGTACTGTTGACAGAAAGCTAGGCGGCCCAATAGAAATATATCGACGAGAGCTAGACTACTTTTATATGTATACTGATTGCTACTTTCAGTCATATTATCTAAGACATTCTTCTGCTGATAATTAAATCGAAACCACGCTATTTGATGACAATGTTCAGTGGTTGTGGGTGTCAAGTGACTCACACGAGTAGTTGTGGGTGGCTGAGGTGGAGGGAATAGCACCGGTGGCGGTGGCAAAGCTTGACCCATACTTGATGCAAAATTCTACATGTATTGGAACATTTGGTCCATCCTCAACCGATTTTCTTCCTCTATCCTCTGCATCGTCTGCCGTTGTTCTTCCTCTATGTTCTGCCGCTCGGCCGCCACCCTCTGCTGAATCATCTCCTCCATCCTCGCCTCCATCTCCTCCCGTTGCTTCGTTTCTACTTCCACCCGGGCCTATAACATTTTATCCCAATGTTACAATTCAAAGCTAAAGTACGTAACAATCGATGAATAAATAAGAAATAACCTAGAGAGCCTCCATCTGGAACTGTGTAGCGGTTGGCCGTGAGCGTATCGCCGGGCTCGCGCTCTTGCTCCTTGCTCGGATCTGGGAGAGAGTGGGAGTAGAGGCCGTGTCGATTGTACTGTCGCCAATCCAGTACCAGCCATGCTTCTTGTCTCCTCCCACCCTCATCACGATTTCTCCATCAAGATCCTGGGTGCTGGGATCGAACTGTGGCCCATGAACCTGCCTTGCCATCGCTGTGTACTCACTGACGCAGCTGTGGATGCTGGGATCGCTGTACGCCTCGGGCGGGTCCTCTAGGTTGAAGTCAATGTTTGCCGTCGCCTTGCCCTTTTTGGACAGAACCCATGCCTTGAACTGGGCGCAAGGCTGGCCATCATGTGACGACGACTGCGGCAAAAATGCAAAATGATTAGAAATTATGCAGAATTGAGTGTTAGAATAAAGAAATGAATTCGCATACCCATTTTTCACTGTATTCGTCGAGGCTCAGGCTACCTTGATGGTGTGATGCACATGGCATCAGCAAACGCCGGTCCCGACAAGCGGTGTGCGTCTCCACCCACCCGGGCTCCAACCACTTGTCCACCATGTATTCCCAGCACTGGGTATGCTGGGCGTACTAGTACGGAGGCACCTACGTGATCAAGTGTGTGACATATGAAAAAATGAAATTAAGCGTAATTAATCTCATAAAAAGTAAGTATTAATGTTCTATATTTACCTGCAAGAATTGTTCCCAGGTCAGGTTCATTATTCTAGCCTCTTCTTTTTTAACCTTCATCCCTTTGTGTTGAGCATAGCAGTCGATGATGGCCTGGACGCGCGCCTCGTAGTGCATGTCCTTCACGAGCTTCTTGGCGGCTTCTTTAGAGATGGAGGCCGCCTTGGCCTCGTACCCTTCTGGCATCTGTAGAAGGCCTGCATATAGACGCGATGTATACAGTCATTACTTCAAGAATGTCTAGTGAATGTGATGTATTGAGCAATGTAGTGCGAGGAATACTTACCCACAGCTCGCCCTTCACCCGCTCTGCCTTGTTGGGGAATACCTTGCCGTCACGATCAGCGGCGTCGAGGGCGGTGACGTAGTGGTCCCACGTGTAGGCTGGCTGCAGCTCTTCGTGGAACTGCACTAAGCCAGGGAAGTGTAGCCTGCACAAAAGGCCAAAGATGCCGTTGACCTTGCGGTTGTGATCACCCCCACTGACCTTAATCCAAGCCCTGCCCAAGTGATTAAGATAAATTATTAGTTTCCATTGTAATTTTCAACATATCAAACGAAAAATTATTGAGAACATCTAAAGTTACTTACTTTTTCCCAGAGGGTCGAATCATCGAGCGCCTCCCAAGAGGTATCGGTCGCCTCAGGAGGGTCGAGGGACCTCGCAACCAGACCTGGGAACCCACTGCCTCCTCCACCTACTCCTGCTCCTCCTGTACCTCCCCCTCGTCACCAGAGGCATGCACGGAAGGTACCTCCTCCTCGTCACCAGAAGCGTGGGCGGAAGGTACCTCCTCAGACGATGACGAGGGAGCTATAGGCGACGGGGGCCTTGCCCCAGGCCTCGCCCCTTTACCCTTCCCTTTACCCTTCCCTCCACCCTTGCCTCGACTCCTCCCTGAAGCTGACCCTGAAGCTCCAGTCTTTTCGTAAAGCGCCGCGATATTCCTCGTACCGCCCACCATTGTTCAATCACCTACAATTAAAAAGAGTAAACCAATCAGCACATATAAACAAAACATACTTAAAAAGATATGACAAATAATAAATAAATTAGTACGGCTCATACATGTATTAGAAATAATCATCATGATCGGGATTAGCTGGATCATAAGTCTCATCATCACTATCACGTGTGTTGATATAATCATCATGATCGGGAATGTCGTCATCACTGTCATTGCCTAAATGTAATCACTGAAGTAATTCTAAGTCCTTCACATTCTGAACCTCGTCTCCAGCGTCCTCGTCAGCAACCCTTTCATTGTCTACTTCCATTCCGATCACTTCGGTTAAGTCTATCTCAAAACTCCATTCGAGCCCATCTTCTTGGAAGAACTCTCCATCATATGTGTTGGGGTCTATGTTGTAATCTTCATTGTTTGGTACAGGTAGTTTACCGTGTGGTGATACCTTGTACACAACATCCCAACCCTTAAGACGGTTGTCGGTTTGGCATGGGTATGAGAGATAATAAACTTGCGTGGCCTGTTGAGCCACAATATAGACATCGTCTCCTAGTAAGACAGATGATTGTCGAATTTTGACTAGCCTAAGATTAGGGGTCCGTCTCACTACTGATGGATCAAACCAATGGCATTTGAATATGACTGGATTAAGAGGTTTGCAACCATGAAACATGAGTTCGTATATTTCTTCAATTCTTCCGTAGTACTCGACCCCATCAAAGCCCAGCGTAAAAACTCTGGTATTTGTGGTTCTTCGATTGGGCCGACTCTACTCATGGCTTGTTGTGTGAAAGCGATAGCCTTTCACGTCATAACCGGTAAACGACTTGACCCTATAGGCACAGCCATCGGCAACCTGTCTCAACTCGGCACTCATGGACGCATCAGTTTGGCCCTCCAAGTTCAAGCAGGGTGGTTCATTATATTATTCACATGTACGAGCAACTTGTAATGTCAAACTAAGTACGAGCTAAATTGGACTGTACCTTCTGTTTGAACAAAGAAATGAAATCGAGCATTCCATTTCCCGCACCCTCTCTGAGAAGGGTCTCTACTTCCTGCAGGGTAGGTTCCCTTGATTCACGCCAGAATTGATGATGAAATTCCCTATACCAACGAGAAACATGGGAGTTGGACATAGAATAGTGACTACTTGAGAACAAGTTTATTGAGAACTTACAGCATGTATGGCTCCACTTTGGATAGGTTGGTCAACACATACAGCATGATAGTGCGCCACTCTTCATGTTTCAAGGTCTTGTGGGTCGCACCACTTGCACTTCCGAGTTGCCCTCGGAAAATGCTAAGGCTCGATTCATCTTCGCCGGCATTGTAATGAGGGGGTGGATTATGTACGCTAGGAAGGTTGTCAGCATAGTATTTTGTTGTGAAGTTTGACACCTCCTCCAGAATGTATGCCTCTGCAATGAATGCTTCAATTTTGCATTTATTTTTACATTTAGTTTGAAGAACCTTTTGACATCTCTCAATTGAATAGCACCAACGGCCCTACATAGGCCCCCCCATTCGTGCTTCATACGGGAGGTGCAGAATCATATGCTGCATCGGATTGAAGAAGCCGGGTGAAAAAATCTTCTTCAACTTACAGAGCAACACAGGCGCCATTCTTTCCATTTCTGCAACCACGTTACGAGATAACTCCTTGGCACATAGCTGGTGGAAGAAATTGCTCAACTCCGCTAGCACCTGCCAGACATGCTCAGGGACATAGCCTCGAACCATCACCGGAAGTAAGCGTTGAAGCCATATGTGGTAATCATGACTCTTGAGCCCGTTGATTCGCATAGTAGCTAAGTTCACTCTCCTCTTCAGATTCGCTGCATACCCATCAGGGAACATTAACGTTTGGAACCATTCTAGTACCTCCCTCCTTTGGGCCCTCGATAGGACAAAATCGGCCTTAGGCTTTCTCCACGACTTGCCGGTTCTGGGAGGCGCCATGTTCAGCTTTGGTCTGTCGCATAACCTCGCTTGATCCACTGTAGCCTTAACATTATCCTTTGTCTTATCAGGAATGCCCATGATTGTACAAAAAATTGCCTCGGCGATATTCTTTTTAGTGTGCATTACATCAATGTTATGTGGAAGAAGAAGATCATCAAAATAGGGGAGGTTCCACAAGGACGACTTCTGAGTCCAGGCATGTTGCTCGCCATATCCCACAAAACCACCTTCTTGTTTATTTACCTCGAGAGAGTCTAACTGAGCAGGAACCGCGGCTCCTGTCATCATCTGCGGTGCAGGGTCTTTAACTACGACACCTTTCATAAAGTTCTTGATGTCTAGTCTGAATGGATGGTCAGAAGGGAGGAATTGTCGATGTTTGTTGAACAAAAAATACTTGCCACCCTTTGTCAACCAAATGAACATAAGAGAAGCCTTGCATACCGGGCATGGGCACCTCCCGTCAACACACCAGCAGCAGAAAACACCATATGCCAGCAAGTCATGCAGGGAGTACTGGTACCAAACATGCATCTTGAAGTTTGTCTTTGTAGCTCGGTCGTATGTCCATACCCCTTCCTCCCAAGCACGGACCAAATCATCAATCAGAGGCTCCATGTACACACTCATATTATTCCCCGGGTGTTTTGGAATTATCAATGACAAGAATATGTTCTGTCGTTGAAAGAGGACGCCAGGGGGGAGATTGAGGGGGATAACGAACATGGGCCAACAGGTGTACGGGGCAGCCGCCATTCCATAAGGATTGAACCCATCTGTTGCTAGCACAACACATACATTATGAGCCTCTAGAGCTTTCTCACGATGAATCTCATCAAACCTTGTCCAGGCTTCACCATCGGATGGGTGTAACATATTCTCAGGATTGTATCGACGTCCATTTTTGTGCCATGTCATCTGTTTCGTGGATTCCTCAGTCATGTAAAGCCGTTGGATCCTCAGTATGAAAGGAAGGTACTGTAGGATCTTCATGGGGATTGAGCGCTGCCTCTTTTGACCATCACCAGAGTCTACCTCCAGGAACCTAGACGATTCGCACTTCACACAGTACTTTTCTTCCGCATACTCTTTCCTAAATAAGATGCACCCCTTCGGACAAGCATGTATCTGCTCGTATGGCATCTTAAGTGCACGAAGGAGTTTCTGTGCCTCATACATGCTCTTTGGCAAGATGTGACCATTCGGGAGCAGGCTGCCCACAACTATGAGCATAACATCGAAGGCGTCTCGACTCAAGCTAAACTGGGACTTCACGGCCATTAGGCGTGCAATGGCATCCAGTTGAGAAACCTTGGAATACCCGTGAAGGGGTTGCTGTGTCACAGACAACATGTCATAATACGCCTTTGCGGTAGCCTCTGGCTCCTCCTCCCTACGTCCTTCATCGAAGTGTGCTTCATGATAGTCATTTAACATGTCTCCTACCCTGGCATCCCCATCATATTCCTCGATGCGTTGTCTGATGACCTCGTCTCTCCCACGATTGGCTTCACCATGGTAGATCCACCTGGTATAGTCTGTCGTAAATCCATTCTTGCAAAGATGTTTACCCATGACCAGCTTGGTTTGTCGACTCGTGTTTGCACATTTGCTGCAGGGACACCAAGTGACACTAGCTCCTTTAAACCTTGCAAATGCCCGTTCCAAGAAAGCATCGGTCTTGTCAATCCATTCTTCGGTCAACAAAGTCTGACTAAAGCGGCCTGTGTACATCCACTCACGGTCATCCATCCTCTAGCATATCAGCGAGTAATATAAAAAATCATGTTGCATCTACACGTTCCTATACTATCTAATAGGTGAAGATAGGTCCTAATCCCACCCGAGGATGTATAGATGGGGTTAGTTTCCATCTCTACTCCTATCCGAGATAGAATTTCGACAGCACCTCCCTGTTGTTCTCCAAAACACGTCCAGGAAGGGAGATTGTGTATCCGGAGAATAACAGGGAGATGCTGCCAAAACTCTATCACGGATCGGAGTAGAGCATGGAAACTAATAGCATCTACACATCCTCGGGCTATCCAAAAAATGTGGACAATTTGAAATAGATACGGTTATAGATATGCAAAGTTTTACATATTTCCAACCGTATCTCTTTCAAACGGGTGACGCCTAGCTAGGTTACGTGATATATGAACATGATATGGAAAGAAGGGTCTTGTATGCCTCACCTTGCTGTCCTGAAAAGTGACGAGTCGAGGACGTTGCAATAGCCTCTCCTGCAATAAAAGGAACATAGTAGTGTCAAATCTAAATTTCGGCAGCACCTCCCCTGCACGGAGAGGCTTCCAAAACCTGCAACAAATACAACGGCACGATGGCCAACAACCACATCCACAATAGTCATTCAAGATAATAAATTTTATAAATATTGCGAGCGAAATCTAAAAAATGTTTTGACTCAGGACAAACTTAGATGGACTTATATTTGATCAAACAAAGTGCTATTTATGTAGCAACCGGTAATTCCAACATCTCATTTGTGTTCTGAACTTCCACATGCCTCCTGGAAAGGATATATCACCTACCTAGTGTATCAGGCATGCATCTCCACCGACTAGCTACATTAAATTTTTTTAACAAAAAAACTATTCAGACCACCCCCAGCAGCATGAGAAAGATGGGAAAGGAAAACACCGTACATGTGCACCATTGATCAAAGTAATTTTTCATCGTTCTCTAGTTACCAAACACTCCACAGAATGTAATTTTCTAAACTGTGGCAGCATACTATCAAAAAGGAAAATGGAACCAAAGACAAACAAGCAATCAAGAAACATCTCAACAAACAAACATAAATCAATATTAGATATGAAAATCAATATCAGATATCAGAATCACATGAAATCAAGAAACGCTTCTGATGCATATAATCTTTCATAAGCTTGTGTCCAGCTTCTTCAAAATCAACACTGGACATAATAGTCAAAAATATTGTTCTTCTAAGATTCACAAGATTCGTCTCTGTTCTATGCTTGGGTGCCTACAATTATATGGAGCATTTAGAAAATCTTACCGGGGCGGACGGCGCCGGTGGCGGGGCGGGGCACCGAGGGCGGGCGGCGTGGGGGGGCCTTGGACGCTGGGCGGTGGCGCTGAGGCAGGGGCAGGGCGCCGAGGGCGGGCGACGCTGGGCGGGAGACAGCGATGCCACGCCGGTGCGGTCTGCGTATGTGTGTGAAGGGGCTGAGGCGCGGGCGGGGAGGAGGCGGGGGTGGCGGCGCGTTGGTGTGTGTGAAGGGCCGGGCAAGTGGAGTGTGGTGGGGCGGGGGTTGGCGGCGTGTGGTGCGGCGTGTTGTGTGCGCGAGGGTGAGGGCTGGGGGTGCTAACTGCTGGGGGCATATGAAGGAGTATGCTGAGTGCCAAGATCTAGAGCACTCGGCATTATTTTTTTTTAATTTTCATTACGGCCCGATACTGTGCAGTGGGGCCGGTCGACGAAGTTGCCGAGTGTCCCCTATATGACACTCGGCAACTATTCTTTTCGCCGAGTGTTAGGTACAAAACACTCGGCAAAATAAATCGATATTTCATGCTCCACCGTTCTCCTTCTTCATAGCGTGTTCAACTAAATTTGTTACGATGCAATTTAAAAATACCTTGACAAATTCACTCAACAATGCATATTTGATTTTTCTACGAATATTAATCCATTATTTCATGCAGTTATAGCTCAAATTCAATATATATCAATTAAAATTCTATAATTGCAGTTAATAAATTAAAATTATCAAACATATCTGAAAAATTACCAAAATTTGACGTGAACCAATCTATGTTGTCTATTGCCTATACAAAAAGTTTTGAAGTCAAACCCCAATTCGACCGTCACTTTGACTCCAAATCTTACCGGATCCTTTTAAACGTTACGATTCTTCTACAGAGATGCTTATGTTTGTAAAGGTTGTACGTGACAAATTATGCGAAACCTTCTCAATTTTTTTTCACAGTCTCCACGTATGATATCAGGAGATCTTGACAAATCTCGTCATTTTCAGACTTCGTTTGCTTTTTTTAGAATTTAAAAACCATTCGGCCACACGTTCGTGGTCGTGTTTCCTGAATAAAATGTTCGAAAATTCTTTTCATTTCCCAAGTAAGGCCCCAAAATGGACTCAATAACATGAATATGATTTCTCCACTCAATTTATTCCATTATTTGTATCACTTGCAGTTCAAATTTGACTTAAACCAAAAAATTCCTCTAAATGCAATAAATTACTTAAATATAGCAAACAGATCGAGAAATATACCAAATTTTAACATGTAGTACCACATGTTGTATGTGGAGAGTAGAAAACGTTTTGAGGGTAGGAGAGAAATGTTTTTTATTATTTTGCCGAGTGCCATTAAAAAACACTCGGCAACAACATTACTTTACCGAGTGTAAACAAAAAACACTCGGCAAAAATATTAGTTTGCCGAGTGTCAAGCAAAAACACATGGCATACCTTGTCTTTGCCGAGTGTCTCTAACGGACACTCGACAAAGTTCTAACGGCAGGGCGGCGCACCCAACGGCCGTCAGATGGCCGCCACACGCCCAATGCACGTGACTCCATTTTGCCGAGTGTCCATGTTTGTCGAGAGTTTTGTTGTATTTTGCCGAGTGTTTTATATTTGGCACTCGGCAAAATTGTCTTTCGCCGAGTGCTATATGTTTGCCGAGTGTTTCATTAAATACACTCGGTACCTTGGATGTTTGCTGAGTGCCCGACGGAATGCACTCGGCAAACCCTCAGGCACTCGGCAATTCTACTGTTTCCGGTAGTGTCACATCTTAAAATTTTAGCGAACTTAACAGAAATTTGTTAGAAATGATTCAAAATGATATGAACCAAAAAGCTCGCGTTCGAAATTTGAAGTGTATGAAGCTACATGCGCCGATTTGTGCACCAAGATCAACTTGTGGGCCCCACGTAAAAAGGAGGACCCACAGACTAAAAGCTCACGCTCACACCTTAAAAATTTAGCGAAATTAACTGTTACTGAATGTTAAGCCAATTTATGTGTCAAGATCAATATGTTTGTCCCATATCCACCGCAGGACCTTGGAACTAAAAGCTCCCATTCACACCTTAACTTTCAGCGAAATTCGTTTAAATATGTTGCAAATGATTTAAAGTGATATGAAGCTATTTTGTGCCAATTTACATGCCAAGATCATGAACTAGATTGGGATTTCACATAATTTGAGTGAGGGGACAAGGGAACTAGAATGACATTTGACTGTAACTAGTTAGCTGGCCCAAAAAAACTATTGGGTACCCACCTGCATCCTTATTGTTGAACATTTCACCAAGTCATCCAAAATGTCCTTAAAGTGCTCATGGATAGCAGAACCATAAAACAGTTACAATCTCCCACCCTAAAGTTAGTTACTCTATTTCTTATAGCCATGTGGATATAAAACTCTAAGACGGTCAACCTTGATTCCCACTATAATGCCTCCAAATCTTCCTTTTGGTTGGATCCATCTGCAATGAACAACCACCTCAACCAGCAACAAGAACGAGCTGCAGCCGGCCATATGCATGAGGACAACCAAATTGTAGCTGCGTGCCTAACACCACAAGCAGCTAGAAATCCATGGGAATTGAGTGGAACAAACAAAATCAACCCACTTTTGATACCATATTGAAGATTAAATGGAAAGTGCAGAGAAGACCCATGGACACAAGTTGGGGAAACTCTCCAACTATCCTTCTTCTAGATCTCCACTCTCTGTTCTTTTATTTATCTCTTTTCAATTTTCTCCTTTTAGTCTCTACAATATTACGTAGTTACAAAAGAAGGCTTACACACATGCACACCATCAGGAACACGCTTGATTGTGACAGTCGACATATCTATCTTAGCTGTCCATCATGACGAGCTTCCTCTAGTAGAACTCAATGCTCGAATGGCACACGCTTGGTACCACGAAATCCTTTAGGCATTGAACATGCTGAATGACTTTATCTTATACTAGTAGAGAACAGACATTTGATCCTCGGTCAAAATGGGCTCTAGTCTCAGCATTTTTTGCGCCCGGGACTAGAGAGACCTTTAGTCCCGGTTGGTGGATCCAACCGGGACTAAAGGTCCCTGCCCAATGGCTACTGCACCAGACAGAGGTGGCAGGGACCTTTAGTCCCGGTTGGAGCCACCAACCGGGACTAAAGGTAGACTTTTACTTCCGGTAGGTGGCTCCAACCAGGAGTAAAGGTCTACTCCCGGACCGTGGCTGCGCCGGGGGTTGGAAAGTTACCTTTAGTCCCGGTTGGAGCCACCAACCGGGATTAAAGGTCCCCCCTTTATATCCCGGCCGTCTCCTTCTTCCTCCCCGAGCCCGAGCTCAGCACATTTTAAAGCTCACTGCACTAGTGTTCTTGCTTCCTCCCTCCATTGTTCCTCCATCCATTCTTCGATTTCTCCATCGATTTCTTCGATTCCTCCGTCGATTCTTCAATTGTAAAGGTTACCAATCTCATACTCTCATTTTTTATCATTGTCTTATCTCATTTTGTTCACTATATATATATATGGTTCTTTATTGTGGTTTTTTTCATTTGTAAGCAATTTGAGCTCAAAATCACTTCAAGCTTGCATATTTACATGAAAGAAGGTTAAAGTAGCTAGTTCAACTTGCAGACCATGTTCATCTCGGCGAGCATGTTCTCTGCCGAGCGGTAACGGACGTCAAGGAGGAGCTTTGATTCTACGAGGGATTGTGACAACGGTCGTGGAAGACCGTGTTCCCTTCCTCGTAGAATCGGAGCTCTTCTATGGCCAAGTACGGTGCCGTCCGGTGGAGAAATGCTCACCGAGATGATCACGTAAGCAAGGTCAACTAGTACGGATGGTTATTTATTCACACGTCCCGATATCGTCGCAGTAGTCTGTCAATCACCGTACCCAAACATAGTATATATATAAATATAAACGATAATCGATTGTTATGTGTGTACACTCCCATTCTTCTGTTAATTTGCGGAAATATCATGTGAATTACTTACCTGCCGCAGTAAAAGACCGAGAACACAATGACCATGGCCACGGCCATGAAAAATGCCAACGACACAACACTAGGAACTTTCTCGGCAAGCAGAGTAGTGTTAAACGCTCTGGAAACCTTTAAACTTCAAGCTTGCATATTTACATGAAGGAAGGTTAAAGTAGCTATTAAAAACTAGTATTCACCGTTCATTTATAGCATGCATAGCACACTTCATTGTTTAGAGATATAGAGAATTTTAGAGTTTTTTTAATTTTATTTGTTTAAAAAATGAGTATAGAGAGTAGATGGCAACTGCTTCGGGTCCTCGGCCTCTCATGGGTTTCCAAAGCGACTTAGGCCGGGCCTCCCACTCATTGCATGCGGCAAGTGTTGTGATGAGACGAAGATTGTGATGGAGTACCGAGTGAAGAAGGAGGGTCCCAACAAGGGTCGCATTTTCTACAAGTGTCCGGATCATAATGTGAGTTATTTTATCGTATTTAATGACTATGGTTAGTTTATACCTATTTTCATGATGGTTGTGATTAAAGTTCTAATTTTCTATTTTAATTTCAGTGGGATGGCACTGGATGTTCAGGGTTCTACTGGGAGGAAGAGTATGTTGAACTCGTGCAAAAATATCTTGCACAACAGGCAGATATGGCGGCTAATGAGGCAGTGATCCAGCCGAAGAAGCCCAAAGATGTTGAACAAACGGGGGATCTGTCTGTTTTAGTTGGGATTGGTCGCGAAATCCTTGTGCTGCTGAAGTGCATTTTAGCTTTAGTGTTTTTAGTGGTAGTTGGGATTGTCTACATTGTAGCGAGGATTTCTTAAATTTATAGCTTTTGTGGTGGTATGCATGTTGTATAATTAACTAATTATGTTCTAGGTTTTAATACGGTATTTATGTCATGTAATGCAGATGAGTCGGCATTGGATGTACAATGCTGATCGTCGCTCCCAAGAGTTCATGGACGATGTGCATTCTTTGTTACGTGCGGCCGAGGCAAACAAACGCGATGGTTTCATGTGCTGCCCATGTGCCGTATGTAAGAATACGGTGGAATATCCTTGCTCAAGGACTCTTCATTCACACTTATTCAAGTCAGGTTTCATACCAAACTATATTTGTTGGACGAAGCATGGAGAAACCGGTGTTTTAATGGAAAAAGGTGAAGAAGAACAATGGGACGACAATGATATTATTCCCGATGGTGCGTGCTTCAATGATACTGCAATGGGAGAAGCTGAAGAAGAGGTAGCCACAAAAGATGAGTCTGCTGATGATCTTTGTCAGGTCATTCGTGACGCACAAAGAGAATGTGAAAGCGAAAAGGAGAAGATCAAGTTCGAGCGGATGCTAGAAGATCACTAGAAATTGCTGTACCCAACTTGTGATGCAGGGCAGAAAAAGTTGGGAACCACACTAGAATTGCTGCAATGGAAGGCAAAGAATGGTGTATCTGACAAGGGATTTGGAGAGTTACTAAAAATCCAAAAGAAGATGCTTCCGAAGGACAATGAATTGCCTGCCACTACCTACGAAGCAAAACAAGTTGTCTGTCCTATGGGGCTAGAAATCGAGAAGATACATGCATGTCCTAATGACTGTATCCTCTACCGTGGCAAAGAGTACGAGAAATTAGATGCATGCCCGGTATGCCATGCATCGCGATATAAGATCAGGCGAGATGACCCTGGTGATGTTGAGGGCGAACGTTCACGGAAGAAAATCCCTGCCAAGGTTATGTGGTATGCTCCTATAATACCACGCTTGAAACGTCTGTTCAGAAACAAAGAACATGCAAAATTGTTGCGATGGTGCAAAGAAGACCATAAGGTTGACAATATGTTGAGACACCCTGCTGATGGGTCCCAGTGGAGAGTAATCGACAGAGAATTCCCGGAGTTTGCAAATGACGCAAGAAACTTAAGGTTTGCTTTAAGTATAGATGGTATCAATCCTTTTGGAGAGTAGAACAGTAGTCACAGCACTTGGCCTGTTACTCTAAGTATCTACAACCTTCCTCCTTGGTTATGCATGAAGCGGAAGTTCATTATGATGCCTGTGCTCATCCAAGGCCCGAAGCAACCTGGCAATGACATCGATGTGTACCTGAAACCACTTATTGATGAACTTCTCATTTTGTGGAATAAAGAAGGTGTACGTGTGGGATGAGTACAAACAGGAACACTTTGATCTGCGAGCATTGTTGTTCGTAACAATCAATGATTGGCCTGCTCTAAGTAATCTTCTAGGACAGTTAAACAAGGGATATAATGCATGCACACATTGCTTTGGTGATATTAGAGGTGTATTCTTGAAAAAATGTCGAAAGGTCGTGTACCTTGGCCATCGTCGATTTCTTCCTACAAATCACCCCGTAAGAAAGAAAGGCAAGCATTTTAAAGGGAAGGCAAACCACCTGACCAAGCCTCGCAACCGAACCGGTGAGGATGTACTCAATATGGTCAATGATGTGAAAGTCGTCTTTGGAAAAGGACATGGCAGCCAACCTGTTCCAAACGACGCTAACGGTCATGCACCCATGTGGAAGAAGAAGTCCATATTTTGGGAGCTACCCTATTGGCAAGTCCTAGAGGTCCGCAGCACGATCGACATGATGCACCTGACGAAGAATCTTTGTGTGAACCTGCTAGGATTCATGGGTGTGTATGGAAAGCCAAAGGACACATTTGAAGCACGACAGGACCTATGTTGTTTGAGAGAAAGAGACAACCTGCATCTAGAGAAGACAGATGATGGACGCCATTACTTATGTCCTGCCAGCTACACTCTAAGCAAAGAGAAGGAAATCATGTTTGAATGCTTAAACAACATCAAGGTACCATCTGGATTCTCCTCGAATATAAAGGGTATTATAAATGTGCCAGAGAAGAATTTCTATAACTTAAAGTCCCGTGACTGTCACGTTCTCGTGATGTAATTACTTCCAGTTGCATTAAGAGGAATTCTACCTCCAAATGTACGTCTAGCCACCGTGAAGCTATGTGCATTCCTCAATGCAATTTCTTAGAAGGCAACTGATCCAACTGATCTAGCTAAACTACAGAATGATGTGGTTCAATGTCTCGTCAGCTTTGAGTTGGTGTTCCCTCCTTCCTTCTTTGATATCATGACACACCTCCTAGTTCACCTAGTCAAGGAGATTTTCATTCTCGGTCCTATGTTCCTACACAACATGTTCCCCTTAGAGAGATTCATGGGGGTCCTGAAGAAATATGTTCACAACCGTGCTCGCCCAAAAGGAAGCATCGCCAAGGGCTATGGAACAGAAGAGGTCATTGAGTTCTGTGTTGACTTTATTCCCGACCTTGACTCGATTGGTGTTCCAGAATCGAGACATGAGGGGAGACTAAGCGGAAAGGGGACACTAGGGAGGAAAACATATATTGGTATGGAGGATGATTATTTCAATAAAGCGCACTACACAGTTCTACAGAACTCCTCTTTGGTAGATCCGTATATTGAGACACACAAGGATCTCTTACAATCCGAGTTTCTAGGGAAGACTGAAGCTTGGATTACGCATAAGCACATGGAAACTTTCGGCGGTTGGTTGCGAAAAAAATGTCAAGGTGATGAGAGCATCCATGAGCAACTGTATTTATTGGCTATGCAACCATCATGGCATATCGTCACATACAAAGGGTACGAGATAAATGGGCACATATTCTACACAGTAGCCCAAGATAAAAGGAGTACCAACCAAAACAATGGTGTCCACATAGATGCCATAGACCCGAATGGGAATAAGCAGACATATTATGGCCGCATAGATGAAATATGGGAACTAGAATATGCACCTACTTTGAAGATCCCATTGTTCAAGTGCCAATGGGTCAAGGTGACCGGAGGCGGGGTAACAGTAGACAACGAGTATGGAATGACAACAGTAGACCTTAGTAATATTGGGTACAAAGACGAACCATTCGTCCTTGCCAAGGATGTGAATCAGGTGTTCTATGTCAATGATATGTCTACCAAACCAAAAAGAGGGAAAAACGATAATGACTCAACCAAAGAGCCAAAGCGCCACATAGTTCTTTCAGGGAAAAGAGTCATCGTGGGAATTGAGGACAAGTCGGACATGTCAGAAGATTATGAAAAGGATGACCGAATTCCGCCCTTCAAAGTGAACAAAGACCCTAGCATCTTGGTAAATGATGAGGACACTCCATGGTTACGACGCGATCATAACCAAGGGACATACGTAAAGAAGAAGTTCACTGCTGTGCCCACTTGATGATATAGTGATTTAATGTAGTGTGTGTTTAAGATATTATATAATAATTGTGAATTCAGATGTTTATTATGTCGTGTTTCAAATTAAATCAATGTTTGATTTGGTGGGATTTCTCTCTCTAAAAGTTAAATTAGGATATTGAGTGATGAAAAATTAAAATATTAACGTTAAAATGATGTGAAAACAAATTTCCTGTCCAAAACCAATAGTTTTAATAATTTTAATTAAACACTACATTTTTGCATTAATGAAATAATAAATATTAGTTACATTATGTTTTATAATTATGACAAAAAATAAAAAAAGTTAGGTTATAGATTTTTCCTATGTGCAATAAAGAAAAAGAAAATCCATATTTTTAACAAAATAATTTTATGTCTTTTATTTAATTTACTATGTATTTAACAAGACTATTGCATTTCTAGTAAAAAAATTTGCTCAAAACACGCGGGAAACGAAACTACAGCCCACCTTTACTCCCGCGTGGGAAGCCCACCCAGGAGTAAAGGTGGGCTGCAGTTTCGTGGCCCGCCAAAAAAAAACCTTTGCTCCCGGTGCGTGTTACCAACCGGGAGTAAAGGTATACCTACCTTTACTCCCGGTTGGTAACATGCACCGGGAGTAAAGGACCTTTACTCCCGGCTGGTGGCTGGCACTGGAAGTAAATATCCCTGGTATATAAGCGCTAGTGCCTGGCGCAGATCGATCCCCTTCTCTTCTTCCTCGTCGAACACCGCCGCCCTTTCTCTCTTCTTCCTCGCGCCGCCACCGATTCGTCTTCCCCTACGCATCAGCCCGCCGCCGTGACACCGGAGCCCGCGCCTCGCCTCGTGCGGCCACCGACGACCTCGCGCCGACGACCTCGTGCGGCCCTCCACCGCGCGCGCCCGTGCGGCCCTTCACCACGCGCGCCCACGCGACCCCGTCGATCTGCCTCCGTATTCGTGAGGTGAGTTCTCTCGGCTTTCTCTCTCCTAGTGCCTAGGGTTTCGCCATTTAGCGGCCAGTCGCAGTATGGGCATGGTGGGGTCGCATGGCCGAGGCGAGGATGATGGCGCGGTGCCGTGGCTTGCTCGTGGCTATGGAGTTTTACGGCCGGGAATGGGGGGATGGCCGACGCGCGGTGGCGTGCGAGTTGAAGGAGAGCAGAGGAAAACGAGTAGAGGATTGACGGTGATGTTGTGCAATTTTTTTTATTTTTTTGCAAAACATGTAATTGAGAAATTGCCTAGCCATTTTGTGGCGTTTTATTATGCATTAAGACCGGACCGGCCATCCTAAAATTGTATGCCTATTTTCATGTCATCTTATTATGCATTTTACTTTGACGGTTGTTCATAAAATGTTCTCAAATAGTAAATCAAGGCAATTGAATTGCTTTTCAAAGTAGAGTTTGCAATGCTATATATTGATGTTTGTACTGTGTTTTGCAAAAAGAAAAAAAGCATGTGGACATGCATGCATGATATATAATATACTCCTTTTGATCACAGCCCCAGCCCGACGCGCGGGCCACACCCTCCAGCGCATTGACCGTAGCCCCGGCCCGGGCCGCTCCGCGCCGCCGATGCCCTCCACCGCACCGACACTGCCCCGGCCCGCCTCACGTCGTCATCGTCAGCACGCCGGCCACCGCGCCGACAC
Source organism: Miscanthus lutarioriparius (assembly GCA_904845875.1). Taxonomy (NCBI): domain Eukaryota; kingdom Viridiplantae; phylum Streptophyta; class Magnoliopsida; order Poales; family Poaceae; genus Miscanthus; species Miscanthus lutarioriparius. The sequence continues at coordinate 40,701,101 of CAJGYO010000009.1, forward strand.
GGCCCGGCCCGCTCTGCTACGCCGACCACCGCCCCGGCCCACTCTGCGCCGACGTCGAGACCACGCCGCTCGTCTTGCCATACGTCCTTGTCCTCGATCGTGATCCATATGTTTTCATCATTTGTATTCATATGCATGTATATATACGTCACGGAGCACCGCCGCTCTCGTTCACCCATGCGTTTCTATGTATACGGCGGAGCACCACCTCCCTCGTTCGCCCTAGGGTTTAGGGTTTATACGGTGAAGCACCGCCGCCCTCGTTCGCCCTAGGGTTTAGGGTTTATACGGCGGAGCACCGCCGCCCTCGTTCGCCCTAGGGTTTAGGGTTTATACGGCGGAGCACCACCGCCCTTGTTCACCCATGTGTACAAACATATATACGGCGGAGCGGAGCACCGCCACTCTCGTCACACCACCCTCTCTCGCGGCCTAGTCGATCAACATTCGTATTATCGTTATCGTTAACGCTAAACAATCACACTAGGGCGAATTGCGTCGGTGACTAGGGCGAACCGCGTTGTTGATGTCACCGACGTGGTTCGCCCTAGTCACCGACGCAATTCGCCCTCGGCCGTTTATGTATAGCCCTAATTCGCCCTAGTAACGACGCAGTTCGCCCTAGTGTGGCGAATTGCGTCCGTGACCGAGGGGCAAGATTTAATAATGCATATTGTTCGTAGATTTTACGCATGTAAGCAAAGATTTGACATACTATATATTGGTTTTGTTTTTTGAAGCTAGATGGCCGACCGAGAAACATGGATGAGGAGGAGTTGATGATGAATTTGATCAACACTTGGCACTCAAGTTTGCGATGATGATGGTGCTAAAAATAACGTGCAAGAGGATGCGGATGACGGGAGTCGAAGATTTAGCTCTTGAACAAAATGAGCAACAAGATATTGGCCAAGTATATATTTTTTATTATTAGCTATATATATTATCATATGTCTTATGTGTGCTCATGACATTAAAAATAATGTTTATGTTTTGTAGCCCTCTGGATCGACATCAACAACTACAACGAAGAGTAAAAATGTTCGAGATCCCAAAAAGCCATTGGAGGGCCGCTTCATCATCTCGGAGTTCAATGTGGATACATGCGAACCGGGGGGGGGCAAATAAAACGAAATCCGTGCACCACTGTGGTTACCTTGTAAGGGACCGGCTCCCGATCAGTACCCGCGAATGGAAGAAGAAGACCAATGCTCCTCATATCAGTTTTGTCTCCGATCGTGACAAGACGTTAATTTGGAATTATGTCTTGGAACATTTCACGCTCCAAACAGATGGTTATTGTGATATAATAGATGGTGATGAATTGAAGGAGCGAGTTAGGGATTGGACAATGAAGAAGATGGACACCCAGTTTCAGACTTGGAAGAAACACCTATACACGACGTATGTCAAGAAGAACATAGCACCAGATTTCACTGTCCCAGACCCAATCTTAAAGCAGAGGCCCTATTGGGATGAGTTTGTACAGTACAAGACGTCGGAAGAGGGTGTGAGTCGGGTGATAAAGAACCAACGTAATGCCCAACAGAAGACATACCACCGTAACTTGGGATCAGGTGGCTACCCGACTGCCATTAAGAAGTGGAACAAAATGGAAGCAGACCTTCTTTCCAAGGGTATCACACCAGAATCACTCGAGTGGGGAGAGCGTGCAAAGAATTGGTTTTTCGCTCATGGGGGAACACTGGACCAAGAGACAGAGAAGTGCGTTTATGGCGCAAGACTGTAAGAAGCAACAGAAAGATTGTTTTATGCTCAGAGAGCTACTACATATATTAATTTATTTTCCTTTAATTCAAACCTGTAGGCTCGATGGTTGGAGGAAAAGGTCATACGGCAAGACCAAATCAAAGAAATTCAAGAGTCTATAGCCGGATTTTTTAATGACCAGGTCATCGATTCCAAGGGCGAGTTCTACTTCGACCCAACACTGCCATGGAAGCCACGCTAAAGGACGAGAGGAAACTTGTTATATCACAACAACTGTAATATAATGCAATCTTTTGTAATATATGCACATGAAATAATATAATGTAAAATACACATATGCATGCATGCATGTAAATATATATATGATGCATGCATGCACATATATATATTTCTATGTTTGAATTGGGTCATTTAATACGTTCATTGTGTTTGAACGGAAACATACTATACGTGCGTATAAATGTATTATTAGCAGCGTACAATACGACTTCAAAAACCTATTTTGAAAAGAAAACAAAAAATGAAAAGAAAAAAAAAACATTTAGTCCCGGTTCGTATTACCAACCGGGACTAAAGGGTACCGGCCTCGTGGTATGTCACGAGGCACCTTTAGTCCCGGTTAATGTTACCCACCGGGATTAAAGGTCCCCTTTAGTCCTGGTTCCTGACCCGGGACTAAAGGACCCCCTTTAGTTCCGGATGCTTGCTCCCGGGTGCGGAACCGGGACTAGAGGGGGTTCCCCATCGGGAGTAAAGGCCGTCTCTGTACCGGTGTTACTTGCAAAAGATCTGTAATATTGCAAAGAGAGCAACTTGATTGGACAGTCATGAACGCAGGAATTAGTTATGAATAATAACGGTTGGGGCAGTCGCTTCTCTGTCTGAATCCAGTCCATGGCTGAGCCCAGAAACTTGGCAGGTGCGTGCGTAATCCACGAGTTCATGAACTCATTATTCGCACTTGCTCATCCCCTGTACCTTCTTGACCTGCTGTCGTTCAGGACGTTTTCCACCCATGTCTTTCTGAGTGGTTAGTCTCCAGTGGATCTTCTCAACCCGAAGAAATGCGCCACCATGCTTGGACTTCCACAGCATCTGATATGAGGTAGCTGCAACATTCCCATGAAGGCAATCTACCGCCTTTGGTAGCATCATCTTGAACAGTTGTTCAAAGCAGGAAATGTTCGCACAAAAGCTGCCATGCTGCACGGCCTCCCCGTTGATCATCTCTGTTGCTGAACCCTCAAGTCTCGGCGACAAATCTTGAAAGGAGGTATGGGGCCAGAAGTGCATTCCAAATTTCAGATAAGGAAAGTCTCTCGTGCGACTTGTTTCACTTTCTTCATCGATGACCACTCTTTGCTTGTTCTCAACTGAGAGTGATACATGGGCCAACAAGTACACTTGCAAAACTGGTTCCAAGTATATATCACAGAGCAATGATTCTGATGATGAGCTTGTGGCATTGTAGCTCTGGGCATAGTAATGATCTTGTTGCTGACAACAAAAAGGGTTCCGTTGAAGCCATTTTGAACAGGTGCGCTGTAAAGATTGTTTTGGCGTTCACAAACAGATGATACCCAGCACAAGTCTTGTGTTGGTAGCTGGGTGAGCTTTGTCTTCACGGCCTCGACCGTTGAGCTCAAGTGAGGTATGAATAGCTGTAGGCAGCTTACTGCAACACCAACTATGTCGATACTCTCGGAAAGCCGTAAATTGAGGGCAAGAAGAAAATTGTTCTCTGAAGCATTGCTATCTTTAAGTAACAATACTAGGGCACCATCCACTCCATGGTCATGTGTTCTAAAAGGCTGTAAAAGAAACGACAGATGTTGACTCCCGCGAACAAAGCAATACTTTGTTCCTTTGCCAGCGAGAAGATGGCGTATAAGAGGGTCAAAGAACATATATCTACGTGGTGTGCCACCAAGCTCCACATACCTCGAGAACTCGCTCGCACCATCTGCATATCTCTCGAAACCGCCGGACGGCAGCAGAGCTACTCAGCTCATCCTCGCTGCCACGGCTAAAGATAGACGAGACGAACGACCTGCATGGGAAAGGAGGAGCTCCTTACACTGTTTTGCATCTCTTCGTCTTCTTGCAAACGCTGCCTGCACCTGCGCAGAGTGTGGTCACACTCCTGCGCGGCGCGCTTGAGCTTTCTCTGCCAGCGCAGCAATGGAGCGCTGGTGGTGATGTTCCACTTGTTGGATGTCTCGAGGGCAGCCTCTAGCTTGATGTGTGCCATCTCCATCCTCTCGATTCGGTCCTTTGCTTCTGAGTTCTGCTCACACCTGTCCTTCAATCTGGATAGGACCTGATTGACAGCCTCCTGGGCAACTGCAGAAGTGACAATCTCTGCTGCCATTAGGATGCGACCTGTAGAATCGATTGTTGTGCGAGCTTGGAAAGAAAGCAAGGTACTCATCAATATACAAAAAAAAAAGGACAAGACGAGCGACCTGCTAGAGTAGGGGAAACCAGAACCTGGAGAGGTCGAACAGGGTCGCAGCAAGTCGTACCAGCTGTATACGTCAACGCCACAGCAACAAACACAACATTTTGAGGATCTATCCCGCCGAGCGAAGTGATATATAGAAAAGCCATAGGAACGCGTCAGGCGTGGGCATGTGCCGTCGTGAGCCAGAATTCCACGCACAGGGACCGAGAGCAGTTAAGTCAACGGTGGACTAAACGTCTAAACGTAGAAGATCTTTTTCTTAACCGGAGTTCCCTATCTATCAAACTGGCAGGAAACTTCCATCGTACGCATTAGAAGAAAAGTTCCTCGTCATGTTACGTGAAGAAGATGCCCGAAATTTGATGTGAGTTCGTGGATAGGGACTCAACATACACCAAATACCATGAATAATATTTTTCGAATCACTAAATTGCATTATTCCATCCAACTGCAGTTCAAATTTGAAATATTCGAAAAAAAATCAACGAAAAGAAATAAATTAGGGAAATATATCACAAAAAGTCAAAATTGGCCCAAATTTTAAAATTGAGTTTTCAATAATGTATTATAGCACCACAAAAAAACTGGGTTCAAAAAACAAAAAAAAAAATCTTTGCCGAGGGCCTAGCCTGGCCCTCGGCAAAGGGGATTTTTGCTGAGGGCCTGGCCAATAGCCCTCGGCAAAGAAAATTTAAAAAAAAATAAAAAATCTTTGCCGAGGGCCCTGGATCTGGGCCCTCGGCAAAGGGCCCAACCCTAAATCGGCCAGCGGCCTAGCCCAAAATCGCCGCCCACATTTCATATATGTTGCCTGCCACACGCCAGCCGCCTGCCGCCGCCCCACCCCACCATGCTGGCCGCCTGCCGCAGCTCAGCCGGCCGCCCGACGCTGGCCCATCTCCCCAGAGCCGCCTGGCGCGCCTACCTCCCCTCCCGTCTCGGTCGAGCAAGGGAGCTCGGCCTGCCTGCCAGCCCCCCGTGCCCCAAGCCCCCCAAGCCTTGGCCTCCCCCGCCTAACACCAGCCCCCTCTGCCGCCTGGTCGTGGCCGGGCTGGCATTGTTAGAGGGGAGGAGGCAGAGGGTGAAGTAGGAGGAAGAAGAGAAGGAGAAGAGGAGAAGGTGGAAGGGGAAGAGAAGGAGAAGAAGAGGAAAAGGAGAGAAGAAGGAGAAGAAGGGGAAGAAGGAGAGGAGGAGGAGGAGAAAGAGAAGAAGGGAAGAGGAGAAGCAGAGAAGAGAGAAGGGAAGAGGGGGGGAGGAGTACTCCGACGCAGCTCGACCTCGCCGGAGAAGAAAGTGACCCCCGCACTGCGACGCCCGACTCCACCGCAACCCTAGGTAAAACTCTCGTTCTCGGCCTTCGTGCCGTATGTGGTTGTGTGGGCCTTCGTACCGTAAATTGATATGAAGGCCTTCGTGCCGTTGTGGTTGTCGGCCTTCGTGCCGTTGTGAATGTCGGCCATCCTGTCGTTTTTTTGCAGGTTTTGGAAACCTCCCCGTGCAGGGGAGGTGCTGCCGAAATTTTAAACAAACAATAACCTATTGCCTTTTTATGCAGGAGAAGAGCACGTCGGAGGGGACCCGGAGGACCCCGATCGTCTTCGTCGGCGGCCACGGTTTACTTTGCTGCCTTTGCATCGCGCCTCGCCATCTGCGTCGACTTTACACGCCCGCTTAGCCTGACTTCACCGACACCCTAGGTATAAATAACCTCTTTTTCGCATGTCCGTCAGAGTAGCTCTGCCAGAACCCAGTTAGGCGTCTCCCGTCCGAAAGAGATACGGTCGTAGGTATGCGGATCTTTGCATATCTGCGACCGTATCTGTTTCGGATTGTCCACGTTTTTTGGACAGCCCGTGGATGCGTAGATGGGTTAGTTTCCATGGTCCGAGACGGAGTTTCGGCATCACCTCCCTGTTGTTCTCCGGATACACACTCTCCCTTGTAGGACATGTATCAGGAGAACAACGGGGAGGTGCTGCCGAAATTCTGTCTCAGAGAGTAGCGGAGCCTGGAAACTGACCTCATCTATGCATCCGCGGGTGGGATTAGGACCTATCCTCACCTATTAGACATTAGGAATACCGCGTAGATGCAATTGATGGTCACAATACTCTGTGATGTAAATGTTAAAGGATGGAGGACCGTCAGTGGATGTACACGGGCTGGAGAAGCAGGAGTGACTATGACTATGAATGGGTGAAGGGGACAAATCGTTTCTTGAAACATGCATTTGGCCCAGGAGCAGGAGGACATTCTCTAGTTTGGTGTCCCTGCAGCAAATGTGACAACAGGAGAAAGGTAGACGAGAAGACCATGGGTAGACATCTTGTGTTCAATGGTTATACGCCTAGCTACCAGCAGTGGATCTACCATGGTGAAGCAGATCGTATAAGAGCGGAGGTGGTGAGAGCACGCCTCGAGGCTTTTGATGATGATGCCAGGGTAGCAGACATGCTAGATGACACCCACCAAGCTCACTTCGCTGAACGACGTGAGAAGGAGGAGATGGAGGAATCCACAAAGGACTTCTACAAAATATTGCACTCGGCACAGAAACCCCTTCACGAGCGTACAATGATTTCTCAGCTGGATGCGGTTGGACATGTAATGGGGTTGAAGGCCGAGTTAAACCTGAGTCGAGAAGGCTTCGATAAGATGTTGGCCGTGTTTGGCACCATGCTACCGGAGAAGCACACTTGGCCGACGAACTTGTACGAGGCAGAGAAACTCCTTCGTATGCTTAAGATGCCGTATGACAAGATACATGTTTGTCCGAAGGGGTGCGTCCTATTTAGGAAAGAACACAAGGATGCAAATTACTATCCAAAGTGTAAATCCTCCAGGTACCTAGAGGTAGACTCTGGTGATGGTCAGAAAAAGTAGCTTCCGATCCCTGCGAGAGTGCTACGGCACCTTCCTTTCCTGCCGAGGATCCAACGGCTATTCATGATCGAGGAATCCGCGAAACAGATGACATGGCACAAAGATGGCAAATGGTACAATCCTGGGAAGATGGTACATCCGTCTGATGCTGAAGCATGGACATACTTCAATGACAAACATCGTGACAAAGCAGCTGAGGCCCGTAATGTACGTGTCACGCTGGCAACATATGGATTCAATCCTTATGGAATGATGGCTGCCCCATACACATGCTGGCCCGTTTTTGTTATCCCCCTCAATCTCCCTCCCGGCATCTCCTTTCAACGGCATAACGTATTCTTGTCGTTGATAATTCCTGGACACCCGGGGAGTAATATAGGTGTGTTCATGGAGCCTGTGATTGATGAATTGATCCACGCTTGGGAGAAGGGGTATGGACATACGACCGAGCTACAAAGACAAGCTTCAAAATGCACGTTTGGTACCACTACTCCCTGCATGACTTCCTGGCGTATGGGTTATTTGCTGCCTGGTGTGTTCATGGGAAGTTCCCATGCCCAATATGCAAGGAAGCTGTGAGGTTTATTTGGTTGAAGAAGGGTGGCAAGTATTCGTCGTTTGACCAGCATCGTCAGTTCTTCCCTCTAGACCATGAATTCAGAGAAGACATCAAGAGCTTTACGAAAGGTGTCAAAGTGATAGACCCTAAACCGCACTTAAGGACTGGTGCCGAGGTTCGTGCTCAGATAGATGCTCTCGTGCCCAATGAAGAAGGTGGTTTTGTGGGATATAGTGAGGAACATATGTGGACTCATAAGTCCGGCTTGACGAGGCTCCCCTATTTCGATGACCTTCTTCTGCCACATAATATTGATGTAATGCACACTGAAAAGAATATCGCCGTGGCACTTTTGGGAACTCTCATGGACACTGACAAGTCTAAGGACAACGTTAAGGCTAGAGTGGACCTAGCGACATTGTGCGATAGACCGAATCAAGCGATGCAGCCTCCTAGTGGCCGAAACAAGAACTGGAAAAGGCCTAAGGTCAATTTCGTCTTGCAAATCGATCAAAGGAGGGAAGTACTAAAATGGATCCAGACGTTAATGTTCCCAGATGGATATGCAGCGAATCTTAGCAGGGGATTGAACTTAGGCACTCTGCGAGTCAACGGGATGAAGAGTCGTGACTACCACATATGGATTGAGCGGCTTCTTTCGGTGATGATCCGAGGCTATGTCCCTAAGCATGTTTGGCTAGTGCTGGCAGAGTTGAGCTTTTTCTTCCGCCAACTTTGTGCCAAGGAGATATCTCGGACCGTCGCTCAGGACTTGGAAAAAGCGGCACCTGTGTTGCTCTGTAAGCTGGAGAAGATCTATCCACCCGGCTTCTTCTTGCCGATGCAGCATCTGATTGTGCACCTCCTATCCAAGGCATGTTTGGGGGGGCCCGTGCAGGCCCGTTGGTGCTATCCAATCGAGAGATGTCTAAAGACTCTTCGCAAAAAATGTACAAATAAAGCCAGAATTGAGGCTTCCATTGCAGAGGCATGCCTTGGGGAGGAGGTGGCAAACTTCACAACGCAATACTACAAGCCGAACCTTCCTAGCAATCATAATCCACTCCCTCGTTACAATGCTGGCGAAAATGAATCGACCCTCGGCCTTTTCTAAGGCCAACTCGGCAGTGCAAGTTGATCAACCCCGAAGCTATTGGAAAATGAAGAGTAGCGCGGTATCATGCTATATGTGGTGAATAACCTTACCGAGGTGTAGCCATTCATCAAGTAAGTTCGCAACGAACTTGTTTCAATACGCCATCACTATTGTGCATCCAACCCCGTTGATTCTCGTTCGGACAGGGAATTTGTTCGTGAATTCTGGCATCAATCAAGGGATCCTACCTCGCATGAACAAGACACCCTTGTTTCGCGGGGTGCGGGAGCGGGGAGGCCTAATTTCATTTCTTGGTTCAAACAAAAGGTAATGTCCAATTTAGCTCGTACGTTCGATCGTCCAAGGTGATCGTACGTTTGATTAATATAACGATCTATCATGCTTCACCTTGCAGGCCCAGACCGGTTTGTCCATGAGTGACGAGTTGAAATAGGTTGCAAACGGCTGTGACGTTAGGGTGAAGTCATTTACCGACTATGACGTGAACGGATATCGCTTCCACACAACAAGTTACGAGCAGATTCGGCCCAAACGAAAAACCACAAATAGCGGAGTTTGTACGCCCGGCACTGATGGCCTCGACTATCATGGTAGAGTTGAGGAAATCTATGAACTCTCATTTCATGGAGACAAACCTCTTAAACGTATCATGTTCAAATGCCACTGGTTTAATCCTCGATCAACGAGACGAACCCCTCATCTTGGGTTAGTCGAGATTCGAGAACATTCCATCTATCCTGGAAAAGATGTCTACATTGTGGCTCAACAAGCCGTGCAGGTGTATTATACTCGATACGCCTACAAGACAAAGAGGATCTTAAGGGTTGGGCTATTGTGCACCAGGTATCTCCACATGGTAAACTACCTGCCCCAAACGATGATGATTACAACTTCAACGCAAACACATATGATGGACATTTCTATCAAGAAGATGGGCTACCAGGCATGTTTGAGATAGTCTTACCCGAAGCAATCGAAATGGAAGTAGACAACGAAATGGTTGATGGCGAGGTCGATGGAGATGTGGTGGTAAATGCCAAGGACATAGCAATGCTTGAGCGATTACTTCTAGGTAATGACTACGATGACAACATAGAACCTTCGGATAATGTTGCCCATTTGGACAATTTTGACAGTGATGATGAGACCTATGATCCCAATCATGAAGATTATTCCTAATACATGTAATACTATGCTTTTTTTAATTTGTGTTTTGTTTATATATTTTGAATCTATTTCTAATATATGTACTAATTAGTCTTGTTCATTCTTTGTGATTGCAGGTGATTGAACAAAGATGGCGAGCAGACGTCCACGCCGTGACACGTCCTCGGTTTACGGGAGAGACCGCCCTCTCCTTCGAGGTGAGGGGTCATCGTCTGGGGCAGCGTCCGCAGGAGGTGATGAGAGGAGGACCAGGGGCAGTAGCCGTAGGAGGCAGCGGTCTCCTCCCTCACCACGTGATGAGGTGCTGGAGGAGGAGCACGTGACGGCCACGGCCACGTCCTCGTCGGAGGACGAGAGGGGTCAGCAGATGGGCGAGGGAGGCGAGGCGCTCGAGGGTGAGGGAGGCAAGGGGCTCGAGGGCGAGGGAGGGGGTAACGCTACCTAGACTTTCTACGAGCGAGGTCCCGTGAGCCTCCCTCCGGTTCCGCTTCCTCACAACCGCCCAGTGATTCGGCCTATGGCAAAGAGGTAAGTAACTATAGATGTTATCACAACTACTTCATAAGATATGTTGGAAATCATAAGAGAAACTGATAAATTTTCTTAATCACTTGTGCAGGGCCTGGTTGGTTTTGTCAGTACTCCAAAGACGCACTTCATGAGCATCCTTGGTGTTTTGTGCAGAAATGGTACTCAAAGATTGTGCAACTGTCTCAAGAGCCGGTGGTGAGGGGGTCGGCCTCAAATCCAGGACAGTGCTGCGCTGGTCACGGATGACACTTACCGCAACAAGCAGGAGCGGGTATTGGCAGAGTTTTGGGTAAGTTTCTGTCGCACAACATTGCTTAATACATCTCATTCATTGGTTAAATGTTTTATTGAAATAATAAATGGATACGTCGGTTTTGTATGCGAGAAAATTTTCAAGGCGAAGAAGGACTTGAGGCCCAAGCGGATCGAGGTAACGCGCAGACTTGTAGGAAGTACGCCACCGAGATGCACCACCATGGGCGCGCCCAAGCCCACATAGACTACTACTGGTCGGCATTTAAGCAGTCCCTCCCAAGCCTCAAGCAAGACTGATTCTACCGACCGGGACCAAGATTTGAGGTAGGCGAATAACATTCATAATGATTCGTTTTGATATTAAGTAGGTTCAATTTCATCTTCGTAAATGTCAAATACTCGATGACTTGTAGGTGATTCCCGGTGGTGTCGATCGTATCCCGAGTGCTGGGCCATGATCGTGGACAAGTGGTTATCACAGGACTTTGTTGACACGCGACGAGAGGCGTGGAACAGCGTCGATGAGGCAAGGTCCAACTCACCATCAAGCGCAGCCGCAGCCTCCCCGGATACAAACAAGCATACGCAAGTGATTTCTTTCATTTATTTTGATGCTCAATTCTACTTGATTTCTCACCATCTTCCCATCTTTCTCGCAGGAGGCTGCGCACCCGGGCGAGGAGGTCTCGGAGTTCTCTGCGTGGGCTATGTCCCACATGGGCATGGCGTCGTCCTCTGTCTCCTTCGACCCTACTGCCCCGCCTCAGGTGTACTCCGACCCGAACGTGTACACCAAAGTCCAAGAGTACACGTCCTCGGTAAGGGAGATCTATGGGGAAGATTATAATGTGCGCACTGAGCCCATTGATGCAGAGACGATCATGAGGCTCAGAGGAGGCAAGAAGCACAGGCAGCTGTGGATTGCAGACGACGCCATCGACTCCACCACTGTTCCCTCCCTCGACGCTATCCGAGCACGGAGCACGAGCTCCAGCCAGCCCATACGCACACGGCCTTCTCCAGCACTGCAGCAGGTCCATGCACTCTAGGTAATTCCTATTTTACTCGTCGTACGTTGATATTTGCACACCTAAATTAGATTTGCATTACTGATACATTGGAGTGAAATATTGCAGGCCGAGCTGCAAGAAACAAAAAGGCAAAGTCAAGAGCAGAATGCGGAACTGATCGCACAGCTGCAGGCCCAGCAGGTCAACTTCGAGGCCGCGCAGAAGCAGATAGCGGAGATGATGGTGATCATGCAAAGTCTTGGGCAAGCATCGGGTGTACCTGTGCAGTTTTCAGCTCCTCCACCTCCTACTCCTGCAGCTACTCCTGTAAGTATGAAAGTTCACTTTTCGCTTGTGCTTTGCATGTATGTCGGCCTTCGTGCCGTTGTCGATGTCGGTGTTCGTGCCGTTGTGGATGTCGGCATTCGTGTCGGCGTTCGTGCTGTTGTGGATGTCGGCGTTTGTGCCGTTGTTTCTTACAGGTTTTGGAAACCTCCCCGTGCAGGGGAGGTGCTGCCGAAATTTTCAATTGAGTCTAATATTTTTGTATCCCTAGATTACTAGATGCAATCTCTAAGTTCCAAAACTGTTTTCCTGGATTACTCACACATGCAATCTCTGCTCCTTTGTGCAGCCTCCGTCTTCGAGTTCCAATCATCTCGGTAGTGCGTCACCGGGTGATCCCGCCTTTCCTTCACCACCGTCTCATAGGCTACCTTGATGAGGACTGTGCTAGGTGATGTGGTTGGACTTTATTGTAATATTTGTAGTTTATGGTTCTGACTTGTGCTTGGATTTCATGAACTTGTCGTAATAAACATGTGAATGATGATGAACATGTGACTTGTCATTGTAATATATTGTGATTTGTGGTTCACAATTATGGTTGTGATATATTGTGAGAAAATGGGTTCTGTGTGATATATATATGTGATGGTTGATATATATATATGTATATATATGAAATGCTTGTGTCGATGGAATGCAAAAAACAAAAAAAAATTAAATTTCTGCCTCTTTGCCGAGGGCAATGACCAAGGCCCTCAGCAAAGAAGGGTCCTTTGCCGAGGGCCGTCCCATTGCCCTCGGCAAAGATTCATTGGAAAAATTCTGGAACATTTCTTTGCCGAGGGCCATGGTTGGAGGCCCTCGGCAAAGACTTTTTTTTAAAAAAAATAAAATTTCTTTGCCGAGGGCCTGTGGGGAAGCCCTCGGCAAAGATTTTTTTAAAAAAAAAGAATAATTCTTTGCCGAGGGCCGTCCCATTACCCTCGGCAAAGATTTTTTGGAAAAATTCTGCAACATTTCTTTGCCGAGGGCCATGGTTGGAGGCCCTCGGCAAAGACTCCGTCCCAGGCGCCGGCGCCGTGACGGCTGCTTTTCTTTGCCGAGTGCCGGTCCAGCCCTCGGCAAAGACCCTATTCGCCGACTCAAAATTCCCCGAGAGCTCTTTGCCGAGGGCCGCCCTCGGCAAAGCCTTTGCCAAGGGTTAATGGGCCTTTGCCGAGGGCCTCAGGCCCTCGGCAAAAAGGCCGTCTCCAGTAGTGTCGCCAGCTAGGACACGTGACAGCAAGGGCAGCAGCGGCAAATCGAATTGTGCATTGTCTGCAACAGGGTGCTGCACTGCACGGCCCATAGGTGATTGCAAAAACAAGCACATCATCCCACAGTTTGTCCCCATATCTCGATGGATCCTTAGCCCCATGCTTTTTATCGACACTGCTATACTCCTATAAAACTTCAGTGTTAGCACCTACATGCAACTGGACAAATCACAACACTACTCAATACAGGTAGGGTTTTACCTTATAGTACGTATACAGATTAAGCAGAGGCCGCAGCGTGCACGCATACATGTCTGTCCACTGCCCAGTGCATGGACAGCAGCTATGCGGAAGGAGCCCGGCCAGGTTTGCATTTTGAGGAGGTTAGTCACTATGAATGTGACACAACCTGTATATCTTTAGAATTGCTCAATTCCAAAATGTGCTAGGTGACATACTAGAGTCAGTCACAATGAAAGTGACACGATTATATATGTACTAGAAGAGTTGCTTTAAGTCACCTTACATTTGAAAAGTTGGTGTATATTTGAATATTCCATTTTGCTAATACACACAACACCAATTGTCTACCTTCAAATTTGCTTCATTCCTAAATGTGCTAATAAGTGACCTACTAGTGTTAGTCACTTTGAAAATGACCTAACTTGGACTCACTAGAACAGTCACTTTCGAACAGACCTTCAATTCCTAACTTGTACCAATTTAGTGCCATCTTGAAGAGGTTGTGTCAGTATAAGGTGTTACTAATATAATTTCTCCACAACAAAGTAGAATGCCACTTTGGAAGTGACGACCTAGCTCTCCTGTATGTCACTTAAGATATTTGAATGGGACAATTTTAAAATATTAGCAAAATGGATTTTCCACATCACATTATTCTTCATCTATGTTAGGGTCCTCATCAAAGATGAGTAGTTTTTTGTTACAATATTTATTTAGTGGTCTTGGAAATTGCTAACTGTTTGTTATAAAGTTTAAAAACATGAATATTTGGTGTAGATTTGAATATTCCATTTTGCTAGTACACACAATGCCAATTGTGTACCTTCTTGCTTCATTGCTAAATGTGCTAAGTGACCTACTAGAGTTAGCCAGTTTGAAAATGACCTAGCTAGCTTGGACTTACTAGAAGAGTTGCTTTCGAAGTTACCTTCAATTCTCAACTTGCACGATTTTAGTGCCATTTTTATATATGAGGTTAATTGTGTCAGTATATATAAGGTGTAGTAATTTCTCAAGAAGAAGGTAGAATGTCACTTTGGAACTCACTTAGCTCTCTATTAGTATCAGTATGTCACTTAAGATATTTGAGCTAAACAATTTAAAATATACAAGATGGCATTCTACATATTAACAAAATCGATTGTCCACACCACATTCTTCTGCTATGTTAAGAGTCCTCATCAAAGTTCATCTAGGTTTTTGTTATTTATTTAGTGGTCTCAAAAATTGCTAACCATTTTTTTTTAAATTGAAAATTTATGAGTCAACCAACACAATCATTTCCATTATTTTAATGAAAGTATTAGTTTCATTAAAATTTTCTTTTGCCACAGGTTATTTTTATATTTTTATTAAAATTAAAGTTTTTTTTCAATCCATAAAGCATTGGGGGGCGAGGGCGACCATGATTGACACGTCCACACCGCGGCCACAGATTGGCTGGTGGTCTTTAAAGGGACTTCAGCCGACCAGTGACCATGCAGACTACTGCGCGAGCTGAATTGAGACAGATCTCGGCCGCGAAGCCAAGCCAGCACAAGTAAGCAGCCGCAATGGAGGGATCCGCCGCTGCGCCGCTCCGCACACGAGTGTGCATCATAGGGATCGGCCCCGCGGCGCACACGGCGGCGATCTACGCGGCCCGCGCGGACCTCAAGCCCGTTCTCTTCGAGGGCTGGATGGCCAACGGCGTGGCCGCGGGCGGGCAGCTCACCACCACCACCGTCGTCGAGAACTTCCCGGGCTTCCCTGCGGGCATCATGGGCAGCGACCTGATGAAGCGCTGCCGCGACCAGTCCCTGCGCTTCGGCACCAGGATCGTCACCGAGACCGTCGCCGCCGTCGACCTCTCGGCCCACCCCTTCCGCGTCGTCTCGGATAAGTCCACGACCGTCCTCGCCGATGCCGTCATCGTCGCCACGGGCGCCGTCGCGCGCCGCCTGCACTTCCCCGGGTCCGATGCGTACAGGAACCACGGCATCTCCGCCTGCGCCGTCTGCGACGGCCCGGCCCCCATCTTCCGTGACAGGCCGCCCGCCGTCGTAGGCGGCGGCGACTCCGCCATGGAGGAGTCCAGCTTCCTCACCAAGTACGGCTCCCGCGTCTACATCGTCCACCGCCGGAGCACCTTCCGGGCTTCCAAGATCATGCAGGACAGGGTGCTCAAGAACCCCAAGATCCAGGTCGTCTGGAACTCGGTGGTTGTCGAGGCGTTTGGTGGCTTAGAAGGCGGCGGTGGCGGCCATCAAGGTCAAGAACCTGGTGAGTGGTGAGGTCAAGGATCTTCAGGTGGCTGGTCTCTTCTTCGCCATCGGGCACACGCCGGCGACGGAGTTCCTGGGTGGGCAGCTCGAGCTTGACTCGCCGGCGGGATACGTGGTCACCAAGCCGAGCTCCACCCACACCAGTGTGAAGGGAGTCTTCGCTGCTGGCGACGTGCAGGACAAGAAGTATCGCCAGGCCATAACTGCCGCTGGATCAGGTACTCTACAGCTCTATGATTCTTTTACGAATATTCGTTCGCTCCTATTGCAATTGCAAGTGATCAATATGCAAACATATCGATTAGAGGAACTTCACTGCTACGAAACAGATGAACACAGATGACCAAAAAATATTTTTTGAGAGGCGGGGGTGCATGCCCACCTCTGTGTAATGGTTTGGCGCCGAACCCCTGCTTACAAGCTTGCTAGCATGTTCATCGCCCACCATGGACCTATCGTGGAGATCGAGAGAGAGGAGAAGTGAAGAGGATGAGGGCCCACTCCGAGACCACCGCCGGTGAGCCCCTCCTAGGTCTTCTATATGAAAGTCACTCCGGAGCCGGGCAAACCCCCTACCCCCCAAGGATCTAAGCATGTCACGCGCGAATCAGGATGCCTCCACATCAGATCTACGAATGAGAGATAGGGAGCAAGAGTTGAGGAAGAGAGAGAGGGAGGGCAATCTCACCAGATCTGGGCATCCCTCCGTAGGGCTCGACTATGTTCTTCGTGTAGTGGTGTGTGGGTGACAACAGGGGGTGCTTCCGAGGCCGCCATGGTGTGCTTGGAGTGGAGTAGGGGAGAGGAAGAGGCGCCCCACTGGCATACGCAAGCTATGCCATCGGGTCTGCATGCCATGCCGCTGTGGTGGACAGAGATTTGGATAGGTAAGAGAGGTGGGGTGGGTGAGGAGGGGATAGGTGAGGAGTGGGCAACTAAGGATGGGGCGGCTAGAGGATTGGGATTAGAATTAAGGTATTTGGAGCTCATGGTCCTTTTATAGTTGTGAAATCAATTTCACCGTGGGCTCGTATCATGAACCAAGCATTGGTGAAAATGATATTCAATGCTAGTTTGTATCATGAAACGGCAGTGTTATATTTTCATAAGCATTTTTAATGATCTATTGATGAAAATGTTTTCTGTAGTAGTGATCAACAATATTGTGGCGATAGGCCCTATGAAAAGACTATAGCAAAGCTACAGCTGGGCTATAACAAAGCTATAGCTAGACTATAGCAGGTTATTTAGAACCATGATAATAAGATTAAGAGTTTACTAAACAATATCAAGTAGAGTCCTGACTTTAGCGTTTAAAAAACCGTTTATCTAGAAAATGCTTCAATCAACATATACTGGATCATTTGAAATGTTTTTAACGAAAGTATTAAATTATGATAAATTCTACTTGGCAAAGTAAATTCTGATAAACTGCATAAATGGTGATTGTGCCTACTTCATCCTTGTTTAGAAAGAGTTAACAATTACCTGTTTTATCATGAAAATCTGCATACAAGATGCATCTGCTTTCAACAATCTCTTTTTGCAATAGTAGTGATGTACAAGTCAGAATGGTGGTTGGTCTCATTGTCTCTTTATAAGATCAATCAATCTAGGAAACTGGCATTGGTGGTTTCATCAGCATAGCATATATATACTTGTGGATGCACGTGACCAATATGTAATTATATCTATTATTTACTTGTGGATGTTGCAGGGTGCATGGACGCTTTGGATGCTGAGCACTATCTGCAGGAGGTCGGGGTCGGTGCACAGGAGGGCAAGTCTGATGATCGAGTGTCTGATTGACTAGATCAGTTGACGGTGCCGTAATATAATAGGAGCCGCAGTCTTATGAGCGGTATGCCATGGGTTGTCATGATTGAAAATAAAACCTGAATAATCACGCTGCTTAGTAGCACACTATATATTCTTCTCATTATGATCCAGAACTCTAAACTTACAGTGATGTACTGCAAACCGTTTCGTGTTTACCAGCTATGAACTTATCGTTTTACATATCTTTATTGTCAATATGGTCGCTATGTTATTCGTGTTGTATTATCTAAAAAAAATGTCATTCGTGTTGCTATGCTGAGCTCATATCCATCAAATGTCTAGCAGCCTTTCAGTTTTCGCTCAGTTTCATTCTCTCATTCTTTTCAGGGCAGTTACCGTCTGTTACATGCTTATACATATTCAGTCATTCGGACATTCAGCCAAGCAGCCTGAAGACACACACTGGCCAACCGGCCTTCGATTAGCCCACGATCTCCATCACGTATGGACAATCAATTTCCGCCTGCCGCGCAAGGCCCAGCTCCGTGTGCGAGCTAACATAAGGCCTAGATTAGGCAGATCCACAATTCCTACTCTCACTAGCCGCATGAATATCCGTTTGATGGGGGGCTATCCAGGCTAGTGGGCTGCAACTTTCTCTTGTATGATTGGCTGTACACTACCACTCTACTTACAACTTGGTTGCGTACTAGACTATGCAGGCCTTGGATTTAAATTATCATGTTCATATTTTATAATTTTATCAAATTTCACTAAAATTAATTTATTCGAGATGATTCAATACAATAGAGAGCTACTTCGTGCCAATTATTAGAACTGCTAGATCAACATATGAGCCCCACATCAAAGTTGGACCCTAGAACTAAACTCTCGTGCTCACACTTTAAAATCATAGAGAAATTTACTAAAATTTATTTTGTATGCCTCAATATGAAACGAAACTACTTTATGCCAATTAGAAGTTTAGAACTCAGCAAAGTTGGCCCGGCCCGACTCAACTCACCAAGCGTGGCCTGGTCCGTGAACCTTATTGGATAGGACCTAGGCATAGCTCTTTTTTAGTTTTACATAAAAAATATCAGCTCAGCCCGAGGTTGACACAAAACATTCCTTTTATTTATTTATTTATTTTATAATTGAAAAATAGTAGGCGGCCTACTGAGGCCCAACCCGAACTCAGCCCAAAGCAGTCGTTGCATATTTTATCCCTGAACTCAATCCACCATTTTGCTGGTCCAGTCTAGCTTGACCCGCATGAAGCATAGTTCAAGTGTAGCAAGACCTGCTTGTGGACCCCCACATCAAAAGTCGGATCTCGGACCAAAAACTCACGTTCACATCTTAAAATTTTAGCGAAATTAACTGAAATTTGTTAGAAATTATTCAAAATGATATGAACCAAAAGCTCGCGTTTGAAATTTGAAGTGTATGAAGCTACATTTGCCGATTTGTGCACCAAGATCAACTTGTGGGCCCCACGTAAAAAGGAGGACCCACAGACTAAAAGCTCACGCTCACACCTTAAAAATTTAGCGAAATTAACTGTTACTGAATGTTAAGCCAATTTATGTGTGAAGATCAATATGTTTGTCCAATATCTACCGCAGGACCTTGGAACTAAAAGCTCCCATTCACACCTTAACTTTCAGTGAAATTCATTTAAATATGTTGCAAATGATTTAAAGTGATATGAAGCTATTTTGTGCCAATTTACATGCCAAGATCATGAACTAGATTGGGATTTCACGTAATTTGAGTGAGGGGACAAGGGAACTAGAATGACATTTGACTGTAACTAGTTAGCTGGCCCAAAAAAACACTATTGGGTACCCACTTGCATCCTTATTGTTGAACATTTCACCAAGTCATCCAAAATGTCCTTAAAGTGCTCATGGATAGCAGAACCATAAAACAGTTACAATCTCCCACCCTAAAGTTAGTTACTCTATTTCTTATAGCCATGTGGATATAAAACTCTAAGACGGTCAACCTTGATTCCCACTATAATGCCTCCAAATCTTCCTTTTGGTTGGATCCATCTGCAATCAACAACCACCTCAACCAGCAACAAGAACGAGCTGCAGCCGGCCATATGCATGAGGACAACCAAATTGTAGCTGCGTGCCTAACACCACAAGCAGCTAGAAATCCATGGAAATTGAGTGGAACAAACAAAATCAACACACTTTTGATACCATATTGAAGATTAAATGGAAAGTGCAGAGAAGACCCATGGACACAAGTTGGGGAAACTCTCCAACTATCCTTCTTCTAGATCTCCACTCTCTGTTCTTTTATTTATCTCTTTTCAATTTTCTCCTTTTAGTCTCTACAATATTACGTAGTTACAAAAGAAGGCTTACACACATGCACACCATCAGGAACACGCTTGATTGTTTGACAGTCGACATATCTATCTTAGCTGTCCATCATGACGAGCTTCCTCTAGTAGAACTCAATGCTCGAATGGCACACGCTTGGTACCATGAAATCCTTTAGGCATTGAACATGCTGAATGACTTTATCTTACTTGCAAAAGATCTGTAATATTGCAAAGAGAAAAACTTGATTGGACAATCATGAACGCAGGAATTAGTTATGAATAATAACGGTTGGGGCAGTCGCTTCTCTGCCTGAATCCAGTCCATGGCTGAGCCCAGAAACTTGGCAGGTGCGTGCGCAATCCACGAGTTCATGAACTCATTATTCGCACTTGCCCATCCCTGTACCTTCTTGACCAGCTGTCGTTCAGAACGTTTTCCACCCATGTCTTTCTGAGTGGTTAGTCTCCATGGGATCTTCTCCACCCGAAGAAATGCGCCACCATGCTTGGACTTCCACAGCATCTGATATGAGGTAGCTGCAACATTCCCATGAAGGCAATCTACCGCCTTTGGTAGCATCATCTTGCACAGTTGTTCAAAGCAGGAAATGTTCGCACAAAAGCTGCCATGCTGCACGGCCTCCCCGTTGATCATCTCTGTTGCTGAACCCTCAACTCTCGGCGGCAAATCTTGAAAGGAGGTATGGGGCCAGAAGTGCATTCCAAATTTCAGATAAGGAAAGTCTCTCGTGAGACTTGTTTCACTTTCTTCATCGATGACCGCTCTTTGCTTGTTCTCAACTGAGAGTGATACATGGGCCAACAAGTACACATACATAACTGGTTCCAAGTATATATCACAGAGCAATGATTCTGATGATGAGCTTGTGGCATTGTAGCTCTGGGCATAGTAATGATCTTGTTGCTGACAACAAAGCGGGTTCGGTTGAAGCCATTTTGAACAGGTGCTGTAAAGAATGTTTTGGCGTTCACAAACAGATGATACCCAGCACAAGTCTTGTGTTGGTAGCTGGGTGAGCTTTGTCTTCACGGCCTCGACCGTTGAGCTCAAGTGAGGTATGAATAGCTGTAGGCAGCTTACTGCAACACCAACTATGTCGATACTCTCGGAAAGCCGTAAATTGAGGGCAAGAAGAAAATTGTTCTCTGATGCATTGCTATCTTTAAGTAACAATACTAGGTTACCATCCACCCCATGGTCATGTGTTCTAAAAGGCTGTAAAAGAAACGACAGATGTTGACTCCCGCGAACAAAGCAATGCTTTGTTCCTTTGCCAGCGAGAAGATGGCGTATAAGAGGGTCAAAGAACATATATCTACGTGGTGTGCCACCAAGCTCCACATACCTCAAGAACTCACTCGCACCATCTGCATACCTCTCGAACCGCCGGACGGCAGCAGAGCTTCTCAGCTCATCCTCGCTGCCACGGCTAAAGATGGACGAGACGAACGACCTGGCAGCATAAGCAATCTGCTTAGGAAAGGAGGAGCTCCTTACACTGTTTTGCATCTCTTCCTCTTCCTGCAGGCGCTGCCTGCACCTGCGAAGAGTGTGGTCGCACTCCTGCACAGCGCGCTTGAGCTTGCTCTGCCATCGCAGCAATGGAGCTCTGGTGGTGATGTTCCACTTGTTGGATGTCTCGAGGGCAGCCTCTAGCTTGATGTGTGCCATCTCCATCCTCTCGATTCGGTCCTTTGCTTCTGAGTTCTGCTCACACCTGTCCTTGAATCTTGATAGGACCTGATTGACAGCCTCCTGAGCAACTGCAGAAGTGACAATCTCTGCTGCCATTAGGATCGATCAAAGCAATGCGACCTGTAGAATCGATTGTCCTGCGAGCTTGGAAAGAAAGCAAGGTACTCATCAATATACAAAAAAAAAAAAAGATGGACAAGACGAGCGACCTGCTAGAGTAGGGGAAACCAGAACCTGGAGAGGTCGAACAGGGTCGCAGCAAACATTTTGAGGATCTATCCTGCCGAGCGAAGTGATATATAGAAAAGCCATAGGTACCGAGAGAAGTGGGAATGTGCCGTCGTGAGCCAGAATTCCACGAACAGGGACCGAGAGCAGTTAAGTCAACGGTGGACTAAACGTAGAAGATCTTTTTTTTAACCGGAGTTCCCTATCTATCAAACTGGCAGGAAACTTCCATCGTACGTACATTGGCAGGGAACAGGTAAAAAAATAAACGTAGAAGATGTAGATTGATTACCTACGCTAGGATAAGGGTTAGTTAGGTATATATTGACTAAGAAGACTTGGGAAGCAAGGAAAATAATCCTTGTCACAGTCATAGTCTAACAAGATGGAGTTCTTTTGTTTTTGCAGAAGTTCTTAATGCCACATGGCTTACTTTGTGTTTACAAATAAGGGCCCGTTTGATAGGAGAAATGTTTCAGTTTATGATGAGAATCACTTCCAAACGGTCTTTTCAGCAAGTGATTCGAAACCAAAACGTTTCACCGTTTCTACGTACACATGAGAAACGGCTAGAGGCTAGTTTCGCATATATTTTCATCTCATTGCTTCTTACTTTTTTTGCTTCATTTTTTCAGTTAATTCTTTTTTAGTGCAACAAGCTAAAATGATTTTTCTTTAAGTTGTGCTCCATCCACAAAAATTTTAGAATTTTTGAATATATTTTTATTTAAATGATTTTTTAATCGGAATCCGGAATGCCAACCAAACGATTTCATAAAGTGATTCCGATTCACTATCAGAGACGATTCTTAGAAAGAATCTGGATCCGAAATATTTCTGCGAGAATCTGGAGCCCTACTAAACGGGACCTAAATAGCGTTGCAACGAACATAATTTAAGGTTATATTTGGTTCAGCTTCTGGAAAATGTTTTTGTTATCAAAAAGTAGAAAACCAACTAAACGGATAGAACCAAAACCTGGGTTTTTTGAAGCAGCTGCTTTCTTGTAGTATCATTTTTACAGCATCTTGGACCCTGCTCTTCGTTTTGAGCTTTCTACTTTTCCAAATGAGTGGAAACAAAGAGACGTTCTAAGTTGTTTCAAGGGGATAAAAAGGAAGGACAGGTTTTAAGGTTATTTAACCAAACAACTTACAACCATTTCGCAGCACATAACTCACAACAACTTTTCTACAACTCACAGGTGAACCAAATGGACCCAAACTCTTCGTGTACTAATGTATCATACTTTCTTAGCATACTAATGTATCATTCTGGCATTATACTACTTTGGTTATCCTATCATAGCTCTTTTTCATTCGCTATAATGCATGCCGGAATAGTTTTAAAGCCTTCCCATTTACATTTTTTACAACCTACATGATTTTTATGGAACACTTCATTGATTTTGATAGCTTACCGTTTTACAAACATAATATTGGAAAATTTTGGTTAACTAAAAATATAGTTACACTAGTCCACCAACCCATGGTACGTCCAACATATGCTAGAATGTTACGAGACATAAATGTTAAGAGTTAATTATGTGATAAATTTAAACTCACAACTATTCATTACTTTTTACCACTTTGTCCATTTTCTAACATAAAACTCATATAAATACCATGTAATCCCTATATAAAGTTTGGTTTATCTATTACTCTATATTTCTATATTCATAGCTATTCCAGCCCATATTCATTGTACTTAGAGTGTTTTCATATGTGTTTAGCTCAAACCTTATGTAAGCGCTTCCGCTGAAACCGATATATTATGATTTAACCAAACTAGATTCTGGCTTCCTATTTTTTATATTATTAGTTTTGTTCAATCTTTTATATGTATGTTAAGTGGAAACACTAATGTTTATTATACATTTCGTTCAAAGCACTCATTCTATATGTTATTAAAATATTGATTTTAGGTCATAAATTAAACTCATTCAGACTACAATTGCATAAGCAATCATTTTAGCAAGCACCCAATGCTCAAGCTATTGAATTTTGTATATCAAAACAATGTTTGTCTGCCAATATTTCTCACAAAACATGGAGTGCTTATAATTAAACTATTTGAAAGGATGTTTAAAAAATGTATAATTTATCTGAAATAGGGATTTAAATATTTTATTATCATGGATTATTAATATAATTAAAGATCATGAAAATATATACTTATAGCTAATGCATCTGTACTTTTCGGTAATGTGGCACAACATATCAGGTACATTTATTTTAAAGTTAGTTAACGTTTTCTTGACATATTTATGGTGCTAACAGTGGCAATTTTAAAGAGGGTACTACCTTATGATATATTGTTTCCATAGTAAGCCTGTTTTTAATAGTGATGGAGCAGTGTAATTTATATATGAACTTACTTAGGTTATATCCAAAATAGCGTAGGTAATTTACATGAATATTAGGGAGTTACATTATATTATTTAAAAATTGCTCTGTGTATCTTTCCACACTCCACCAGTGTCCACTACTACAGAAAACTTAACCGAGACGAGCAAAAACGATTAACCTAGGTGGGCATCCCATCCACCTCCGCGAAAAGGTCACGGTTAATCTGACCTTAATAGAGGCGGTTGGTCGCCCGCCTCGGTTAATAATCAAATAAAAAAACAAAGAAATGAAAACCCGTGGACAAGTCCAGCGAGCCCACCCATGGGCCCGCCACCGCCGCAGCTGCTGTAGGGACCCGCCACGTTAATTAACCTAAATCGAGTGTCATCCACTTGACTGACCCAATTTAAGCAAACCAACATCGGTGACTCCCCAGGAGCGCTCCTTGGCAACTCCTCTTCAGGATCAGGTTGAGTGTCTCTACGGGATCTAAAGTTGTCTCTACAGTGAACCGTCATTAGCAACTACTAATGACGGGATTAACTAATTGATCACAATTTATTTAATCTTAACACTCCCCTTGATCAATTGGTTCCATAGATGTCTTTGTTTGTTCATCAGTCATCATCTTGAAGCTTTGGAAAATCCTGTGGGGAAAAAACCAAAGTATACCGATATACCAGGCAAAACTTCTTAAAACCCAATGGAAAAAATAAGGAGAAATATCATGATATATATAACTCCAATGTTAATAGACCCTTTAGGTATTCCCAAAGACAATCTAAAAATAGTTTGATCAGAGATCAATATGTCATAAATATTATCTTTAAAAAAACCTCTATGAGGAAAAATATATAATATGACATTTACTATGTGTTAACATTACCTTATTAAAAACTTTATGTGAGTAACTCCAGAAGAGTAAAACTCATATAAAGAAAAAAGAGTGTAATGTGATATCTAAAACAGGTTATATTTTAGAGGGATTCTCCCCCTGATTCTTGCAAGTCTCTAAGTCTTCTCATACCAATGCCCTTAACACATTTACGGAATGCGGAGTATGGTAGAGATTTTGTGAATAAATCTGCTAGATTATCACATGACTTAGTTTGCAAGATTTCAATTTCTCCATTCTTTTGGAGCTCACGGGGATAGAATAACTTGGGAATAATATGCTTAGTCATATTACTTTTAATATAACCTGACTCCGTTTGTGTAACACATGCTGAATTATCCTCAAAGATCATCGTCGGTGTCTCAAGTGCACCAATACCACATGATTGTATTATGTGGTTTATCATTCTGCGAAGCCATACGCATTTGCGTGATGCTTCATATAAAGCAATTATTTCAGAATGATTGGTGGAAGTGAACACCAAAGTCTGCTTTGAAGACATCCAAGATATTTGCCACACCCTAAAATTTGCATCAATTTAAAATAGGTAAATTTGATTTAATTATGTATTTTGTGAGCATTTAAATTTAGAAAAATAATAATTTTGTTAAAGTTAAAATCAAATATAAGGCCTAGCCACATGTTTATGCATTCATGCTGATGCATACTTAATTTTGTGATGCTTGGGTTTGATCAAAATTTGCAAAAGAATTCGGTTTTAATTTGGATTTGAAAATGAAATTGAAAAAAAAAGAATTCTTCCTCTCCTTCTTCTGGCCCGCTCCAGTTTTTTTTCTCCGCCGTGGCCCAGTCCTTCATCCGTGCGGCCTGCTCCCTCTCTCCCGCAACGGCCCAGCAGGCCAGACCAGCGTCGCCCGTGCCGTTTCCCTCTCTCTCCGCTTGGTCTCGCTGATCGGTGGGTCTCACATGTCAGTGTTATCTTCAACCTGGAATCAAACCCGCGTCGGACTTTGCCGCCTCGACTCCGCAGCTGCCATGATTCCGTTCGCCGTGTGCTCCAAGTCTTCCCCCACCATAAATAGCAGCCACACTGTGCCGCCTCCAACCAACCCTAGAGCAAGCTTTGTCTCGTCCCGCATCGCTGCGCCGCCGTGAAACCGTAGCACCGTCGTTTGCTGGTTGCCCCACCGAGCACCTCACCACCTTTGTTCGCTCCACACCATGGTAAACTGCCTTGGTGAGTTCGTCGTTTCTTTCTCTTTCTCTCGGTGCCCGCGGTTCGTCCAATCATAGCCCATAGGTCGTGTTCTATGTGCAGCGTCGTTTCCAGCCATGGCGCCGTCGTCGGAGCTCGCCGCCGACCACGATGGTGTCTCTCTCCAGCCATGGGTGACAGATGACTATGGTAATGACGATTTTCCTAAGGATTGCTAGACTTATGGTCAACCTGTTGACATCCCTGTGATATGGAGCTTCCACGAGAGATTTTTCTTCGTACTTCCGCTGTATTTATGTGAAGACTCTGTCTTATTATACGTGATGTAATAAATACTTGTGATGATACTATCTATAATTTGTCAGCTTATGTGTGTGACTGATCTCTGGGTGCATATAAGATTATGCATCCCATTTTATCCTTAAAATTGGCTGTGACAGATTGGTATCAGAGCCGTATTGATAGTAGGATGCAAGCCTAGTTAGCAATAGCCGTTCTAGCCTCTTTTGCTTCACTCATTTCATGCTTTCCATCTCACTCTTGTTATTTGCTAAATTTTATGCTTCTTTTTCCTCACTCTGTTATGAAAATTATTGCTTCTAATATAACTAAATCTAATTCTGAAGATGTCTCGTGCCAATAAGACCGCTCGCATCAGCACCAAAGGCTACTACCCGCCTCGTGGCTTGTATGAGCCCATGGAGCCACATGAGGAGGAGGAACCCCAGGAGCAGGAAGTTGACTCGCCAGCACCTGCACTTGCACCTATGCCTGAGCCACTTCAGAAAGAGGCCGAAGAAGAAGAACCCAAAGAAGTGAAGGTCGTTATATTGTCTGATGATGAGAAGGAGGAGGACATCGTTCAAGAAGATCAGCCTACCCCTGCCATAGGATGGACTACAAAGATCTGGTACAAGCCGGGGTGTGAATCCTCCATTTTGCACCACCAACTTATAGGGATTCTTTCGACCTACTACACTGATTGGGACACAGCTGTGGAGTATGTCTGCGAAGAACATACGCACCCTCTGGAGGACACTTATTGAAAGACTAAGGTGTGCATCTACATCAGGGATGAAGAGAAGGAAGCATATCTACTGGACTCAAACTATGTGCATCATGCTCATCGTGCCACCATGAAAGATAGCATAGAAGACGTAGCCGCTGAAGCCTGCATGGGTCTCCGTGGCCGCCATTTTGAGGATATGAAGGAAGACCAATATCGATTCCTCCCTCACCAATACCCTAAATTGGAGTGGGCAATGATGGACCCTCAGGGCATGGATCCAACTACTCAAGTGATGGTACACTTTGGCTGTGAGTTAGTAGGAAAGATTCGGCGACTAGAAGATCAGTTAAAGGCACAGTAGGAGACTCTTAAGAGGTACCAACGAGTGATAGATGACCAAAGGGAGTGCCTCAGCTTGCCAAGGATTTATGAGAAGCTTGCCCATAAACATTGCCCATAGGTGTTGGAGTTCATTTCTATATAATAAGATGTTAGTAGCATGGGTCAAGTTGAGTCAAGTCGAGTCTAGTAGTGTGGTGTGAACTTTAGTGTGCCTAATTGATTTATTATTATGTTTATGTGTGAGTTGGATTTTTGTAATGAGTGCTGAAACTTTGTGGGCGCGTCTGCAAGTTCCATAGTTAAGAATATTAAAAGTTTGAGTCAATAAATAAATAGTTGGGTTTGGTACATCTTGTTCTCTCAAATCTATTTTTTTGGAGCAGTCTGCCCTTATCTCAATGCCAATCTAAATCTACTCAACCAAAAATTATGAATTTTTTATGGGAATAATTAGACTTAAGTGTCCTTTTAATGCCGCTAGAATCACCCCTAAATATGATATGGTTTGTGAGATATAGCTGTTTCAAGTTGAAGTTTTTACGCAGTCTGGAATCTAGAATAGTTTCGGTTGTGTCCAATTTTTTATTAACCTAACGACAGAATTTGGGCATGTGATCTAAATAAAAGTTGTAGATAATTTCTTCATCTTTACAGCCATGTAAAGAACACCTCTTTTGGATATGACTGTTTTACCGAGCTGCTGATGTTGGAACTCATCCAGAAAATTTTCAGAATATATTCTATATCTCTATAAGTGTCTATAACATGGAAATCTCTAAATTTTAAATATTTGTGTTGGTTGTCAAATGTCTAGAAGAGGAAGAGGACGAGGTCATGGAGGTGTTCCTCCACATCCACCACCACCACCACCACCACCTAATATTGAGCAGCTTCTGGTGGTGCAGACACAGCTATGCAAGCTCTGGTGCAGAATCAGCAGAATCAACCAATTGGTGGAATACCGCGTGATAAGCGTGGTGAATTCATGAAGGGCCACCTCCCGGTGTTTTCACATGCCACTAATCCACTACAAGCAGATGATTGGCTTCATATAGTGGAAAAGCAACTCAACATACCGCAGTGCGACAACCAGTAGAAGGTGTTTTACGCGTCAGGACAACTCCAGGGAGAAGCTCAAGACTGGTGGGAGGCATTTGAGTATGGATGTCCCACTAATGCTCCTCCTATCACCTGGTAGGAGTTTAGAGAGAATTTAAAATCCTACCACATACCTAAAGGATTGATAGAGCTGAAGCAGGAGGAATTCAGAGCTTTGAAACATGGGTCTATATCTGTAGCTGAGTATCATGACAAATTCGCTTAGTTGTCACGCTATGCTCCGAATGAGGTGGCTGATGATGCTGATAAGCAACGTAACTTTCTCAAGGGTCTGTATGATGGTCTGCAACTCCATCTTATGTCCAATACATACCCCAATTTCCAGACGCTGGTGAATCACGCTATTGTTATTGACAATAAGCACAAAGAGATGGAGACTAGGAAGAGGAGGCTTCAGGGATAGGCCTCTAGAAGTAATACTCGTTCGCACACCAACCCTCAGCAAAGCTTCTAGCAGAGGTACCAGGGAACCCCTAATCAATAGAATCACAACCCGAATGAGCAGCGTCCACTGTACCACTAGTAGAATGGCAATCAACGTCCCCAACAACAGAGTGGCTAGCAGACACCATGACAAGGAGCACCTAACAACACTCCCATGAAGACCAGTGCACCTAGCACCCCCAATGTATGCTATTGTTGTGGAGAAGTTGGGCATTATGCCAACCATTGCCCTAGGAAGCACAATCAGCTAACACCCCAGGGTCAGCACAGTAATCCGAAAGGAATGCCTCAGAAGCCAGCACCCAACATAGGAAAGGTGAATCATGCTTCTATAGAGATGGTGCTTGTGGAACCAGAAGTCATGCTCGGTACGTTTGATGTCCATTCCACTCCTGCCACTGTTCTTTTTGATTCTGGAGCTTCGCATTCTTTCAAATCACAAGCATTTGTTAGAATGCATAGCATACCCTTATGTGCCATGAAAAATCCTATACTAGTAAACTCACCAAGAGGTAGTATGCAAGCTTCTTATCATTGTCTTCCAACTAGTCTATCTTTAAGGGGGGTAGAGTTCAAAGTGAGCCCCATTGTGTTGAGAACATCTGGTATTCATGTGATTCTGGGTATGGATTGGATGAAGCAAAACCGGGCAGTAATTCAGTGTTAGGAGAAGGTGGTTGTTGTGACCGCACCGAATGGGGACAGAATCAGTGTCGATGGTTGGAGTTGATTAAGGATTACGATCTAGTAGTACACTATCATCCTAGAAAGGTGAACATTGTTGCCGATGCTCTTAGCAGGAAGAGTTACACCAATGAGGTGCAAGTGGCATCTATGTCAAGCGAGTTGTGTGCTGAACTTAAGCAACTAAACTTGGGCTTCGTCACTAATGCAGTAGAGTTGGTGATAGAGCCTACATTGGAGCTAGAGATACGCAAGGGTCAGTTATAGGATAAGAGGTTAAAGGAAATCACGGATAACATAGTGATTGGTAAGGCACCAGGTTTCCGTATGGATGATAATGGAACTCTGTGGTCTGGGAAAAGACTATGTGTGCCTGAGAATAAGGCTATACGAGATGCAATTCTTCATGAGGCACATGAGTCTACTTACTCTATTCATCCTGGGAGTACCAAGATGTATTTGGATCTGAAAGAGAAGTATTGGTGGTATGGACTTAAGAGGGATGTGGCTGAATATGTTGCTATATGTGATACTTGTCAGAGAGTTAAAGCAGAACATCAAAGACCTATAGGATTATTGCAACCAATGAAGATACCATAATGGAAGTGGGAAGAAGTTGGTATGGATTTTATTGTTGGGTTACCAAGCACTCAGAGAGGTTATAATTCAATATGGGTGATAGTGGATCGGTTAACTAAGGTTGCTCACTTTATACCGATCAAGACTCATTATAAAGGACCGAAGTTGGCCCAATTATATATGGAGAAGATAGTGTGTCTACATGGAGTTCCCAAGAAAAATGTATTTGATCGAGGTACTCAATTTACGTCTCATTTTTTGCAACAAGTACATAGTTCATTGGGAATAGAGTTGAATTTTAGCACAGCATATCACCCTCATACAGATGGACAAACTAAGAGGACTAATCAGATTTTAGAGGACATGTTTAGAGTTTGTGCATTGCAGTACGGTACAAGTTGGGACAAGAGTTTGCCTTATGCAGAGTTCTCATATAACAACAGTTATCAAAAGAGTCTCAATATGGCACCTTTCGAGGCTTTGTGTGGACAAAAGTGTAGAACCCCGTTGTTTTGGAATCAAATAGGAGAAACTCAAGTGTTCAGACTGGATGTTTTAAGAGACACAGAAGAGCAAGTAAGGATGATTAGGGATAACTTGAGAGTGGCACAATCTCGACAGAAGAGTTATGCTGACACTTGGAGATGAGTTTTGAAATAGGGGATTATGTTAACCTGAAGGTATCACCTATGAGAAGGGTGAGAAGGTTTAACATGAAAGGAAAGTTAGCACCAAGGTATATTGGGCCTTTCAAGGTTTTAGAGAGACATGGTGAAGTGGCTAATCAGTTAGAATTGCCTGAGAGTTTATTAGGTGTACATGATGTGTTTCATGTGTCTCAATTAAAGAAGTGTTTGCGTGTACCGGAGGAGCAGATACCGTTAGAGGAGCTTACAGTTAAGGAAGATCTCACCTATGAGGAATTTCTGGTAATGATTTTGGAGACAGGAAAAAGGGTTACGAGGAGCCGAATTATAAAGATGTGTAAGGTTCGGTGGAATCGGTGTACAAAAGATGAGGCTACTTGGGAAAGAGAAGAGGATCAGAGGAAAATATACCCGCAGCTTTTTGAGAAAGCATCGTCCGAATCTCGAGGACGAGATTCATTTTAAGGGGGTAGAATTGTCACACCCTAAAATTTGCATCAATTTAAAATAGGTAAATTTGATTTAATTATGTATTTTGTGAGCATTTAAATTTAGAAAAATAACAATTTTGTTAAAGTTAAAATCAAATATAAGGCCTTGCCACATGTTTGTGCATTCATGCTGATGCATACTTAATTTTGTGATGCTTGGCTTTGATCAAAATTTACAAAAGAATTTGGTTTTAATTTGGATTTGAAAATGAAATTGAAAAAAGAGAATTCTTCCTCTCCTTCTAGATGCTCTAGTTTTTTTTCTCCGCTGCGGCCCAGTCCTTCATCCGCGCGTCCTGCTCCCTCTCTCCCGCAACAGCCTAGCAGGCCGGTCCAGCGTTGCCCGTGCCGTTTCCCTCTCTCTCTGACTCCGCCGCCTCAACTCCGAAGCTGCCATGACTCCGTTCGGCGTGTGCTCCAAGTCTTCCCCCGCTATAAATAGCAGCCGCACCATGCCGCCTCCAACCAACCCTAGAGCAAGCTTTGTCTTGTCCCACATTGCCACGCCGGCGCGAAACCCTAGCACCATCGTTTGCCGGTTGCCCCACCGAGCACCGCACCACCTTTGTTCGCTCCGCACCAAAGTAAGCTGCCTTGGTGAGTTCACCGTTTCTTTCTCTTTCTCCCGGTGCCTGCGGTTCATCCAATCATAGCCCATAGGCCGTGTTCTACATGCGTCGCCGTCTCTGGCCATGGCGCCATCGTCGGAGCTCTCCCCCTCCCGTCTCTCTCCCCCTCCCGTCTGATCTGCGTCGTCGATCTTAGATCCAACGGCCGATATCACGCAATACCGATTCGGCCAGCCGTTTTGCAAAAGAGCCCCTGCAATTTTCTAAGCTCAAACTCATGGTCCAAAGCGTATTCCTAGAATGTGTTTTCTTTTTCAGAAAACATTGTTTCTTCAGTTAGATCTAAAATACGCTTTCATCTATTTATAGTTTTGCCACTAGTCTTATTTAGGCCATAAAATCTTTGTTTTAACTCCGATTTCATCCGTTCAAGTTGCGTTAGATTCGAAATTGCGTAATCTACATGTTCATACTACTGTTATGTATGTTTTAAACTTTTAAAATTCAAGGTTAGATTTAATCTATTATTTTAATAAAGGAAATCTTGTTTAATTCATAATTTCTTCGTTTTAGCTCTGATTTTTGTGATCTTTGCATCTGTGTGTTTGTAGCAAGACGTAGATTTGTTTTGCAAACTTTTTATCTTGATTTTAGGCTGATTGGGGTACTGTTCTAATCTATAGCATTTGTTTGCTATGCATGATTGCTTCTGGATGCTTGTATGTTGTTGTGATTATCGAGTATAGATGGTGAGCAACTCGTGGGTGATCAAGAGTACTACTTCGATGAGCAGGATCAGCAGGAGCACTTTGCTCAAGGCAAGTATAGCATGGGATCATCCTTATTTCCTATCAACTTTAATACATTTAATTCATATTGCATGTGTCACCTTGATAAGGATTTCCTAGAATTGAACTTTTACCTTGTCTCCTATGGGATATGCATTGGGTAGCTTTGCTAGAGCTCAACTAAACCATGTTCTTGTAACTTGACTAATGGTATATGCAATAAACATTAAAACATGACTTTTTAGCAACTTAGAAACAGGGGGCTAGAGTGTTTAGCTACTTTCTAAATGCTTCAGATTCCTCTCCCTAAGGACTTATCTGTAAGCGAACATTTGGGACTTACAGTACAGCTGTGAGGGCTACATGGCGCTGGCTTTAGCTCAGTATGAGGACCTTTTCTATATTGTTAGATGTTAGCGTAAGAATGGCTTGCCGAAACGGGTATAGGACAGCCTCTACTTACGCATGTTTATTTTCATTCTTTGGATAAAAATCTCGGATGGGTGACAAATGGCTATGGTAATGACGATTTTCCTGAGGATTACTAGACTTGTGGTCAACCAGTTGACGTTCCTGTGATATGGAGCTTCCGCGAGAGATTTTTCTTCATACTTCCACTGTATTTATGTGAATACTCTATCTTATTATACATGATGTAATAAACACTTGTGATGATACTATCTATAATTTGTTGGCTTATGTGTGTGACTGGTCTCTGGGCGCACATAAGATTATGCATCCCATTTTATCCTTAAAATCGGGTGTGACAATATTGTCGTTCCACCTTGCAAGAATACAAAGCATGTTTGTGATCTACCATTGTGGGGATCTGATAAATAACCAGCATCTGTATATCCTAACAAAATTGAATCTTGATTTTCACTATAGAATAATCCAAGATCTCTAGTGCCATTGAGATATCTTAAAACGGTTTTAACTCCTATCCATTGATGTTTGGTAGGTTCAGCATTATGTCTTGCCAGCAAGTTTACTGCGAATGCAATATCTGGCCAGGTGCTATTAGTAAGATACATTAGTGCTCCAACGGCCCTAACATATGGGACATGTGGTCCCAATATCTCTTCTTCTTCTTCCCATGGTCTAAAAGGATCCTTTTCAACTTCTAAGGATCTCACTACCATCGGGGTTTTTGTAGGATATGACTTGTCCATATTGAATTTCTCCAATACTTTCTGGACATAGGCAGCTTGGTATACAAATATACCAGAACATAAATGCTCAAGTTGTAAACCCAAGCAGAATTTGGTTTGACCCAAAACTTTCATTTCAAACTCCGTCTTTAAATGATGACGTGCTTCATTAATATCAGGTTTGTTGCCAATGATATTCAGATCATCAACGTACACCGATATGATACAGAATCCTATTGATGATTTTTAATGAAGACACACGGGCAGTCATCATTATTTGTGTATCCCTTCAACTTAAGGAATTCACTTAACCGATTGTATCACATTCGGCCAGACTGTTTTCAGCCATATAACCATCTGCAACTTGACTTGACACAATACATGTTGCAATTTTCCTTTGGATTTGGTATACTGATTCCATCAGGAACTTTCATATATATCTTAGAATCCAATGACCCTTACAAGTATGCGGTCACTACGTCCATCAACTGCATAGATAGACGATTTTGTACTACCAGCGATATTAAATATCAAAATGTTATTCCACTCATTACCGGAGAGTAAGTTTCATTGAAATCAACGCTAGGTCTTTGCGTAAAACCTTGTGCCACAAGCCTTGCTTTATATCTCACCACTTCGTTGTTTTCGTTGCTTTTACGGATGAAAACCCATTTGTATCTCACAGGGAAGATACCAGGCGGTGTTGGCATTACAGCCGAAAACACTTTCCTTTTATAAAGCGAGGCAATATCTGTTTCAATTGCTACCTTCCACTTATCCCAGTCCGAGCGCTTCTTGCACTCCGTCATAGACTTAGGATCTGAATTAGTTTGAAGGATATTTGCAATTTGTTTAGAGAAATAAATGTCGACTATTATAGACTTACGATTATAAGACTCTTCAGTTTCTACGAAATTTATAGCGATTTTGTCTACCCTTAAAGATTCATCATAACTTCCCGAAACGATGGATCTAGGGTCTTTCGATGTTCCAGCCTTGGTGTTTATGTGCATAATTGAGCTAGATTGTGGATCACTTCTATCCACAGGACATTGTATGTACTCTAGGCGTCTTTCAACCAAAGGTTGAGTTGCATTTCTAGTCTTCTTTTGCTTGCCAGCAATCACATCTTGCCGCTTGGAAGTGCTTCTCCCCCTCTTTTTACCAATTTGGGGGTGAGTGGTTTTATTAGGTACCTCCACTCTTTTAGGTACATTCCTTGCAGGATGGAGACTTTGTAACACCTTTATAAGCAGAGAAAGCATCTGACAGATTATTTGCAATATTTTGCATATCAATAATTCTTTGAACTTGTAGTTTAGTTTTTGTAGTACGTGGATCAGAAAATGGAATGCCTTCTGCATTCCAATCAATTTTCTGGCATTCCTTTTGGTACAATTCTCCCCCTAATGCCAAGAAATGATCCTCATTAAAAATACAATTAGTGAACCAGGATGTAAATAGATCCCCTGTTAGAGGTTCTAAGTACTTAATGATCGACGGAGATGAATATCCCACATAGATCCTCAGTTTCCTATGAGGACCCATCGATGTCCGCTGAGGTGGTGAGATGGGTACATATACTGCGCACCCAAACTTACGCAAATAGGAAATACTCGGAGGATTCCCATGTACTAACTGCAAAGGGGATGTTTCGTGATATGTAGTTGGCCGTAGTTGGATCAGGTCAGCAGCGTGCAGAATTGCATGACTCCAACACGACGTAAGCAATTTGCAATTCATCAACAAAGGTCTTGCAATGAGCTTGATTCTTTTAATCAACGATTCAGCCAAACCATTTTTAGTATGTACATATGGAACGAAATGTTGAACCTGAATTCCCAATGCCATGCAATAACCATTAAAAGCACGGGACGAGAATTCGGCAGCATTATCCATTCGGATAGATTGAATCCGATGTTCTGGATAATGTGCCTTCTACTTAATAAGTTGGGCCATTATTTTGGCAAAAGCATGGTTGCGTGTCTATAAAATAGACATGAGAGACCATCTAGTAGATGCGTCTAGCAATACCATGAAGTACCTGAACGGCCCCGACAATGGTTGTATCGGACCACAAATATCTCCTTGAATTCTTTCAAGGAGTTTGAGTGGTTCATCTTGAATGTGAAGATATGATGGCCTTAAAATTAATTTTCTAGTTGCACAAGCAGTACAACAAAATTCTTTATTTTGGGGAAATTTTGCATTTTCCATATCATGACCAATAGAATTGACGATAATCTTCTTCATCATCCCTATTCCAGGGTGCCCAAGTCAATCATGCCAGTTTCAGAATGTATCGACGTCTTGGAAAATTATCTTATAAGCAACATGTTCTATGGGCTTTATGTACGTATAGTACAATCCAGTTTGGAGTGAAGAAATCGTTTCACAGATTTGTTTGGCATATCTAGTAAGTTTGGTAAAGAAAAGAAAATCCTCTTTAT
Source organism: Miscanthus lutarioriparius (assembly GCA_904845875.1). NCBI lineage: Eukaryota > Viridiplantae > Streptophyta > Magnoliopsida > Poales > Poaceae > Miscanthus > Miscanthus lutarioriparius. Next base: position 40,737,630 of record CAJGYO010000009.1, read on the forward strand.
TATCCATATGTGTTTCCACATGGAAACCATTCTTACGGACGTCCCTAAAACTTAGAAAGGTACGAGTTGAGTCGGGATACAACAATGCATCCTCCATCGTAATTTGTGTACCCATAGGGAGAGTAATAGTGGCTCTTCCTGAACCAAGTATTAACGCATCGTGACCGGCGATGGTCATAATATTTCCTTCTCGTTTCTTAAGAGTCTAGAAATATTTCATCTCTCTAAATATAGAGTTTGTGGTACATGAGTCCACAAGGCATAATTCTTCCTCCTTTGGATTGAGATCAACAGACATATGTGTAAAACAAATGTAATTAAAATACTCAAATGTAACATAGAATTATACATACAATATATTGAATATCAAGTACAATAGTATGATATTACAATATCTATGAGTTGGTACAACTTAACAACAATATAAAGAAGTTTGTACAGCTCTCAAGCATGTTGTCCGTCGATGGAAGGTCCTCTTCAATGTTAAGAGAATTATTGTTCACTTGTTCTTTAGGGGCCTGATTGGAACAACCCTCTTTCAGGATAGCCTTAGATGCAAGATTGAAGTGTGCCTCATATCTTGTGTCTCCTGCTGGCTTGACCTCTTTTAAGGACTTTTGGTACAAAGCAACCAAATGCTTAGGTGCACGGCAATTCTTGGCAAAATGCGAAAAATCTCCACATCTATGATACTTATTGTCATTTTTAGATTTTGCATTGTCCCTCTTCCTCTTGTTTGAATTAGGCCTTTGTCTCCTATTGTGTTTGTGTTTACCAGTTTTGTTCTTTGAAAAAGATCTATTGAACTTATTCCTGGTATTTTTTCTATACGTTGGGAACCTAAGGCAGAGGCGCCGAACCAACAGGGCGCTTATGATGATTCTTTAGAAGAAGTTCATCATGTTTTTCTGCCTTAGTCAATGTATGAATAAGCTAGGAATAAAGCTGGTAATTATGAGCCCTATATTGCTGTTGTAATACTCTATCAGACGAAAGCATAGTGGAGAGTGTTTTCTCTATCTTATCTGCATCCGTTGGCTCTTTCTCACAAAACTTCAACTTAGAACAAATCCTATGAACAGTGTGATTATAGTCTGCCACAGATTTGAAATCTTACAGACGTAAATGATTCCATTCATGATTAGCCTCAGGCCAAATAAGTTCTTTTTGCTACTCATATCACTCTTTATGAGCGACCCATAATTCGCAAGGATTTTCAATCATAAGGTATTCAGATTTAAGGTCCTTACGAATATAAAACCGTAGCAAAGCCAAAGCAGTATAGGTATGCTTATCGTGCAGGACAACCCTAGTTTGGGGTTCCTGAATTGTAGCCAAAAGACTATGAAATGAAGCGCTATCTTGATATTAGAAGCCCATGTAGGGTAATTGCTGCCATTTAATACGAGATCCTCGAAATCCTTAGTGGCTATGAACCTATTGGACAAAAATGGATTAATTAATTTACCATATGGTAAATTAAAATCAACATGGTAATGTTGTAATAATAAAGGCAATATTTTGAAAGTTTATATTTTATCATAGTTTTGGAGTGTTGTAGGTAATCACAAAATTGTGTAGATCATACAACAAATCATCATAAATTTTTGATATACACAAGATAGATAGTCTCTAAGTCAAAGACAAAGAGTAGATCTTTATGGTAGGCAAATTTATTGCTGCCTAAGTACGGTCTCTAGGTAGGATAATTCACAAGTGAATTAAACGCAGCCATTGCTTAGGTCTCTACCATCTCGTGTAATAGCAAAATAATATGATGAAAATGGTAATCATCGCCTGGATGTAGACCATTTATAACAATCCAAAACTATTATTTTAGGTAAAAAAACACAATGTATGTAATCATCAAGTCTCAGAGTAAACATGATGTAGACCTCTCAGTAACGGGTGATTTAATCACTGCTATGACACGGTCTCTAGGCAGGATAATTCACAACGAATTAAACGCAGTCAATGCCATTGACTATATTACCTTGTGTTAATTAACCAAAATAATCAAGATATTTATTGCAATTTTAAACCTACAGTAATTAAAGTTTTCTAATTCCGTGGATAACTTTATTAAATTGCATCTAAGTCAATAGCTCATTTAACGTGTATGCGGTGCAAAAGGGGTTTGGGGGCACCAACATACCCAATTCAATTATAAAATTACAAATGCAACATATATGTTGGTGCAAAAATAGGGGATTTGGGGGCACCAACATATTTTAATTTAATAATCAAAGTCATAAGTGTAATATAATAGAATCACAGATTGCATTGTAATATAGTAAAACTGTCGATGTTTTACCACCGATAGCCTGCCACGGGGTTACCCGGGACAGTACGTTCGGGCTTCAGCGTATGTGGAACTCGATGGTGAATGCAAGAGACAGTCGATTTATCCTGGTTCGGGCCCTCGACCGTGGTCGAGTAATAGCCCTACGTCCAGTCGGCGTTAGCCTTTGCGTTGTATTGATTGTGTTTTGTTGTGTTGTTACAGTCGTCCTCCTCTCTAGGAACTCCGCCCTCCTTTATATAGTCAGGAGATCAGAGTCCTAGTCGGTTTACAATGAGAGTTCCTAGTAGGATTATAGAATAATACTACTACTAGGATTACATGGGAAGAATCCTAGTTGGACTAGATCTTCTCCCTTCCTGGCGGGGTATCCTGTGGGTCCCGCATCGACAAGCCCCCGAGCACTTCATGGTTGAGTTCTGGAAGCCTCGTCTTGTTCCTTCAGGTCTTGCCAAGTAGAAACAAGCGTCGTCCGAGTGCTTTCTTGAGCGAAACCGTGCAGCGCTTCATGAGATCTTTGGTTGGTGTGTACCTTTTTTTTGAAGAAAAAGTATTCCCATTTGGTTGTAGCCCCCGAGCCTCTTGCTTTTTGGCACAAGGAGCTGGAGGGTCTTCTCTTGAAATCACTCTGATTCTTCGTCGAAGGGTTCCTGAGCATATACCCGGGTTCTTTATCAAAAAAGAGCTCGGGTATAGCTAGGTCTGGGTTCTTTTTGTCTTGATGTCTTGAAGTGATCTATCTTGAAGAAGTCTTCTTGGTGATGTGCGCTTTTTTGGAGAAAAAGTGTACTCACTGAGTGTAGCCCCCGAGCCTCTTGCTATTTGGAACAAAAAGTTGGAGGGTCTTGGATCTTATGTTGTTTTACAACTCTTGTCTTGAAGAAGTCTTTTGAGTGATGTGCGCTTTTTTGAAGAAAAAGTGCACTCACTGAGTGTAGCCCCCGAGCCTCTTGCTATTTGGAACAAAGAGTTGGAGGGTCTTGAATCTGAGTTGTTCAAAGAACTGAAAACTTCCCCTGATGTAGCCCCCGAGCATTCTTCAAAAAGAACTCGGATACAGAATCTTAGCATATCCTCTGGTAGTCTGCTGTTGTCAGATGTAGAGTCTGCTGCTTTTAGATGTAGAGTCTGCTGCTTTTCAGAGGTAGAGTCTACTGTTGTCAGGTGTAGTTGTATGGTGGTGGTTGAGTGTAAATGCCTTTTGTTCACGGGTTGTACAGTGTTGGTATATTCTCCCAAATATGCTTGTTGTTGAGTATTGTTGCTTCACGCCTGAGTTCTCTTTCATTGAATTCTATCTTTTCACCATGTCCTTTGTTAGGTTTGTTCCGCTGGTGCTCCCGGTCCATGTGCACAACTTCTTTGGTCTATAAATATCCTCCTTGTGTGCTGCTTTGATTCATCGAGCACTTTGTTGTGTGGTTTGAAATCCCCGTAGTCATGAATATGATAGTTTGTGAAGTAGAGCAGCCCCCGGGCGTATTTTGTAGTTCTTGTGCATCTTGTCGTAGCTGGAGGGGGATTAGAAGTAGACTAATCCCACAGCGGTTTCTTTAACCAGTAAGTCGCAAACTATCGTAATGCTTCCTGGCGTTTCTTCTGCAAACCCTGATGTATATGTAGAGTATGTTCCTCGTTTAGTTCCTCGAGCTACTCGTAGCGTCGGCAAGAGGGGGTGAGTGGCTAGTTCTTCTTCTGGTGTGCCTGCTGCCAAGAAAACTCGCCAGTCGAGTACTTATCCAAGTACTCAAGTCATAGCTAGCATGCTCTTAGGTGAGCACAGTAATACGCTCTGTCCTTCTGTTGCTTGTTTTCGTCTTCAACCGAGTACTTTTGTCCTTTTTCAGCTGGTGCTATGGTGGCCTTGGTCGAGACTGAGGAAGAAGAGGATGATGATGCACCCCTTGTCGCGTGGCGGTGAGTTGTTTTCTTATTTTCCTGCTGTTGAATCCCTCCTTTTTGTTTTGACTTTGGTCTTGATCTTTTTGTAGTAAGCGGTCATCGGGTATGAGTTCTTCTGGGGCTCTGGCCCCGAGTTCCTCTGTGGCTCTAGTACCAGCTGCGCCGCTCCTATCATAGGGTGGCGGTGATGTTTTTGCCGCCATAGTTCCTCCTACAATGTCTTCTTTTCGTTTTTATACTCAGGCTTAGTTTCAGTCGTTTTTTGTTTCGGGTGTTAGCTTGTTAGCTACCCTCATCGGCGGGCTCAAGCATCTTTTCAGCTCTTTTGCTCTCAGCCGGTATGCTCAGGCATGTTTCAGCCATTTTGATTTTTGGTTCGGATGTTAGCTTATTAGCTACCCTCATCAGCGGGCTCAAGTCATAGTAAGATGTATGTTGTGTAGAAAGACCATCTTTATTGATCATGAATGTTGATAAGCCATAATACATGTGTCGTCGATGGACATTATCTATATTGATCATGAACGTTGACCCCTTGTGGCTTGTCTATATGTTCTTCCTTGAGTTGTTTTTATGCGTAGAACCTTCTTAGTTGGCTGATGTGCCATGTGTTGCTGACTTCTTTTCCTTCCTCGGTTGCCAACTTGTATGTGCCTGGTCCGGTGACTGCTGTGAAAATAAAAGGACCTTCCCATGGACTAAGTAGTTTATGGCGTCCCTCAGTTTTTTGTATTCTTCTTAGCACAAGATCTCTGATTTGGAGTGATCGAGGTTGGGTACTCTTGTTGTAGTGGCGTCTTAAACCTTGTTGGTATCTTGCTAATTGAAGGGTTGCGTTTACTCTAACTTCTTCTGAGCTATCGAGTTCTAATCTTCTGGTGTGTTCTGCTTCTCCTTCGTCATACTGTTCTATCCTTGGTGATGTCTAGATCAAGTCGGCAGGTAGTACGGCTTCTGACCCATAAACTAGGAAGAAGGGTGAGTAACCGGTGGCTCTGCTTATTTGAGTCCGTAGCCCCCATACTACTTTGGGTTGTTCTTCGATCCAGTTGGATCCATAGTCTACTAGTTCTTCATACAGTCTTGGCTCTAATCCAACTAGTATGAGTCCATTGGCCCTTTCTACCTGTCCGTTGGCTTCTAGATGTGCGACTGATGCGTAATCTATGCTGAAGCCGCAATCCTGTGCCCAACTTTTGAATTCTGTAGCTATGAAGGGAGAGCCCAAATCTATGATTATTCGATTGGGCATGTCAAATATGTGCATAATGTCTTGGATGAACTCTACTGCTTTGGCTGTGCTGTATTTTGCGAGTGGTTTGTATTCAATCCACTTGGTGAACTTGTCAATTGCTACGAAGATGTACTCGAAACCGCCCTTTGCTTTCTTGAGAGGTCCTACTTGATTCAAACCCCAGCAGGAGAAAGGCCAAGCGGGTGGGATGCAGATAAGATTATGAACTGGTACATGAGCTTGTCTTGCGAACATTTGATAGCCTTTGCATTTTCTGACTAGTTCTTCCGCGTCTTTCAGAGCTGTTGGCCAGTAGAATCCGGTGCGGAAAGTTTTGCCGACTAGTGTTCTTGAAGCGGCATGATTTCCGCAGCAACCTGAGTGTATTTCGTCTAAGATCTCTTTGCCTTCTTCAAACGAGACATATTTTAGGAGTACTCCTGATGATGCGGCTCTTCTGTACAGCTTTTCCCCCACTAGGATGTAGTTCCTGCTTCTGCGAATGACTCTGGTAGCCTCCTCTTTATCTGCTGGCAGCTTGTTCTCTTTGATATAGTCAATAAAGGCCTGGGTCCATGAGGTGTTGATTACCAAAATCTGGGTGCCTTTTATTGGGAGTTCAGGGGTTATCTCACTGGGTTGTTTGATAGAGGGAGCTGATAACTCCTCTATAAATACATCGGGTGGTACCATCGCCCTATCTGACCCGAGCTTGGCGAGGACGTCTGCCGCAATATTAGAATCGCACAGGACGTGTAGAATTTCTAATCCTTGAAAATGTTTTTCAAGCTTTCGTATTTCAGCACAGTAGGCTCCCATGTTTTCTTTGGTTCTATCCCAATCTTTGTTGACTTGGTTGATGACTACTACCGAATCTCCGTACACGAGCAATCGCTTGATTCCGAGGGTAATTGCTGCTCGGAGCCCGTGGATGAGAGCTTCGTATTCTGCTTCATTGTTTGTAGCTTGCCATAATATCTGAAGGACATACTTGAGTTGTTTTCCGTCTGGAGAAATTAAGAGAACTCCTGCTCCGGCTCCACCTAGCTTGAGCGATCCATCAAAGTACATCTTCCAATGGTCAAGGATGGTGTTTGACATAGGTTGTTGAATTTCTATCCACTCGGCCACAAAATCAGCAAGAGCTTGGGATTTAATTGCCTTCCATGGGGTGAAATCGATATTGAGAGCTCCAAGTTCAACTGCCCACTTAGATATGCGCCCTGTTGCGTCTCTGTTATGTAGGATGTCTCCGAGTGGGAAATCTGTCACCATGGTAATCTTGTGGCTTTCAAAATAGTGGCGTAGCTTTCGTGAAGTGATCAAGAGAGCGTAGAGTAGCTTTTGCACATGCGGGTACCGGATTTTTGATTCTGACAGAACCTCGCTGATGTAGTATACGGGGCGTTGTACTTTATATACGCGCCCTTCTTCTTCTCTTTCCACGACTATCGCTGTGCTGATCACCGTAGAAGTAGCCACAATATATAGCATCATGTCTTCGTATTTCTTTGGTGGCGTGAGAATGGGCAATGATGTGAGGTATGCTTTAAGTCTTTAGAAAGCTTCGTTGGCTTCCTCTGTCCACTCAAACTTGTCTGTCTTCTTTAGTAGTTTAAAGAAAGGTAACCCTTTTTCGCCGAGTCTTGATATGAAACGATTGAGGGCCACCATGCAGCCTGTTAGTTTCTGCACATCTTTGACGCTTCGAGGGGGTCCCATCTCTGTTATGGCTCGAATTTGCTTAGCGCTGGCTTCGATTCCACGATGACTGACCAAGAATCCGAGTAGTTGTCCTGAAGGAACTCCGAATACACACTTGCTTGGGTTCAATTTCCACCTCCACCTTTTCAGGTTTTCGAAGGTTTGCTTTAAGTCTTCAATAAGTGTGTCCGGGTTCTTTGTTTTCACAACTACGTCATCCACGTATGCCTCCACGTTTTCGCCGATCTATTCACTAAGGCACGTCTGGATAGCTCTTTGGTAAGTGGCACCAGTGTTCTTGAGTCCAAACGACATGGTCTTGTAGCAGTAGGCACCGAACGGAGTGATGAAAGATGTCTTGCTCTGGTCTTCTTCTTTTAAAGCGATTTGGTGATATCCTGAATAGCAATCGAGGAAGGATAATAGGGTAGATCTTGCTGTTGAATCAACTATCTGATCAATGCGTGGTAGCCCAAATGGATCTTTCGGACAGTGTTTGTTGAGATCTGTATAGTCGACGCACATGCGCCACTTGTCTGTATTCTTCTTTTGTACTAGAACTGGATTTGCTAGCCAATCTGGATGAAGGATTTCTCTGATGAATCCGGCTGCCATTAGCTTTGTGATTTCTTTTTTAATTGCTGCCTTCTTGTCGGGTGAGAATCATCGTAGCCGTTGCTTTACAGGCTTGGAGCCTTCATTGATATCAATTCTGTGCTCAGCCAACTCTCTTGGGACACCTGGCATGTCGGCCGGCTTCCAAGCGAAGATATCTTTGTTGTCCCAAACAAAGTTGGTGCGCGCGAGTTCCTATTTTGCCGAGAGGTGAGCACTGATGGTTGCCGTTTTGGAGGGATCACCGGTTCCCAGGTCGATTTGCTTGACGCCGGCTTCTTTTGGTGGTGCGAGGATGCTAGGCTTTTTAGCTGGTATCTCTAGTTCTTCCTGGCTCAGTTCCGTGGCAATAGCAGCTATTTCTTTTCTACCATTGGTTGCTTGTGCTTTGGCTGCAATTTGAATTGCCTGAACATCGCAGTCAAAAGCATGTTTCAAATCACTTCGAAGGGAGAGGACTCTGTTAGGCCCTGGCATCTTTAGCAATAGGTACGGGTAATGTGGTATTGCCATAAATTTTGCCAGTGCTGGACGTCCGAGGATTGCGTGGTATGATGATTCAAAGTCTACAACTTCAAACTTGATGAACTCTGTGCGGTAGTTTGAGGGAGTTCCAAAAGTAACCGGTAGAGTGATTTGTCCAAGTGGTATGGCTGCCTTGCCGGGTACTATCCCATAAAAAGGTGTGCTCGTTGGTGTAATCATCCCGGCGAGTTGTAATCCCATTTTCCTTAGAGTTTCTGAAAAAATGATGTTGAGTCCGGCTCCTCCATCAATTAGTACCTTTGTGACAGTCATACCGGCGATAGTTGGATCTAGAACCAGTGGGTAATGACCTACGTTTCCTACGCTAGTCCTTTGGTCTTCTCTTAAAAACTGGATCAGATATTGTGACCAATTGAGATATCTTGGAGTAGCCGGTTCTGCTGCCATGATGGTTCGGAGAGCTAACTTTTCTTGGTCCTTGCTTCTAGAATCTAGGGCCCCGGCGAAGATTACTACTACTGTTCCCCTGGATTTTTGGAATCCCTGGTCTTCGTGGTTGTCTTCATCTTTTTTCTGATTGTCTTCTTTAGTGCTCCCCTTACTATCTTTTCTTGTGTATCGTTCATTGAAGGTGTAGCAATTTCCAATGGTGTGCTTTCCATTAGGGTGCAATGGGCAATGCATGCTTTCAATGTCGTCATACCTTCTAGGCTTGGAAAACTTCCTTGATTTGTCAGTTGCCGCTACGGTGTTGTCTGGTTCATGTTTTCTCTCTTGGTGTCTGTTGTTTCGATGATTTTGCTTATCCGGGTTGTCTCGGTTGCTTCTTTCCGGGAACCTTTCTCGTGTCTTCTCCTCCGCAGTAATCATTTTTTCTACTGTGCGTCTGAATTCTTCATTGTTTCTCGGGTTCTCATTGTAGAAATCTTGAAACTGCCACCTAGCCATGATTCCATGAGAGAAAGCTTTGATTACTTCTCGTTCGGTGATGTCATGTACTTGGGCACATAGTTCGCCAAATCATCGATAGTAATCTCTGAGACTTTTGCCCCCTTTCTGCTTGAGTCCCTTGAGTTCTGCATGGGTGATTGGGTGCGTAATGATACCCGTGAAATTTTCACAGAAAGCTCTTTGCAAGTCCTCCCAATTTCTGATTGACCCTGGGTTCAATTTGTTGAACCATTAGAGGGGCATGGTTTCTAGGGCCATAGGAAAGAACAAGGTCTTAATGTCGTTGTCTCCTCCAGCTAGTTCAATCGATTGTGAGTAGATTCTGAGCCACTGCCTTGGTTCGGTCTTGCCATCATATTTAGAGTGGTTGGACGGTTTGAACTTGTGCGGTAGTCGTATTAACGCAAGTCTGCTTGCAAAACAGGGGAATCTATCGTGCGTCCTAGCTTATCTGTATTCTGATTCAGCACCTCCTTCCAGCCAGTTGTCGTTTTGGCGAGAGTAGTTCTGCGGGGCTGTTCGAATGGGTGCTTCGCTTCTGATCTATCTTGGTTGTTCGACTCGGTAGTTTTGACTGTGGTCCCTCCTGCTTTCTCTGTTGTGACTTTCACTTGGTCCAAGTCTCTCGAATGTGGACTTCCTTTGATTTTGATCTTCCTTCCTATGAGATGTTGACCTGGCGGGTAGTCTTGAATGGGTTCTTCCATCGTGTGTCTTTAGGGCTGCTGTCCGAAGAAGTTCCCGGAGTTGTTCCTACTGTTCACTGGGATGTGAGGTTGTTCCGAGTTCTTCAAGTGCTTCTCGGATCCTATTGTAGGGTGTGTTCGTCGCACGTCTTTCTTCGATTTCTTGTTCTGATTTTCTCCTGTTGTATTCGGTCAGATCTGACTCATATTTGATCCAAGCTTCCTTGCGCTGCCTATCACATCGCTGGCATCCTTGTTTCAACTTGTTTCTTCTTTCTCTGGCTTGCCTTTGATTCTCGGTCTCACCATCGTAGCCCTGAGCAAAGGGTGATATGTTGGACTCAGATTCATCTGATGACCTGACATTGGGTGCTTCTGGGGGGATCAATGGTGATCGAGGACGGCGAACCATGAGTACTTCCGTGCGTGAACTGTTCTATTATTGGCGTTGGTTTCTATACTGTCGGGGTTGCTGATAACTTTAGTACAGGCTTCAAGGTCGCAGATTGAGTCTCCTTCTTGGTAGGGTAGAATTATTGTTGTCGTCGTGCCGACCAGTCGGGTACTGCTATCCTCAGGAATAGAGCCTGGCCAGTGGACGATGCAGTCTTGAGGTGTTATAGTTAGTACGAGACCTTCCTGGGCTCCTTTTAATGGCATTCTAAGCACTGGGTCGAGGGATCCTTCGAGCTGTGCTTGGTAAGACCTTGCCATGTTGTGGAGTCCAAATGGGAAAAGATCTGACTTCTTGAACAGATTCTGAGTGTTCTCCGAGTTGTATTCTTGATATGCCGAGGCCATGTTCTGGAGCCCCATCGGAAAAGAACTCGGATCTTCGAAAGAACTCGGGTCAGACTCCATCTCGGATGCAGAGCCTAAATTCAAGTCGGATGTGCAAAGTCGCGAAACCTGAGTTGAATCGGACATCACGAGCTACGTGAATCTTCCAGTGACATGATCTGTCGTAGTCGCAGAAAAAACATCTTCATGGTGATCCGAATCTTCGAGGAGACGGCTTTGAAGCTTGCCATCGTCGCCAGCCTCGTAGATCCATGAGCCGAAGGTGAAGGTTGATCCCGTCGAGAAGATCATGTTGTCGAGGTCCATCGAGCTCTCGGATGCAAATTCGCAGAAAGCCCCTACTTGGCGCGCCAGCTGTCGATGTTTTACCACCGATAGCCTGCCACGGGGATACCCGGGACAGTATGTTCGGGCTTCAGCATATGCGGAACTCGACAGTGAACGCAAGAGATAGTCGATTTATCCTGGTTCGGGCCCTCGACCGTGGTCGAGTAATAGCCCTACATCCAGTCGGCGTTAGCCTTTGCGTTGTATTGATTGTGTTTTGTTGTGTTGTTACAGTCGTCCTCCTCTCTAGGAACTCCACCCTCCCTTATATAGTCAGGAGATCAGAGTCCTAGTTGGTTTACAATGAGAGTTCCTAGTAGGATTACAGAATAATACTACTACTAGGATTTCATGGGAAGAATCCTAGTTGGACTAGATCTGCTCCCTTCCTGGCAGGGTATCCTGTGGGTCCTGCATCGAAAAAAACCAAACCACATATATATACAATGACAATGTACAGCAGGTATAGAGCAACATCAAACAATACAGATAATGATGTTCTTGCAGAAAATGAAATTAGCTAAACCATATGCTAATTAATTGTACTACTGCTGAAAGGAAAAAATAACTAAGAAATAAAATTCCTAGGCATCAAAACAGGGAAAAGTTGGCCCAGGCGAGCCAGCAGCCCAGCGGCCAAGCCAAGCGCGCGGCCTCGCCAAGCCAGCGGGGAAAGGGCAGCGCGCGCGGGCCTCAACCTGGGCTTGGTCTGCCAATCTGGCCTAGGCAGGCACCAGCGCCATGGCCTATAAAGCCGACGGTCAAACCCTAACCGCCCAGCCCAACTGTCGCCGCCGCTGCTGCTGTTCCTACCGCCTGCATGAGTGAAGCCACTGTCTTGTGCCTTGCCTTTCTCCTCTCATGGTGGCCACAAGCTGAGGCCCATGCACCGGCCATGGAGGTCGGTCGGCCGGTGGGGAAGAACCCGGCCATTTCTGGTGAACTCTGGCCATGGAGGCTGTCGCTCCAAGCCCAGAATGGCGGATCCGCCCCCACCGGCCCTTCCCAGGCCGCTGAGAGCCAGGGAACCGCCCCTTCCTCGTCCGAGGAGGAGACTGTCGGTGCGGGACCCATGGGATACCCCGCAAGGAAGGGAGAAGATCTAGTCTAACTAGGATTCTTCCCATGTAATCTTAGTAGTATTATTCTGTAATCCTACTAGGAACTCTTATTATAAACCGACTAGGATTCTGGCCTCCTGACTATATAAAGGAGGGCAGGGTTCCTAGAGGACTTTAACGACACAACACTTCACAATCAATCCAACGCAAGGCTAACACCGACTGGACGTAGGGCTATTACTCGATCAACGATCGAGGGTCCAAACCAGGATAAATCGACTGTCTCTTGCGTTCACCGTCGAGTTCTGCAAACGCCGAAGCCTGAACATACTACCCCGGGTACCCCCGTGGCAGGCTATCGGTGGTAAAACATCGATAGAGACGAAACCGGCTTCGAGGGTGTTTCCGAGAGGGAGGGCATTCCGACGCAGGCCATGGCGGCGGTTGGCCGCCACATCGGCGTAGGAGCGCGGTCCGGTTGGTGGAGGTGGCGGCGGGATCACGACATCGAGGTCGTAGGCAAAGCCAGTCGGCCACATCTCCGTGTCGGCGCTACAGTTGGGGAGTGGAGGGGTGCCATGGCACGTGGCCATGGAGCCACCGCCTCCGTTCCATGGCAGCGCAAGCGGGGCCAGTGGCGTCGGTGGTGGTGGGGGTAGCATCGTCACCGGTGGCCTCGGCAGCGTTGATGGCATCGGCGGCATCCTCGATGACGCCCCCACGGGTCAGACGAACATGGCTAGGCCATGCGTCGGGCAGGTGCTGGAGGAGAACTACAGCGGGAACAGCGGGGACGGCGACAAACGGCGGCCACTGCTCCCTCCAGTGTGAACTCCGTGAAAGCGGCGAGGAGGGATCCAGTGGTCGGAGATGTCCCGGAGGGCACGGCGGACAGTGCCCTGGAGCATGAAGCGGCGAAGGCCTCCAGTGTGGTTGCCGTGGGCGATGGTGGTCTCCACGACGTCAGTGATCGAATCCACCATTGCATTCATGGAAGGTATGGGGTTTGCCATCTTCTACCTTGGGTTGAGATGCAGCGACGCCAGCGAAGTCCCGGCGAACTCCCTCTCCTTCCCTCTCCTATTCGCGTCAGCGGTGTGGAGCGTGCGTGCTGATAACGTATTAGAAGAAAAGTGTTGATGAAAAAATGACTGTCTGTCTGGATTGATGAACAGTGTACAGATATTTATACAAGCTCAATGGGCAGTTGCCTATTGGCCAAAAGGTGCCTCTACGGGATCTAAAGTGTCTCTACAGTGAACCATCATTAGCAGTTGCTAATGACGGGATTAACTAATTGATCACAATTTATTTAATCTTAACAGTACATACATTGGCAGGGAACAGGTAAAAAAATAAGCGTAGAAGATGTAGATTGATTACCTATGCTATGCTAGGATAAGGGTTAGTTAGAGCAACTCCAAGAGCCTCGGTAAAACCTTCCGTGTATTCCGTTTTAGCGTTTTTCCGCAAAAAGATCCTACCTCGACATGAGGCGGCACCTACGGCTGCCTCAGTTGAACCTCGCCGTGGCCTAGGTCTGCGCACACAAGCTCGGAAGATCCCCGCACAGCTCCGCGATAGATGCTTCAACTGCCTCTCCTACTCGCACCGAGTAGCGACTTGCCAGTTGCCACGTCGTTGCCTGCGGTGCCGCGGATTCAGCCACCTCGCAATAGACTGCAAGCGGTCCAAGTTGGCGCTGAAGGGTGGTGGCCTGCCTCGCCACTCAGCTCATGCTGACAAACCACCGGCCTCCTAGCACGCACCCCTCAGCAGCCCACCGACCTCGGATGGGGCCGCATAGGGACGCGTGGGGGTTGTCGATGGCAACCGTCGATGCCGGAGACGACGTCGGCGGCGCAGGGGTGAGCCAGCGACGAACATCAGCATGGGCGCACCTGCCGACACCAACGATGCCTCTCCTTCGAGTGTCGCATGCTGCTTCCTCGAGCCAGATCTGCTGGCGGAGGCGCTGTGCATGGGCGCAGACCCTCCCACTTGGCTCGTCTCGGTCGACCCAATGCTAGACGAGCTTGCCGCCTTACTCGTCACGAGCCAGCCAGCGGTCACTCCAATGCCTGGTTGCCTGCATGTTGTGGCATCCGCCCTCAGGAGGTTCAAGCTTCGTTGGTGGTCACCAGTTCTCCGGTGACGGCTACTCAGTGCGCGATGGATCCGCCTCTGTCATCGCCTGTGCAGGACACGCCTTACCTGATGGGACCGCCCATTTTCGCGGGTGCTGTGGTGCCTGGGCAGGATGGTGAGGTCTGGCCACCTGGGTTCGAGCCGGCCAAGCACATGGCGGGTACTTCTACGCCGACGCAGGATGGCCATTTGGTCGGCCAAGCCACACCCGACCCTTCTACGTCGACGAAGGACGGCCAGCCGGATAGCCAAGCCACGACCGACCCCAGCGACGCGACGCCCACGCCGCGCGAGGCCGCTCGGCGTCTCGCACGGTTTACCGAGGAGGTGCAGCTCAAGTAAAGGTCACCCTTAATCGTCACTCCACCACGACAGAAGGCGGCAACCAAAAGGTCCCTGCCAATCAGGAGCAGACGGATTGCCGCGCAGCCGCTGGCGCACATACCGACCTCCAAGCACCTCCAGTGTCGTCTGCGTCCAAGGGAACATACGATCCATATTCACAGGGAACATACGACGCCATATTCACAGGGAACTTGACGCCGAGCCACGTGGCAGCTCTGGACGAGCTATTCCCAGCAACCAACAGTAGAGCGGGTAGAAGAGCGCTCTTCTCGGATGGCGGAGGAGGGTCGTGCAGCCAGCAGCGGCGACACCCAGCTCGTTAGGTTGCGGCGGTGCTCTAAGTTCAGTTGTATACCATTTATGTAATATCAAAGTTTGTAACAGTTTGCTAGGTTGGTCCAGTAATAGCTGTGAGACCACCCAGCGCACTCTTCAGATGTCTGTCGTTTGTATGGTTAAACTCTTCTTTTTAATTACAATGATATACAAATCTTGTGCGTATTTGAGAAAAAAAAGGCTCGATAACGCGATCGCCAAAAAGCCGAGTATGCTATTCCGTCTTTGTCGCTCGGTAGATTTGGATATTGAGGATCGCTCGCCATCTGCGTTTTCGTGGTGTTTCCCGTGTGCCTCGCCGCCCTTCCCGCACGTTTCGGTTGCTTATTAGACAGGCATCTCCGCATGCTCCATACCAGGAAACCTAATTAGTGCTGACGTGAAGATTTAAAAAAATAGAGAGCCTAATTTAGAGAGTCTGTTGTGGAACGCATCTGTTTTGATGGTCTATAAAGATTTAGAGAGGCAAATTAGAGATCTAACTTTACATAAGCTCTTGGAGTTGCTTTTAGGTATATATTGACTAAGAAGACTTGGGAAGCAAGGAAAATAATCCTTGTCACAGTCATAGTCTAACAAGATGGAGTTCTTTTGTTTTTGCACAAGTTCTTAATGCCACATGGCTTACTTTGTGTTTACAAATAAATAGTGTTGCAACGAACATAATTTAAGGTTATATTTGGTTCAGCTTCTGGAAAATGTTTTTGTTATCAAAAAGTAGAAAACCAACTAAACGGATAGAACCAAAACCTGGGTTTTTTGAAGCAGCTGCTTTCTTGTAGTATCATTTTTACAGCATCTTGGACCCTGCTCTTCGTTTTCAGCTTTCTACTTTTCCAAATGAGTGGAAACAAAGAGACGTTCTAGAGTTGTTTCAAGGGGATAAAAAGGAAGGATAGGTTTCAAGGTTATTTTAACCAAACAACTTACAACCATTTCGCAGCACATAACTCACAACAACTTTTCTACAACTCACAGGTGAACCAAATGGACCCAAACTCTTCGTGTACTAATGTATCATAGTTTCTTAGTATACTAATGTATCATTCTGGCATTATACTACTTTGGTTATCCTATCATAGCTCTTTTTCATTCCCTATAATGCATGCCGGAATAGTT
This sequence comes from Miscanthus lutarioriparius, assembly GCA_904845875.1. Classification (NCBI taxonomy): domain Eukaryota; kingdom Viridiplantae; phylum Streptophyta; class Magnoliopsida; order Poales; family Poaceae; genus Miscanthus; species Miscanthus lutarioriparius. Next base: position 40,753,647 of record CAJGYO010000009.1, read on the forward strand.
TTAAAGCCTTCCCATTCAAATTTTTTACAACCTACACGATTTTTATGGAATACTTCATTGATTTTGATAGCTTACCGTTTTACAAATATAATATTGGAACATTTTGGTTAACTAAAAATATAGTTACACTAGTCCACCAACCCATGGTACGTCCAACATATGCTAGAATGTTACGAGACATGTTAGAGTTAATTATGTGATAAATTTAAACTCACAACTATTCATTACTTTTTACCAATTTGTCCATTTTCTAACATAAAACTCATATAAATACCATGTAATCCCTATATAAACTTTGGTTTATCTATTACTCTATATTTGTATATTCATAGCTATTCCAGCCCATATTCATTGTACTTAGAGTGTTTTCATATGTGTTTATCTCAAACCTTATGTAAGCGCTTCCGCTGAAACCGATATATTATGATTTAACCAAACTAGATTCTGGCTTCCTATTTTTTATATTATTAGTTTTGTTGAATCTTTTATATGTATGTTAAGTGTAAACACTCACTACTACAGATTTAGACATCACTACCGGCCTCATCACTGTCGGATTCGTGAGAACCGGTAGTGATGTACGCTTCCGAGCTTGAAAATAAGAAAATAATTTAGTCTAGACTAAAACCAACATTAAAAGACCACATCACTGCCGGTTGTCAATATAAACCGACAGTGATGTCTATTTACTATTGGTTCAATTACTAAAACCGGCACTGATGCCTACTTTGGACCCGAAAATTTTATCAACTCCAGTAAACTCTGCACGCCTCCCAACTCCCAACTCTGCACGCCTCCCCACCAGAACTCCGCACGCCTCCACCACACCCGCACGCCTCCCATCTCCTCCTCCCCAGAACTCATCCACACCACACCCGCCTCCACTCCGCCGAGGAGAGCCACGCCAGAGAGGGGCTTCTTCCTCCACCTATCCCCGAGGAGCGGCACCAAGCCCCACGCCTGCTCCCGCTCTTCCCCATCACCTCCGTGGCAGCGCCGTTCGAGTGAAGATGGAGGACGCTCGGCCATCTCCATCGAAGGTGCTCGAGCATGCGGTGCGGACCCATGGAGGCCGCGGCAGTGACGTGCGGGACGCTCGGCCATCTCCGTCGGAGGAGCGCCGCCGTGGGGAGAGGGCCACCACCGCCACTCACCTGCGCCGCCCGGCTTCCCCGCCACCAGATCCGTCCTCCCCGCCACCAGATCCGACTTCCCCGCCACCGGATCCGTCCTCCCCGCCACCGGATCGGCTTCCCCGCCGCCGGATCCGACCTCCTCGCCCGCATCGCCTGAGGGAGAGAGGGAGGGGAGAGGGCCGTCGCGCCGGAGGGGAGGAGGGGTGTGCCCGTCAAAGGAGGAGGAGGCAGCCGCGCTCACCCGCCAGAGAAGGAGGAGGTAGCCGCACTGTGTCTCCTTGGCAATCTCCCTTTTCTGGTGCTCCTGTGTCTCCGCCGGTGTAGATGAGTTTTTTTTGTTCAACCCTGCTCCTTTGTCTGTGATGTACGAATCGATTTGTGGATGGGTTGATTTGTGATGTGTTGAACCCTTCTCCTTCGTCTGCGATGCATGAATTGATTTGTGGATGAGTTTTCTGATGTGTTGAATCCGTCCTTTATCTGTGATATATGAATTTTTTTCTTGGATGAAATGCTTGATGTAGTGGCGGCGGTAGCCAGCGAGCATGGCAGCGGCAGCGAGCATGCTCCAGCCACATGCTTGATGGATTGCTTTTTTTTGTTTTCTAAACCTTATCACTGCCGGGTGAAGGACCGGCAGCAGTAGCCAGCGAGCATCACTGCCGATATGCCAAAATCCGGCAGTGAAGGGGGATTTTGAACTGGCAGTGATATCGAAAACTAGGGTAGTGACTAATGTTTATTATACATTTCCTTCAAAGCACTCTTTCTATATGTTATTAAAATATTGATTTTAGGTCAGAAATTAAACTCATTCAGACTACAATTGCATAAGCAATCATTTTAGCAAGCACCCAATGCTCAAGCTATTGAATTTTGTATATCAAAACAATGTTTGTCTGCCAATATTTCTCACAAAACATGGAGTGCTTATAATTAAACTATTTGAAGGGATATTTAAAAAATGTATAATTTATCTGAAATAGCGATTTAAATATTTTATTATCATGGATTATTAATATAATTAAAGATCATGAAAATATATACTTATAGCTAATGCATCTGTACTTTTTGGTAATGTGGCACAACATATCAGGTACATTTATTTTAAAGTTAGTTAACGTTTTCTTGACATATTTATGGTGGTAACAGTGGCAATTTTAAAGAGGGTACCTTATGATATATTGTTTCCATAGTAAGCCTGTTTTTAATAGTGATGGAGTAGTGTAATTTATATATGAACTTACTTAGGTTATATCCAAAATAGCGTAGGTAATTTACATGAATATTAGGGAGTTACATTATATTATTTAAAAATTGCTCTGTATATCTTTCCATACTCCAACAGCGTCCACTACTACAGAAAACTTAACCGAGGCGAACAAAAATGATTAACCGAGGCGGGCATCCCATCCGCCTCCGCGAAAAGGTCACGGTTAATCCGACCTTAACAGAGACGGTTGGTCGCCCACCTCGGTTAATAATCAAATAAAAAAACAAAGAAATGAAAACCCATGGACAAGTCCAGCGAGCCCACCCACAGGCCCGCTGAGCCCATCCACGGGTCGCCGCCGCCGTAGCTGCTGTAGGGACCCGCCACGTTAATTTGCCTAAATCGAGTGTCATCCACTTGACTAACCCAATTTAAGCAAACCAACATCAGTGACTCCCCAGGAACGCTCCTTGGCAACTCATCTTCAAGATTAGGTTGAGTATCATATCACAATAGCCTCCACAACTCAAGATTACATCTCATCATCGGAACACATAATAATTCAGCAGAAACATATATTACAAATCTTGTTGAATATAATAAATTGATTATACAACGTAAGACTAAATGTAGTGTGAACCAAATGACTCTCTTACCAACATCGCTATACTACGAATCAATTATATATATATAGTAACTGGAGGTCGCCTTGCCCATGGGCGTCGCCACCGTAGCTTGGACGGCACATGTCATTCACCCACTTTGCCACCAATGATAGGGTGAGATGGCCACCATTGTCCTATACCTGCAAAACAATTGAACGACAACACTGTGAGTACATTGCGTACTCGTAGGGCTTAATTCCAACTTATAATATTTGATGGATGCAAAAGGTAATATCAGGTATTTGTACATTTGCGAAAAAGCAATGGCGTTGCTTATAAGTATGACATGCCATGTTCTAACTCTTAAAACGAAAGTATATAGTTATTAGTCATGTATCACATAGAGGTCCATAATCCATCAACAACGCTACCATGGGTATAGAAAGTAGGAACAACCGGATGATTCTGTCTCGAGGGACTTCAGGCTTTCAAAACTCTACAGAGGTGTACAACTGTACCCACACGGAAGAATGGGACTAACCACCATACCCTTGCGCGAGAGTAAGGATTGCCTCATGTCTTCCAACCTTTCCCTAATCTAGCCAGAATGTTACATGAAAGGTTTGACTGAATGCCCGGGTAAGGTTTTCACCATCTTCCCAGTTCCTCGGGTTAGGCTTCTATACTATAACGGTTTCTTGGGTCATTACATACACCATCTTCCCGGCGCCATCCGCCTAGCCAGTTTCACGGATAAACCGATCATGATTAGTTACTTGGCTTGTCGACCCCATCCATGACATGTGGTCTGTATGGGTGGTTACTCGGACTCATGTATTCCAATACACGGTCCTTAATGCTCCACAAGCTAGGCCGTTTGAGATCCCACAATCACAATGACCTACCCCAACGACCTACCCCTCGCATGAACGATAATTATCAAGGTTATTATCAGGATTATAACATTAAGTAATATTAGTCCTTAGCCAGATTAGTAAGGTAGATCAAGTTGTACCCTCATTAGTTTTAGTAGTTAGTTATCCACGTGTAGCATCCTACACACGCGAGTATGAGTTCCATTCTCACGATCGACTTCTACTGTTGCCCAAAGAACTAAGCAATAAGCAGTTACGCGTTCCCATTCCCATCGTTCAGGTGAAGGGCTTATAACATATTAAGAAGTGACTCTAGGTGTAATGTAAACGAGACCACTATCCAAGACTACAAGTAATGCATAACTCATAACGAAACTCAATAAGTATCCAAAATAGGGTTGATAGTAGTGGGGTGCCTACCAGTTGGAAGAGCGAGGTTCCCATAGCTTGGAACATCACTTGGCGTCTCTCTAATATCGCGTACCTATATATATGTCCATGTATGAGATACTTATGTATGCATGACATTATATTAAACATGCAAGAGGGAGTTGATATTTATTTAAGTTGGTTCTAGTGTTACAAGAGTGAGTGTTTAGGTATACATTGGAGGACTGTCGGTTTGTGTTATCGGATAGTCCGGCGTGAATGACGGACGGTCCGGTGGTTATGGGACTTACAGGGAAAAGGACATACCGGGAACATTGGACTCTTCGATCTAATATCGGACCCTTCGGTATTAGATCAATGCTCTTGGGAACCTCCATGTGTTCGGTTTATAATTCAACTGAACGTTCCGCCGTGATGACGGATCATCCGTCAAATTAGGTCTATAAGATACTGGTGGCTGCTAACTGTTCAGGTTCCACCAGATACTCCGTTATGTGCGACGGACTATCCAGTACGAACAAGGTGTTCTCGGGTTTTCAACCTTAAGCAGCAGCGGATACTCCGGTATGGTGGTCGGACACTCCGTTGTACCAAAACTGAGGCCGGGGCTCTCTAGGAGTTCTCTTTCTCTAGTGTATAATTTATAAATCCATTATTTTGGGTCCAAAATGAAGTATGCCTTTTGGTGCCATATTTAAGCTTAGGTGATAGGGAATATTCTATGGAGCACAACGAAACTCGTTTCACCATTTTTGGAGGTCAAATGCATCTTCTATGGATTTTACAAGTTAGGGTTGTGCGCATGTGCGGTTATTACTGGACACTCCGCCAGAACATCGGAACCTTCCGATATGCACAGGCTGCTCTCAGGTTTTGTCTATAATTCAATGGACACTCCGCCAAAATGACGGACCATTCGATAAACGACGAACAACAGTTGTGCAAACATGTTGAGATCGATTCCCGTGGCATCCGGACTCCAAATCGAGTGTGGTTTATTCCTATGGCTTTCTAGTGATGTAGGGAACTTTCTCCAAGTGTTGGATGTGCCATGCATGGGCTGTGGGGAGCTCGACCCCATCCATGGTAGTGGTGGCCATGGGTGAAGGTGAAGCTCATAGGCATGGCCATGGGATGTTGGGGGAGATGATGTTGGGCTTCGGGGATGTGCTCACCATGCCGTGGGGATGCTCTATGTGCAGCAGCTCGGCTTGGGATGCCTTGAGGGCGTAGATCGACCTTCGGGCTCCTCCATGGCTTGAGCTTGAAGAAGATGAAGCTTGGGGCTCTTCTCCTCCAACTCCGGCAAGGTGAGGGCGTAGGGGAGCAGCAGCCTGTCGCCAACATCCTCCGGCCAGGGCTGGGTGTCCTCCTCCTTCCTCCTTTCTCTTCCCCTTCTCCTTCCTTCTCCTTTCTCCTCTGTTTCTCTCTTCCTCACTTTCTCTTCTCCTTGCTCTTTCCTGGTGTCTCACGTGAGTGAGAGAGTGGAGAGGGAGGGGTGGATGGCTGGTTTGTGTGTAGTGTGTGTGATGTCAATGACATGTGGGGCCATGTGTGGTATGTGTGTGACAGCACAACAAATTGCATGTTACAGGTGTCGACATGTGTCGATGGACAGTCCGCTGTGGGTGATGGACGATCCGGTGGTGTGCTTGACTGGCTGACCGACTATGCAAATATCTCGACGGACAATCCGCCAGTAGCGACGGAAGGTCCACCAGGCTGTCTGGCTGTGCAATGGCTCCGACGGACAATCCGCCGATGGCGATGGACACTCCGTTAGTGCAGGTGAGGGCTAGAATTATTCCAAGTCTGTGAGATGTCTTGACGGACGGTCCGGTGGTGATGTCGGACGATCCGCCAAGTCGGGCAATGCTCGGTCTTGGCTGGGCTAAGCACAGGTTGATTTTCAATTTTTGATGTACTTGATGTTCTAGATGCTTATGACAAATTGTAGCGATTTTCGGGTCGTGACAACTCTTCCCCCCTTAGAGAAATCTCGTCCTCGAGATTTGAAAGTGGCCGAGGTGAGGATAGACATCAAGGAATTTGTGGTAAGACACTTTGATCAAGAATTCCAAAGTTGACAAGGTGATTTTGAGAGGGATTGGACAAGGGTGTGTCTCAAAGGAGAATGGATTGCGCACAAATTGGCATAGGGAGTAGCAAGCAAATTTATATCATCCATGTAAGAAGGATAGCATGAATTAGTCATGAAGGAATGATTAATCGGAGTCACTCATCGCAGCAAGAAATATGTTTTGAAAGGAGCATCACTTTCAATAAAAATGTTCGTTGGTGAGGTTTTACAACGGTCATGATAATTCCTTTAATACTCGGGGGCATCCATAAGCTATTCATGTGGTTGCGATAAGTTTCCTTGCATCCTCAAAGAAGAAATGTGCGTACCATTGGGAGGCACACCATTTATAAACATCTTAATTGACTTATCGTAGACACACAAGCGTGCTGTGCTGTCCTGTTGCCGATCCGACTCTGACCCCCAAGTCCCCGACCGTCTGGGTCACCGCGACGAGCTGGCTAAGGAAGCGGACAGCGGCGCGAGTCTCCCTGCAGGCTACAGGCTACAGGCTACACGCTGAGCTCCATCCGGCACGCCGAGGATTCGCGCACGTATGCTAATGCTACGCGACGGACAAATCAGCAGCCCAATCACGCAGATAATATTCGCCTGCTGTCTGTCGCCCACGACTAACGTACTGCTCTGTCCTAACCACGGAAACCACTGCAATTATTATTATAATAAAAACATAGGATCCCGGCCAGGAACGTGTACGTACTGCGGTGCGCGCGCTGCGAAACGGACAAGTGTCACCACTCGGGCCGGGTCTGTCTGCTGTGGTCTGCAGCTCTGTTTTTTTAAGTAGTTGCAAACCTCTTATTTCTACAAGAAAATTGAGATGAAGTGATGATCATCATGACCTGATGATGTGTCGATCGTGTGGGGGCCCGGCCGGCCTGATCGGCGCGCGGCGACGAAGGCGACGTGAAGCCGCGCCCTAGGACTAGGACTAGGAGGCCGCGGGTATTAGAAAATATTTTGGGACGCATGCACACGGTGGCGAGCGGTGACCGCTGAGGCGCTGGCGTGCTCTGCAGCAGCAGATCAGGCCTCTCAGCTCCGGACAAGAGTGTGCGGGCTTCTGGTGAGGTGGCGCGCTGGCATTGAGAGGCATCCGAGGCAAGGGGAGCGCATGGCCTCACCCTCACTCAGCGTGCGTTTGGTTCAAATGCAACAAGTATACAGAGAATTGGATTTAAGTCGTTCCTGCGAGGGTTCCAACATGCTATATTGCTGCTATTCCTCTTCGGAAGAGCATTGCTATTCATCAAGTTAGGGCATGTTTAGATTTCAAAAAAATTTGCGCAGTACCCATCACATCAAATCTTACGGTACATGCATGGAGTACTAAATGTAGACGAAAAAAAAACTAATTGCACAGTTGGGTGAGAAATTGCGAGACGAAACTTTCGAACCTAATTAGTCCATAATTAGACACTAATTGTCAAATACAAGCAAACGGGCTACAGTACCCAAAACCAAAAAATTTTGGCATCTAAACGCGGCCTTAAATGCCTCCTCCGTTTCTAATGACAAGACATTTTGGCTTTTTCCAAAGGCATTAGAGTTATTATGTCTTTAGACGTAGGAGCCGTGTATATATCTAAAAATGAATAACAAAAAATATGAATGTAGAAAAACCAAACATTCTTGTAATTGGAAATAGAGTGGGTAGTTAATTGCAGTGGCGGACCTACAGGGTACGCCAGGTGGTCGTGGCCCAGCAGCAGGCGTAGTATACGTATACTCCCGGAGTACGTGCAAAAAAATCCAACAACAATGTGTTTTATGTAGTTTCAACACATGAATTTTTTTACACCGTAGAATTAAGATCCAACAGCCTCCACCCTCCTTCTACCTCCAGCCTCCAACTTTCTTCTATCTCCAGACAATCACAAATCATAAGATCACAAATTTACAAATCACAATAAATAATTTTTTTCTATGAAAAGACAAATCACAGCAGAGGAGGAGGCAACAGCACTGCACCAGTCTGGTGTCGGTAGGCAGGGCCACGCACGCACCGCCTGGCCGCCCCGGTGTTTTTCCACTCCACGCGCTGCCTCGGCCGCCTGCGCCTTGTCTGGTGCGGTGCAGGCAGGCGGCTGCCGAGCCGGTCCGGTGCCAGCCATGCGCTCTGCAGCAGCAGCAGCCAAAAAAACACACTCACCAGCTAAAAAAAAAATGCTACCTGATCGGACGCCGCTCCAGCCGACCAGCTCCACGCCCGCTCGGTAATGGCAACGCGCATGCACGCGGCAACGTCTCTCGGTCTCCCCTCGGCTCGAGAATCGAGTTTCTCCATCAAGATAGCGGTCCCAGAGTCCACAGTGGCAGAGGCGCACAGCCGATCCAGGCAATTCTATTCTGTAACCTGCAGGCAGCAGCAGCACGGGCACGGAGGCTCCACCGCGCCGCTCTCCGGCTCTGCGCGATCGGCGATCAGCAGCGGCGTCCGGCCGTCCGGGAGTAGCCGACGTCCGACGACGACGACTACGAGAGGTCGGGCAGCTTGCCTACTTCCCTTGCCGGCCAGCCGCCTGCCCATCGCTGAATCATTTCTTTCTTTCACTTCACATAATTATTTGTGTATTGGGAGATTAGTCAGATCGGTGGATCAATTATCACTAGATTACGGATTCATACGCAGTTCGCCGAACCATATATGCTTTAAAGATATATAATCGAAACATTCATGTTATTCAAAAGTGACGGATAAATAAGTCAGACAAGTCTCTTTTATGGCTCTATTCTAAACTATTTGTATTTCATCCAAACTATTTATATCGTAATTTGTTGTCAGTTCTAGCTTAACATTTGAATTTAAGGTTTATCATGTTATTTAATGCACGCGGTTTTACCGAATTGGAATATGGTTTTACCGAATTGAATAGTTTTACCGAATTGCATGTAGAAATTTTTGTGTGGCGTACACTGAGTTAAAACCCTAGGTCCGCCACTGGTTAATTGTTATCGTCACATCCTTCCTCGTCAGTTCAGCCAAACAAAAAGAAAACTAAATCGTCTCATCGTTAAAAACAAACAGCTACAATGAACGATCCCGTCTGACATTGTTAGTCCTCTCAGACCAAACGCACGCTGAATTTTGAAATGGAGAATGGAAGTAGTGGTGGCACGAAAATACTACAGTACACTACTGCAACATTTGCTCTCAGACGAGCACTACGAGTCTCAGACCTGCACAATCTGAACATCTGATACACACACCAACCCCGTTTAGATACGAAATTTTTTGGCTTTTGGCTACTGTAGTACTTTCGTTTGTATTTGGTAAAAAATATCCAATTATGGACTATTTAGGCTTAAAAGATTCGTCTCGTCAATTACGGGCAAACTGTGCAATTAGTTATTCTTTTTATCTATATTTAATGCTCCATACATGTGCCGCAAAATTTGATATGACGAGGAATCTTGAAAATTTTTGAATTTTTGGTCGGATCTAAACAGGGCTCAGCGAAAAAACTGCAAAAGCTGCCGAAAACATAACTGTTCTGCTTGACATCAGGATTCAGCCCTTGTTTAGTTCCACCCCAATTTTTAAAAAGTTGCTACAGTATCTGTCATATCGAATGTTCGCGGCCCGTGCATGGAGCATTAAATGTAGACGAAAAGAAAAACTAATTACATAGTTTGGTGGGAAATTGCGAGACGAACGTTTTGAGCCTAATTAGTCCATGTTTGAACACTATTTGCCAAATAAAAACGAAGGTGCTACAGTAGCCCCAAAATCCAAATTTCGCGAACTGAAGAAGGGCTCAAACCAAAAACACTGTAGCCCGAGTAGAAGTGCACTTGAATAACCCTGCCAACTCCAGGCCTAGCGCCGTTCATCTCACGCCCTGCACTACACTGCACTGCCAGTCCCAAGCTCCCAGCCTTTTCAGTTTTCCACCTGGCGATTTGACAGCACCCCCGTCGCAATGCATGCACATTTAGCTTCGCTGGGTCGTACCATGACTTACGAGGCAACGAAAAATATTTTCTTTCATACTAAACCAGTCAATAATACTTTCAGTCATGACTTATAAGGGCAGTCCCAATAATGTATTAATGATGGTTTCTATCCTCATTAAATAACTTGCCACGTAGGCAAAATACTGATATGGCAACGTAGTTAATGAAAAAAGATAGTAAAAATCATAGAAATAGTTTCCTCATGAAGAAACCAGGTCTTCTCTTGACCCAATGCACCAAAAAACCATGAAATCGCTATTAGGGAGAAACCACTAGTTTCTAGGGGGCTCGTGTCGCACACCTATTGAAGGAAGAAGATAGAGTTAGGAGAGAGAAAGAGAAAATAATTATTACTTATAAAAACCATGGGTTAAAAAGCAGTATTTTTTTGATGCGATATCGATATCCTATGTTAAACTACTACTAGTTTCTTTCGTTAGAACTGCCCTAAGTCAAACAAACCCAACCGAACGTCCTCTTTTTTTTCGTACACACAAGAAAGATAAGAGTAGGGGTATTATGTACTCACTCCCATGTCCCTGCAGATCACCATGCATAATGCACTCACTCCCATGTCCCACCAATGAGTTCAGTCAGGTCAGCCATTTCCGTGCATGAATGGGCATATGCAACACACCAAACAACAGCATTGAGAAGAAAAATGCTTTGTTTAGCCATGTGTGATTAGGAAAATGAAGGCTTGTCTGATAATAGGACAGGATTAGGAAGGCAGCAAGCAAAGCTTACAAGAATCTGCTGTCAACCTCCTTGTCTCCCATTCATTGCTCCTCTCCTTCCTTGTCTCATCTGTGATCTGTCTACCACCACTCCTCTCTATCTTCTTCTCCATTATAAGCTCCCCACCCTCCACGCATCCACAGCCCCCCTCCCCTCCTCCTCGGTTTGCTCATTCTTCAGAGTCCAGACTCCAACGTCGTCCAGAGTCCAGCAGACACCTCTCTCTCTCTCTCTCTCTCTCTCTCTCTCTGCGCCTACTACACAACTCTCTGTCTCTCTACTACGACAACTGCAAGCAATGGCGTGCCTGTCGCCGTCGCCGTCCGGCAGGCGCCTGTCGGAGCTGCTGGAGGAGAAACAGGAGCCCTTCGTCCTGGACCTGCACCTGCTCGAGAAGGGCTGCTCCTCCTCGCGCCTCCTCGACGGCTACGACACCGCGCTCTGCTGGCCCGGCGCCGCCGCCGGCAACGACGCCGCCGCCGCCGTGCTCCGGCGCCTCACCAGCAAGAAGAGCAAGGCGACCGCCCGGGCCACTGCCGGCTGTGGCAAGAAGAAGCAGCAGCAGCAGCCTGCCGGCGGGCTCCTCCAGCTCCTGCTCTCTAAGATCCTCCACGGCAGCAGCAGAGCGGCGGCGGCCCAGCGGAAGCCCGCCAAACTGCAGTTTTCCGACTCCTTCAAGCTGGCGGCCACGGCTACCAACCCGGCCGCCGTGGCGCCGGGGCCGTGCTTCGACGACCGGCGGCACATGGAGCTGGACGCCGTCAAGACCGCCGCCGCCGCTGACGACGCTGTCAAGGCGCAGGACACCACCGTGGAGCGCTACGACTCCGACTCCGACGACGAGAAGCAGCAGCTGAGCCCCGTCTCCGTCCTGGACCACCCGTTCGAGAGCTCCTCAGTCCACGGCAAGCTGCTGCTGTCCCCGTCATCCAAGGGCGCTGCCGTGACCATGGACGTCTTCCGGGACCTCCTGGACGCGGCGTACAGCCCCGCGCTGCTCGCGCAGCTTCTCGCCATGTCCGAGGACCTCCAACTCAGGGACGCCGCCGACGAGGACGAGTGCTACTACCGCACGAGCCCCAAGCACTGCCGCGACGACGAGTCCGCTGCCGCCTACTGGGACGCGCACAGGGAGGAGCTGGCACGGGTGTCCGAGCTGGTCGCGTCCGAGCTCCCGACCTCCAAGCTAGTCGCCGCCGACGTAGAGCCCGAGCGCCGCGACGTCGGCGCCGAGGTCGAGGCCGCCGTGTTCGAGGCGCTGATAATGGAGCTCGTCGTGGATCACCGGAGCTGCGGCTGCTGATCGCCGTCCAAGGCGGCGCACGTCTGCCTGTCCTCGCGGCCAAGAGAAAACAGAGGAATCGGTGCTCTGCTTTGCTTTGTTTCGGTTCGGCACATGCATGATGTGACGGAAAACATTTTGTTTTCTTCCTTTTTTTTTTTTTTTGGAGTTTCGATGGGTACCTGCTGGTAGGTGGGCCCTACGGCTCCGCGTTTCCTTGGCATTCTGTCAGTGCCAGGTGGAGGCTGTAGACTAATCAAGTAACTAGCCATAATAATATATTAATTTTAATATTATAACTTGGAGGTTGGCAACTTGGCATGCAATAGTACTTACATTTGAGTGGTATGTGGATATCATACGGGTTTGGGATATGGAGTGAAATTGAATAAGTGAGTACATTCCATTGCTTGATACTCCCTCCATCTATGAGTGAAAGGCGTGCATTGACTGAGGGAAAGTCTGCGCAAAACGGATTTTGATCATTATTTTATCTTACAATATAGTCTTGGTCGCTTTTTTTATAATCCGTCTTTTTCAGCTGAAACAGTGTTTTCTCTCTCACGACAAATCATCCGGAACAGTGTTTTGTTTGTTTTTTCAAGGAAGCGAACGAGGCCTATACGTTGTAAATCGGTAAAAACCAAAGTCGTCTTAGAGACACTAATACAAATGTGGGAGCTGAGGGGTGCTCAGGCTGCCAGCCAGCGTTCGAGCACCGTCCGACGCGGGTGCCTCACCTCCTCCGGGGAACTCCCCCGTGCATTCAACAAACACTTTGAATACAAAAGCATTATTGAAGTTTTGTGCCAGCAAATAATATGACTAGTTGTTAGAAAAAATTGTAAAACTTTACTTTGCACTAGTCAAAATACCTCTTATATATTTCATATGCAAGGAATTGGATTTGAAATGACTATAACACCTTTATTAGGGAACCAATCGAAGAAAAAAATAAATTAATTCAAACGGTATCTTACCAATATCCAAAACACCCCACCCGGCCAACTTTAACATTGTTGTGGTCTACGGTCTCCTCGTAGTCTTCCTTGCTCTAAATAATAACACAAGCTTTCAAATAGAGGTTTCCATATGAGATATATTATTGTTTGGTTTGTAAATTGAAACTATATTTATTTTATCCCATGGTTTCGTAAAACTACAGCATCGATCTGTGCCACTATAACCAATATTCATTCACGCAAATGAATATTAGTCAAAAATAAACACGCTGCGGAGGTGCCAATTTTTTTTTCTCTTTTGGTCGAAATGTCAAAAAACACGCTGCAGAGACATCATAGCATGATTCGGCATGTTCGAACCAGGTCTGGTCTGACGGCGACGACAGCTAGCTAGCACAAGGAAACAGACGCAACGCATGTACGTGATCGAGCAAGTCAAGGGCTTTGCAGCGGTTCTAATCTAATAGAAGTTGTTGTTAACTAATCCTAACATTGCTCCATTCCGATGCAGAGTCTAATCTAATCTAATTAATTAAAAGAGCCGCATTTGTCAAGAATCCAGGGATTGCAAGCCCGGCCGTTTCGCCACCAACCAGGCAAAGCCGGCAACGGGACAGGACACGTCACTCACTGGACGTTTCAGCTGCGAACCACCGTTCCATTCCACCAACAGGCAGCAGCGAATAGGTGATGCGGTTCCAAAAGCCTGTGATTTGCGGGGCCGGACGGACAGTGACCGCAGAGCTGACCGGCCGGCCGGCCAGAGCGAGACTGCAAGAGGGATTGGAGGAAGAATGGCGACGGGCATGTGCATGCGCGGCGAAGCCGGGCATCCCGCGGCGGGCACCGGAGGTCCGGCGCGTGCACATCCCCGTCTGCCGTCCGTCGTCCGGTCGCCTTCCGCCGGCCGTACACGTACCTAGCGCAGCGACGTGTGTGGTGGCGTTAAGTGTGTGTATGGGTGTGTACATGTATTCGTTCGTATACGTGGAGGACGGAGCGCAGATGTAGGTGTCTGGTGTACGGCCGGCCGACCCCGTCGTTATTCGGAACGAACGGCGGTGGTCCATATATACCGGTAAACGTACTCTAGCATACGGCTTTTCAAATATACGTGGTATAGTAATGGATAGGGGCGACGTACGTACGTACGTATACCAGGGATCACGCCTGCTAAAAAAATGCATCGTCTGCGTCAACCAACCGTAGATTGCATTGTTCGGGCAGCGCAGTTACGTACAACCGGAGTTACCGACACCGACCCGACCCGCTCCCCCGGGCGCGCCCAGCCGCGTCGTCATCAATACCCGGTCGCCTCGCCGATCGAATTTAACACCGGCGGGCGAGCGGGCGGAGGGAGCCCGCGGGCCGGCCGCTACGGGCGCATATGCAGGTTGTCTCTGCATCCGCATCCAGTTCCAGTGTGCTGATCCCTGCTGATGCCCTCATCACGCACATGCTTTTTTTCACACTCAGCCCCGTTCATTTGAGTTATAAGTCATGGCTTATTAGTTAACGAACAATATTTTTCTCTCATATCAAACTAGTTAACAGTACTTTCAGTCATGGCTTATAAGCCAGCTAAACCAGCCAAAACGAACATAGCGCAATATTAAATCCTACGTAAGTCGTAAGTAGTAGTACTACAACGTATTTGTGTAAAAAAAAATGTAGTACAAGGTGTTAAATGACGGAGCATCTCTCTAACAGTCTAACTCTAATATAAGCACGCAGTCAGTCACCGGAGTTTCAGTAATCGCAGCTAGCACGTGCTTCACACGCGCCGAATTGAGAAACCCGACAGGGGACAGACGCACGTCAAACTGAAGGCCCAGCCAGATCGGTCTCAGGGAGTATCCTATATTCCTACCATGCTATCCTATCCTACCCTCCCCGAAGCTGTGACTTGCAAGCAAGCAGCCGGCCCTACGGCCGGCCCGGAGCGGAACAAGCTTATGATCCGCCGCGGTACGGCGAGGTGTCCCCGGCGGCGAGCCGTGCCAACAAATAATGACTGGCCCCGATTCGCACGCAACGTCGACGCCGGCGCGACGCACGCGTGCATGCGAGGGAAAAGAGAATTCAAAATGTATATAAGGCACGTTTGGAACGCAAGAATTTCACAGGCAAAACATAAGAACATGAAAATTTTCATGCAATCCAAACAAGCCCATATTGTCCGTCCTTCGTACTCACTACTGGAAAGCTGAAATTCCCTGACGGTGCACTTACTGTCAGGGAAATAGAAAATACCGTCAGAAAAATATGAATCAATTTCCCTGACGGTGAACCATCAGGGAATAACCGTGAGGGCTAACTCGACAGGGAAATACGAAAATGTTTGACGGTTCCTGTTAGGGAAATTAATTCTGATTTTCCTGTCGGTTCCAAATTGTTTTGCCAATTGTAAACCGTCGGGGATAAAAGTTATGTCTGTCAACCCGCCACCGACAGGAAAATCGTAAACACCAACAGGATAATTGTCTAACCTGATGGTAAGAAACCGACAGAATAAAATGGTATTTATCCTGTCGGTTGAGTAATCGTCAAAAAAATTGCACTTTCCCTACCGGTATCTATCTTTCCCTGTCGACTTACAACAGTCAAGAAAATATTTTTCCTGTCAGTGTTAAACCGCCAGGATAATTACCCACCGGAAAATAATATACATATAATGAATGCAATAGCATTTTTTATACAATTCAAAAAACAATATATTTATTATCATTTGCACAGAATCCAATACACAATGATTTTCATATATAACATGAAATCCAATACATACAAAGATATCTTGCATCAACATACCGAAATACATAATACATCCAAACATTTGACACCCATCTACCCAAAACAACTATTTGGCATCAAGATAACAAGCTCTTGCACAACCATGAGTACTAGCTAAACATTTACTACCAGCAGAGTACTGAACGAAGCAACGGCGGCAGCCTCGCCATTGTCGCTGCAACCCCACATCTCCCTGGTATTGATGCTCCAGCTTGTCTATCAGTTAACACACTAATGTTTTGTAGAGGGTCTGCAGAATAATAATAGCAGTCAACAAGTTTACCAATAAGCTAAGCAAAATCACAAAAAGCACAATGACATTCAGACAATGCACAATGACATTCAGTTTTCCAAAAAAAATTCATGCAGCACTTTCAGGTTCTGTGCACTACAAACTCCTGCAGAAATTTTGTGAACTGCAACATTCAAGAGGGCTGCTATATCTGGCACAGAAATTGCAAACATGTATCTACAACTACAGGCTACATGTATGAATGATCTGAGTTCTGGGTCATTTTCTTCGCACTCTCACACACAACTACACAAAATAAACTTACCAGGTCAGTGACATATTCAGCAGCAATGTCCTCCACAACTGCAACAGTTCTGGAAGTGGCTGCAAAATCAAGAACACCACATGAGCAAATAACAATACAATTTCTGTTTGGAAGGAAAAACTATGTGCTTATTTCTTTACATAGAAGTTATTTTAATAATTATACATAAGAATTGCAAATAACAATACAATTTCTGTTTATGTTGTCTGATGCAGTGATGTGCATCATCATTTTTGAAACAATATACATATTGTGTATTGGGTGCACAAGCATGACTACTAGACTACGTCCTAGCTTTGCAGGTGAAAAAAAAATCCTAGAGAAGCTAGATGGCTATTACAGAAGCAAAACTGAACTATGGCCTGGCTTTGCAAGTTGTCATAAAACATTGTTTTGCAATTCAGTTAACCAAATCAACTTGGATTATAATTCCTACACTACTACATGAATCATTTTTAGCGACGCCACCCTTTTCTATCAGAGGTGGTTCAACTAGCACGCAGCCTCTAACCGTGCCGGTGAGCACTGTAGCTCTATGACCGCATCTAAAGATACATCTTCAGGGGCAGTTCTATTAAGAAAACTGCCTCTAATAGACGTCTATTTTCAGGGGCGGTTACATTAAGAGAACCGCCCCTGAAAATGGATCTTCAGATGCGGTCCTCTTTACAAAACCGTCTCTAAAAGTGATCTATTTTCAAAGACGGTTCGTTAAGAGAACCACCCCTACAAATGCATTAACAGAGGCGGTTCTCTTTAGTCAACCGCCCCCAAAAATGCCTCCCCCTAATTACCCCTTCTTCCTCCTCGGAACAGTATGCATGCTGAGCACCATTAAATAGCTCACTTGGAGGGCGAGAAATAGCAAAAATAGAGGGAGGGAGGTTTTGCCCTTTGAACCTTCGAAGGAGTTGGGTTTGAGAGGTGAGATAGTGGCATACCTAAACTCTTTCAAACTTTTCATGTTCATTTCTTTCACTTAGAGATCTAGAGAGAGACATGCATGATGTTAGATTTTTTTCCATAGCAATTTAGACTGATTTTGCCCAACTTAGTTTGGCTCACATGAACTCTAATTAATTTCTATATTTACTTTATTATTTTTTAAACTTTAGGTCTAGAATAATGTAATATTTGTATAGAAAAATAGACATCAATTGCTTCCACATTTATATGCGAATAATACCTTCATGCAAATATACCTTTTATTTTTGAAGGGCACATATGGACAGGTCATGGATGTACACGAAAAGAAGACATGAAGCTTCCTACATACAAGATGTGAATGGTTTTATTGAAGCAGCTAAAAGGCACGCTTTGATTAAGCAAACAAAGGATATATATTGTCCCCGTGTTGACTGTCGGAACCGTATAGTATGCCAAGATGCAAATACGATAAGATCACACTTGGTAAGAAGGGGTTTCATGGAGAACTACGAGATTTGGGATCATCATGGTGAGAGACGTACAAAAGCAGGCAACATGGAAGGTACAAATCCACCAGAAGTAAGGAAAGATGACGATGCCCATCGTGTCATGATGCATGATGGTCTAGGAGATGACACTGCAGGCGGTGGTGGTGGCAAAGGCTGTGGTGGTGGAGAAGGCTATGGTGGGGAGGATGATGGTGAAGACAACGAAGAAGATGAAAACTTCCTGGATGACATGTTGTGCCACGTAGAACAAGAATTACTATTGAAAGGGCTAGATAACTTGGAGACAGTGTGGAAGGCAAGGGAAGAACATTTGTACCCGGAGGAAAAGGGTTGTGAGAAAAGGTGGTCGTTGCTACGTTTTGTGCTAGACATACTGATCTTGAAGGCTAAGTATGGCTGGTCCGATAGGAGCTTCAACGACCTATTGACTCTGTTGGCTGTTGTGCTTCCTAAGCCAAACATTGCGCCTACCAACACGTATCTAGCGAAGAAGCTTATCAGTCCACTGATGATGGATGTGGAACAAATACATGCGTGTCCGAACCATTGTATCCTTTATCGTGGGGTGTTCAAAGACCTAACGAAGTGTCCAAACTATGGTGCTAGTCAATACACAGTAAACAAAGACTGCAGTGAGGGTACTAACACTAGAAAAAAGAGAAAGAAGGACGGAAAGAAAAATGATGCTTCTTAGAACGTTGAAGAGGAAAACAGGACCTTAGTAGTAGATGATACTAACCAAAGAAGAATTCCTGCATTGGTTATGTGGTATCTATCACCGATTGATCGCTTGAGGTGTTTGTTCTCAAACCCAAGGGACTCAGAGCTCATGCGATGGTGGGCTTCGAATGAACGCAAGAAAGACGATGGAGTGCTACATCACCCATACGATTCACAACAGTGGAAGGACTTCGATGCCAAGTACCAAGAATTTGATGAAGATCCGAGAGACGTTAGGTTCGCTTTGAGCACTGATGGACGAATTAGGTGACTTAAAGCATTTCATGGTGGAGACTATGGGCCAAATTGAGCAGTGCTTCCCACCATCATTTTTTGATATAATGTCGCACCTCATGATGCACATGGTTGACTAGGTTAGGTGGCTCAGGCCTATGTACTTGAATGAGATGTGGCCGTACAATAGATTCATGTCTATTCTAAACCGTTATGTACACAATCATGCTCACCCTGAGGGATCCATGATAGAGAGATATTGTGCTAAAGAAGTCATCGAGGCTTGTCAAGATTACTTGCGGGAAGAGGATAAACGTGCACTTGGTTTGCCTGTAACTCGTCATAAAGGTAGGTTGGCAGGGAAAGGCAGCAAGGGTAGAAAAACATTCATCGACAAGGAATACACTCAAGTGAAAGAAGCACACTCCTGTGTTTTGCAATACCTATCGGTGATGGAGCCATTTATTGAGAAACACATTGCACTCATAAGAGTAGAAAATCTAGGGCGCTCGGAGCAATGGATCGTTCATGAGCAGAAGTGTCTATTTGGCAAGTGGCTTGGAGAACAAGACTTATTGGAAGGGGAAACCTTACGGAGGCTGGCTTAGGGGCCATCGTCCTAGGTCACATCTTGGCAGGCATATGATGTAAATGGATACACTTTCTACACCAAAGCAAAGGACCAGAAGTCGGTGACACAAAACAGCGGGGTTTGTATTGAAAATGTCGATGCATTTGGGGAAGTTCACACACACTATGGTTTCATAGAGGATCTGGAATATGGACCAGATATACAGATCACCATGTTTCGATGCCAATGGGTCAAACCACTACCGGAATCCTCAAATTTGCCGAGTGTTTTTGGGTTTGCCGAGTGTATTCCCTCGGGCACTCGGCAAACAAGTTCTTTGCCGAGTGCCGCGACAAAAACACTCGGCAAATAGGGCGTTTTGCTGAGTGTAAAAAAAAACACTCGGCAAAAAGGTGGTTTGCCGAGTGTTAAAAAAACACTTGGCAAAGAAATAAAATCTTTTTTCTAGAAAAGAAAAAGAAGAAAAAAAATAAATTTTTTTGCTGAGTGCTCAGATCTAGAACACTCGGCAAAAAAAAGGAGAAGAAAAAAAATGAAAAAAAACATTGCCGAGTGTCCGATCTGGAACACTCGGCAAACAAAAAAAATTTCCTTACTTAACCGCGTCCCCAGCACCCCCACGCCTCCCTTCCCCCAGCGCCCCTCTCCGCACCGACGGCGCCGCCTCCCTCCCCTACCTTCTTCCCCAGCGCGGCCCCTCCCCTCCCAATTCCCGGCGCCGCCTCCCCACCGGTGAGATCCAGCCGGCCCCTCCCCTCCTTCCCCTTCTTCTGGCCATGGCTGGCCCCTTCCTCCCTCCCCTTTTTTTCTTCCCGTCGTGGCCGCCCCTCCCTCCTCCCTTCTTCTTCCCCTGCCGGATCCGGCCCCTCCCTCCCTCCCCTTCTTCTTCCCCGTCGGATCCGCCCCTCCCTCCCTCCTCCCTTCTTCCATGCCATGGATCCGGGCCCTCTCTTCTTCCCCGCCCCTCCCTTCTTCCCCGGTTCCCCCTTCCCCTACCTTCTTCCCCGGCGCGGCCTCCCCACCGGCGAGATCCGGCGGCCGGTGCCCCCCCTCCCTCCCTCCCTCCCCCAACGGCGATATCCAGGGAGGGGGCCCGGCGGTGGTCCACCCCAGGCGGTGGTGGAGGGGTGGACCGGCATTGAGAGCGTGGCACGGCGGCATGGCTTTGTGGGCGGGGCGTGGCATGGCGCGGTGGAACTGCCTCTCCTTCCCCGGCGGCCCCTCTTTTCCCGGTGGCCCCCCTCCTTCCCCGGTGGCCCCCCTCGCCGGATCTGACGCCCTCTCCCCGGATTCGGTGCCCCCTCCTTTCCCGGTGGTGTGGCGGCGCGGATCTAGGCTCTGGTGGTGGTGGGCGGCGTGTGGCGTGGCGGTGGGCTTCGTGGTGCTGGCGTGGTGGTGGTGGTGGTGGTGCGTGGGTGCGCTGGCGGCGGCGTGGTGGCAGATCTGGGCGCTGGAGGAGGCAGTGGCCGTGGTGGGCGGTGGCCGGTGGTGGCAATTGTTTTTTTTATTTTTTGCCAAAAATGTTTGCTGAGTATTTTTTGGGCACTCGGCAACGTCTTTGTCGAGTGCACGACAAAAAACACTCGGCAAACTAGCGTTTGCCGTAAAAGGGTTTGCCGAGTGTCGTTTGCCGAGTGTTTTTGGGGCTTCGCCGAGTGCCCCTAGCACTCGGCAAAGCTCCTGAATCCGGTAGTGAACAGCCGGGTCGCATTGAGGTCAAGAAATTTGGAGTCACACGTGTCAACCTCGACAATGTAGGTTACAAGGATCACACGTGGGTGCCTGTTACTCGTGTGGCACAGGTTCTGTGTTATGCTGATCCCGAGAATCCAAATAGGCATGTTGTTATATCTAGGAAACAGAGGATCCTAGGAGTAGACGGCGTAGAGGATTTGGAGGAGCACAATCAGTACTGCAAAATGCAACTATTCACAGACCTACCAAACAAGATCAAGCTTGTAGAAGCATAGGTGGAAAAATCAAATGTCATTCCATACCTGCGCACTGATACGGAAGGCAGAGTTGTAACAGCTTAATTATTCATTTATGTCTGGAACATTTGTAATAATATTAAGACTACATGCCACATTGATGAACTGATAATTTTATATCTATATTTTATTACGGTAGGGGTGGCCACGTGAAGGGTAAAGAAATTAGGAGCCGCAGCACGGTGCGGCCACCACTCAAACACAAATGCCGGACAAAGATGTTAGATACTTAAATTTTAAAAATGGAGCTGAAGGACAGTCCGGCTAGAGCAGAAACACAAAGGCCAAACAATACTTTTTGGCCGGACGAAGTGGTCAGCTACTTAAATTTTAAAAAGGGAGCAGCAGGACAGTCCGACCAAAGCAGAAACAGGACAATACTATTTGGCCGGACAATCATTTTCAGTAGCGGTTGTTATAGGAAATCGCCTCTGAAAATGTTTGGCCCGCTTGTTCGCACGTGAACATTTTCAGGGGCAGTTTCCTTTAAATAACCACCTCTGTTGCTATTTTTAGGGGCAGTTATCTTTACATAACCGCCTCTAATGTATTCTGGAAGTTAACCACGCGTTACACATGCTCGGTAACTTCTCTTCTTTACTCTCGACGTGCACACGGTTACTCTTTCCGACAAGAGTGACGCTTTGCCGGTCATCTCGTGGAGACCGAGAGCAATGCTTTGCCGGCATCTAAGGATGCAACGCTGGCGACGTGGACTCCTCTTTCCCTTTCCCTGATCTGGTAAGTGACTGCTCTTCCCTGATCTAGATTATTACCATCAAGTTAAGACATGAATGGTATTATTTTTTCACTGATTTCGTGTATTCATCTTGGATAAAATTATGCACGTGCATAGGGTATGATAGTGTAACTATCACATGACAAATCATGCACGTGCACAGTCTAGGACAAAATAAATAATAATTTTTAAAAATGTTTTGTATTATGGGATGGCCGGAGTAGGACAAGAATATATTATATTTTAAAAAAAAATAATAAAGGAGGTTATTATTTTTGTGTTAACATAAATTTAGGAGAAGAGATGGGGAGAAGAGATGGCCAGACAACTGCCTCCCCTGGATCTCGGCTTCATATATGACAATGGATTCGAACCAATCTTGTCTTATGCAGAGCACTCATATCCAAGCATAGTAAGGAACATGGTTTCAGTGGTTTCAGTAAAATAATATGTTTTAAAGACACCTATGCATATATCTTTTTCCTGATATATATGATTCTTAAATTTATTATAGACAATTTAACCGCTCCAATGGTTCAAACAGACACTCTCAAAGTTTGGTGTTGACGAGATCAATGTTGAGAGATTCCCTACTATACAGGGTAGCTGGCAATGTCGAATTACCTTTTGAATCAAAGGTAGGTGGGGTGACAAAGGTGAGCTTGTACATATCAGTGAGACGGGCCCACAACAACCCTACCAGGTTATGGCGGAAAAATATGCTGTGCTCAACTGTTTAAGGGCGCTTGGGAATGTTGGGTACAATATTCCTTCATTCTCCTCCATGATGATAAAAGCTTTGGATGAGGGTGTCAGACATGATGTGGCAGGTCTTTGTGCAACGGTTGCTCAACACAACCAACTTGATGTGGTAAGCTCGAAGTGAATCTCATAGCTCATACCTATATTTATTGGTATGTCTATATTTTTCAACACTTACAGGTTGAGGAGTATGACTTAACCTTTGCAGCTTGTAGCTTTGAAACAATTCTAAACCAGGCAATGCCTCAATTGGGTCCTTATGAGTGAGAGTTTGCTGGGCCAGCAGCCACTACACATGGATTCCAGCAAGTGTGACAAATTTATCAGCATCTCAACGAACTTTGCTAACAGTCGTTGGTAGACCTTGTGCTCGATCTTGTGAAGCAATTGAGAGTGCACTAGTGAATACGCTGCTCTACATCACTGATGGTCGAGCCTATGAAATTAATGACGTGGACTACAACCTCTACGTGATGCGACGTGGTCCAAATATGTAATTTACTTATGTTTGCATGAACTTTGTTGTGTACTTGAACAATTGCTTTGTAGCGACTTCAATAATTGTTTGTACTAATAAATTATTATGGATTGTACTGAATTCTCTAGTTAATACTGCCTTATGAAAGCTTAAAACCAAAAATAAAAACAAATCATATCGAACTTACTATCCTAGCGCAGCAACTAAAGACTAAAAGAAGAAAAAAAGCTAGTCTATCGAATAAATTGTCCTAGCGCAGCTGTTAAGCCTATACTCTGTCTCCACGCAGCACCGGTTTCGAACCCACGCGGGCCAAATTTTTATTTTTAATTTTTTAACTAATACTGCAGCAATAAAGACTAAAACGAGAAAAAGAAGCTATTCTATTGAACTTTCTATCCTATCGGAGTGGTTAAGCCTCTACTCTCTCTCCCCGCAGCCCCGAGTTTGAACCCACGTGGGCCAAACTTTTTGTTTTTAATTTTATTATTTAGTACTATAGCAAGCAAAGACTAAAAGCAAAAAAGAAAGCTATTCTAACGAACTCACTATCCTAGCACAGCGGTTAAGCCTCTACTCTCTATCCCCGTAGCCCCACGTTCGAACCCACATGGGCCAAACTATTTGTTTTTAATTTTATTATTTAGTACTACAGCAAACAAAGACTAAAAGCAACAAAGAAAGCTATTATAACGAACTCACTATCATAGCATAGCGGTAAAGCCTCTACTCTATCAACTTGCCGCCCTGATCGGCGCCACCATCTCCGTGTCACGCCACCGACACCATGGCTACGCCGGCGCCGTCGTCACACACGCTGCCGTCCCCGTGTCGTGCGCATTCACTCTGACATCGCATGCATTCTTCTTTCAAAGGTGGGCCACCAAATTGGCTAAGGAAAGGTGATGCCTTTGCTCCCGCCGATCATGCATGCTACGTGTTCGATGAAATGCTTGTATGACTTTTATGTTGTTTAACCTAGTCTCATGGCTTTCCCCCACCTAACTCGTGCAGATGCCGCGAAAGGGGAAGGAGAAGGCTCCTGAACCTAAGCCAAAGAAGAAGAAGAGTAGGACAGAAAATCAACAAGAAAGAGAGGAACAAGCCACTAGGGCTATGTTGGCCCAAGAGGCAAGGCGGGGTCGAGGTTGTGGTGGTGCATTGAGGATTACAGAGAGGGAGACTAGACAATCGTCCCGCCTAGCGCGGAGGGGCGGGAGACCCATTAGGTTATGCCAGAGGGAGTACAGATGGAAGAGTACATTGAGGAGCAGATTCAGCGGATGGACATGTTCCACAAAAACACCAAACTTCTGTGTTTGCACCGGACTCGTGCGCACCGCATGCAAGCGGTTGTCGGGGCCCTAAAACTCAAGGAGGAGGTTTAAGTGGCAGAAAGAGGAGCAGAAGTGAGTAGAGTGAGCAGGAGAGAGGGCCTAGATTATGTGACTTTACGAGATTGAGCTCAAAGAAGATAATGGACATCAGGTTCTGCGATGTTGCATTCTGGTTTCCACTGGTCAGAGAGAAAGATTGTTGTAGGGCTTTCTGAACTATCACTCAGGAGAGCTTCCATAGGAGCTATGTGATGAGAAATATTTCAATAGCAGACTAGAGGCGACTTGGCTGGGATGAGATTGAGAGAGCAGCAGGCATGCTGATGCTCCCCTTGTTTGAGAGGTTCCAGGGCTTTGTTCGCCTTTTTAGTGAGGTACACTGAGTTGTGACTCGTTGGGTATGTCAGTTTATGCTACAGTGTGGATCGACCTGCATCGCCGGTTCATCCAGTTGATGGTCAATGAACATATGACACGAATTTACTTGGGCGAGATGAGAAGGCATCTTGGAGTTTCCGCCTCAGATAGGAAGCTACACCAGATAGTTACGGTGATGTGGATCCCCCACGACATGGGAGAGCTGGAGATACCTTCCCTACAGACCAGTAGATACGTCCACTCTTCAGGCAGCCGTTCGCTGATGGCTCTCTACATACACCGGACCGACTGCGACTGGAAGTGCAAGTTCTACACATGGCTATGAGGAAGACAGTCCTCCCTCGTGGGGGAAACCGGGAGTTGCTGACCAGCTTGCAGCAGTGGCTTCTCCTCTCCATTTGGATTGGAGAGCAGTTCGACTTTTTGGACTTCATGTTGTATGAGATTGAGGATGTCATTGATGATGCTATTAATGTCGGATGACAGCAGGTGTATCCTCATATTATCTGCTACCTATTTAATGAGACTTATCCAGATTGGTGCCGGAAGGAGTACCAGGCGATAGAAAATGTGCTTCAGACCTACCATCCAGCATTGAGTGGTGATCGGTGTCGTGGACAGTGTGCCCTCAGAGCTGCTCAGGCGCAGTTCTCAGTGGAGGAAATAGAGAGACACAAAAAAGAGGATGCATCCCTAGAGCAGGCAGAGCATAAGGGTGGACTGGGAGGGCCGATGAATGTAGAAGAGGTGATTGGTGTAGATAAACCAACTGATTCAGACTTAGATGACAGCGAGTACCTCCCTACGCCACCATGCCATGCACATGATGACGAGGCCTCAGTGTCTGCGTTCAGCATTGATGATAGCGATGTCGAGCTACATGTTACAGCATCCTCTGCCCCTCCTCAGCTGTTCAGTAGCCATCAGAGCTTACTCAGATACTTAGAGTGTTGACTGAGTCCAATCAGAGTATGGCACGGGCCATACAGGATCAGGCGGCCGAGTTGAGATAGAATCGAAATACGCTTATCATGATGCAAGAGAAGATGAAGCAACAGTCATAGGTTCTTTCTCAAGCCCCAGCAAATCAGCAGGCACATGTGGCTAATATGTACACAATATTTAGTGGCTGCTTTAATCAGCTTTACAGTGCCACAAGAATTGCACCCCCTAATTTTCAAGTCCTTGCCCCACCTCAGGGTCAGTCTCAGGCTATGTTGCCAGCTAGCCAGGGGATCAGTAGTTTCCTACCGGTACCACTCCAGACGTTCCCATCGAGTACTCACATTCAAACAGGTCCACTAGCACGGCCAATTGCTCCTGCTCCTAGTCCAGCTGCCCTGTATACACCGAGTCATCACCTAGGATGGTGCATGAGCAGAGTATAGTGAGGACAACCATGAAGTTAGGTACAGATACTCTCGAAGCTCCTGCGGCTCTAGCGGCGACTTCCACTACCACTACAGAGACTATTGTTCCCCTACAGGTGAGACCAAATTTATAGTTCATAGTGTTACCATTTATGTTTTCAAATATATATTATGAAAATATGTTATCTAATAAATTTAATGGCGAATATTTTGAATCATAAATGTTAAACTATTGTTGCCCCTACAGGTCAGACGACCGACAAGGATCATGATGACGTCGACGCCAATCTTGGAGAGAACATCATCATCCCTCCTATGCCTTCTTCGGCATCATCTCCTCCTTCAAGTGAGACTATTATGTTTCCAAATGAATTTATTATCAAGATATATTATCTGATTAATTTAATAGCAAATATTTTGTATCATAAATGTTAAACTATTGTTGCTCCTTTAGATGAGACAAGTGACAAGGTTCATGATGCCAGTGACGCCAGTCACATAGAGAACATCACCGACACTCCTAGGCCTTCTTCGGCAGCAGGTGCTATAGGTGAGACTATTTCGTATCGAATGTGCAATTATGGGATTTGTGTCAGTCAAAATTGCTCAAGATTGACCAAATTTATAGTTTGTTACTATTTATGTTTGCAACTGAATTTATTATCAAGATATATTATTTGATTAATTTAATGGCAAATATTTTGTATCATAAATGTTAAACTATTGTTGCCCCTTCAGATGAGACAAGTGACAAGGTTCATGATGCCAGTGACGCCAGTCACAAAGAGAACATCACTGACACTCCTAGGCCTTCTTCGGCAGCAGGTGCTACAGGTGAGACTATTTTGTATCGAATGTGCAATTATGGGATTCGTGTCAGTCAAAATTGCTCAAGATTGACCAAATTTATAGTTCGGTACTATTTATGTTTGCAAATGAATTTATTATCAAGATATATTATCTGATTAATTTAATGACAAATATTTTGTATCATAAATATTAAACTATTGTTGCTCCTTCAGATGAGACTACCCACGAGGTTCACGATCCCGTCAATGGCAATGTAAAAGAGAACATCACCGACCCTCCTATTCCTTCATCGGCAGCAGGTGCTTTGGATGGTCCCTCAGATGCGCGGTCACCATAGATAGATAGGAGATGACGCGAGAGTTAGGGGGTGAGATGGAAGTACAGATGTTAAGATAACTTTTGATGAGGAAGACTTGTTATATCGTTTTTGCCTATGAGACTTGATATTTGGCTTCTACTTATGAGAACCATTACGTATGACTTTTTATGGATTGACTATCACCTTTTCGTTCATGCTAGTTGTGCATGTTGCAAGTAACATATGATCACATTTGAGTTTGTCACCATTGTTTTTGTAACAATCTGTATTTTCAATTCACACTTCGTGACAAAACGTGTTATGTGCCAAACAATCTTTTCTGCCATAATAGGACAGTCCGGCCATCAAAAATTTGAGACCGCCGGACCATACCTTAGCAGTACTCTAACTTCGTATGCCCATGATAGGACAGTCCGACCACCTTAAAAATGACAAGGTCGGACTATGGTGGTGTTGTCCGGCCAGCCCTATGTCTCGCACAAGAAATATCAAGAGCCAAGGGACACTCGCTGCCACTAGAGTGTACAATTTGTGTGTCTATAGATCTTATACAAATAGGAATACCACCCAAAGCAGTATGGTGTGCCCCGCAACCTTATCGAGTTTGTCATTATTAGCACACGACTTCATGTTAGAGGCGAACATTCCATGCACGATATGTACAAGCACGTACATTGCTATGGCATTGTGGACTATAGACTTAGTCTTATGCACCCATAGCATGATCCTACACAAACTCCCTCCCCACTATGCGTCCCAATACTCTCCGTCACATGACTACTTCTTCAAAACCACGGCCACTATACAATCAAACGCTTTCCATCTCCCTAGCCCTGTTTCTCCATAAGTAATGTCTACCTAAACCATGGCTACTATTCATGCTACTCAATATTTCTCAAGATTGATCAACCATTTATGTTTCCCAAAAAAACTTATTATGAAAATATATTACGTGATTCATTTAATGGTAACTACCTTGTACATTTATGTTTCCAAATAAATATATTATGAACATATATCATATGATTAAATTGATGGTAACTACCTTGTATCATAAATGTTAGTAACCTTTCATGTATGTTTGCTCATAGTGCAAAGCATTTGACATTTTAATAAATCAAGAGTTGCAATGATTATGGTGCGGTGAGAGTTTTGTGTTTCGCGTGTTTGGTGACTAAACATTCATGGAAAAAGGTGTGTAGGTATTGGTTTTGGTCCTAATAGTACAAAGCAACAAGTTTAACCATAGACCAACCAGCCACGATCGATGAATAGTTGCTGAACTCGTTATGCCCATGATAGGACAGTCCGGCCACCTTATAAATGACAAGACCGGACTATGTTGGTGTTGTCTGGCTAGCCCTATGTCTCGCACATGAAATATCAAGAGCCAAGGGACACTCGCTGCCACTAGAGTGTACAATTTGTGTGTCTATAGATATTATACAAATAGCAATACCACCCGAGGCACTATGGTGTGCCGCACAACCTTACCGAGTTTGTCGTTATTAGCACACGACTTCATGTTAGAGGCGAACATTCCGTGCACCATATGTACAAGCATGTACATTGCTATGGCATTGTGGACAATAGACTCAGTATTATGCACCCATAGCTTGATCTTGCACGAACTCCCTCCCCACTACGTGTCCCAATACTCTCTGTCACATGACTACTTCAAAATCACGGCCACTATATGGTCAAAAGCTTTCCATCTCCCTAGCCCTATTTCTCTATAAGTAATGTCTACCTAAACTATGTCTACTATTCATGCTACTCAATATTTCTCAAGATTGATCAACCATTTATGTTTCCAAAAAAGTTTATTATGAAAATATATTATGAGATTCATTTAATGGTAACTACCTTGTACATTTATGTTTCCAAATAAATATATTATGAACATATATCATATGATTAAATTGATGGTAACTACCTCATATCATAAATGTTAGTAACCTTTCATGTATGTTTGCTCATAGTTCAAAGCATTTGACATTTTAATAAATCAAGAGTTGCCTTGATTATGGTGCGGCGAGAGTTTTGTGTTTCACGTGTTTGGTGACTAAACATTCGTGGAAAAAGGTGTGTATGTATTGGTTTTGGTCCTAATAGTACAAAGTAACGCCATAGACCAACCAACCACGATCAACGAATAGTTGCCGAACTTGTTATGCCCATGATAGGATAGTCCGGCCACCTTATAAATGACAAGGCCGGACTATGTTGGTGTTGTCCGGCCAGCCCTATGTCTCGCACATGAAATATCAAGAGCCAAGGGACACTCGCTACCACTAGAATGTACAATTTGTGTGTCTATAGATCTTATACAAATAGGAATACCACCCAAGGCACTATGGTGTGCCCCGCAACCTTATCGAGTTTGTTGATACTAGCACATAACTTTGAGATTACTCTAGGTACAAGGACTAACACTGAGATTAGACTTAGTACAACTGCAAGCAAGTTTGTTTTGTTGGCTGCATCAAAATAGTTGTAGTTACCTCCTGCATGAAGTGGAAAGCATAGCACCACCAAGTCTAGTACCAGGAGTTGTACTTACAAGCAATGCTAATAACTAACATTACATTAATTTCCAAATTATCCAAACTAAAAAAGAAATGACTAAAGCTTGAGCTAAGATAATGACATGCAGGACATCAAATGCACTCTGCCTCATCTTCTTATCTGGTGCTATAGGCTCAAGTGGTGGTGCTGTAGGCTCAAGTGGTGGTGCTGCAGGCTCAAGTGGTGGTGGTCTGAGAACATCCTGATGACCATAGAAGGCTGCATAAGCTTCTTGTTCCATCTGGTATTTTTTGTAGCAAGCTCCCTTGAACTTATCCACTTCAGCATGTGCATCATGCCAGTTGGAGTAGACACCAGGGGTCTGACCATGATGCACAACATACCACAACATAGCTTGCTAAGATATCAAACATATTAGATTAGATTAGAAAGAAAAATTCAAAGTTATTTGTTAGCTGCATATAAAAATCAGTAGGAAGGGACACATCACTAGCAAAGAGACATATATGTGCTCACTTCATTGGTTAATTAATGAACTAGTTTGCAGCAATAAATTTACCCATTTAATTATGAAAAATGATTTAAAGTAACACATATTGTTACTCCAATTTCACCCATTTAAAACAATTTAAAGAACATATCTATACATTTATACAAAATAATAAAAAGGAAACTCCTAAAATTTGGTTTAATTACCAGACTCCATTATTATTTAAATAATCTCTAAATCTGCATCTACATATATTATTATACAAGAAATATTATTGTATGAGATAATTAATAAACTAGTTTATATCAAGGAAACTATATCCATTAGGTAAATGCAAGAAGTTCATATTAATGAGAGAAACAAATACATACCAGATCTGGCTTACTAGGGCGTGGAGGAGGCTTGGAGGAGGCTTGCCGGCGTGCCAAGGAGGCGAGCGGGAGGACGACGGGGTAGGGGCTGGGTTGGGGGTCGAGGAACGGTGGGGCAGTGGATGGGGTGTGGGGAGGAATGGCGGGGGTAGGCCTTGGGGACCGGCCGGGGAGATTTGGAGCACTGGGCGGTGACAATGGTGACTGATGATGAGCGTGAAGGCCAACACGGATGACATGTCCTTATCCACTAGCGAACAGAGGCAAATTCGTCCAAAGGGTGCTAAATTTTTCGAAACGGACCGTAGGACTATCCGGCCGAGCATTATGTCAATAGGCCGGACAAGGTGAGCAGCGGTATTTCTTAGTGTAACTTGGTAGGACGGTGCAGCCGTCCAAATGTTGAACACGACAGACAATTTTGATCAGTCGCCCTAGGTACGTATTTTCAGGGGCGGTTGCTTACGTCAGCCGCCCCTGAAAATGATCTTCAGCGGCGGTTGCTTATGTCAGCCGCCTCCGAAGATCATGTTCAGCAGCGGTTGACTTAAGAAAACCACCGTTGAAGATGCTTGCCCTATATATGCGCTCTTGGGTGAAATATTTCTACGTTTCTAGCGCGCCTGTTTGAAATTGCAGCGAAGCGCTACCAAAATTTTCCTTGACGCCTATTCATCTTCACCGTCCACCGCCGTCAGCCGCCTCCGCCTCCCATGCGTTCGTCCGCCGTCGGAGATCCCGGCGCTCCCCTTATGGTCCCTCGGCGCTCTTGACCATCCCGACGCTCCCTCTGTGGTCCCCCAGTGCTCCCACGGCATCCGTGGGGTCCCTCGGCGGTCCCAGCACTCCTACGACGCTCCCCCGGCACTCCCCCGGCCTGTCTTCCTCGGTGCTCCCCCATCTTCCTCCTTGCGGCCAGTGCTCGCACCTCTTCTTCCTCGGTGCCATCACCTACGTCGGCCTTTCACCAAAGGTTGATTCTTTTTAATCTTGTTAGACAAGAAATGCTACATATATATATTGATGTTTATTACCTAGCTAATATATATATATATATTCATGTTTAGAAATGCTACATCTATATATATATATATATTTGTGTTTAGAAATGCTACATATATATTGATAGAAATGCTACATCTATATATTTAATGATGTTTAGAAATGCTACATATATATTGATAGAAATGCTATATATATTGATGGAATCTATGAAGTTTAGAATTGCTACATTTATAGTCCACATTGATTCTTTTTAAACTTATTTCAAATGTGCACTACAAAAAATATTTATAACAATACGCCCTTCCGTCATGACTTAGATAAATTCATCCACATTCGTTAGCGATGGATAAAGAAATGACAACAAATGAAGCAGATAAGTTGGAGTGGTTGTCGACGGACGACGACGGCAACGACACGTCGTTGACCTCATTGGAAGAAGCTTCGGATTCAAGTCCTAGGCCTGACCGCGGGGCTTTGAGGTCCGAACTTGAGGACCTAGAATACAATCCGATCGAGGATGTAACCCTATACGTGCTATCACTTGACCACATTTATTTTCACCTAAGTGTGTGAGCATTTTACTTATTTTTTTATATCTATAGGTGCATGTGTCTACCCGTATGCCTGGGCAAACCATAGAGCAATCACAGACACAGACAGAGATTATAGTTACATCATCCGCTCCTCAGAGAGAGAAACAAAAGTAGCGAGGGCAAAGAATGCAGAACAAGTTCCCTAAAGGACATACTATTGTTGTAGAAGTGGTTAGCCCTATCGGCGAGCCCATACAACCTGATGGCATACGCTCCCGCTTTGCAAGCGCGATAGGAGTGGAGGTCTGGGACATTTTGGATTGCTCAATACAAGATTGGAACGATGTGCCCGATAGTGAGAAGACCAAGATATGGAAGAAGATGACGGGAGCATTTAGTTTCCCTCCTGATTCGAAAGAGCTCGTCAAGAAGTTAGCAATGAAACAGGCGGCAAAAAGTTTTTGAGGTTGGAGGTTCCCACTAAATACTAGTTTTTGAATGAATGGTCATACGCCGTTCAAGGAGTTTGGGAAGATCAAACCTAATCAATGGCAAAGGTTTTGTGAACAGAAGTCCACACCTAAGGCCTTAGCCTTGAGTGTCTTGAACAGTGAGCTCACGAAGAAGAACATTCACCCTGACCATCTTGGCTCGGCTGGATATGGTCCGAAGGTTGAAAAGTGGAGAGCAGAGGCTGAGGCTGCTAGGGAAGCTGGTGTTCCGTATAAATATGAGGGCTTAGAAGAACACACACTGAACTGGGTTAGAGCTACGGAAGTTAAGGACAAAGAAAGTGGGCAACTAGTAATCCCAAATGCACGTACTGAAGCAGTCACGGAGGCCATAAAGGTACATGCTTAGAAGAAAATGCAAGGCAAATTTAAACCTAGATGGGAGGTGGATGAGCTTAGTGTCATCCTAAGCAACAAGGAACACCCTGGCTATGTGTGTGGGGCATCTCCTCCAAGCTAGGACTTAAGCATGGTTTTCCACAGGAGGCGAGTAGCTATAGAACAAGGCAACGCTACAAGGACGACCTTTTCGACACCCTTTGCAAGAAGGCCGATGCATATATTGATGAAAATATTAATCAGTTGAAAGCTTTCTACCGTGGAGCCAACATTATCTGCAGTGCCAGTGCCAAGTAGTGTTGCATCAATCACGCTTGAGACTTTTCCTATGGATACCATTGATAGGCCTACACCATGTGCTCTGCACATTTCGTACAATAGGAAGGGGAAGACGGTAAAGGTTGCCAGCGGAACTACTTATCCATGACGCACTATGCACTGCAATGTACTTTCGAACGATTATGCTAAGGTTGAAGTGCTCTCAGTTTCTCTAGATCATCTCGATTATGAAGTGGAGATCCCTGCTCCTGATGGTGAGACGGTCTTGGGCAACCTTGTAGGCTATTTCATTGCTTAGCAATGACAAGACATTGTGCTATTAACCACCCCATCGGGTGCACCTTCTGCTTTGCGTCAGCTGCAATTGCGTCAGGTAGAGGACACAAAAATAGGCATACGGGCGAAGCATGTGCGTAGTTGTCATCGACATATGAGCAGCAGATGATGGATTCGTTCATGGATGTTTCAGTAGTCTAGGCAAACCCCAATCTCAGTTTCTCCTATGAAGAATTCATGGAAGATATCATCACAGGAAGGAGAGTACCTGAGTTTGAGAAAGCATGCAATGAAGAGCACATCAGGACCAGACTCAACAAGGAACACAACAAGTATTAGGGGGCAGCGCTCCACCATCTCTGCCACCGCCACCCCCACCCCCACCCCCACTGGAACCGCTTTTGCAAGGAAGAACTGCTATGCCAGCACCGCCATCTCCATCGCCATCACCACCCAACCGGCACTACTTCTATAGGTACAAACTATTGTGCCAGCACCGCCACCACCACTACCACCACCCTCCCAACCGCCTTCATAGTCATAAACGGTTGTGCCCCCACCACCACCGCCGCCACAAACAGCGATGCCGCCACCACCACCGCACCTACAAATGTTTCCTAAGATGGTGAGATAATTTGAGAAGGGTAGCAACCTGCCCGATGCTAGCATATCTGCGATGTGGAGGTCTCTTAGCAAAAAGAACCCCTAGGACGCTTCTGCAATCAAGGGCAAGGTGGTGCCTTTGTCAGCTCAAAATGCCAAGTCCAGCATGGCTAAGGATGGATCTAGAACAATCTTTGGTGGCCAACACTATGGCAGAACCATCTGAAATAGCACGCTTCCGGAGGCGCTCATCTTCCACTACACACTAAGCACCTCGAAATGGAGTATGATTGGCAATATAGGTTTGCTGTTTTCTTTTGTTTGTGAAAAGCATTACTAGAAGTACGTCCTTAAGATCAAGTTGAATTAGCAGTCATGATTACTTCATTAGCTAACCATTCTAGGTAAGCACCTGTTCTACTTTCAAGCAGGGGTTGAGCAAGTATGTGCTCAGGATAATAAGTCTGTGACCTAACTACCATCCACAGCAATGGACGGTCCTTAATCGACATGAAGAGGGAAAATAGTGTAACCAAGCTAAGCCCCATTGGCCGCGGGACACAACCTGTTACACCCACCAATACCCATACTATATCCCTGCCCTGTCTCCATTTTTCCTTTTATCATTTTATTATGAGAGTAATAATAATCACCTTTTGTGAGTAACAGCAGGTTACTCATGCTACCGAAAACCTAAGCATAGCAGCTACTCGAACCTGAACTAGTAGGACTCATAGGACACTTATATCTATGCAGGTGGATTTCTTAAAATTCCTATAATGTAAATGCACATAACATATATAAACAGTGATTATCAAAATAAGGGGTTATGCACCAGGGCTTTCCTTGGGCAGGCGCGGTGTCAGCTATGTCAGTTAGTGGCGTCTCCGGGACCTCCTCCTACATGAGAATCTCCTCCTCGTACTCCTCGACGATCTCCTTGAACTCATGATCACCAATGGTCATGATCTCCGCCAACTCATTCTCTACATGCATGCGATGATGATGCAACACTTAGCATTTAAACAATAGCAACTCCTAAACTAAGAATATGCATACTAAGCTACTAAGCTAGCTCTAATGACTAAGGTACTAAGCTAACTATCATCTTTACCAAGCAAAGTGTTGGATTCCACTAACAAACACCTAGCTTTACAAATGAAGGATATATCTTTATTTCTACTAGTGATTTAATGTATATTTGAAACAAAGAGTATTTAACTACCCTAATGTTTAGTCTACTCTAAAGCTACAAAAATTACAGTGAGCACATAATAATATAATGAAGCTACTATAAAAAATTTAGGCCTAAAGCTATCACCAATTTATCACAAAAATTCCTACAACATTTAACCTAACAATATTAAGCACTTTCAAATGATTTAATAGCTCCTGGTATCCACATGTATATATATGAATTAAATACACTAACAGATAGAGCACAATTTTAGGATTCGAACAAAATTTGTTTCACAATTTTTGGGCACCTACACGATTTTATATGACTTACCAAAGATTAGCTCAAAAATTAAATTAGAAAATTATTTCTAAATCCTTAGGGAAAAAACGAAATCTCCCGCGTGGCCTACACGCGTGGCCGATGCGACACAGCACGTGCGGCGGCCCACAAGCGTGGCCCATGCGAGACGGCCCGCGTCGGGGAATCCCGCGCGTGTCGATGACTTTGCAAAAGAGACCTCAAACTCCTCCCAATTTACAATTAAGTACTAACACTATTTTCTCCTCTCTCAGAACTTCTCACTTAATCCCCTGGCCTTTCCCTAATTCACCAGCGCGCACCCTCGGTGTGGCGAGCGGTGGCACTGAGCGCCTACGCCGGCCACCTGGGATCTACGTGGGCCCACCTAACAGGATGGTCACCATCTCTGACCCGAGCGGCTATGCTAAGCGGTGGTGCAGGGTGACACGACTGACTGGAGAAGGCAGCAGCGGCGCACGACCATCTGCGATGGCGGCGCCATGGTTCTAGTGGGCTGGGGTAGCTATAGGCCTAATTGGCTAATGCGTGAGCATCAGGAGGCTACCATGGACCAGGCCAAGGTGACGGTTGGGGCGGAGGATGACGGAGGAAAGCTGGCCACGTGCGGCCGAGCCATGCGGTGGTGCACCACGGTGGCACGGTCATGTCAGCGATGACAGGGAGGTGGTAGCGGTTCTGCTGACATGCGCAAGGTGGAGAGGGAGGCAAGGTGAAGCTAGTGGTGCAAGCGAATTGGCTTGGGAGGGACGATAGGACGGCTGCTCTCGTCCATGGCCGAATGCGGCCTTATCGACACGGCGGTGGGGAAAACTCCAAATTGGAGCTTGGGCTTGCATGGTTCAAAGCTGGGTGGGATCGGGCAGCGAGAGGACGTGATGGTGAAGCCATGCATGCGCTGAATTGAATGGAGGTTATCACGCGGTGGCCAATTGATGGCGTGGCTCGACGGCGGTAGCAGAGGGAGAAAGAGAGAAAGAGAGAGAGACAGGGCACGGCAGGTGGGGCTTGGCTCATCCTCGCCTTGGTGGGATGCGGTCGACATGATCATGGAGGACCACGCGCAGGCGCTAGCAGACAGGCGCGCGTGTTCACGACCGGCGTGGCCCGCGCACCGCAGTGCCATTAATGACAAGGCGATGGTGAGCTCGACCACGTGCGCCTGGCAGTGGCAGAAACGCACTGGGCCGGCAGTGGCACAGAGATGCAGAGGGAGGCATGGACATGATAGTGAGGCGACGGCACCAGCAGTGGCTATGTTGCGGTGTGGGGCAGTCGGCAGTGCGGTGGGGCTAACGGCAGCACCGCCCAGCTGCGCAAGCAGCAGCAGTGGCTCCGCGTGCTAGGAGCCAGCGGCGGCCAGGCCACATCCAGGGCAAAGTAGTCGTGGCCAGCCATGCGCGGCAGTGCGCGTGCACGCGGGACAGTCAGCGCGGTGATGCCAAACGCCCAAGCGTGGTGTCCGTGCCCACATGGCCAACCAGCCCGAAACCGTGTCGTGCACGAATTTTAAAGCGCCTATAAAAACTAAACGGTTGCTTCAGGAGCCAAACTATCATCACCATGCTCAAGATGGCATATGAGACTACCAAATCGACCTATAACACTACACCACCCCTTAACCCAATCTCTCAAAATAATTTGCTAAACATAGCAATGTCTAACTGTTGACAAACTTGGAAATTTTTCTAAGTTTTTGAGCTGAACTTGATTTTAATTTGCAATTTCTAGGCTATTAGAAATATTAGTTAGTAATATCATTTTTCGACAGCAAGTATTTCACTGTCATCTACAAAGTTTGTACTTCAAACTTTATTTAAGTATCACACACATGTTCTATAGTATTTTTGCTTAATAAAAATTGGTTTTCAAACCTACCTGATATACATAAACTATTGAATCAACTTTTGTTTAACATTTTTATTGATCATTTTAAGTTATAAGATATTTATCTACACATCCTATCACATGCATTAACACATAAACATGATGCTCATGGCATGTTTTAGTAAATGATTTAGGGTGTAACACCGAGGGTGTTACAAACACCATTTGTGCCAAACCACGGTGAGCGTCGAATTCGTTAAAGAAATGATGGAATAAAACAGTCCTGAGTGCCCCAATGAATATGTGCCAGGCAAGGAATTCCTACCTAATTTTGCCCTAGAATGCAACAAGAGATTGTTACACATGACGGTCTTTCAGATGTGGTATTTGGAAGTAGTAGAACTCGGCTTAGAGTCAGTGCCGGTGAATTACCCTGCTAACGATATATTCGCTACCGGTGTAGAATTTTTAAAACTGACCATATCTTTTGAGAACATTCAATTTTTATACTGACAGATGAGACTCGATGTAAGTCAGATTACCCTGTGGTGCATGTAAGTAGTGTTTTATTAAACTCATCCTCAAATTTGGTTTTATGTGCTTGTGCTATCCTTTTAACCACACATTTGCCTTACTTTCATGTAGGAAAGAGTGGATGGATTTGGCCAAGTTGAACTTGAGGAACGCATACCTTGACCCAAATCTCATTTGTGAGTCACATCACACTAGACCTCTATTGTGGCAAAATGATCATCCTGCATTTAAGGGTGCCAAGGGCAAGGTGAGAGAGGCAACTGGGAAGGCTTCGTACAGGGAAGCAAGGAATGAAGCTGCATTATATATCGGGAAGGCGTTCATAGCTTATCAGAGATTCCAATATATAGAAGCCCCATACAATTTCGGGTAAGATCGACTACTATCTTTTTTCATGCTATTTGGTAGATGGTTTACATTGACACTATTATCTTTTTTGTACTGATGCAGCGATCACTTCATCTTAGCAAGCATCAATTTGGGAGTTGGCAGGATTTCCATCTTTGACTCTATGAGAAAAGATAGAAAAATGTACCAAAATTTCATCAACATGTTACAAACGTAAGTAATTGTAGTTCATTACTTGTGAAACTATTTTTCATCCAATTATCATTATAGTGAAAGTGATTATTTTGTTCCTTAAATAGTGCATATAGATGGTACATTAAAGAAGGTGGGGTGCATGACCCAGCAAAGAAGGAGAAGATGGATGTTTGTGTAAATCAATTGGTACGGCCAATTTCGAACTCAAATAGCTTCTCATATTACTCATATAGAACAATGTGTTTCACTGTATTATTTTTGTGCATGTCACCGACCTGCGGTGCTTGAGGCAGCCTACCGGAAGCGTGCTTTGTGGCTACTATGTATGTCAATGGATGAGAGCCAACGGGACTTACCACAATAACCCTAAAGACATAAGCTGCTCTATCGAACCATATCATATGCATATGTTCATTATTATGAATCTAGCTAATTTGTTCCCTTTTTTTGTGTAGCATCAAGTAACGAGGCCAAACGAAGTAATTACCCAAAGCAATGTTTAAATTGTTCAAGAAGATTTCTGCAAGTTCATGGTGCGGGAGGTTCTTAATCCGAAGGGCTTATTCTATGACCATGACTCGGAGTATGCAATACATCACAAGTTTGAGTCCCTTCACCTAAAATGCCTGTATCCCTTCTTTTCATTCTTTGGGCAGGAGCACAATTAATGTTGACTTGTAATTTGTAATGTACAAATATTTTGTTCATCGTGCATGTATAACTAGTGCACTATTGTGTATTTATGAAGTTAATTTGAATCATTTGCAATTGGGTATAAAATTTGGTGGAAAAATGCGATTTCAAATTTGGTGGGAAATTTCAAATTCAAAAATTTGAAACTGATTTTCAGAGGCGGGTGATAACACCGTCCCCGAAAATATATTTTCAGAGGCAGTTGCATTGCCACAACCATCCTTGAAAAAACATTTTTAGGGGCGGTTCATGTATTGGAACCGCCTCTGAAAAATAATTTTTAGAGGCAGTTTGCCTATTGCAACCGCCCCTGAAAATACATTTTCAGAGGTGGTTCTCCTAATAGAACCGCCCCCGAAAATACATTTTCAAAGGCAGATATCCTGACAGAACCGCCCCTAGAAATGCATTTTCAGGGGCGGTTAAAAGCCCGTCGCTAGAGACGCCCCATCTTTACAATCGGTGGCATTGTAGTGGTTGCGAAAACTGCCCCTGAAAACCCAGTGTACCCGCCTCTAAAAATGATTTCTATAGTAGTGGTAGCTGATCAAAACATGATTGAAAATGTTGGGTAATTGGTAAAAAATTAGGTATTAATCAAATACTGAAAATAGGATAGTATAGCTTTTTCAACTTGTATTGCTCTAGTAAAAAAATAAGTACTATCCATATTAACAAAATTCAATCATAATTTTACACAAAATCGACATTTTCAAGCAACAAATCTAGATGAGTATCTGAAAAATAATGTTGGCAATCAAAAGCCATTGTGCATTCACATTTTACTCAGATAATGGAGCAAGATCTCAACCAAGATAAATGCTGATCCTGATTTTTTAAGAGATCGACTAGTCCATCCTCTAAATCTGAACAAACTATGCTTAATCCAAAAGTTGCAAGATGAATGATTTTAGGATGTAATGTTGCAGCAGCTAGCCTCTGCACTAATTCATAGTTCTAAACCTAAAATATAGTCCTTGTGTACAAAGAATGAGTTACTGAATCATGCTTATTATGGAAACTAGAAAAGGATGAAATAATCTCGGTCCATTCAGTTAA
This sequence comes from Miscanthus lutarioriparius, assembly GCA_904845875.1. Taxonomy (NCBI): domain Eukaryota; kingdom Viridiplantae; phylum Streptophyta; class Magnoliopsida; order Poales; family Poaceae; genus Miscanthus; species Miscanthus lutarioriparius. The sequence continues at coordinate 40,794,510 of CAJGYO010000009.1, forward strand.
TTACCTTGTGGAGATGACACAGACATTTATTCAACAGGATCTAAAAATCCATGCTGCTCTGCTTCTCCCAATCATGTTCTAGCACTCCTCTCTAGTCCAGTCACAAGCTACTCTGCTCCAAATCAATCAGCTAGCACTAGATCAGAGAAGGTATTGAGGAGAGCTTGCACTAGAACAGAGAAGATATTCAGCCTCTTCGCTTATGCTGAAATTTAGCTTATGCTGATGCTTATGCTGAAATGTTGTGAGAGGAAAACACTATTCCATGGCTGAAAAGTAGCTCAAGCGAACAGGGCCATTATTCAGGTCGAAATAATAGATCCACTCTACTCCCTAGAAATAAACCTCATTGGGCATGAGAAAGTAGAGGCAGCACGACACACCTTTTGCTTGTGCTTCTTGCAGTCGACGCGAGAGGGCGCTGTCGGTGGCTCCTGCTTGCGTCCGCCGCGGGAGGGGTGTCAAGGCCGATGCAGGCTTCACCGGCACCAGATCTCTTGAGAGGGGGTGGCCAGGTCAGTGTGGAGAGGCGGCCGCAGCTCGCCCGCACGAGCCTGCGCCGCGCACATCGGTCGCTGCGCATTTTGCGCATCAGCAGCCACCACCCGCATCTCGCCGCCGCGGGGGATCCACCACCCTGGAGGGCTGCCTTACCGGCTGCACCTAGCATCGATTAGGGCCACCCGCCACCAGCGCCTCCGTGCACGAGAAGCGAGATAGTAGCGACCGACGGGGAGAGAAAGAGAAGAGTGTGAGGAGTGGCTGCCTAGGGTTTCATTGGCTTATATATATGAGTTTTTCGTGTCTGGATGAATCCTGGCCATTAGATTGAGATCAACGGATGCTATCGATTTGGCATTAGGGTTTCCAGTTTGGGCCTTTGCTGGGCTTCAGGGAGTCGCCCGGGCCTTAGTAGGTCGCGCACTTGCAGCATGAATCAAGGTATGTTTTGGGCCGTTTCTTTTTTTCAAAGGCCGAGTTAAGATATATTTAATTTCAGATATAATCCTGCTTGGGAAATAATATTTTCAAGTAAATTTAAGTATGTTTTTGGAAACAAAGTATAGTACCGCTTTTTTAAAATCATTTGAATTTTTTATGCATTGATTATATACCAAAATCATGTTGCCATTTCATAGAACCGTGAATATACATGATTTACAAAATGGATGTGCCATTTCCCTGATGGTTATGTGCACTCATTGCTACATGAATTTTAACCGAGGCAGGCATTTTAGCTTAACCGAGGCAGGCAAGCCAACCACCTCGGCACAAAGGTCACGTTTAATCGTGGCCTCAACCGAGGCGATTGGCCATTAATAGATTAACCACGGCGGGCATCATAAGATAACCACCTTGGTTAATACATATTAATCGAGGCGGTTGCCGTAACGTGCCCGCCTCGTTTAAGATTTTAACCTTGGCGGTTGAATAAAGACGCCCGCCTTGGTTATAATTTTAACCGAGGTGGTTTTTATTACTTGGCCGCCTCGGTTAATAATTTTTATATTTAAAAAAATCTTTTTCAAATTAGAATTTAAATTAGAATTTAAATTTTTGCTAATGAAAACACAGATAAAGCAGAAAATAGATGACAAACATATATTACATTCATTCTCGTTCGACGAACCGACATTAAGTTGTTACATTAGTGATGTCTTCATCATTGTTTCACAAACACAAATCATTCGTACATCAGCAACTAAGGTCATTCATACATATCATGTTTTACCGGAAAAGAGGTCCGGCAGAATGTAATCCAAGATTCATAACTTGGTGCTCCAGTTTCTAATCCTATCGAACTTCAGATCCCGCGCTAACTCGCTTTCCCGGTTGAACAATGTATTCCCTTCATGCGCGCTCTCTGTGACAAACTTACACATGTCTGCTACTGTTTGTCTGAAATCTTGGTCGACCTTCTCCCTTCGCCACCATCCTTGTGCTTTCTTGAGCTGCCGCCAGCTGCTGCTGAATCTGCTGCACGTCCTCAGGTACCTATATATATGTTCCAAGTATCTTTTGGACTTACCTGAACTGGTGGGCGGCCATGACACACCCATTTTACCGGACCTTCTTCATGGCCTCATAGATGTACATTTCCGCCCGATACTTATATTCGATTACCAGATCTTCCCTATATTTCTTTCTCTCCTCCCAGTTCAAGTTCAGCAGCTTTTCATGAGTGTCTGGTATATCATAACTAGTGATGGTTCCCTCTGTAATAAGCATCGGAGAGAGAGAGATAATATCCTTGCCCAATTCCTTGCTTACATAGGCTTGCATCCTACAAGGAAAAGTCATCATGGCATTATTAGTTTGTTCCTAAAGTACCTACAGTGATGTAGTAGTGTCAAAGTCATAAATAACTTATAGGGCAAATAAGGTGACTTGGGCGACGTCGAGGTCCTTTCGCCGCAGTAGTCTATGCATGTCATAGAAATCTATGATAACTTCACCATCCGTGGGCATGTGGAAGTACTCTATCGGAATGTTGATGATGAAGTTTTCTAGGCCCACTTTCATCGCTTCCATGTACCACAAATGGAACCTCCTTACCTCCCACTTCTCTTTAAGGAGGTCGCCCAAGGTCAACATGAACTTCCCATGCACGTAGTTTTCGAGGCAATCATCCTACCAGGGCCAAAATGATGGCAGTGTTTTTGGCCTACAACATCGGGGCTTAAGATGTTAGCGAGTGGAAAAAGTAGATAGCATCTCAAAAATGAATTATAGATTGACTATGCTTGCTAGTAGCATACCTTTCAAACATAGTTGAGTATGGGTGCTCGTCGGCCAACTCGACTTGGTGTGGTTCGGGGGTATGGCCTCCTCTTCATCTGCAGGTGGATTCGGCTACCTGGCCTCAGCTGACTCCCTTTCTTCCTGCCGCCACTTCTCTGTCTTTGCGGTGTACCCTATCATGCCTAGGTGGTGGTGGAGCTCGTTCCACTTTGAGAGCTCAGAGAACTTCTCGCCCTTGGCCTTTGCTTCTTTGGTCGATTGTTTCATGACGAACTCTTCCCAGACGTCATGCTTGATGAAGTTGTAGTCTTCCAATGGTGTCCTCCCTTTCTGCACGTACTCCCTATTGAGCATGGACCTAAAGTTGCCAAGCACTTTGCCTACAACAAACAGTGCATGCCCCATGCACTTGTCTTCATCATAGCCCTCCGCCGGATACGTGAACCGCCTCTTCACCTCTCCCCACACATTTCCCTTGATGTCCTTGGGGACTTTCCTCCAATCATCATATATTATAGGCACCTTCTCCCTGACTATACAGGAACACTGGTTGCTAAAGGTGCCAATGATGATAGTTGGCTCTAAGGCCTCTCCTTTTGGCCCTATCTTGTGTATCACACGCACTTTCTACTTGCTAATCTGATGCCTCCCGTGTTGGCCCCTCTTCAAGTCTGACTTCTTGCTACCCATCATTGCGGTTGAAGAAGTGCTTGAGGAGGGACCGGATGCTTCCTCCTTGTAAGGAAAATGGATCCTAGGCCCATTTACTTTGGATTTTGGTGTTTGATGACCAACACAACCAAATTGGACTAATGAATTTGCAAGTGATTGTTTTATAGTTCAATAGGGTGCAAGACATGACTTGGACGAAGGCGACGTGATGATCCAATGATCAACACCAAAAGCAAGACCCTAGGAGCACAAGAGAAGACCCAAGATATCAAGCAAAGTCCAAGCACGAGGATAGAAACCAAGCCGTACGCAACATCACGAGGAAAACAAGCTCACAGAAGCGACTGGACGCTGGACCGGACGCTTGTGAAAAGTGATCGGATGCTCCAATCAAGAGGCTCAACAACAGCAGGCGTCAGCCTCAGTGACCGGACGCTGGTGGTAAAACGACCGGACACAGAACTGCAGTGTCCGATCGAGTACAGAAAGGTTCTAGAGCGGCGGAATTGTGACCGGACGCTAGCAGCGTCCGATCAGTTGATCGCAACTCTAATAGTCGGGACGACCGGACACATCCGGTCAGGACGTGATCCGCGTCCAGTCAGTAGTAGAAAAGTAGGATTTTATCCCCAACGGCTACTTTCTCAATGGGGCTTATAAATAGACCCCCCAACCGGCCATTTGAAGTGAGTGGAGCTGAGGAAACATATCAAGGGTGTTGATACACCATTTTAGTGATCTCCACTTACATAGTGCTTAGTGATTCATTAGGTGATTAGCGTAGGCGCTTTTGCGAAGTGCGTAGGTTGATTAGACCTACGCTTATGCGCTTGCTCTAGGTTTAGGCCTAGTGTTTAGTGTGGTTTGCATACCTCTTACCACTTGGTGCTTGCGCGCACCATTGTTGAACATCGGAGGGGCTTATAGTCTTGCGAGATCACACCAACCGCATTTGTGGTGTGGCCGCCACCGTGTACCGGAGGGAACATGGCCCGCGGAGTTTCGGCCGGAAGCTTGATAGTGAAGACGGCGGGGAGCATCCGGGAGAGGCTTGCCGGAAGGCACGTCGGAGACCCACTTGCGCGTGGGGAAGGCCTGAGGCTATCCACGGAGTTACCCGACCGGGAGCTTGGCCCTTGTGAGGGATTCCTTGCGAGGGGCTCCAACGAGGACTAGGGGGAAGCTGCGCGCTTCTCGATACCTCGGTAAAAATACCAGAGTCATCGACGGGAGTTTGCATATCTCTACCTTGATCTTTAGATTCCGCATTTACATTGGTTACATTACTCCTTTGCGGTAAAGATAGCAACACTCTAGCAAAATTGTAGTTGCACATCTAGATAGTTTATCTTTTTTCATATGTTTTGCTAAGGTTAGAAAAAGAGGCTATAGTTTAGAAGTAGAATTTTAAGTTGCCTACAAATTGGTATCTTTAAGCATCTAGTTACTTTTCATGCCTATGTTTGCATTTGCATGCTTGTATTTTTTGTCATGCATACACTAGGTATATCTTATGGTAGACTGGCTCGGTTTTGTTCTTAACCCTTGGAGCAAACCTACATGGTTTTAAATTGTTTAGGAGCACGGCACATAGCTTGTCTTTCGATTGTTTCATCTAATATGTGCCAAAGTCTAAATTGCAGATAATTTCTCCCAAATATCACCTTCGTAAATGATTCTCACATTCATGAGATGTCATTTTTCAAGTGGTATTTTTTATTCTAAAATCAATGTGCATGTTTCCTACAAGTATTCCATACTTGTGTGCACAAATTTAGGGGGAGGTTACTCTACAACTTGGATGCTTTGAGACTAACACCTTTTTCAAGCTTATCATGTGTGTAGTAGTCTCATTGCAAGGAAAATGGAGTCCCCGGAGTTAAGCATCACACTTCAAAATATCCACCACCTATTGCAAGTGGTAGAAATAAAATTGGTTTCCACATGTGGTATTTCTAAACCGATATCATCATATTGATTTCACTTTGATATTTATATGCTTTCTCCATGCATTATATAGATTAAATTCCCTTGAGCAATATTTTGCCAATTATGCATATGCTTTGCCTTCTACCATATGTATGCATATATTTAGGGGGAGCTTAGCCTATATAATGTGAGAGTCAAATTTTGTGATCTATTCCACTCCACATACAAATGATCACAAAGTTTGACCCTCCCTTGTGCTACTAATGTCTTCCTTTTCGGTGTTTGATTCCAAAGGGGGAGAATATAGAAGACCAAAAGCAAGTATTAATTTGTAGGACCAAAAGCTAGATCACAATAATTTACAAATGGTAATGGTCTACAAGTGGTAATGGTCCGAGAAAGGGAGAATAGTGGATTATGGATTAGTCTAAGTAATGGGGAGAATTTGTAGAAAGCAAGGCTTAAATCCATAATGCTACATGGGGACTTTTGCAAGGGCAAGATAAGTGTTCAAGTGGTATCTTCAGGTCTTACAAGTAGTATCTTTTAGCATCATAAAACCTTACCCCTTGCATTGCATCCTAGCAAGTAGATAGCTTTTAAATTGCAAATTTTTATTATTTGCTTGCTTTGGTGGTGTTGTCATCAATCACCAAAAAGGGGGAGATTGTAAGGAAAATGGACCCTAGCCCCATTTAATTTGGATTTTGGTGTTTGAGGACCAACACAACCAAATTGGACTAATGAATTTGCAAGTGATTGTTTTGTAGTTCAATAGGGTGCAAGACGTGACTTGGACGAAGGCAACGTGATGATCCGATGAGCAACACCATAAGCAAGACCCTAGGAGCACAAGAGAAGACCCAAGATATCAAGCAAAGTCCAAGCACGAGGATAGGAACCAAGCCATATGCAAGATCACGAAGAAAACGAGCTCACAGAAGCGACCGGACGCTGGCGAAAAGTGATCGGATGCTCCGATCAAGAGGCTCGACAACAGCAGGCGTCAGCCTCAGCGACCAGACGCTGGCGGTAAAATGACCGAGCATAGATCTGCAGCGTCCAATCGAGTACAGAAAGGTTCTAGAGCAGCGGAATTGCGACCGGACGCATCCGGTGCCAAGTGACCGGACACGTGCAGCGTCCGATCAGTTGATCACAACTCTAATAGTCAGGACGACCGGACACGTCCGGTCAGGATGCTAGCAGCATCCGATCAGTTGATCGCAACTCTAATAGTCGGGATAACCGGACATCAGCATCCGGTCAGTAGCAGAAAAGCAGGATTTTATCCCCAACGGCTACTTTCTCAATGTGGCTTATAAATAGACCCCCAACCGGCCATTTGAAGTGAGTGGAGCTGAGGAAACATATCAAGGGTGTTGATACACCATTTTAGTGATATCCACTTTCATAGTGCTTAGTGATTTATTAGGTGATTAGCGTAGGCGCTTCTGTGAAGTGCTTAGGTTGATTAGACCACCGCTTATGCGCTTGCTCTAGGTTTAGGCCTAGTTTTTAGTGAGGTTTGCATACCTCTTACCACTTGGTGCTTGCGCGCACCATTGTTGTACATCGGAGGGGCTTGTAGTCTTGCGAGATCACACCAACTGCGTTTGTGGTGTGGCCGCCACCGTGTACCGGAGGGAACAAGGCCCGCGGCGTTTTGGCCGGAAGCTTGATAGTGAAGACGGCGGGGAGCATCCGGGAGAGGCTTGCCGGAAGGCACGTTGAAGACCCACTTGTGCGTGGGGAAGGCCCGAGGCTATCCATGGAGTTACCCGACTGGGAGCTTGGCCCTTGTAAGGGATTCCTTGCGAGGGGCTCCAACGAGGACCAGGGGGAAGCTGCGTGCTTCTCGATACCTCGGTAAAAATACCAGAGTCATCGACGGGAGTTTGCATATCTCTACCTTCATCTTTAGCTTCCGCATTTACATTAGTTACATTACTCATTTGCGGTAAAGATAGCAACACTCTAGCAAAACCGTAGTTGCACATCTAGATAGTTTATCTTTTTGCATAGGTTTTGCTAAGGTTAGAAAAAGAGGCCATAGTTTAGAAGTAGTATTTTAAGTTGCCTAATTCACCCCCCTCTTAGGCGTCATGGTGCCCTACACTCCTTCCCTTCTTCACTGTCTTGGTACTCCAAACGAAGAGGCGCCATCAGTATCTGTCGAGGACAAGAACTCGCATTAGTTATATACTTGCGCGAGGCCCGCGAAAGTTGTGTCAATTAACTCGCACCAGAGGAGGGCAGAAAAATTTGGGGAGGGCATCACAACCAGATAATAAGCCAACAGTATGCAACAAAAATAGGCAGCATGTGCTCATTCAAAAATAGGCAGCATGTGCTCAATTCAAAATAGGCCGGCCAAGTAAACATGTGCTCAATTCAAGAATGGGCAGCATGTGCTCAATTCAAAATAGGCATGTGTGCGCTCAGATAATAAGCCAACAGTAAGCATCACAGGCAGCTAGAAAATAGTAGTAGTAGATACAGTAGTAAGTAGTAAGTAGTAGGAGTATAGGAGTAGTAACTAGTAGGAGTAGAGGACCACCAGCAGTAGTATATACGAGTAGTAGATGAGTAGTAGTAGTATATAGTTGTAGGAGTAGATGAGTAGTAGTATTATATACCAGTAGCAGCAGTATATAGTCGTAGGAGTAGCAGAGAATAGCAGCCAACACTAGCAGTATATAAGAGCAATAGCCAGCAGGCATAGAAGAGAGGATTAAGTAGACAAGTAGCATATATTTCATCAAATTCATCCCAATTTACCTCAAATTCATTATAATTTATCGTAATTGATCTCAAATTGTCTCCAATTTAGTCAAATTCATTTCAAATTCATCTGAAAGTGGAAATCTCTCAATAAATCGTTCAGATAGCAGCAAGTGCTCAGTTGAATACGAAATTGGCATCATAGGCAGTGGCATTGCCATAGTTAAAAAAAAATTGCATCACACGTAGCAGTTCATCAAATTGGCATCATAGGTAGTGGCAAATGCTTAGTTAACCAATAAATTAGGCATCATAGGCAGTGGCATTTGCATTGTGAAAAAAACGCATCACAGGCAGCATTTAATCAAAATTGGGAAATTGAAACAAAAAACGCATCACAGATCATAGGCACAGGGACAAGAACATCACAGCCAGTGTACTAGGGAAGATGGAGCCGAGGGAGATTCTCAGTGCGGAGGAGGGAACACACATCGGCAGTGGACGGCAGCGGCGCTAGGGTTTGGCGAGAAGATGGGTCCGGGGAAGACGACGCGGCGGAGCTAGGGTTTGGCGAAGATGGGTCTGCGGAAGACGATGTGGTGGCGAGCGGCGGATCTCCTCAGCGCTGGGGACAATGACGCAGGGCGCGGGGTGGATCTCCTTGGCGTTGTGGCTGGCCAGAGATCAGGACAGCGTGGTAGAGCTAGGGTTCATGGCACCCCAACGGATGGCGCGGTGGAGCTCTCGGGGCTGGGCCTGCGGCAGTGCTCTAGGCTCTCGGTGGTAGGGGCTGGAGGGGTATATATAGGCCATGATTTACCGAGGCGGCCAGCTTAGGGTAACTGCCTAGGTTAATATTAACCGAGGTGGGCGATTTAGGGTGCCCGCCACGGTTAATATTAACCAAGGCGGGTGACTTAAGGTGCCTGCCTCGGTTAAGATTTTGCATTTTTTACATTTGATGAAATTCCTCGGTTATTTTGGTTTTACAACATTTTAAAATTGATATTTAATTTGTTATGCTTTTTAAAATTCATAGGAGTAGTAGTGTAGGAGTAATAGAGTTGTAGGAGTACTAGGAGGATTTGTAGTAGTGTTGTAGGAGTAGTAGTAGTATAGTAGTAGTAGTAGTAGTAGTAGTAGTAGTGTTGTAGGAGTACTAGGAGTAATAATAGTAGTGTTGAAGGAGTTGTAGTAGTATAGTAGTAAGAGTAGTAGTAGTAGTAGTAGTAGTAGTGTTGTAGGAGTACAAGGAGGAGGAGTAGAGTTGTAGGAGTAGTAGTGGAGTAGGACTTGTTAATCAAATACTTGTTTCATTCCTTTCAACAAATATCAAATTATTTTTAAAAATCAAACACTTAACACGTACAGATTATGATCTCCCACGATCATATATATATATATATGATTCCATTACAATAATAATCAGTTATATAAAAGTTCTTGTTAATCAATAAGTGACTACATTATTACATATTTGTGTGGCACACATATCATTTTCCAGCAAGTATTCCCACAACGGTCTTCTTCTCACCGTCGGGGTGGAACCAGGGCATCATCATGGTCTTGTCGACGCGGGTCTCCACCAACTTGATCTTGTGTGGATGATCGATAAAGAGCGATAGCTCAGTGTAGTTGTATTCTTCGGGGCTCTAGACTCCATGAACTCCCACAATCCTCTGCTTTTCGGACACAACCACATGTTTTTTGTTGTCTTTGGGCATCGGCTAGTAGGCTACTTGCGCGCAGCGGCTTGCTAGTACCCACTGATCATCTTTGTAGCCGACACTTTGGAGCTCCACGATGGTTAGCCCAAAGTCATCCACGACAACCCCGTTTGGTTTGACCCACTAGCACCGGAAGACAGCTAACTATAGGTCACCGCCATAGTCAAGTTCCCATATCTTTTCAATCTGCCCAAAGTATGTCTTGGTCTGCCCCGTTGACTCGTCGATGCCCTCATATCAAACACCATTGTTTTGTGCCGCGCTCTTCTTGTCCTTCTCCTTTGTGTGGAACCTATATCCATTGATGTCATACCCTTGCCACGTGGTGATTTGGTTGGATGGGCCGGACGCAAGCCTCGCTTCAACGGACTCTCCACGGGGTATGTCCTGCAGCTCTTTGATCCACGTCGTGAAATTGATCTTGTGCTATTTCTAGACCCATGCCTCCATGTGCTATGCGTCATGAGTGGCGCGGATCTCCTCTAGGTGCTTGTCAACATATGGTTCCATAACTACTAGCTGATTGAGGACGCTGTGATGAGCTTCTTGCATCATTTTGTGCTGTACATCGGTGTGTACTTTCCTCCCCATGCAACCCGTTCCCGAGGTTCTGCCTTCGTGCTGAGGGACGGGAAGGCCAATCGCCCTTCCATCCCAAATTTACCTGGTGCAGCAGTTAACGGCCTCCTCGGTTGTGTATGCCTCGATCATAGAGCCCTTTGGGTAGGCACGGTTAAGGACATATCTATTAAGGGTCGACATGAACCACTCATACGTCCACATCTGGTGTAGGTACATGGGTCCCCGTTCCTATATCTGATCAACCATGTGCATCATTAGGTGTGGCATAATATCGAAGAAAGACGGCGGGAAGCACATCTTGAGCTGGCAAAGGGTCTCCACGATGAACTATTTTAGGCCAGGAAGCTCAGCTTCATCAATGACCTTCTGTTTGATGCAGTTGAAGTAGGACATGCGTGTGATGACCATCTTCACATACTCTAGACTGATAGCCCTAATAACAATTGGAAGGAACACCATGAGCATAACATGGCAGTCATGTGCGTTGAAGCTGGTTAGTGTGAGGTCCTTCATCGAGTCTAGGCTATTGATGTAGGAAGAGAAACAGGTCAGCACCTTGACACCCCTAAGCCACTGGCACACGGCCCTCTTCTCATCTCATCAGGTTGTAGCATGCGCCCAAAAGGTTGACTTTCCCGCTCTGCGTCGCCGGTGTCAGGTGAATTTCAGACCTGATGTCTTGGTTGACAAGATCCATCCGTGACTTCAGACCATCCTTCATCTTAGTCTTGATGTCTAGCAGTATGCCAATGGTGGTTTCGAAGACAATCTTCTCGAGGTGCATGCAGTCGATGGCATGGGGTGTATCTAGCTCATTCTAGTACGACAGGTACTTGAAGAAACATGACTGCTTCTTGAAAGGAACAGGGGCGACAATTGATTCCTCTATCTTATCCCACTTCCTCTTCCTTGTCGTGGTCCCATATTTCTCTTTTGTCTTCTTCCTGAACTCAATGTCTATGCCCTTCAACATGTCAAACACCTTTTGCCCGTATCTCATCCTTTTTGGCTCATCAGTTTCAGGCTCATCCTGGTTATCGAAGTACTTATTCAACATAGCTGTCTAGTACCTGTTCTTTTTGACGAGGAATCACCTATGCCTCATGGACACCATCTTCTTGGATGCACTGAGGTAAGTGTAGCAGGTATTGTCAATGCAAACTACGCAACCTGACTTACCTTTGATCTGCCCCGACAGTGAAAAAGGACCAGGGTAATAGGTGATGGTGATAAAAATGATGGCTTTTAGAATGAACTCCTTTAGGGACGCATCCATCATCTTGACCCCATCTTCCCATAGTATCTTCATGTCCTCCATAAGCGGCTCTAGGAACACATCTATATCATTGCCTGGCTGCCTAGGTCTAGAAATAATCATGGTTAGTAAAAGATACCTACACTTCTGACATAGCCAGGGAGGTAGGTTGTAGATGGTGAGGATGACCGACCAAGTGTTGTGTGAGCTGCTGAGGTCACGAACGGATTCATCCCATCGGTACTCAGCGCGAACCTGACGTTCCTCGCCTCATTGCCAAACTTTCAGAACTTGGCGTTGAAGCACTTCCACTGCTTGCCATCAGAAGGGTGCCGCAGCTTGCCATTGTCCTTCATGCGCTCATCAGATGCATGCTGGGATATCAGCTTGGCATCCTCGAGGTTCTCAAATATAGCACGTAGGCGATCGATCACGGGCAGGTACCACATCGACAGGGATGGACTTTTCCTTTGCGTGTAACCCTCTTCTTCCTTGTCCTCAGGAGACAGGATTTGCTTCTTCGCGGTATTCTTTTTGGTCGTATTCTTCTTCTTCGGCCCTCTCTCATCGTTCGCATCTGCGCGACAACTGGCATTCCTCTTGTACCGACACTCACCACAGTGCGAACAGCTCTGCATGTTCTCATACTTGCCCCAATATAGGATACGGTGGTTAGGGCTGGCATGGAACTTTTTAAACTTCATCGCCACTGGCTGGATCAACTTCTTCGCTCGGTAGGTATTGGCGGGAACCTTATTACCCTCTGGGTAAGTGTCAGCAAGGATACGTAATAGGTCATTGAAGCTAGTGTCAGACCAGCCATGGCAAGCCTTTAGCATCAGAATCTAGAGGTTAAAACGTAGCGCCGTCCAGTGCTTCAGACAGTCCTTATAGAGGGGATCAACTGTCGCCTGCTTCATCTCTCTAAAATTCTCCAGCCACCTCGGGATCCCAAATAGAACGTCGTTGTGGTCAAGGCAGTTAGCGATTGACTCAAAAATGTCTGCAGTCTCGGGATCCCTCACTAGCTCACCGCCATCCCCATCATCGTCATCAGTTGTGTCTTGGAGCAGATCATCCATTGTGATATAATCACGATCTGCATTGTCGCCAGTAGTAGCATTGCCGTGCCTGCCGGCCGCTGCTGATGAGGTTTGTTGTTCGACATTCACCATCGCCGTCGTCGCTGTCGATGAGTTCCCTCCTCCAGATGCACTGGCACTCAGATCCTCTGCTTCCCCATGAAACTTTGAGATGGTGCAATCCTTGATGAAACCGTACCGGATCAAGTGAGATTTCACCGTGTCATCTCCATGGGCAAGAAGGTTCTTGCAGCTCTTACACGGACAGATGGTGAGTTCCCACTTCAGACTCAGACGATGCCTTTTCGCAGCGGCAATAAACTTTGTCACATGATCTAGGAAATTTGTATGCAGCCTCGATGTCTTGTATATCCATTCCCTATCCATGACCGCCAACACCTTGCACACACAAACAACGAAAATGGCGCATTTAAGCAGAGCATTACGGAAAAAAGATAGCCGGGTAGCTCTAGATCTGATGATTTCTCTCTCCTCCAAATAGATCTAGATCTTGATAAAAAGCACCCAAATCATGGAAAAGAGAGAGGATTGAGGGTTTGAGAGCGAGAATCAACCTCTTGCGGTGCCCTCTTCACCAAATCCAAGGGCAAAATCTCTCCCCCTAGAAAATGGCAATTTTTTAGGGTTTTGAGGTCGAAACCCGGAAAAATGGAGGAGAAGCAGTGGGGAAGAAGGATGGGTGAGGCTGTATTTATAGCCCCAACTTAACCGAGGCAGGCACTATAAGCAAACCGCCTCGGTTAAGGATTAACCGAGGCGATTGCTGGCCTGGCTGCCCGGCCTCGAATAACCGAGGCAGGCAATCAGGCCGTCCGCCTCAGAGCTCCAAAGTGAAACGCTGCACAAAAGAAATCCTATAGTAGTGACTCACAGGTTAATTAGAAATTTTCATGACGGTTAGTTAATTTCCCTGTGTGTTTTTTCAGGAACTGTCAAGTTAATATTATTTTCCCTGTGTGTTTTTCGGAAACTATCAAAATAATGTATTTTCCCTGAAGGTTTATACGCAACAACCGTCAAAAAAATTCGAAACCGTCGGAGAATTTCAAGTTTTTGTAGTGACTCCCTTTGTTCCATGATATTTGACGTGGTACAAATTTGTCCCACAAAGAATGTCATTATAGCCAATTCACCCTAAACCAACCGTCCCGTCAGTCCATCTGTCCCCTGCTCGACTACTCCTATTGGTCAACAAAAGATGGATAAAAAACTCAAAGGTGGGTCGCTCTGTGGACCTCTGGTGGTGTTTAGCAGTGGGCCTAAGGGAAGGCTGCTATCATCATTCTTCTTGTAAGGCTTATGCGGGTTTTTTATCCTCAGCACTTGATCTGCGTGATCAATTCTATAACATCCATCTTCCTGGGATGGAGGAAATATCAGTTAGATTTTGGTCCTGTTCTGTTTGGTCCTGTTCTGTTGCACTACTTCAGCAGTATTTTTTAGCGAACGAACAATATTTTACACTCACAATATTTCAGCATAAGCATCAGCATAAGTCAAATTTCAACAAAATGAATGTAATTCTAGAATGGGAGAGGGAAAACCAATGTTAAACTAAACCACAACAACGATCCCATCCAATTGATCCCCGGAATTGTTCCCGGTGGAGCCACAGGTGGGCGTGTACGCAAGTTCCCTCTCACTCGTAGTCCAGTGTGGTGATCTCTGGTGATGCCCGTACCCACATGCTTTTATCACACAAAGTTGAGACCAAAAACAATTTTGGGGGTCGACATGCTTCGTACTTACGATTGCTGGCGGGGCGGGCTCTTTACCGCAACCCGCATGCTCGCTCCGCAAACTTTCGCTTTGTGGCTATTGTGGACCCGCCGCGATTTTTTTTTGGCCCAGTGTTCTCTAACCCGCGAAGCCCGTTGGGCAAAAGCCAGAATCCGCAAGAACCCGCAACAATTGCAAGCCAGAATCTCTAACAATATCGTTGTGCCGCTGTTCATCCCGTGCGGCTATGGGCAGCGGCGGCGGTGCGGGTGCAGTAGGCGTGCAATGGCGTTGGTGTCCATGAGCACGCCAGTGATGTTGCTGCAGCGCCGGCGGGAATGCCACCCTGATCGCCTCCTGCAGCCGCTTCGCCGCCGTCGTGGCGCCGGACCCGCAGAAGAGCAGCGCGTTGTCGGGGCCCGCCCGCATGCACACAGGCTTCCTTGCCATCCGTATCGTCTCGCTGCCGACGTAGCTGACGCCCGTGTGCGTGTTCCGTGCACACAGCCATATATGATATATGCATGCGTCGATGGTGGTGCATGGGAATGAAGAGGCATGCGATCGTAGAAGTGGAGGACGTGCTTGAGGATGTAGTCCTCGATGTACGGAGGCTGCGGCCGGACGCGGTGTGGTCGGCCTAGAGGAGCGTGCGGCGGCCGAACGGCGTTGCGGCCATGCGTAAGGGTTCGGTGCTTGCTGTACGCCAGGCGATCCTGCTTGCATATGTGCTTGCTGTGCGTAAATGCTTGCGGACTACAGTGGGCTTCAAATGTTTGTCCGCCAGTTCCACAGCCCATTCGCGGCGATAGCCTTGCGGCTGGTGGACGGTCCACGACCCACCTCGCCTGCAAGCTGTATTCTCTTCGTTCCAAATCATAAGTCGCTTTGATTTTTATACATATATTTTACTATATATCTAGATATAATATTATATCTAGATACATAGTAAAATGGATAAATCAAAAATTTAAAGTTGATTTATAATTTGAAACGGAGAGAGTACTGGTTACTCCCTCGTTACTGTGTAGTAGTACTCTATGGTAGTAGCATAACGTGTAATTGCTGGCGCATCTCTCTAATACTATAAGCACACACAGTAACTGAGTTTAATTACACAAGTAATCGAAGCTAGCACGTGCTTCAAACGCGCCGAACTTTTTTTTTACCCGACAGGCGACAGCAGGCACGTCAGGCTGTATGAAGGCCCAGATCGGTCTCAGGCGAGAGAGAGCCCGTGATAGCAGGAGCAAGGAGCCGGTAGCCCCCTGCCTGTTGTAACGCGGGCCGGCCGGGGGAGCGCAAGAAGATCCGCCGCGGTACGGGTACTAGGGCGAGGTGTCCGGGCGCCGAGTCGTGCCAACAAACGGCTGCCCGCCGATTCGATCGCCCGCGACGCCGACGCCCCGACACAGAACCGCAGAACATGCGTAGGTGCTGACACGACGCACGTGTGCGTGCGTGGGAAAAGAGAAAATTTCAGGTTTTCCTCATCCAAGCCAAGCTGACAGAAGAAAGTCTTGTGAATTTGTATATGGACATTACCCGTCTTCGCCAAGAGAAAAAGAAAAGAAGAAAGAAGACAGAGAGTATGCGTGCACATACGCCGCACAGGGAGTCAGAGGGACAGCTGATGAGCTGGGGCGCTGGAGCGCATCGAGGAAACACGGTGGTGGTTCCGTCGGCGTTTGGTGCCCGCAGTGCAACCAACGGAAAGCTAGGCGCCAGCTGGCTGATCCATCCATCCGGGCATCTACATTTTCTTGTCGCGCGGCTGCCACGTAACTGAGCATGAGTATTGTCGTCTAGCGTAGCAGTTTCACGATGCACGTGCGTGCATGTCCGGGACCGGCTGTTGGGCCTACAGTGCTGCCACACGTGTCTGCGATGAAGAATCAGTTGGGCGTGCTCATCCGAAAGAACCGATATTATCATCATCAGGAAAACTATCTCCGGCGCCCTAATATAATATAATATAATATAATATAATATAATATAATATAATATAATATAATATAATATAATATAATATAATATAATATAATATAATATAATATAATATAATATAATATAATATAATATAATATATTATATTATATTATATATAGAGATATAGTTTGGAGGAATCGACGAATCATCCCCAGAACAACCCCGCCGCTTGTAGTCGTAGCTGCGACAGAGAACGGAATTGCGGAAACAAATTCACGGGAGCATCCGATCCATACCCGGGATGGGCCTCTCACTATCAGCTGCTTTACGCTCCTAGTTGGGCTGCTGAATCAGGCCCAGTATACGCGTTCATACCAGGGAGGGCCCATCAGAGATTCGAGGGCCCAGAGCGGCCTGCCGGGGTCGCAAGGGTGACCGTGTGACCATGTCGTCGCACTCGCAACATGCAGGAACGAACGATCTAGCAGAAGCAAACTCTTTCACGTGCGTTCGTGTCCGCCTGCAGGTGCCTGGTGCCGGCCACCTGCAGCAGCTCCGACGTACGGATGGGGATGGCACACGGCCGACTGATGCTTGGCCGATCGTGACAGTCACGGGACCCGGCAGGCTGCTGCGGCCGGCTAGGCGCTCCCTGGGCGCCCACCCACGAGGGGCCTGCCTTCTGCTGTCCTCTCTCCTTAGTTTTGCTGTTTCTTTGGGGTTGAATTTACTATTCTCTTTAATTATATACTCCCTCCATCCCAAATTGTAAGTCATTCCAAAATCTTGGAGAGTCAAAGTTTTTCAAGTTTGACCAAATTTATATAACAAAATAATAATATTTATCATAACAAGTAAGTATCATTAGATTCTTCATTAGTTATATTTTCATATTATACCTATTTGATATCATCAATCTTTGTGTTTCTCTCTATAATTTTAGTCAAACTTAAAAAAGTTTGACTCTCCAAGATTCTTGGAATGACTTACAATTTGAGATGGAGGGAGTACTTCCGTATTATTAGGCTCTCCACTCGGCGGGATCGCCAGGCGGCGTGGCGCCTGGCACCTTTGTGTACCGCTTGGCGGCAGGCGGCGGAGCAAGGCTCGGCGGGGCCCGAAGCGCCCCAGAAGCCCTCGCCCAAACGGCGGGGCGCGCGGCGTCATGCCCACATGGTGTCGAGGATGCTTGCTGTGGTTAGGGGAGCGAGTGGTTTGCTTCTGCGTCCGTCAGAAGCGTCCGGTCCCTGGCGCTCCCCGCCCGTCTTCGGCGTGGGCTGCGGGCGCAATGGCCGGGCCGGGAGAGGTTCGGCGGGACGCGTTCACCTGTGGCTGGAGGTGGCGGCCAGCCATGGCGCTTCGCGCCGCTTCGTCGAGGATGTCCTTCGGCTGGCCGGAGGCTACTCATCGACGCCAAGCTTGCAGTCGTGTGGAAACAGGGTGAAAACCCTGTCTTGTTGTTATACGAGGCCAACGACGATGGCTTATTTGACGTGACATCCCTCGCTGGAGGCGTCGTTGTAGTTTTCAGCTCCTGCCACCGCGAACGCCATTCCGTGCAATTCTCAGGGCAAAAGCCATTCCGAGCAGGTATTGGGGCGAAAGCCATTCCGAGCCTGGTGCTCCAATCGTCGATGGTGGTGTCCGTGGACGTCATTCCCCTTCTTGAAGGCATCGACACAGGCACGCCCGCTCCCCCTCCGCGCCCACCATGTCCTTGTGCTCTCCCTGGTTGTTCCACACCTGCTACTATTCGCCCCCGGCGTGTCCTTGTGTTCTCTGGTTGCTCTTCCTTCCCTTCTTGTTATTAGTCTGACTACCCATCTACCCCTTGGTTTTTGCTCACACTGCTTGTCGGCAGGTGCTCACCGTCAGTGGCTTCCTCTGTCATCCTCTAGTTCACTCGAGTGCTTTGTCTCATCATATGCTGGGTTGCGGGGACCTTATCTCCTCTCTAGATCTCCTCGTTTCCTCCTGACGTTCCTCCCCCTTTGAGGCTTCCTTTGCCTCAAATGGCATTGGTGGACGTTGGCCGGAACCCAGATACTCTCATAGGCGATGCCACTCACAGTTGTCGCTAGTTTTGTTTCCACTCGGTTCCTTATAGCTACTTAGCTGTCGTCTGTCAGACCCGACTCGCTTACAACTGCTTGTGGTTAGAGTTCTTCAGAGTCTGTCTTTAGTGGTGGCACAGGTCGGGAACGTGGTGCTCGCACTAGCTCTAGATGTAGGTTGAGCCTGTAGCTGTACCATGTTATGGTTGTTTGTTTTGTTTTTGCTGGTGTTGTATTCCTTCTCTCTTCCCCTATGTCATATACTTCTGTGATCTCTAAGGGTCGTCTCTCTAACAGGTGCATTGTACCCTTTCATCCACCGGCTTGCCGGGATTTGTGGAATGAAATCAGGTGGGGATCGGTTTGATCCCCCGTAGTTGACCTAAAAAAAATTAGGTTCTCCACCATATTCTTCCACTAGATCCAATTTTATTTCATCTGACTATTCTTGATTTCTCGTTTGTCAAAAATAAAATGTGTAGACAATAATATTTAGATAATGAATTTAGAAAAGACAGTTGGAGATCACAACTCTCAGAGAGCGTCGAAGGCGAGTGTTCCTGTTGGAGCTAGGGGCGGTGGCACCAGGCATATAACCTGCCTCTTCCATGAGCCTGAATCTCTAATCTGCGCTTGTAACATAGTGTGTAACTGGTTACATGGTGGGCAATTATATTATCATCCAAATTCACGTGAAATTGGAAACCAAGTTTTTTTTTTAAGAACACTTTAATGAAGCTTCACCAAATCTGAACCAAGGTTTTTTGAGCACCATTTAAGCAGATTCACAAATCTGTAGATTGATCTTGCCCTTTAATCAGAAAAATATTTGTTCCGTTCAATTTGGAGTTTGTGTAGCTAGAGTGTTTGGCTTAACATTGACGGGATAGAACTGTTTTTCTTTTTTTTTACTAGGTAGCGTGCCTGTGCGTTGCTACGGGACAACTAAACTTTTGTATTAAAACACACACGAATCACACGATAAGATAATAATATTGTGAAATCTAATACCAACGTTAAAGTGATATTTAATCCAAAAAGCAAAGTTTGTGAAATTAACACAGTCACACAGAGCGCGGCGTCGTAGGTTCACCAACTCTACTAGATAGACATTTCCGTGCGTTGCAATGGAAACAAATAATGCCCTAATAATTTAAGCATGAACGTGTTGGATTGTTAAAAAAATAATAATGTGAGCGTGGCGTTCGGAATGTCAATATTACAAATTGAATTTTGCGCAAAGCTAAAATTTTTATTGATGGTTTGCAATCATCAAGGTATGCATTTATAGTATTGTTGGTATATTCCTAATAGAAGCAAATAGAAAGAATGGAAATCGAAAGGAGGAAGCCAACACCCAAGATTAGTTATACGGTCTCACTGATTAAAAGTACAATCAACTTAAAAACTAACATAATGTATTAGGCATGTTTGACATACTTGAAGAGTGATGTTTTATGAGTGATGTGTCCAAACATTTTTAATACAATAGATACTATTCTCTGTTAAATGAACTTAGCAGTTTTGTGCCAGTCAATATTGCTCGAAACAACCCAATGACAAGTTTTTATGATTGGACGGAAAAGTATATTTTATACAAATAATTAAAAGAAAAATTGTCCATGGATCCTCATTCTTCGGTATTCAGTAGCTAACTAGACATATATTACAAAGTAAGATGTACTGACCCAACAATGACAAGCTGCCCTTCGACCAACTTGTCCAAAGTCAAGTGCTCAAAGTAACACAAATTACAGCAATGCAAACTGAAAATGCAAAGAGCTTGAGCACTGAAGAATGTGCATGAAAGTTCTCTAAAAAGGGTACCTAGCTGTTTCCTCTTTGATTAGATGAATATGCTAATATTTTTCATGAATAGTAACATCATACCTGCAAAAATAGTCTGTCAATGGAGTGACCAAGAGATCAGTCATTGATTTTTTTCTAGGGAATAAAGACCTATCAGTCAAAATCTTTGCAAAAAAGCAACCAATGCTCCACATATAAAATTATAGCAGGCAGCGATATCCAGCTCAAATTGCATATATTATATTGTTTAAAACTAAAAATTGGATATATATTAGAGAATAGAGAATGTATGAGCACCGCAAAAACTCGGATTGCATATATTACATTGTTTAAAACTGAAAACTGGATAAAAGATTTAAAACTGAATCTTGGAAATTCAGACTGCAAGATGACCAAGAGATAAACAACACGACACTAAGAAAATAATAATGGTCTGAAGTTTCATGGACACAGATAAGAAAAACAGAGAATGTTCAATTCTGCACATTCAACATTGTAACTGATTTTTTTTGAACTCGACATTATAACCGAATTGAAGCCACATACTGATAACACTGCATTGCTTTATATGTGTTCAGTTTTGAAACAAAATTAATATGTGCTATATTGCAAACTGACTATAAGCCTATATGTTTCTATCCAAAACCAGCACAGATTGGGGTTGAAAATCTAAAGCTTCCAGCTAAGTAGGAAATCAAGAAAATTAGCACACAAGTGGACCAGCAGAACTTGAATCATATGTATACTTTGCTTGAGTAGACCTTAATAAATTTCACATGGCTACCAATAATAACTTTGTAGACTAAACATTACATAATCCTAAGCTTAGGTTAGCATCTAATACCTTCAATTTTGACACACACCACCTTTAGTATGGACACTGGATCACAGATAAACATTGAAAATTTATTGATATTATAAGAAAGGAGCATAACCATTTATCTCTTGGCCATTTCCAAGAGCAAATTCATACATGTCATCGCTGTCATAACTAGAATAAAAAACCAATCCATCAGTGAGTGCCCCCTACAGCATATCAAGCCTTTTAGCTAAATGAGAGAGAACAAAAAAGAGGAAAGCGATGCTGCAGGTGAAGTATCAAGTAGTGCTTTAATCAGACATGAAAAGTCAAACAAGATACTGAATCTACAAAGATCGTAATGCCAAGCAGCTAGCACACTTCTTCTGCATAGCTATCTTAATTGGTTCGAGTTAAGGCATATCCATATATATGTAGCACCCATGAGAAAATCCCTTTCAGGCTACATCACTGAAAAATCAATGTGTAAAATACAGTAAGGCTAAAAATATATAGATCAGATACAACCACCTGGCCAATGAAGCTCAAAAAGAAGATCAGACCTAAGAAATAATGTTAAATGAAAGAAAATTCAAATATCCCTGGTCTGTTTCAACAAATTAACATTCAGGAATTGTAGACAAGTATATATACCAGTTTAGTTGACCTAAGTTAAAAAAAAGGGCGTACCAAGTGCAGAGAGCTCCCGCTCTGTGCGGGGTCTGGGGAAGGGTGTTAGTGTCAAGCCTTACCCTCGCCTGTGCAATGCGAGGAGACCGCGACTCGAACCCGGGACCTTCCGGTCACAGGCGGTAAGACTTTACCGCTTGCACCAGGCCCGCCCTTCTCAGTTGACCTAAGTTAACAAGGATAATTTTCTATACGCCCTTGTTCCAGATCCCTAAAATGCCACTGAGAAATGCATGCTCATATCATGCCCTACCCCCTTAATCAACTTATTGTTGTTGTGTAAGCTGGATCAGTTTGATAAATACTACTAAAAACTGCCGGTGACACTTGTAGGGTAGGAACAACACACAATAATATTTGCCCCGTTATGAATTCCATTTCAGTTAACTACAGCAAAACTTTCAAAATTTAAACACACAAAATTATTCATGCTTACAGTAGCACCACTGCACATTACAGAGGCAAAATTCAGTACAACAAATTGGAAGTGACATGTGAGCATCCTTTAAAATAGATATACTTAATAGTGTCATGTCAATACAATGTCAATGCATAGAATGCTGGATACAAAATTCATTAGAGTGCAAAGAATACTTCTGAATGAATATTCACCATCACAAACTGAGCCTCAAAATAATCTAATTTGCTAGGGACTGAACCACATGCATGTCAAAGCTAAATTTCCGGTGACTGAACAATGCGCATACAAGTAAATTCTTCAGGACGCCCCATTCATTCCTAAGCTGAAAGCTGGGGCAGTACTGATTTTTTGACTGGACAATGCGCATAAAAGTAAATTCTTCAGGAAGCCCCATTCATTCCTAAGCTGATAGCAGGGGTAGTACAAGTAAATTCTTGGTGTAGTGGCAGTGTGCCACCAAGGATAGCCAGTGGGGACATGAAGTGGTTGTCCAATAAGCGATCTAAACATGACAGTTGGATTTTGGAGAAAGGGTTAACTTCTATCTAGCATATTATTATCTATAAAATATTTGTCCAATGGAACTTACAGAAATGTCATGGACAGAGTGCTGGTTTTGGTGGCTTTGTCGCTGCTATGTCCAAGCTTCCAGTTTGGGTAATGAATGCTGTTCCTGCAAATACAATAGAAAATAGTCTTGATGTCATCTATGAGTGTGGTTTGATTGGAACATACACGTAATGGCAATGTTAATGAAACCTTTTTCTAGAAATAAATTGATACTTCGTAACTATACGGTCAGATATACAAAACAACTCTACATGTTGCTTCTTAATATAGTTTCAGGTGCCTTCTCTACTTATCCACGAACATAACATCTGATACATGGTAATGGAATCTTCAGCACGCATTGCGGTAGCCGCCGAGAAAGATTTGGGATCCAACGAACACGTCAGTATGTGAACCGACACCATGGGACGAGACCAGGGATCCGCGCAGACAGAAGGGATCCCGGCTCCGCGGCGAGCGATCCGCGAGAAGGAGAGAAGGAACGCAGAGATCTCGGTGTGGGGGCGGGGTTATCTGATCTGGATAGCCAATTTATAAATACTTACAAATCGGTGACATTGAGGTCCTTAATTAATTTCCAAAGTGTTGTATCAAAATTAGATATGTCAGCTAGCTTAACTGCAATTGAGAGGCATTAATGTCAACCATTTGCACTAAATAGAGAAGAATCAGATAAGGGCATGATTGTTCCTAAAATAACGAGTAAGTAAAACTGGGACAGGAAAACTGATTCTTCAAACAGCTAGCAATTAGTCATCCATACAGTGAGAGAGCAGGACTTTGTTTCCAAGCCTAAATGACATAACGCAAGAGCCCAGGCCAACCAACCATACCAAGTGACACGAATGAGCTAAGTTTAGTGATGGATTTGGGTAACAATGAAAAAATATATAGGAGACTGACACATAGGATTTGATATTTCCATACAAAAACAGTAGTATTAGATGATAGAAATGAAGCAAACAGCTAGAATGCAAAATCAATGTAAACTTGGTAACCTGTTTGTCAATATGTGGCGCTTTTTTCTTCTTCATACATACCCCTCACCAGACTTATGTGGAATCGACACATCCAGACAAACCCTGCTGAACTAAACATATCCATGATCTCGTTCTCTGTAACCTACAATTCACATACACACAATTGGCTTATCTGCTCTGGAGAAAGAAAAAGAAATTGGAACAGTGACCACTTAACCAAGCACTCTCTGTACTGTATATATATCTAAACTCAGAGACTCCGTGGCTTCTCATGTTGCACCCCTGAAACAAATTTTTGGAAACTACTAAAACTAATGCCCTGTATATTTAGAAATTATTTTTTGCTTTCAGATTGTTGTTACCACTGACATTACAAAATGCAAAAGGAATAACCAGGATACAAAGCAAAATTCTCCAAAGGTGCAATAATGTGAATGTCTGAACATTGAACCAAATCAAACAAGAGTTGAATGACTGGCATTGACTACCCCTTTTTGCTAATTGAAGCTGAGAACTTGTTCAATGACTATTGTCGTGTGCATAATTCTAAACACGGATCATCAACTAAGACCAAATTAAATTGCATAAATATGTACAAACGAAATCCCTATTATTAGCTATGATGGTAAGAACATGGCACTGCAGTCCACAATAATTTTTCTCCAAGTAGTATGTGAGTTCATTAGAGTACATCTCTCTACTGAGATGGTTTTCATGTTGGCAAAAAAAAAAGAAACCAAATAAAGTTCAGATTCAGATATTTATCCACTCATGACTATTGCACAGCTCCGGTCAGCCTCTGGTTGGCCTAAAACAAAGATCACAACTTTTCCATGCCTAGCTATGGGATGCAAGAACACTAACCCTGATGAAGATGTGTATTTCTCATGTCACAGAGAGACCCGTTAATGCTATTGACCTCTCTCCTACACATGATACAGTATGTTCCTCTTCGCAAACTCATTTATACACGTCTTTTCTATCTGCCACATGGCAAATGTGAAAAGCATAAAGTGCATGTCAGCCTGTGTAATATTGACACATTGTCATGAGCTTTGTGTCCAATCCATGATTCATGAAGTAGCATGGGGTCTGTCTGGATGCCCAGGTTGTCTGCACTGCTGAGCTAATTGTTTGTTTATGTGAGTTCTCTTGGCCTTTTATCAGGATGCAATTGTGTGCCTAAGCATTTAATCTAGACTTGCAAAGTTGCAACTATGTCACCTTGATTAGTTTATTTCATATAAAAATATCTGAGAGCCGGTAGTAGTTTCTACTAAAAAAACATGTATAATCACCTAAGCTCTTCATCCTAATAGCTATAACTCAATAACCTATTCTCTTTATCTTTTTTCAGGATCCAATTGTCTCTATGCATTTAGTTGACATTTGCTTTGGATAGCAGGTCCATCTCAAAATACTCTTGTTCCTTTTTGATAGAAGAGTATGTATGATGCTCCGATTGCTAAACTTATTGATTGTAAATAACCTTTTAAATTATCAAAGGCACCAGATAAGGAATAATAGTTTTTCCTTTTAGTATCCATGTACTTTCCTATCATTTAAACACTGGCATTAGGCTTCTGCTTCGTGATTGTTGAGGCCAACTATTGCAAAGAAATGATAGCGTAGGGTCTTTACTGTCAAGTTCGTTGCATGGTGGTTGTGCTATTTCTTATACGTCAAGGAGTACTTGGTGAAAGCATCCTTGGTGGACACAGCAATATTTTTAGCTTTATAATTTGTCAATTACTTATGCCTAATGTTTCATATCTGTAAGGCAATTTTGCTTGTGCAGAGTGTAAAAACTATAAGGCATGGCAATGTGATTGAAGGAGACAAGTAACAAAATAAATGGCAGCAGGAAGGGGTTGGCACACCTGGTGGCAGCAGCGAGCGATGGTGTAGGAGGCGTTGAAGAAGTTGGGTGATATGAACCCGCAAGGGTTTGTGGTCGATCTTTCGATGAGAGGCGTGAGATAACTCGATTGGTGGATGGAGATGACGTTCACGGCCCGACTACAGCCTTCCAAGACCGCGCCTTAGCGACCGATACACCACTTCCCAAGGCCGTCACGATCTTGTGGAGCACGACAACCAGCCCCTAGGGCTCTCCTGGCCCGCAAGCAATCGAAGAACTAACAAGAACGAGGAAACAAGCACTGAAATTGCAAGATAAAATTGAAGGTTTCACACTGAATCTTATTATGAGTGGGGTTAGAAGACAAGGAGACGGGCGATGGATCAGCACGCAGCGCCTACAAGCAAGTAGCGATGGCTAAACTTGATCTAAGCAAAACCCAAGTGTTCTGGTGGCGGCTAAGGGGTATATGACGTGTGGAGGACGACCACAAGAGAGTTTGGGTCATGCTCCAACCCTAGGATGCGTCCCCCACTGGACTCTAAACGATACAAGCCCATTGGGCTAACTTAAGGTGGCGCAGCACCACTGGACAGAATAGACCTCTCGGTGATTTTTTGGACTGTTGACGCCGCTTCTGAGCAGGTATGAGTACGAGGTCAGATCCGTATGAAAGTAGACTTTATTAGCTTTCCAACAAGTCCAGAATCACCCCAATCCGACTCAGATGTAACCGTGGCGACCGTCGCCCGATTGGAGGTGTGTCTGCAGTCCGAATCCAGCCCACATGAGTCCTTTTTTCCTTTCGGTCTTCTCCTTGATTCCTAATCAAAACAAGAGTGCACGTGTCTCCAAGATCTAAATAGGATGGACAAGAGCTCAAGAAGGAACTCACTTGATGATTAAGTTTTCGAGCACGAGCACGAGTAATAGGACCAGCAGGTGTCGGCGTGGACGGCGTGGATGTATGATCGGTGTTGATGTCCTCATCATCCTCCCTTTCTTGAATTTGAGTCGTCCTCGACTCAAGCTCATCTTCCTCACCCAAATAAGGCTTCAAATCTGCAATGTTAAATATGGGACTAACCCCAAAATCTGCAGGAAGATCAAGCTTATATGCATTCTCATTTATTCGTTGCATCACTTTAAAAGGACCATCCGCTCTAGGCATCAATTTAGATTTTCTTAATTCAGGAAACCTATCCTTTCGCAAATGCAACCAAACCAAATCTCCAGGTTCAAGAATCAATTCCCTTCTACCTTTATCTCCAGCAAATTTGTACTTAGCATGCGCTCTATGTTTTCTTTAGTGGTTTCATGTAGTTTTAGCATCAATTCAGCACGTTGCTTAGCATCAAAATTCAACTTTTCAGAACTTGGCAATGGCATTAAATCAATAGGAGCACGTGGTAACAAGCCATAAACAATCTCAAAGGGACACATCTTCGTAGTAGAATGCAGCGAACGATTATAAGAAAACTCAATATGAGGCAAACAATCTTCCCACATCTTAATATTCTTCTTTAAAACAGTCCTTAACATAGTAGACAAAGTTCTATTCACAACTTCAGTTTGACCATCAGTTTGGAGGTGACAAGTGGTGGAAAATAAAAGCTTAGTCCCCAATTTGGCCCATAAAGTTCTCCAAAAATGGCTAAGAAATTTAGCATCACGATCAGAAACAATTGTATTTGGCACACCATGCAAGCGAACAACTTCTCGAAAGAACAAATCAGCAATATTTGTAGCATCATCAGTTTTATAACATGGAATGAAATGTGCCATTTTAGAGAATCGGTCCACAACCATAAAAACACTATCTCGCCCTTTCCTAGTCCGTGGCAATCCCAACACAAAATCCATAGAAATATCCTCCCAAGGAGCACTAGGAACAGGAAGAGGCATATATAAACCGTGTGGATTCAACCGGGACTTAGCCTTTTGACATGTTGTGCAGCGAGCGACAAATCTCTCCACGTCTCGTCGCATCTTTGGCCAAAAGAAATGACTAGCAAGAATGTCCTCCGTCTTCTTCGCTCCAAAATGCCCCATCAAGCCACCTCCATGCGCTTCCTGCAGCAACAACAAGCGAACGGAGCTAGCTGGAGTGCATAGCTTGTTAGCTCTAAACACAAACCCATCATTGACGATGAATTTGTTCCACGTTTTCCCATCTTTACAATGCAGCAGCACTTCTTTAAAATCAGCATCATGAGCATATCGGTCTTTAATTGTTTCTAACCCAAAGATCTTGTAATCAAGTTGATTCAAAGAAAGTATATCTCCTAGACAATGCATCTGCAATGATATTATCCTTCCCTTTCTTGTGTTTGATAACATAAGGAAAAGATTCAATAAATTCAACCCATTTTGCATGTCTACGATTCAGTTTTCCTTGACTACGAATATGCTTCAAAGATTCATGATCGAGAATGTATAACAAATTCTTTGGGCCACAAATAATGCTGCCATGTTTCTAATGTCCGCACTAGAGCATATAATTCCTTATCATATGTAGAATAATTAAGAATAGGCCCGCTCAATTTCTCACTAAAGTATGCAACAGGTTTGCCTTCTTGTAACAAAACACCACCCAATCCAATTCCACTCGCATCATATTCAAGCTCGAAAGTCTTATTAAAATCGGGGAGTTGGAGTAGAGGTGCATGTGTTAACTTATCTTTCAGCACATGGAAGGCGTGCTCTTGTGCTTTGCCCCAAGAAAAGGGCACTCCCTTCTTTGTAAGCTCATTCAATGGTGCAGCAATGGTGCTGAAGTCCTTCACAAAACGGCGATAGAAAACCAAAGAAGTCCTAGGAAACTCCGTGACTTGTGTGACCGTCGTGAGTACAGCCATCCTTGTATAGCTTCCACCTTGGCTTTATCAACCTCAATTCCCTATGGAGTGACAACATAGCCAAGAAACGATACTCGATCGGTGCAAGAAAGTGCACTTCTCAAGGTTACCAAACAAACGTGCATCACGTAGAGCATTGAAAACAAGACGTAAGTGATCAAGGTGTTCATCCATGGATTTGCTATAAATCAAGTATATCATCAAAATAAGCGACAACAAATTTCCCAATGAAAGCACGCAAAACCTCGTTCATTAATCTCATGAAAGTACTAGGTGCATTAGTTAACCCAAAAGGCATGACTAACCACTCATATAGACCGAACTTAGTTTTGAAAGCAGTTTTCCATTCATCTCCCAATTTCATACGAATCTGGTGGTACCCACTATGCAAATCAACCTTTGAAAACACAATAGCACCACTCAATTCATCAAGCATATCATCTAATCGTGGAATAGGGTGTCGATATCGAATGGTGATATTATTAATAGCCCTACAATCACACACACATGCGCCATGTTCCATCTTTCTTAGGCACTAAAATCACTTGGAACAGCACAAGGACTAAGAGACTCACGCACATAACCTTTGTCTAGTAGTTCTTGCACTTGTCGCTGAATTTCCTTCGTTTCTTCCGGATTGGTCCCTGTATGGCGCATGGTTGGGCAAAGATGCTCCAGGATAAGATCAATTTGGTGCTCAATCCAGCGTATTGGTGGCAGCCCATTGGTATCTCAATGGGAAACACATCAGAATACTCTGCAAAATGTTTAACAATGCGGGGGCAAAGAACGTTGCATATCCTCAAATGAAATCAAAGCATCCTTGCATACCAAAGCATAAGCAACAGAGGTGGATGCATTGAACTCATTAATATCGATTTTGTAGCAAGCATACAACGTCCTTTCAATTTTATCTCATCTTTGTCATCAACAACAGATTTGTCATTTTATTGCTCTCGCTCTTTGCTTTTGCAGCCTTAGTAACATCAGATTGCATAATAGCTTCAGGAGACATAGGATGCAACAATTTTTCGATCATGGTATAGAAACGAATATTGATTTGATCTACCATGATGCATCGAATCTCTATCAAATTGCCATGGTCTACCTAGCGAGAATATTGCAAGCTTGCATAGGCACAACATCACATTCAACAATATCTTTGTATGATCCGATGGCAAAATCGATTCGCACAAGTCTCGTTACCTTTGCCTTACCACTATTGTTCAACCATTGGATGTAGTAGGGATGGGGGTGTGGTTTGGTGGTGAGGGCGAGCTTACGTACCATGTCGCTACTTGCCAAGTTGTTGCAGCTACCTCCATCAATGATCATGCGGCACGAACGCTCCTTGATGACACACTTTGTTTGGAATAAAGTGTGTCGCTGATTTTGCTCCGCCTTCTCCATTTGTGCACTAAGCACTCATTGTACAATCAAGCTCTCATAGTGCTCCGCGTCACCTGCATTAATGTGTTCTTCTATGTGTTCCTCACTACCGCATAGTCACCGCATAAGCAATGCAAGTGTATCTTCATCAAAATCACTAGCAGATGAACACTCACCATCATCTTTGACAATCATAACACGCTTGTTTGGGCGATCACGCATCATATGGCCATATCCCTTGCACCGATGACATTGTATGTTGCTTGTTCTACTGTCGATGCCACGGATGAAGTACTCTCATGACCCGGCTTTTTTATTTGTCTTCGCTCATGAATTGGTGGGGCAGCTCGAGTCTTGTCACTAGATGATGGCGTAGGAATACGTGTAGACGGAGTTGTAGAGCGGCGTTGCTGCCATGAACTAGCTTTCCTCGCGAAACATTAGTCCTTGCGCTAGCACGTCGTCCCTCGCACTTCCCGTTCAGCTTTACAAGCAAGATGAAACAGTTTAGTTACGTTATTGTATTCTTTGTAAGCGAGGATATCCTGAATTTCCGATTTAACCCACCTAAAAATCTAGCCATAGCGGGTTCCTCATCCTCCTCTAATTTACAACGCAATATACCCGTTTGTAATTCACGATAGTATTCTTCTACACTTTTAGAACCTTATCTCAATTGTTGCAACTTATTTATCATATCACGGGCATAGTAAGATGGAACAAATCTAGCTCTCATGGCTCGTTTCAGCAAGCATCCCAAGTTTTAGGTATGTTATTAGGATTTTTCTTGCCATATTCGATCCACCAAGCGAAGCAAAATCTGTGAACTCACTAGTAGCAGCCCTAACACGTGTGTTCTCGGGAAATTCATGGCATGCAAACTTTTGATCAATAGCAATCTCCCAAGTAATGTATGCATCGGGGTCATATTTACCATCAAAAGGAGGTATTTTAAATTTAATCTTCTTGAAAGCATCATCATTATTGTGTACCTCGGCGTCGGTGGCGGCCACCCATACCTCTACGGTTGTGGACGTAGGCGACGTCGATCACGAGTGTCTCGATCATCATGTTCATTATCACTGTGTATTCTTCATCATAACTACCATCCTCTCGATCTTCCTCCTTCTTTTTCTTCTTTATGCTTGTCTTTATCATTGTTGTGGAGGTCATCAAAATGCCTCAAGAGAGCAGCAAGGCTTTTGTCCACACTAGCAATGGACTTCTCCAAACACCGCAAGCTTGTTGTTTGCGGCAATATGCGTAGCCTCCAACTGCCCAAGTTTGTCATTTGTCACCGCAAGTCATTATCAAGTCCCTCCGTGTGCAGCTTCACTTTCCTTTCAAAATGTTGTATGACGCCCTTTGTGCGAGGCGAATGTGGAATTTGGTTATCTTCGACGGACCACGGCATGGTTCAAAGACAAAGACAACAAGAAGACAAGTGAAGAAATAAAAGCCCTACAACTACTAGGATGTAGCTACAGACAAAGTCGCTCACTCTCCACACTGTTACACAAGTTCTTACCAGTTCTTACCTTGCTCGACAAGAGGGGTCGTCTACCAACAAGTCTCGCAGACAATGGATGAAGTGTATCGATTGCCAAAGACGAGAGATCTGGCAAGTTGTAGAGAATATGTGGAGCTATAGGTAGGGCTGAAACAAGGAACGAACTAGCACCACGTTAGTTACAAAAGCAAGCTAAATAATCGTTCAACTGGTGGTGATATCAGGTTGGTCCTAGTCTAGACCGTGCTAGAGACGCGAGCACTGGACACAAAGGAGAGCACAACACACCACCCAAAGTGAACGAAAAATCTCTAAGATCAGCCCCTTTCTCTTCTTTTCTTTTGCTTCTTTCTCTTTTTTCTTTCTTTTTTGAATATATATATATTTTTTTTAGGGGGCACTCAAAACTGATTATATGAACAAGAACACTCCCAAAGAGTAACTCAAGACACACACACTTTTTTCCAAAAGGGCGGGGTATTCCAAAAAAAAAGATATGAATACTTCTTTGCATGTGGTTAGTTTGATATTTGTAGCAGGGTGAATCGATTCCTCGTCCGATTGGAACTTCCAATTCTACTCGGACTTGGCCAATAGCGAGGAATAACCGATTCCTTGATCCGACTCAAACTTGAAAACCTACTTGGATTCGGCCAACAGAGAGGAACAGCCGATTCCTTGCTTGATTCAAACTTCAAACCCTACTTGGATTCGCCAATAGAGAGAGACTATATGATAGCGGCGTGTTGTGATAGGAAAGTGACAAGAACTCGAAACTCTAAGGGAATAACTAAGACCAGCAATCCGACACACCCGATGCAACCGAATATTCAACAAGCCCTAACTAGGTAGCACTAGCCATGGCTCAAAGGTCTATAGGATTGCAGTGAAACTAATCTACTATTTTTTTGGTTTTTACGGACTATAGGAAAAATAAAACAAGTGAAGGATTGGAAGTCTCTCACCGATAAACCTTGCTCGATACCAATTGATATGAACCCGCAAGGGTTTGTGGTCGATCTTTCGATGAGAGGCGTGAGATAACTTCGATTGGTGGATGGAGATGACATTCACGGCCCGACTACTGACCTTCCAAGACCGCGCCTTAGCGACCGATACACCACTTCCCAAGGTCGTCACGATCTTGTGGAGCACGACAACCGACCTCTAGGGCTCCCGTCCCGCAAGCAATCGAAGAACTAGCAAGAACGAGGAAACAAGCACTGAAATTGCAAGATAAAATTGAAGGTTTCACACTAAATCTTATTATGAGTGGGGTTCAAGACAAGGAGACGGGCGATTGGATCGCTGACGCGCGCCTACAAGCAAGTAGCGATGGCTAAACTTGATCTAAACAAAACCCAAGTGTTCTGGTGGCTGCTAAGGGGTATATGGACGTGTGGAGGACGACCACAAGAGAGTTTGGGTCATGCTCCAACCCTAGGATGCGTCCCTACTGCTCTAAACGATACAAGCCCATTGGGCTAACTTAAGGTGGCGCAGCACCCTAGACAGAATATACCTCTCGGTGATTTTTGGACTGTTGACGCCGCTTCTAAGTAGGTATGAGTACGAGGTCAGATCCGTATGAAAGTAGACTTTATTAGCTTTCCAACAAGTCCAGAATCACCCCAATCCGACTCGGTATGTAACCGTGGCGACCGTCGCCCGATTGGAGGTGTCTTTGCAGTCCGAATCTAGCCTACGCGAGTCCTTTTCCCTTTCGGTCTTCTCCTTGATTCCTAATCAAAACAAGAGTGCACGTGTCTCTAAGATCTAAACAGGATGGACAAGAGCTCAAGAAGGAACTCACTTGATGATTAAGTTTTCGAGCACGAGCACGAGTAATAGGACCAGCAGGTGTCGGCGTGGATGTATGATCGGTGTTGATGTCCTCATCATTGGGGTCCGCCGCGACGGAGTCCTCGGAGCAGCTGCAGATCGCGAGGGAGTGCAGGATGTGCGAGGCCTCCTCCACCTGCTTCCTCTAGTTCTTGCTGCTTCCTCTTTCGCGAGGATGTGCGAGCAGGATGTGCTTCCTCTAGTTTCGCTTGATGGGATGCGGCGTCGCGGCTAGCTGTGGGGCGTCACGGCCAGAAAAAATAATCACAAACTCCTTTGTAACAGATAAGATCATAAATACCCGACAAAAGCTTCAGGAACAACTTCTACCCTCATCAGGTGCTTTATTCAGTCCAAGCATGAGTCATATGTTTGAAGAAGTCATAGGATGGTTCAATTACACAGTATACAAAGTTTCCATATTTCAGATAGAAATGCTGACACTTTTTTAGGAGCAGTATTTGGATGAGCTTCTCATTCATTAAACAACACCTTTGACAAAGCAGTATGTTGCTACTTTGCTAGTCATATCACGAGCATTGCAAGCTGGTTATGAGGTATATAGAATATAGACGATGTAGCCTCAGTTTCCTATGGTTGACCCTCAGGTTCAGTCGCAAAACATCCAGGGAAGATGGAGATGGAGACATAGGAGGGAGGACAGAGCGGTGAGGGGATTCAGGTACCTGATAGTGATGCTCCAGCGACCCAGATCCGAGAGAAGCTTGACCTCGCGCTGCAGATCCATGGCCACCGGCTTCCGACGAGGTGGACGGGGCGGAAGCAGATGGGGCGCACCGCGGGGATGAAGGATGTTGCGCCACTATGGGGAGGGAGGAGTCGCACCGCGGGGCGCGCTGCAGGGAGGGAGTAGCCGGACAACGACCGGATCCTGTGGCTGGCTGGTGCAACCACGTAGGGAGGGATGGAGCGCAGGGTGCCTGGAGGGGCGGAGCTCGTCGGGAAGGCGAACCGGAGAGGACGGGCACGGCCACCTACGGGCAGGCGCGGGCACAGGGCAGGGGCGTGCGGCGGTGGCACGGCCACCTGCAGGCGGGCGTAGGCGGCGTCGCAGCTAGCTCTGGGCGGGCGTGGGGGCGTCGGCGTTCCGATGCGGAGGTGGGTGGATGAATCGCGGGATCGAGGCTAAATCACGGGAGCACTTTCCTTTTAGTTATTTCCTTTTGAATGTTGTCGCAAGGGATGGGCGCCGGAGCGAGGCTGCAGGAACGCAGCAGGCAGGACGACGGACCCACGGTGAGAATGTCGCACCAAATGATGTCCACTCTTTAGGCTTTTTAGTTTTGAAAGAAAAAATAGAGTTGGCAAAGCTATGAGACCCAAAGCGGCCTACGGCGGGCTTTCATTTCTTCATCACTGACACTACCGGAGACTGGCTCTTTGCCGAGTGACAGGTGGTTTGCCGAGTGTTGTTTTTCGGGCACTCGGCAAAGACGCCTTTGCCGAGTGTTTTTTTTGACACTCGGCAAATAAAATTTCAAAGCACATTTTGAAGCAGTAAATTAATTCAAATGAAAAAGTTTTCAACTGCAAAGTTGTATAACTCATCAAGATGTACAATGTTTGTTTTGGTCTTTTCTTCATACGACAAAGTGAAAATAAATTTGTTCACAAATCTAACATATCTCTCTTGTAGTTTATGAAACTACAAGAGAGATATATAAGATTTGTGAACAATGTTAGAACGACCATGTCGGATGAATAGATGACCAAACAACTAAAATAAACTTTGTAGATCTCGAAAAGTTATGAAACTTTGTAATTGGCAACTTTTTGATTTGAAAACATCTTGTCATGCAAAACTGCGTTTGAATTTCAAAATTTTAAAATTTGAACTTTTCAAACGACCTCGGATGAAAAAACAACCAAAATAAACTCTGTAGATCTCGAAAAGTTATGAAACATTGTAGTTGACAACTTTTTGATTTGAAAACATCTTGTCATACAAAACTATGT
Source organism: Miscanthus lutarioriparius (assembly GCA_904845875.1). NCBI lineage: Eukaryota > Viridiplantae > Streptophyta > Magnoliopsida > Poales > Poaceae > Miscanthus > Miscanthus lutarioriparius. The sequence continues at coordinate 40,829,652 of CAJGYO010000009.1, forward strand.
TTGAATTTCAAAATTTTAAAATTCAAATTTTGTAAACGACCTCGGATGGAAAACTTCCTAAACTAAAAGTGTAGATCTCGAAAACTTATGAAACTTTGTAGTTAACAACTTTTTGATTTGAAAACATCTTGTCATGCAAAACTGTGTTTGAATTTCAAAATTTTCAAATTCAAATTTTGTAAACGACCTCGGATGGAAAAACTTCCTGAACTAAAAGTGTAGATCTCGAAAAGTTATGAAACTTTGTAGTTTACAACTTTTTTATTTGATTTCGTTTAGGGCCTCAAACATGCAATTTACACTCGGTTTAGTATAATATATTGGGAACTAAAACGGAATCCAGACACAAGTGAGAGTGTGGTGTAGTGGTAGAGGAGGTACGTGCACAGTGGAGGTCTCGGGTTCGAATCGCGTCGGCCGCGTAGCCATGAAATTCACGCGAAAAATGTCGTAGATGGGTGGGCGCTGGCCGGTGGGGGCCTCCATCGATAAAAAAATTCCATTTTTTTTTGGTAAAAATTCCCATTTTTTTCGGGTTTTTTTCGGTTTCAACTTTGCCGAGTGTCGGGCACTCGGCAAAGGCTTTGCTGAGTGCCCGATAAAAGACACTCGGCAAAGTTGGCTTTGCCGTCATTGTTTTTGGCGAGTGCTGTTCGCCGAGTGTTTTATGTCTTTTGCCGAGTGTTTCGGGCACTCGGCAAACTCAAGGAGTCTGGTAGTGTGAGTCCATCCAAAGCAAGTTAAAGACGTGTCAGGCCGGGGCAGAAACGTGCGCCACGTGGGGCGGCCTAAATGTTACTGCACGTGGCCCGGGCCTCTCCATTTTAGGCCCTGTTTGGTTCCGCGAGATAGTAACCATCTACTAACAATTATCAACTTTAAATCTAAACAGGTATAGATAATAGACTATATATTTGTTAGCTGAATGCTCCCACTAGTTGAATGAAAGCAGCTAATAACAGTTAACTATGGGACCCAGCCTCCCCAACCTTATCCTTCCTTCGGAAAAGCCTCCCAGTTCGTGGTGCGCTCGTCTTCTCCGCCAACGCCCCCATGCCCCTCTGCCTCTGCTCGCCGCCAGTGGTCGTGTCTCCGAGAGCGTCCGCCTCGCCGCAGCGCTGCTGCAGCCACACCTGGACCCCGCCGTGCTGCTCAACTTCCCCGACACTGTCGCGAAGGCACAACGTGCTGCCGCAGAGCACGAGGAGGAGGCGGAGACGGACGAACGCGGCCGTGTCCAGAGCCGCTTCGTGCGCTGAAAGGCGCGCTTGATGTCCCTGTTCCGCATGCACCGGCAGTCCGCATCCCACTTGATGCCGGAGCCCGAGTCCACCGCCGAGGCGTAGGCGCGCAGCAGCTGGTGATGGTGACGCCCATGGCGTCGCGCTCGTCTTCATCCTCGTCCACCGCCTCCCCTGCCTCGACCGCGTCGTCCTCATCCTCCCATGGCTCCCGCCGCTGAGGCGGGTTCTCAAGGACCTGCTCCACCATAGCAAGTCCGACGGCGGTGAACCGCGGCGGTGAAGACTAACGCATCTCCATCTCCATCAGCTCATCTCCATCTCCATCAGCTGCAGCTGCAAAGGGGAGACGTAGGGCGCCGAGGCACCACAGCGGCAAGAGTAGGTCCGCACATGAGCGCCTGTACGAGGCGCAGCGTGTCGAGGCCAAAGAAATGCGGCGGCGGACATCCCTGCCATACCGCTAGGGTCTGCTCCTCTTTGGCTGCATCAGGCTTGGCAACTGCAGCTACAGTGATGTGCACGTACAGCCTTGCCAGGGTGCTGAACGCCGCTGCCGCTATGCCCTTGAGGTCGTGACTCGCGGCCGGGTAGCTGAAGCCACCACATCATTTGTCTGCCCAAATCCAGCACCCAATTTCTCCATTAGCAGCAGCATCAAGCACCAAATTCATCTCCCAGGCAGCACACAAATTCCCTCCACCATTGAAGCCTCTAGAGATAGTGCTTAATCGGATCGTTCTGTCTTTTAACTGCTCAAGACCCAAGTGAAGGGTAAGAAGTCCCATGGTTGAAGGTAATATGGATAAGTTTAAAAGTCAGATCAGTTTATTCTAATCCGGAGGAAAATTTTTAATTGAACGCATGTGTACTTTTGAGGAGTAAAAAAACATTGATGCAACTCCTGATCTATTGCTGAGTTTGGCATTGCTCAGGGATGAGCAAAGGTTAAGTGTAAGGGAGCTTGTTGACGGTCGTTAACATCAATCATAAACCGTCAGCATAATCTGCATATATACTTAATTCATCACCAAACATATGTTTAGAAGTTTAAATTCATAAATTCCTGAATCTGTGAACGCGGGAGGATTTAATAAGAAAACCGTCAAGGAGAACCTATTTATCAAAGAAAATCACGTTTATCCACGACGGTACCGACTTGGGAAGACTCTAGAACACTCTAGAAGACTCTTCACTGAAGATCAAGCCAAGGGGATGCCAACTAGGGCCGGCCGGCCCCACCTGCAGGCTGGCCGGCCTAGTGGGTCCACCTGTTGGTCTCTCCTTCGTACGACTGTTTCCCACAGCCTTAAAGATCAAATCTACGCCATTACATCAAGTCGGTTTGATCCGATGGCTCAGAATTGATGGTTCCCCCTTATATATAGCAACCCCTACCCCTCTCCCTGAGGCCAACCTGAAACACTAATTCATATCCTCATCTCAGGATCAGGACATCGCATTCAAGAGAGATTAGTCCTCTAGTTAGGATCCATTCTTTGTACACAATAGAGAGAGAGTAAGGGAAGAGTTTGGGAGAAGTACTGGCCTGTCGGTGCTACCTCTACAGCTTGTACTTTGGTGGATCTAGGCTTTTCTAAGTCTACGTATAAGATACTTCTGCTAACTGATTTCTATTTAGAGTAAGTTTTGTGCTCTTTTGTTCATGGGTTCACAGTTCTTTTGAGTACTCTAGTTCTTGCTAGCTGGATTAGAGTAGTAATCGTTAGCATAAGCGTGGTGCTTAGGCTATCGGCTACCTATGTTTGCTCCCTGCTCCCTGGTTGTGTGGTAGTAGTGGGTGGTGATAGCCACATCTATCCTATGTAGTCCACTCCGAATTGAGCAGGTTCTTAAATTACTAGGACTGTAATCGCGTCGGTAGAGTTATCTATTAGCGGTGCTTTACAGTTTAAGCGGCGTCCCGAAGTGAACACTAGAATCATATGCCTTGCTTTGCTTAGGGTCATAACCATAGGAATCCTCTCAACTCATACTTATACCTTATTGTTATTCCTTGACGAACTAGTGTTTAGACAACACACCCGTTTCCCCGTGGATACGATACTTGATAATACTCCAGGTGAAAACTACTTCGATACCCGTGTATGTTGACACCAATTTTGGTATACCCAAATATGCATGAGTGAAGGCATGTATATGCGACATATGTCCTCCTGCATATAAATTGAATATAGATACTCACGTGAATATGTGATGTTTGTTAGATTGATTTGATGGCCTAATCCACCATGCAAGTGACGTACTGATGGATGAAATAGAGGAAGCACGTGAAAACAAGGGAGTCAGGCGTGCCGCGTGCGTGGATACAAGCGTACACGTATGATGATGGCGTTCGGCTAGGAAATAGATAAATAGGTTCTTTCTTATCCTGATTATTTTGATTAATCATATAAAAAGAAAAGGACCGGATCAAAGCTCCAAATGCCAGGCGGGAAATTTCTGGCGCGCATGCGTTTTGAACGAAGGCGCGGCGCCGGCCGCAGCGACCAGGTCATCTCCACGTACTGCACGACCTCCGGACTCTAGGCCGCGCGCTCAAGTTCAAATTCTAGGGCACGGTGTCTATAAATAGTAGGCGACTGCGCGCGTTCAAGAAGCCCCCGGCTCTCTGATCCAAAACACTGTCAGGCTGCCATTCCAACCATCGCCAAAACACAACGCCGCTAGGCTGCCGCCTCAGTGCCGCTCCGACAAACCGGAAGAGTGCTGTCAGGCTACCGGTTCGCCGCTCTCCCGCGCGGAAGGTCATCAGGAGCTTGCCGCAAGAAGCAACGTCCTGTCCAGGGTCCCTGAGAAGGTGAGAGGCCTCAGGGCACGTCTCTGATCCTGCCTCCCATCCTGCTTCTTATCTCCGGTTCTTTCATCCACAAGCGTCGCCATCGGCAACTTCGTCAGCGAGCCTTGCGTCCTCTATTTTGGTACAAACAGGGCTAGTGAGGACGGTGCTCCGCACAAGGGCGTCATGCCTTGGTAAAGGTATAAGGGCCAAATGGCCGCGCTATGCACATGGACTTCGTGCCCCGGTAAAGGTGTAAAAGGCCAGCAAATATGTCTCAGTGAAATTTGGGTCGGACGCGCTGTGGCTCCACCCCGGTTATGTTACTGGCACAGATTTGGTTGGACGCGTTATGGCTCCAACCCGGTTAAAGGTTCATGGCATAAAATTGATGGACGCGCTCCACCTGGTTCATGATAAATTTGATATGGACGCGAATCTCTATATCTAAACAAATCTACATGTGTTTTGGCCACGACAACGCCGGCCCGTTCTTATCATGCATCAAAGAAAATAAAGAACTCGTATGCTACTACCACGAAGAAAGATCATGCATGTGTTTAATTAAATCAACAAGAATACCTGCCGTGAGTTGTACAGGAGAAACCCAAATTCCATGCCTAAGTGCTGTCTAAAAAAAATGGCTACGTACTGATATATATCCGTCTTCTGGCTAGTTAGCAAGTTCTGCACGAATTAGCTAGCTAGCCTCAGCATCTGCATGCCATATCCAGTACCGTGCATTTCACCGGTGGTTGCAACAACGATTAAAATTTGCATTGCCATCACACAAACTAGCACTCCATGCACCGCCCTGCATATATGCTGTGATCAAATTAACAGCGAGCAAGATAAATCAAAGATATTAAATTATTGTGCATATAAGATAAGCATGGTGCATTGATATGCAGCAGCACGTTAAAGTAAACTCTTGAAGAGTATAGTTGTGGTTATCTCCCTGACCAAAATTGGTGAACAACTAAGTAATCCTATCTTAAAACCAGCTTGTGAAAATCATGCACCCAACGTCATGTTTAAACTAAACTCCATATGTCAGGCCATGTAAAGTCCCGGCATATATCTCCTCTGCATTAACTAAAATAAAATTGGACCGTGCATCTCAATTATGCTGCATTCATCCAAACCCATATCCGGTTAAACTATAGTAATAGATTATAATCAAAATTAATCTCTACATGACAAACTACGTGCCTATGCTAATCTGCTGCGGCACCATAGTTAAAATAACCAAAGTGTTGCAAACGTTAATGAGAGCTCAGCCAAGTCATATAAGCTTGGCCACATTCATCATAATTCCTAATTAATTTGGATCAATATGCACCTTAGTTAGACTGCACCCATATAAGGTTACGTCTAGCCAGGTCATTAATTTAAATCAAATTAAATTAAATAACATAATACATGTATCCTGGGTCAAATACTATGTCATGAGCGTGTACGCTAATTTCGATAAAACAAATCAACTCCATGTGTCGCGTCTAGGTGCAGCAACATATCTTCCTAAACCTTGACAACTGCCCATATAAAATATGGCACCATATGTCGAATGCATCTACATATATCAAACATGTCGATCCATGGTTCTGCATGGTCTGATAAGACTCTGTCAAATTTAGTCTCCAAAGTAAATTATGTGCACCAAAAATATCCAACAAACAAACAAATCATTTCCTCCTGGTCGTATATGCATATGTGGCATGGTCAAGATGTCACATGCTGAGTTAGCTAAATTTAGCGTCATACCATGATATGAACAAATAATAATATATTCACAAATGCTTTGCATAGATTAACTACATGCATATCATGGGTCGCTAGAAAGCTAAACAATCTAGCGACCAATCGTATAAGGAGTATACGTTAGCTCCGCAACAAATGAAAATGACATGTTAAATAAAATAACATGCATCAAGTTCAAGCCTATGCCAAGCATGCATATTTATCCATCCACGGCTACAAGACCTACAAGACCGAAGACTTTGTTTTCTTTTGTAGTTTGTAATAGGAAGCCAAATGATGTAATCTTTTTTTTCATGTACTCATGTTGTAACTCTTAATCAGGGGTGTTCTCTTCAGAGATGTAATTGACATAATTTTTATGCAAATATAAGAATTATGGAAGTATGGACTTGCAATACCTGTTCTTTTTCTTTTGTCCCAATTAAATTTAACCAAAATCAAATTTGTCTCTGCTGGCGCGGAGGCGGGTCATAACCGCCCGTGTCCCCACCATCAGATTCTGGCACGCCCAGTGGGACCTACTTCTCCCCTCATCTTTGAGTTCCGACATGGTTGCATCATACGGCTTTGACCTAAATTGTCAAATGAAATTATATGTGCATTCATATTTGCATTCAAGAAAACTCATATATGGTTTTCTTATATGAAGGTATGGCCGGACGTGTTCAAGACTTCATCACGATCCGCATTGGTTCCCTCTGGGTCGATGTTCCCATGGGTACCGTTCAAGCTACCAACAGTGCTGGTTCACTCCACACTATAGCTGCGTCGCCGACTGTATTTGCTCATGACCAAGAGGTCAATTCCAAGCCTGAGGAAGGGTTCACCCCTGTCATGTCCAAAGCCGCAAAGCGGCGGGCAAGAAGAGTTGCTACCAAAGCAAGGATGGTGGCCTCCAATGAACACGCTACCAATGTGCGCAAGGCCACATCCTCCAATGTGGTTGCTCCTAGCTCATCCAAGCCCAAGAGCACCAAGTCCCCTAGTTCCAAGATGGCGCCAAAGTTCTGCCCCGCCATGCTTGGGGAGTGGCCTATCTGTGACAAAAGGGCATCGCCAACCAAGTCTACGCCACCAATGATGTCCTCTTCATCGACTCCAAAGAGAAAGGGGGAAATGCCACCTTCAATTACTCATGATAAGTTGGGGGCTGGTTCCTCCAAACCTGCCCCAAGCATACTAGGGGCACCTCTGACAAAGAATGCATCGACAATGGCTTTCCCACCTCCAAATAGGGGGATAGTGATGCGGGATCAACCTCAATGTCCGTAGCCCTGCAATAAAGAAAGGGCTGTAGTGGTGGGAGGGATGGATCACCCGCATCCTTCCAACAAAGGAAAGGCCGTGGTGATAGAATATAGTATGTCGTCCACTGAAAGTGATTCATCTACAAAAAACCAACTTTGGGCTAAAGCTCCTGAGTTTATCCCCACATTGGTCTATAATCCCAGCAATGATCCACCTAAGCGTGAGCTTCGGTGGCAAGGGATTCACCTCTCCCTCAATGATATAAAGAGGGGACATGTTGATCCGGCTGCGACACTCTCTGATCCTATATCATCAGAGGTGTCACCGTCATGGCCTTCTATACAAGATTTTATGTCTCCAAAGTGACACCACCAATGGCAACGCAAAATCCTTCAAGCATGGGCCAACTTCAGCAATGCAATTGACTCTATGACTAATGCACAACATGCTTATGTTTGTGATTCAATTTTGGCTCAACAAAGCAGGGAATATCTCAGGATCCAAAATGCTGCGAGGCAAGCTTTTCAGGCTTCCATCGAAAGGGCCATATGCCAGGGCCTAAGGAGCATCCACATCCTCAGATAATATTGAGGGTGAAATCATGCGACGCGCCAAAACTTTGGCCAAACTACCCGAGCATCAAGAGTTCATAAAAAGGAATTAGAGGCGAGGGAGATATGCAAAGCAGGCTGCCAATGTACGTGCAAGACGTGCCAGCTTAAAGCAAAGGGAGATGGCACTACCAACTGACTCCACGTCTAGTTGGGTATGAGGGGATGCGTCATCAAGCCATGCTGGTGGCACCCAAGGAGAAATAAAAGCAGCCACTCCAAGAGTGGAAGATACAACAACACTAGCTTATCAGCCTCCGGATAAAAGAGCCTCGAGCAACCATTTTGAGGTATTCTCTTCAATGCCGGTGAGTGTTGAGGAAGCAGCCTGCAACACGAGTGATACTTCCTCCGCTTCTACACACTTCAAAAGAAAGAAGCCTCACAAACAAATTCTGGTGGGTCATCATCCGGTGACTCGAAGCTTAACAAACTCTGGTAACTCAAGGAATAATACGATCCATGTAGGGTCTTATAACCCCCTATTTGATGATCATTCTAACTTTGAAAATGAATAATTGGATACTGCAGGCTCGGCTGATCCAAACCTACTAAATGGTAAAGATCTACAAGCCTCAAGTGAGGATGGCTCACCATCTCCGCATAGTGAGAGTGAGCCAGACAATGCTGAACCAGTGCTTGCCACAAATGAGGGTCAATCTGTTGAAGAGCAGATGAACCGAATGATGGCTGCATTGCAACAGAAAGAAGAAGAGTTGGCTACGCTCCGTGAGCAGGTGGCCAACACGAGAAATCATACAAGTGATGTGAATGCTTCGACTAGTCATAATGGTCCCCATCCCCAACCTGAAATCACACTTGAAGCCATACAAAGGATGATTTCGGAAGGCGTAAAAGCTCAATATATGCAAACACATTACTCCATGCGTCCGGGGTATGTGAAACCATATCCGCCGGAGGTGGACATGGTACCATTTCCGAACAACTATCGCCAACCGCAATTTAGTAAATTTAATGGGACCGGATCACCATATGAACATGTGGCCCATTTCCTTGCCGCGTGTCAAGATACATCCCACAATGGAGCTCTTCTCCTCCGTCAATTTGTACAAACATTATCGGGTCCAGCTTTCACATGGTATAGCAAGTTGGCACCTAGCTCCATCCGTACATGGGAACAAATGCAAGACGCCTTCCTAGAGCGCTTTTATAGCACTCAAAGGACGGTGGGAATAACTGAGCCGACTCAAACCTTACAAAGGCTAAATGAGAAAGCTGCGGATTTCATCAATAGGTGGAGGAATTTAAGCCTCCACTGCCCATAGCCAATCACCTAACCAGAAGCAGTTTGTATGTGTATGAATAACTTGAGCCCGGACATGGCCATTCACCTACAGGGTGTAAGGCCAATAACTTTCGAAGAGTTGTCCTCGAAGGCCACAGACAGAGAATTATATGCATCACATGTCTCGTCCGCCGAGGACATTCAACAAGGCGCCATTGGACAAAAACAACCTGCGAGATAAGCCCACATCTTCCAAGACAAAGCAAATGCAGGCCATGGAGGCAACGGTGGGTCCTCAAAAGTTCTAAACTGGGGGCACCACCACAAGATTACCAAGCAAAGGGGGTGCACTAGCTCCTAGAAGGCCAACTCTTAGCGAGCGTCAAAACCAGAAGTACTCTTTTCCCGACGAAGAAGTGGGGGATCTCTTCATGGGCCTACGGGAGTTGAAACTCATCGAGCTCCCCAAACTGAAAAGGCCGGAAGAGGCTTCTAAATTTGATGAGCCAAATTTCTGTCACTTTCATCGCATCTTGGGTCATACACTCAAGGATTGTTTTATGGTCAAAAACATGATACAAAAGCTCATAGATGAAGGCACCATAGATGCCGATCTACTCAAAAGCATGACAAATGGAAAGAAAATGGCTACGTCAAATGTCGCCACTTTTCAAAGTGATCCGGTGAGTTGTGCAACTCCAAAAATGTGGCCAACTTATGATCGATATATGATATCAAAACCTGAGCATGTTAATATGTCTTTCTCAAGGCATCCACAGCAGCAAGCTAAGCGCCAGCATGAAGGCAAGGCTTTCCTTCGGTGGATCCACACCCCAAAATGTGAACCATCAAGTTCCCAAAGATCAGGAGAGCGTCGACAGCAACTCTCAAGACGATTTGCTTTCCGACGAATGATGGAAAAGGGCGAAGGCCCGCGCTTCTACCAAAATATAAAGAAGCGCGAGGACAACCCCCTCAAAGAATATGTTGCTTTCCCCGTCGGAGTTTTTGAGGATGATGAGGAGTCTCTTCACTTCCCTGAAGAAGAAGCACCCAAAGTTGAGGAAGTTCAGCTTAGATCAGGCCATCAACTACCTAGGCCATCTCCTCAACAAAGAAATCCCTTAAAAGTAACTCCGAATGATGCGACTGACCATACTCCTAATGTGTCGGTCAAGTATGATGTAATCTCACACTTGAAAAAAATACCGGCCATGCTTTCTGTGTATGATGCTTTGTGTCTCTCTTCTGATTTGCGAAATGCATTTATTACTGCACTTTCCTTCCCTGAAGATTATAGGGTTGAGGTTTCACAAGCAGAAGTAAAATTATCCCAAACTTAAAGTATTACGTTCAATGATGAGGATCTGTTGTTAGGAAATAAAAAGGACAACATACCCCTTCTTATGCTCGGCGAGATCGATGATCTCCCTATTAATCGCATAATGATTGATGGTGGTTCAGCCATAAACTTGTTACCCTTGCGCACTCTTAAAAAGATTGGGTATTCTAAAGGAGACCTATGTCACTTAAATGTTGTCATTCATGGCTTTAACCAAGCTGGTCAAGAAGCATTGGGCACCATTCTCTGGTTCTAAAGTTTGAAAATCATATGACATATGTATACTTCCATGTGATTGATGCGGCTACCTCATATAATGTTCTTATCGGTCGCCCATGGCTGCATGAAAATGGAGTTGTTCCATCTACTCCCCATCAATGCATCAAGTATAAAGATCCTTCAGGGTGCGTAGTAAGGATTTTTGCTGATAAAAAGCCATTCACTATAGCAGAATCCTTCTATGCTGATGCAAAGTTTTATTTTGAGCCTATTGATAAAGTCTCAAAACCAAAATCATCATTGCCGTTAGAACAAAATATCCCAAAGATTGAAGATGTCAAGTCTTCATCAAGCCGAAAGATATACCAATACATACCAAGCAATCAAAGGAAGGAAGGCGATCCGATATTTCGCATCATGAGTAAACCCTCTCAAAATAGAGGTATTTCATTTCCAACTCCTTTACCTCCTTTGGTGCAATATAAAATAAAACAAGCCCAAATTGAAAGGGATAATAAGAGTAAATTGGCTACACATGTCACTTTGTTAAATAAAGATGATCAAACATTACCCATCTCTTTATATGACAACAAAGTTCTTTATATTATGCAATAGATGGGCTATGATATTTCTACCGGTCCTTCTTTATGCGATGGCCGGGGGCAGCTCGCACCATTTGAAAAGTTGATGTCCCAGGCTCTGCTTGAAGCCCTACATCAAGATCAAGCATTAAAAGAAGAGAAATATGGGTTAGGCTATGAAGTTAATATGACCTCTGCCGAACCTCTTGATGCTACGGAAGCATCTCCACAAATGGAAGATGGAAATCAACCAACTATTGATGAGTTGGAAGAAATTAATATCGGCACGGACGACGATCCCCGGCCAATCTTCATTAGTAAACATCAATCTAAAGAAAGTAAGGAAGAATACCATAAATTTCTTTTTGCAAATAGAGATGTCTTTGCTTGGTCTTATGAAGAAATGCCAGGTCTAGACCCAACAGTTGCTGTGCATAAATTGGCCATTCAAAAAGATGTTCCTCCGGTGAAGCAAGGACAAAGAAGATATCGTCTAGAACTTCTCCCATAAATAGAAGCTGAAGTTGATAAACTCATAGCTGTTGGGTTTATCCGAGAAGTGAAATACCCCAAATGGGTGTCTAGTATCGTGCCCACGAAAAAGAAAAATGGGCAGATCCGTGTATGTGTGGATTTTAGAGATTTAAATAAAGCATGTCCAAAAGATGAATTTCCAATTCCCATCTCTGAAATCCTTATTGATGCCACTATAGGATATGAAATATTCTCCTTCATGGATGGTTTCTCTGGTTACAACCAAATAAAAATGTCGCCAGAAGATGAGGAGTTAACAGCATTCCGTACACCCAAGGGCATATATTGTTATAAAGTGATGCCCTTCGGATTAAAAAATGCAGGCGCCACGTATCAACGTGCAATGACCATTGTCCATGATGGGTTATTGTACGAAATCGTTGAGTGCTATATAGATGATATTGTTGTAAAATCTAAGCACGAGAAAGATCACTTAAAACACTTGGAAATGGTGTTTGACCGCCTTAGAAAACATAAATTAAAGATGAAGCCTATGAAGTGCGCCTTCGAAGTATCTTCGGGAGAATTCCTTGGTTTCATAGTCACCAAGCGTGGCATTGAAATTGACCCTACTAAAATAAAGACAATTGTAGACATGCCTCGACCAACAAACTTGCATGAATTAAAGAGCCTCCAAGGCCATTTAGCGTACATTAGAAGGTTCATCTCAAACCTGTCCGGTAGGTGTAAACCTTTTTCCTGGCTCACGAAGAGAGGAGTCCCATTTCAATGGGATCAAGCATGTCAAAATGTATTCGAGGACATAAAAAATTATTTAACAAATCCTCCTGTCTTAGGCACGTCAATTAAAGGACGACCATTAATCCTCTATACGGCGGCCATGCCGACTTCATTAGGCGCTCTTTTGGCACAAACCAATGATGCAGGAAAAGAAGTCTCCCTATATTATTTAAGCCGCACCCTACAGGGGGTAGAGTGCAATTACCCGGATATAGAAAAAATATGCCTGGCACTTGTATTTGCAGCACAAAAGCTTCACCATTACATGCTAGAACATACAGTACATCTTGTCTCGAGAGCTGATCCACTCTAACATATTTTAAATAAAATAACATTATCAGGTAGATTGGCTAAGTGGGTGATGTTCCTTTCATAGTTTGATATTGTGTTCGTGCCTCAAAAAGCCATTAAAGGTCAAGCTTTGGCTAATTTTCTAGCCGCACATCCCATACCTGACGACTTTCCCATTGATGATGATCTACCAGATGAGGTAGTCTTCACCACTACGTTGTCCAATCCTACATGGCAAATGTATTTTGATGGTGCTTGCCGGAAATCAGGAGCAGGCGCAGGGGTCGTGTTTGTCACACCGGACGAAGCAATACTTCCATACTCCTTCACATTAACTTCAGCGGTTTCAAATAATGCTGCTGAATATGAGGCTCTAATTATCGGGCTTGAAATGGCTCACAATATGGGTTTAAACACGCTCTCTGTATATGGAGACTCCCAATTAATAATTAACCAATTGTTGGGAATATATACGGTAAAAAAGAAAGGGCTTTTGCCATATTTTTAGAAGGCAAAAGAATTAATGGCTATGTATGCTGATTTGAAAATTCAGCATGTTGTAAGAAGTCAAAACGAGAAAGCAGATGCATTGGCAAGCTTAGCTGCTAGCATGTCGCTAAATTCGTATCAATCTGTGAATGTTCACGTAGAGGAACGAAGAGTCCTCCCCATACTTATTGAGGAAGAGGACGTACCATCTACTTCAGCCATGACTATACATACGTACGAAATTGAGATGGGTGATTGGAGAACACCTTTTCTTGATTATCTCCTTCATGGATATTTGCCCCTAGATTCTAGTGAAAGGTCTAGGATTCGAAAGAGATCACTGAATTATACATGTATAAATGACACGCTCTATCGGCGTTCATGCGATGGCATTTTACTTCGCTGCCTTGCAGGCAATGAGGTAATCGAAGCTTTAAATGAAGTTCACTCCGGAGTGTATAGCGCACACCAATCTGGACCCAAGCTACACTACCAACTAAGACATTTAGGTTATTATTGGCCTACAATGTTTGATGATTCTATGAAATTTGCAAAGAAATGCCATGAATGCCAAATACATGGTAATTTCATACATCAGCCCCATGAACCATTACATCCGACTAATATGTCTTGGCCCTTTGAAATGTGGGGAATGGATGTAGTTGGGCCTATAAATCCCCCGTCTTCTAAGGGACACAAATTCATTCTTGCCGCAACTGATTACTTCTCTAAGTGGGCAGAAGTTGTAGCACTAAAAGAAGTCAAAGTGGAAAATGTTGAAAACTTTATAAGAACGAATCTTATATATCGATTTGGGGTTCCAGCCCAAATGATATCTGATAATGGCACGTCTTTTAAAAATAGACAAATAGAGAAGATGTGTGCTAAATTCAAAATTAAGCATCACTTCTCCACAGGTTATAATCCAGCCGCTAATGGTCAAGCAGAAGCATTCAATAAAGTGCTATGCAAGTTGCTTAAAAAGATGGTCTCACAAAATAAGAGACACTGGCATGAAAAGTTACTCGAATCCTTGTGGGCATATAGGACCACGACTCGAACGCCAACGAAAATGACTCCTTACTCACTTGTGTATGGAGGAGAGACGGTCCTGCCATTGGAGGTGCAAATCGCCTCCTTAAGAGTTGCTATCAAGAAGAACTCAATGAAGATGAATCGGTGAAATTAAGCCTAAGGGAACTAGACAACCTCAAAGAAAAACGCCTTCGTGCATTGCAAAACTTGGAGGCATACCAAGCTAGAATGTCTCGAGCTTTTGACAAGCGCGTAAGGAGAAGGTCGTTCAAAGAAGAGGATTTGGTTCTAGCGGTCATTCGGCCTATGAATATTACTCATCGAATGCAAAGCAAATTCGAGCCTAAATGGGAAGGTCCTTATATTGTGAAGGATGTCAACTCTAGTGACGCTTATAGAATCATATGTCTGGATGGCGAGTATTGCCCACCGCCAGTAAATGGAAAATTTCTAAAGTGTTACTACACATAGAGAAATATGCATATTACGCTCCATTGCTACAAGAGCCTAAACTGTTAGCACAAAAAAATGCTCCTTCATGAGCCTAAACTGTAAAGAAAACATATGCTCTATCGCTTCATGAGCTTAAACTGTAGCATCAAAAAAAAGAAATCACAACACTCCATAGCTTCACGAGCCTAAACTGAAGCTGAAGTAAAAAAAAGAAAAAAAGATTCATAGCGCTCCATTGCTACAAGAGCCTAAACTGTTAGCACAAAAAAAATGTTCCTTCGTGAGTTTAAACTGAAAAAAATGAAGCTCCACTGCTACATGAGCCTAAACTGTTAGCACACAAAAAAAGAAAAAAAAATGTGCTCCTTCATGAGCCTAAACTGTAAGCAAGAAAAAAGAAGAAGAAGAAATGTTCCATAGCTTCATGAGCATGAACTGAAGCTAAAAAGAAAATATATAAAAAAGATGCTCCATTGTGACATGAGCCTAAACTGTTGGCATGAAAATAAACAAATGCCCCCAATGCATCATGAGTTTAAACTGAATGCAACAAAAAAAATCCAAATTTCTTAAATTTAAACTGCGACCATGGAATGAACATTTAAAATGTTATGTCCTCTAAGAGTATGATATAAAGATCAATATAACGTGAGACTATACGTCATTGCTTGATAAATATCACTTAATATGCTTCCAAAAAAAAGCGAGATCATAAATAAATAAATAAAATCTCAAGTTTCGAGCTCCGGATCCATCAACATTTACGAAGTAGTTTTCGCATCCGGAGGGGCATCTGTTGACACCAATTTTGGTATACCCAAATATGCATGAGTGAAGGCGTGTATATGCGACATATGTCCTGCATATAAATTGAATATAGATACTCACGTGAATATGTGATGTTTGTTAGATTGATTTGATGGCCTAATCCACCATGCAAGTGACGTACTGATGGATGAAATAGAGGAAGCACATGAAAACAAGAGAGTCAGGCGTGCCGCGTGCGTGGATACAAGCATACGCGTATGATGATGGCGTCCGGCTAGGAAATAGATAAATAGGTTCTTTCTTATCCTGATTATTTTGATTACTCATAGAAAAAGAAAAGGACCGGGTGAAAGCTCCACATGCCAGGTCGGAAATTTCTGACGCGCATGCTTTTTGAACCAAGGCGCGGCGCCGGCCGCAGCGACCAGGTCATCTCCACGTACTGCACGACCTCCGGACTCTAGGCCGCGCGCATGGTGTCTATAAATAGTAGGCGACTGCGCGCGTTCAAGAAGCCCCCGGCTCCGTTCCAACCATCGGCAAAACACAACGCCGCTAGGCTGCCGCCACAGTGCCGCTCCGACAAACCGGAAGAGTGCTGTCAGGCTGCCGGTTCGCCGCTCTGCCGCGCGGAAGGTCATCAGGAGCTTGCCGTAAGAAGCAACGTCCTGACCAGGGTCCCTGAGAAGGTGAGAGGCCTCAGGGCACGTCTCTGATCCTGCCTCCCATCCTGCTTCTTATCTCCGGCTGTTTCATCCACAAGCGTCGCCATCGGCAACTTCGTCGACGAGCCGCCTTGCGTCCTCTATTCTGGTACAAACAGGGCCAGTGAAGACGGTGCTTCGCACATGGGCATCATGCCTTGGTAAAGGTACAAGGGCCAAATGGCCGTGCTATGCGCATGGGCTTCGTGCCCCGGTAAAGGTGTAAAAGGCCAGCAAATATGGCTCGGTGAAATTTGGGTCAGGCACGCTGTGGCTCCACCCCGGTTATGTTACTGGCACAGATTTGGTTGGACGCGTTGTGGCTCCAACCCGGTTAAAGGTTCATGGCATAAAATTGGTGGACGCGCTCCACCTGGTTCATGGTAAATTTGATATGAACGCGAATCGACTCCATATCTAAACAAATCTACATGTGTTTTGGCCACGGCAACGCCGGCCCGTTCTTATCATGCATCAAAGAAAATAAAGAACTCGCATGCTACTACCATGAAGAAAGATCATGCACGTGTTTAATTAAATCAACAAGAATACCTGCCGTGAGTTGAACAGGAGAAACCCAAATTCCATGCCTAAGTGCTGTCTAAAAAAATGGCTACGTACTGATATATATCCGTCTTCTGGCTAGTTAGCAAGTTCTGCACGAATTAGCTAGCTAGCCTCAGCATCTGCATGCCATATCCAGTACCGTGCATTTCACCGGTGGTTGCAACAACGATTAAAATTTGCATTGCCATCACACAAACTAGCACTCCATGCACCGCCCTGCATATATGCTGTGATCAAATTAACAGCGAGCAAGATAAATCAAAGATATTAAATTATTGTGCATATAAGATAAGCATGGTGCATTGATATGCAGCAGCACGTTAAAGTAAACTCTTGAAGAGTATAGTTGTGGTTATCTCCCTGACCAAAATTGGTGAACAACTAAGTAATCCTATCTTAAAACCAGCTTGTGAAAATCATACACCCAACGTCATGTTTAAACTAAACTCCATATGTCAGGCCATGTAAAGTCCCGACATATATCTCCTCTGCATTAACTAAAATAAAATTGGACCGTGCATCTCAATTATGCTGCATTCATCCAAATCCATATCCGGTTAAACCATAGTAATAGATTATAATCAAAATTAATCTCTACATGACAAACTACGTGCCTATGCTAATCTGCTGCGGCACCATAGTTAAAATAACCAAAGTGTTGCAAACGTTAATGAGAGCTCAGCCAAGTCATATAAGCTTGGCCACATTCATCATAATTCCTAATTAATTTGGATCAATATGCACCTTAGTTAGACTGCACCCATATAAGGTTACGTCTAGCCAGGTCATTAAGTTAAATCAAATTAAATTAAATAACATAATACATGTATCCTAGGTCAAATACTATGTCATGAGCGTGTACGCTAATTTCGATAAAACAAATCAACTCCATGTGTCGCGTCTAGGTTTGGTGCAACAACATATCTTCCTAAACCTTGACAAGTGCCCATATAAAATATGGCACCATATGTCGAATGCATCTACATATATCAAACATGTCAATCCATGGTTCTGCATGGTCTGATAAGACTCTGTCAAATTTAGTCTCCAAAGTAAATTATGTGCACAAAAAATATCCACCAAACAAACAAATCATTTCCTCCTGGTCGTATATGCATATGTGGCATGGTCAAGATGTCCCATGTTGAGTTAGCTAAATTTAGCGCCATATCATGATATGAACAAATAATAATATATTCACAAATGCTTTGCATAGATTAACTACATGCATATCATGGGTCGCTAGAAAGCTAAACAAGCTAGCGACCAATCGTATAAGGAGTATATGTTAACTCCGCAACAAATGAAAATGCCATGTTAAATAAAATAACATGCATCAAGTTCAAGCCTATGCCAAGCATGCATATTTATCCATCCACGGCTACAAGACCTACAAGACCGAAGACTTTGTTTTCTTTTGTAGTTTGTAATAGGAAGCCATATGATGTAATCTTATTTTTCATGTACTCATGTTGTAACTCTTAATCAGGGGTGTTCTCTTCGGAGATGTAATTAATATAATTTTTATGCAAATATAAGAATCATGGAAGTATGGACTTGCAATACATGTTCTTTTTCTTTTGTAGCAATTAAATTTAACCAAAACCAAATTTGTCTCTGCTGACGCGGAGGCGGGTCATAACCGCCCGTGTCCCCGCCATCAGTGTACTTGTGGATTTTGTCTCTGTGTGCCACCACGAGTGTCAACAGAGAGCAAGGTTCTTTTTTATCCTACTATATCACATATTCCAATTGCATAGATAACATGGGGTCCCTTTGATATGTTGTTCACAAGTCATAGGAATTTTAGCAAGGAATAGAGAGTATGAAAATTTTCATCAAAGGATAGCATGGAGATTGAGTGTCATTTGTTCAATATTTTATATTTGTTCAATTTTAATCTTTATTTGAATGTAGGGAGAGAGGATGCACAAACCGAGTTTAGAACTGTTGATGTGTTGTACATCATTTGTTGGGGAGGTTTTGAGTGCTAGTGTGGATCGTCTCCCCCACACTTATTCTTGTACCTGTTTATTCAACAAAAAGAAACAAAGGTGAAAACAAACAAGGGCTCTGCCGATTTGAACACTAGGGAGCCTAAATCTTATTATTATTATTTTCTTTTTTATTATTTTATTACTAGTATTATTATCTATTAATCTATTTCATTTTTTATTTATTTGTTCACTAGACTTTGTATACTCAAACAAGGCTAATGCAAAGTTTGCAAAATAATCTCAGCCTTGATTCATCTCCAACATGAGTTACCTCCATTGTTTATGAAAGTAACACTCCAAGTTCATTAACCAAAATTAAACACCTTGTCTAAGCTTGATTAAAGAAGATGGTTTTAACCTAAGCACCATGCTTAATTCAAAAAAGCCTATGGGTGTGCCACACAGGCCTATGTGACAACACCCAAACTAGAGCATATGACATAAACTAGGAAGGCATGAACTTTGAATGAGCAAAATTATATGGAGACAAATACCAGTAAGGGAGTTGGTGAACTTTTTATTTATCTTTGCATACCTGAGTGTTCTTACCAGCAGCATGTGTAGATGGAAGCTTTGAGGCTGCTGCAGCGGCGACTTGTATATGATTGTTGACAACCAAAATTGTCCATTTCGTGAAGTTGTCAAAATAAGAAATGAACCTTACCACTATGTTCCTCTCGTCAAGATGATCAAAAAAACATATATGGAATGTTCAATTTAGAGTCCAGATGAGAGAGTTGTGCTTTGAAGAAGATGTCTCAACATCGGGACTACCGACCCAAACCAATACTACTGATAATTGGCGAAGACCAATCAGAACTTTTGACCCCTATTGGAACTTTTGATTATCACCTGGAAGTGCTGGCTTTGCACGGAAATCAGAACTTCTGATGATCGCCTGGAGGTGCTGGCTTTGTGCGAAAATCAGAACTTCTGACTCATGGGAAACTTAGAAAATAAGCCTTGGAGATGTTTCCTACTGTGATAAGACCACCCCCTCTATATATATGAGACGATCATGGCCGATTGAGTTCCCATCTATCCAATTGACACAAAACACAACAAATCAATCTACTACCTCTCTTTTACCTTGTCTTCTCCTCTACTTCTCCTCATTCTTCGTCGGTGCTACATGGATGGTGGATCGACGACGGGGAAGCTCTAGAGTGGCCAGGCCGGCTAAAGCAGCCCATAGCCGCTGCACACCCCAACGGGGTCCCTCTAGGGCATATAGGGTTTTGGGTCTCAAGAGATCTTACTGGCGTGTCTTGCGTATTGCGCTCTCAGTGAGGCTGCTCCGTCGACATGTCTTGCGTATCGCGCTCAGCGCTAGAGGCACAAGGTCCAGGTGTGGACATTCCCTTAGCGCTGAGCGATCTAAAAATCAGTTAGGCCCACATCGAGCGATCTACCTCCTTTATCGAGTGTGTGACCTAATTAAGCGTCAACACATTTTTTACGACTTCACCTATACAACTACCACTGTCCCAAATAAGGAAACAATAGATAATCTGATAACCACAATCAAATTACACTAATACACATACACCAAGCTAATAATTGGGATCTCTAGAATTCTTTCACTGCTCCATCACACATTAATTCATGATATTCTGGGAAACATCTTTGCCTTCTCCTAGGGGATTTTTTTAATATTTTTAATCCTTTTATTCAATTCAATATTTTAATAATAACTGCTCCTATTTTTTTTTTGCAGATATGTCCCTTTTGGTCGCGCCAGTGTCGCTGTTTCGACAAAATAATGTTGTCATACCAAATGCATTGGCACGGCAACATTTACCACGTTAGACGGCGTTTCCGATATGGAAAACCTTGTCACGTCACTTCCATTGGCAGTATTGTTTTGTCGAGTCACTAGGAGTGGCGTGACAAGACTGAATATTAGTAAAATCATAATTTTTCGATACAACGTCCTATGAAGATGAATTTTATATGAAAATTTTAGATCTCGATGAGATATACAACTTTCTAGTTTTTAGTTTTTTTTATCTGAAGACGTTAAAATGCTCAAAAAATAATATAAAATTTCAGGAGCATAATAATCGCATACTAGTGCTCGTCGCGTTAGAAAAATAATATTTTTTCTATATGCTGTGAAATGAAGATATTTTTTAAATCAAAGTTGTAGCTCTCAATGAGATCTACATCTTTGTAGTTTTGAGTTTTTACATTTGAGGTCGTCAAGATGCTCAAAAAATAATATAAAATTTTAGCAGCATAATAATCACATACTAATGCTTGTTGCATTAGAGAAATAATATCGTTTTTGTATGGTGTCAAACGTAGATAAATTTTATATCAAAGTTGTAGTTCTCAATGAAATCTACACTTTATAATTTGAGTTTTTATATTTGAGATTGCTAACATACTTAAAAAATATAAAAAGTACCTTCATTTGACACCATATAAAGACGATATTATTTTCTAATGCGACTAGTAAGCGATTATTATGTTGCGAAATTTTACATTATTTTCAAGCCTCTTAATGACCTTAATTGTAAAACTCAAAACTATAAAGTTGTACATCTCATTGAGCACTACAACTTTGATGTAAAAATTATCTTTATTTGACACCATACCAAAAAAGATATTATTTTTCTAAAGCGACAAGCACCAATACCAATTATTATGCTACTGAAATGTTATATTATCCTTTTGAGCATCTTAACGGCCTCAAGTGAAACAACGCAAAACTACAGAGTTTTAGATCTCACGGAGATCTACAATTTTCATATAAAATTCATCTTCATCCGACGTCATAACGAAAAAGTTATGATTTTTCTTAGGTTTAGCCTTGTCACGCCATGATTTTTCCACGTTTGAAGCACCGTCTAACGTGTCAGATATTACCGTGCCCCAAAAGACTCAGATCTACAAAATTGTTTTAAGAGTGGTTATTATTAATATTGAATAAAAAAGGAATAAAAATAAATAAGCCTTCTCCTGGGTGGGCCTCTTGAATGAGGTCTTGGTAGTGATCTAACAAAAACACAAAAGTATCAAATAAAGTCAGACATATTTCATTTAGTCGGTGGTTGACCAACTAGTCGAGCATCAACAAAGAACTGAGATGGGAAAGAGGGGCATCTATTATTAAGCAAATGTATTGATACAAGCCAAATAATCAGCCTGATCGGTTGAGCTTGCTGATGCACGCTGCAGCTACAAAGCTCCAGCTAACCAGGACCAAATTAAACAACAGCGAGGTTGGTGGAGGACTAGGGGCGACCGATGTCCGTCGGCGAGAGATGATTGGTGGAGGACGCCGCCGAAGCCTGCTCGGGTCGCGGCGTCTGGCGGTTGGAAGTCCTCATGGTTGCCAGAACAGTTGCGACTCGCAACTCGCAGAACCCCTGAGCGACATGGCTTCATTCTGTACATGGGTAATTTAGTCTTTTTTCGATGCCCAAGTAAAGAGGAGAGAGAGTATTGGAGATAGAAAATGAGATAAATCCCTCTTATCCAAAAAAATTTGCACGTGCAAGGTTAAAATTTTTAAAGGCGTATGAATTGAGTGTCAAATATAGCGAGGCACACGTATTGAGGGTCAAAGATTGAAATTTCTCACCAAGGCATGCACATAATCTGTGTGAGGGCGGTGTGAAGAGTAGTTGCCGGGCGAGGAGCAGACCACCTGGTGGTGCATATCCATAGGGTCCAAATTGGAGGGGTACTACCTTAAGAGGCGACATCTCTGCCAAATCTACGACTCCACTAATTAGGGAACGATTAGATCTAAAACCAGTGATCAATCTCACAACTCCTGTGACTTTCCTTTTTTGGAAAAAAATCATTCCTAACTCTTTCTTTTTTTAAAAGTCACCAAGTTATACATATAACTGATGTGCATAACTTTTTATGTTACAATTTATCACCACAACTTTTTGTCATAACTATTTTTTCTTTTTTTTTGGAAGAACTTATAATTTTTCATTTTTGAAAGTTACAAAGTTATACAAACAAATTATATGCATAACTTTTTTACGGAACAACTTATCAACATAATTTGTCATCATACTTTTTTTGAAATTACTTTTTTGAAAAAAATAATTTTCACAACTTTCCATTATTTGAAAATTACAAAGTTATGCTCACAACTTATATGCATAACTTTTTACGTGACAGATTATTACCGCAACTTCTTATCATAATTTTCGTGGATTCGTGGTCATAAGATTCAATTAGATTGGAAGAAGAGAAAATGTGAAAAACAGAGAATAACGGTAAAAAAGAAAAAAAAAACATTGTGCACGACATCATATTATACATCTACAACTAGTATATGAATACATATACAGTCATGTAAAATAGATATATTAATGCATAAAAAGAAAAAAAGTAGAAAACAAAAAAAGAGAAAAATAAATAGAGAAAGAGGGACCCACCTAATGAGGCGATGGGATCTTACTCCACGCGGGTCGAGGCGTATGGTGGAGAGTGACCACAAACACGCGCGAGAGAGAAGATACGTGCGACTCGGAAGCGCATAACTTTACGCGAAAAATTAGGAGGATGGATTAGGAGTTGATGGAGAGGAGTTTTTTCTCATTTTGCTAAAAACCAATGATTAGAAAGAAATTTAGGGAACTCTTAGAGATGCTCTTTGGAAGAAACTACAGATGATTGTATAAAAAAATAAGCACAAATATCTATTATATGAAAGTATATTAATTAGATATGCCATTAATATATATATATCTTAAATTTATTTGATACTGTTAATATAGTTTTATATCTTTACGAAAATTAGACAATTTTTTAATAATTTGAAACTAGTCAGGATTTCCCCCCTTTCCCACGTATAATGAGGGACCTGCCAAACGGTCACCTACTCTTCGCAGATGATGTAACGCCCCTGCTTCACTTATGTGGGCCCCACGACACGATAACCGATGCGCCACATCCCTCGTCTCCCGCAGGGACGTGGAGCCGCGACAAAAAAACCACACACGACGCAACGCAAAAGCACGCTTCGCGGTTCACGCCCCCCTCCTCGCACCCGTGGCTCCCGCGCCCTGACTGAGCCGCGTGAGCTGCGTTGCAACGGCTTCCCCGCGCCGTTTACACACACACCCTGCTCAGAAACGGCGCACGGCCGTGACGCCTAGCTTACACGCGGGGTCCGCCTGCCGTTGCGTCCGTGGCGGCCCACCCGTCGGTGACATAGATCTACGCCCGTGCCGGTCGAGCCCACCACTCCTGCATCGAGCGCGCAAAAGCCTAACCCCGACGCCTATAGCGGCCATCCCACCCTCCCACCCAAAACCCCAGTTCCCCCAAACCCCGCCCCCGAATCCCGTTCCGATCCCCAATGGCCGCCGCCGCATCCGGCAGCGCCCCGCCGCCGGACGCCGCCGGCGCACGGAGGGGGCGCGGCCGCCCCCGCGGGAGCAAGAGGGGGCGCGGGCGCGGGCGCGGGCGCTCGCCGAGCCTGAGGCGGAGCAAGCCCTCGAAGAGGCCCCGGCCGTCGTCGCGGTCGCCATCCGGGTCGCCCGACGGGCCCCATTCCTCGCCCCCCCGCGGGGTGGACCTTTCCGCGCCGCTGCCTCCCGGCACCGACGTCGAGGTCCGCGTCGACGACGACGGCTTCCACGGGTCCTGGTTCGAGGCCACCGTGCTCGACTTCACGCCGGCCCGCGGGTACCGCCACCCGGCGCGGTACACCGTCAAGTACGCGCACCTCCTCGCCGACGACGACGAAGGCGTGCTGGCCGAGCCCTTCGCGCCGTCCCACATCCGCCCGCGCCCGCCTCCGCCGCCCCCGTCGCCCCCGCCGCGCTTCCAGACCCACGACATCGTCGAGGCGTTCCACAACGAGGGGTGGTGGTCGGGCATCGTCGTGTCCGCCCCCGCCGGCTCCGGCTCCGGCGCCGCCGGGGTCACCGTCGCGTTCCCCATCACCCGCGAGGTCATCGAGTTCGCGCCCGGCCTCGTCCGCCCCCGCCGCGACTACGTCGACGGCGACTGGATCCCTTCCCAGGTCGCGATGGTTGTCCGCCCCAAGCGCGCGGTCAAGGTCTACGAGGTCGGGGACAAGGTGGAGGTGGTGAGGCAACGGAGCGCGTACGGCGAGTCCTGGTTCCTCGCCACGGTGAGGGTCGTCGTCGACGACCTTAGCTACGTCGTCGAGTACTTCGATCTGGAGGAGGGCGAGGGCGGGCCGGAGAAGGCCACCGAGTACCTGCATTGGTGGTTCATCAGGCCGGCTGTCGAGCATGCTCCAAGGGAGAGCGAGTTCAAGCTCCAGCCTGGCGCTGCTGTGGAGGCCTACTGCGATGGGGCATGGTCACCAGGTGTGGTGCGAAGGGTCCTCGGCGAGGGTGAGTATGAGATCGGTATTGTTGCCAAAAAGTCAGAAATGCTGGTGACCAAGGTGGCGCCATTGCTCAAGCCACAGTATAAGTGGAATGGCAAGCAATGGAAGATTGCGACCCGTAAGGTACTGCAACAGATCTGTCTGTTTGTCATAGCTGTCTTTATTAGCTCATTTCTGATTGTCTGCTGTTGTACTCTTGTGAGATGCAGATACTACATGGTTCCTTGCTGATTTGTTGGGACTGGCCCTTGCTGACTTTATTGCATATCTTAGTTCCTTCATTGTCTTGTTGTAATATATGAATATGATTGCCCGTAGGCCATAGCTATTCTTAGAAAGACAAATTTGTTAGAAATACAAGTCTGAGATAAGTACAGCTAGTCTAATTAAGTCCATCACTGACACAGGGATACTGTGCTTCACATGATTTGTAGTACGCTCCAGCTTCAGCCAAATGGCAATATTTCCTCTCCTTGAGTTTGTGCCTGTGTCTGTCAAATTTTTTTTTGTTTTATGGGTAGGATGGAGTTTTTGGCACATGATTAAGTTCAGACAAGCTGTTCCATTTGTGTTTTGCATGTTTGGGCTGCGAATTTTGTATGATAGGACCCTGAATATGGGTATCATCAACCTCATGTTTACATAAGGTCCTCTAGGAGTAGGGATAAAAACTGACGGGAATGGGTGGGAAAACCACTCATCATTTCTATGTTCACATTTTGTCACCAGGAATGGGAATGGGAGCTGGAACAGAGTATCCAGGAGCAGGGATGACATGGGATATACGGATAGAAGTAAACAAGTATATATGGGCGGAAATTCAACAGAAACAGAAGGATACAGAACTCGCATTGATTTAGAGTTCACAAGTTCACCCTATATATCAGTCTTAGCATAGGTTCACAAATCACAAGTTCACACACAGCACTCACTACCTCAATCTCAAGGGTCACAGCTCATAGGAAGCACACCACTGCGCTCAATACTTGGACTGCAGCAGTTCACACTTCACAGCACTGTATGGCTGCATCAAACCACACACCACACCACCAATTCACTGCATGGCTGCAGCAGTCCACAGCACCAGTTCACATCACAGCACCAGTTCGCAAGTTCAAAAGTCACACAAACACATCAACTAGTAGTAGAGAACTTCTGAAAGAAAGTGAATCGAAACCAAGAAGCAGCAGAAGTAATTACTGATTAGAAGTGTAGGAGATGAAGTGAATAATTGAGAACTTATGGACATGGATTGCTTTGGCTCAGCCACTGCCTACCTGCAAGGCACATGAGCAGGCAATTCTCGTTGCACCTGTGGGCCATGGTACAACACGGTGCCCCTTCTTTCAAATACCTTCCATCTGCAGTCATACACACTTCACACCACGAACCTGAATCACCTGCATACCTCGCGCTTGCTCTTGCCAATGTGGCATTGAGCACCTGCACCGATGACAACAGTTGTCCCTCCTTGTGAACCAGATCACCTGCACTGCGGCCCTGCATGGCATTATCTGATTTGTGTCCGCTAAGCTGAGGGCCGAGGGGGGTCTGAGGCTGTCGATCCCAATGCTGTGTGGTGGCATGACAGCATAGGCGTGGCCTTGCCTCATTTGCTGCTCGCTCATGGGTGGTGGTGTGACGTGGCCTCGCCTCGTACACAGTGATGGAGCAGCTGCATTGCGTTGTGTAGATACAGGGAGCCACAGGAGGATGAATAAAGGATGCCAAATTACTATTTCCGTCCTGAAATATAAGTATCGAAGGTTCTCCCATGTCAAATTTTCCTAAGTCTGACCAAGTTTATGGAGAAAAGTATTACTCCCTCCATTCCAAATTATAAGACGTTTTGGCTTTTCTAGATAGTGATGCTAATTTGATGTCATAAATATTATTCTTATTTTCTATAAACTCAGTCAAACTTATGATAGTTTGACTTTTAGGCAAACATCGATCAGTGACGGAAGCGGGCTAGTTTGACGAATCCGCATATATAGGCTTAATTTTGTGGTTTACCACATGTAAACCACAAAATTAAGCCTATATGCAGGTTAACGGGCTAGCCCGCTTTCATCCCTAACTTTGATTCCTTATTTCACGATGGTGGGCAATATCATAGGATCCCCATGTGGTGGCTGTTGGGGGAGTGTTGGTAATGGGGTGGGGGCTGTTCAGCATGAATTACATTTTGTGATAGATTCAATGATACTCAAGCATTATCCTATTTACTAGTACTCTGTTTCTGGCGTATTTATACTTTGATTGAATATTGTCACTTATTTATGACTAGATTGAATATTGTCATTGCTATAAACTCAATGTTGTATCTAAACATATGTTGGCTACGAATACAGTGGTACAACTTTTGCACACACAACATGGATATAATTTGGCTGATTGTTAGGCAAGAGTTCTGAATTTTAACTTTTTAGAACTTAACATGCCCTATAAAAAAACGGAGATAGTATTATTGATCATGAATAGATCTTGACCCTGGAAAATATTTCACTATGGGTATCTATGAAGTTTAACCCTATTGGCTGTCAGCTGTTTTGTGAGTTTAAGACATTTGTTTTAACTATTGGCATGCAATATGTATATAGCACTTTGCTAAAGAATGGTATCTCTTTGAAATTTTAGCATATAGCAATAAAACATCTTATCATTCAACTTGTATGATCTGTTCTAAATATTTCCTTGTGCAGAGACGGGCTAACTCAAGGCGTCGGTCTGTGTCTGGTAATAGTCCAAGGTCACCAGTTGAGGTGTCATCCAGTGATGAAGAACACAGTCTAGGAAAGAGCACATTAGCCGAAGGTTCTGGACATGCTTCAGTCTCTGAGATGGACATTCCTTTGTCTGCTCTTTGCAAGTCACCAGAAAGCACTCATTCACCGAATTCTTTTGTCTCTGAAAAGAACAGTCTTCAAGGTTCACATGGGATAGTGAATTCGGTGCCAATGAACGGACTCCTTTGTGCTTCTCCAGGACATTCAGCACCAGTGGACAATCAAGAAATCCTGTCTGATATGGTTGTTACTGATGGTGAGCTTAATGGACCTGTCTCTGGAAGAAGTGTTGGTGGCCATGATATGCTTTCCATTACTGAACTAAGAAAGAAAATGGCTTCAGCGCCCAGAAATAAGAAAATGGCTTCAGCGCGCAGAAATAGTGCTGTCACACGCAAACAGGAAAACCCTGCCAAATCACTCAGGGTGAAGAAATGTGTATCGGACATTAAAGCGGGGAAAATGCACCCTATTCAAGGACTTCAGGGAAAGGTCGGTCCCTCTAATAATTTGAGTCCCATTCCTTATGTTTTGTAGCTGGAGTAAGGATGCCTGCATATAATTTATTATTTCTGTTAATGTTGATCTTTTTGCTTGTGCAGATTCAGTTGAAGGGCAACATGAATTTCTCTACTCCGGACATTGTTTTAGCTTTGAGTGTCTCTGGGACTGGCCAGACTATTTTATCTCCAGATAGACTGGTACAGACATATGATTGGCTTTTAAAACATCCTTTCTGTATTCATTTTCACGTGTTTTGTTCTGTTCTGTTCTGTTTGTCAATCTATATTAGGTGTCAATAGGGACAAAAAGGGGTTCAAGTACAAAGGTTCTTGCCTCTAAGAAATGTAAGTGTTTTCTATGGAACACATTCATCTTTATAGGTGGTAATTAAAATCTAATAACAGTTGCCGTACAATCTGCAGTGGCTAACAGGAGAGGATCCAAAGAACTGTGCAGTTCAAATAGCTCATTGGATGTGACTAGGACTGTCCAGCAGAGAGGAAGCAAGGAATTGGCAGAGCCAATGGAAGAATGTCCCTTAGCAGTAAGAACATTCTTTTGCAAACTAATACTTATATTATTCATCACCTTCTCACCCTTGTACTATTCTGCATGTAGTTGGAGTGTCTGAATTCTGATACTCAAAAACAGCTTGATAGAACTTTGGAGGATGCACAGAACATAACTGAATTATCAAATCAGGACCTGTTACCGATGGTGCCTCCTGGCTTTAAATCAATGGATAATGGGAGAGGTATGAACTGTGGAAAATCTACCCATGCGCATAGTTTGCTACATAATTGAAGGCATACATACATGATAGTTGCAGACCAATGATTAATGACTGGATTTTTGTGTGCAGGTACTAACATACATGATACTCAATTTGATGAAGAGCCAACTGGTACGACCAACAGCCTTATTGAACCGAAGGGAAATGATGACATGTGCACAGACCATGCTGCTACCAAATTAGCTGAAAGCAACCATGTCATGGAAACAGCTATCCTATGTCTTGATTGTCCGGCTCAACAAGCCCGTGGGAAAGTGGATGAGAGGTCAGTTTTACAGAATGCTGGGAGTTCACAGTGCATCATCGACAGTTCTCCATTGAGGAGCTGCTCTGCTTTTGAGAGCTTGTTGCCTTCACCACAGCCTTTTGAGGACCAGGCTTTGTTCGTCAAGAACTCACCTATGTGGGATCTAGTTGAAGCAATGCATGTGTTTAAGGAGCTTCCTCAACAACCTCATTTCCTTCCACTCCAAGAACATGCCCCATTACTACGTGAAGGAATGGCATTAGGTATGATGGTGTCATTCGCGGACTTAGTGAAGGTTACAATGGAAGCAAGCATAGACAACAGCATGGAATGGTTCGAGGACAAGATCAGGACAATCTCCCATCTAGAGGCAAATGGATTTAGTGTGCAATTTATGCAGAGCGCCATGACCGATTTGGTCAAGATAAAATCTGAGCGCACCAGTTATCATGTACAAATTGGCAAGCTGGATTCGAAGTTTGTGGAGAAGACAGCTTCGTCCTCCCGAGTTGGTGCACTGCTTGATGAAAAAGATATAGCTGCAGCAGAGCTTGAGCAAGAACTTGGGCGCATTCGCCAGGAAAGCCAGAAGATTGCAAAGGAGAAGGAAAAAATAGATGCGGAGCTCGCTAGTATCAAGACATCGCTTAGTGGGTATGAGGTTCTGTGCAACGGTGTGGAACGTAAGTTTAAAGACGTCTTGGCTGGGCTGCGGCTGAAGAGGCTAACCTGATGCACAAGCTTTGGATATCGTTTTGCTGCTTCTAACTTGACATCTGTTCGTGCTGTTGGGCTGTAGGTTATCTATGCATCAAAGTGGGTTCAGATCTATGTGCCGTGGTTATGTTGTGCAAGTCATTCGGTACCGTTTATGTATCTGTAGGTATCTATGGCTTAGGGAGCCTGATGAAGTTTCGACTCTTATAATTGCTACTGCTATATTAATTGCCAGCTAGTTGGACTGTACTTATTTGCCTGTAGCATATTTAGTTTGAAGGCAATCTGTTTCCGTTCTTGTGAATTTTGATTCCCCTGACTTCTGTTGTCTGATGGTAGTGATCCAACTTGATATAGGACCACTTTGTGTTTGGTTTGGGATCAAGGAGAGACGGTATAGACTCATTTCACTTTTGTTCACTTTTGTGGGATGAGGACGTCTCTGTTCTATGTTTGGTTAAGGGGACAAGAACGGAAACACCTAGATGCGTGTTTGGTTGAAGGTTTCCTAGATGCTTGTTCTGTGTTCTGTTGAAGGTTTCTGTGTTTGGTTGAGGGGACGAAGATGTCTCTAGATGTTTGTTCTGCGTTTGGTTTATGGAATAAAGCTATAAAAAAGATAAAAGATGGATTGGATGGAGCATATTTACGCAATTAGCTTCCGTTAATTGTGGTGCCTATTTGTTAGGGCACGTACAATGCAAAGATGTTTATATGGCCGCTTAAAAAAATTCATCATTAAGCATCTGTATAAGGCTCCTAGCCTACAATGGAATCAACCATTTTACTGATGCTTAAATGTTTTGATAATTATAGGAGCCTATTTGGGCGTCTATCTTTGCAATGCGTGCATGACCTATTTAGGCTAATATTTAACTAGCTTTCAAGCGTCGGCTCCTGATTATACGAGATGCACGTTCCAAGCGCCGGCGCCTGGTCTAGCGTCTTTTTGACATGCAAGCGCCCCTCATGCTTCCACGATGTCAAGAAAATTTGTTAACTGACGCTTAACGCCGCCTAAGCGCTCCGCGATGCTTAGCCACTTACCACACACACGTGGGACTGTTGTGTTGGTCCAAATAAATTTCAGATTTATATTTGAGAATTATCAGAGGACAGCTTGACTCTTGGTCACTTGGATTTAAGAAAATGTAATGGCTTAGTTTTTACAATGACACTCCATTACCCTTTATAGACAGAGGAACTCTCACTTGCTGCATCATATTCTAACCACTAAAGTGGATGCTGAGCATATTACTAACACTAGGCTTGTAAGCCAAGGAAAGTAAAAGTCTTTGAAAAAGTAAGATACAAGTGTTTTAGCAAGAGACTTATCTATCAATTCTCCCCCTCACCTTGTCTTTTTGAAGTAATCGAGGTGATCTGCTTTGTAGCCCAATCTTCTCCCTCATCTCCGGAACTTGGACTTCCCATGGTGAGAATGTCAGCCAACTGATCAGTAGTGGCAATGTGGCTGGCCTTGATGCTCCTATCCTCCAAGCAATCCTTGATGAAGTGATACTTGATGCGGATGTGCTTGCTTTTTTCGTGGAAGAACAGGGTTCTTGGCCAGAGCTAGAGCAGACTTGTTGTCCACCTTCAGCTCAACCACATCCACCTTCTTGCCAAGCAGCTCTACCAGCATCCTTGACAGCCATAGCGCCTAAGTTGTTGCAGTGGTGGTAGCAATGTACTCCACTTCACAGCTTGAGAGGGCCACCACCTTCTGCTTGAGTGACTGTCAGCTGACCAAGCAATCAACGAGGAAGAATATCGTCCCAGTTGTGCTCTTGCTGGTGTCCACATCGCCAGCGAGGTCGTTGTCGCAGTAGCCGACGAACCGCACCGTATCGGGGGTCCTTTCGTAGTGGAGACCGTAGTCGAGGGTGCCTGCCACATAGCGTAGGATTTGCTTGACGGCCTGCAGATGCTCCATCGTCGGCCGCTCCTTGAACCGGCTCATGTACCTGACGGCGAATGCGATGTCCGACCGAGTATGGACCAGGTAGCACAAGCTCCCGATTAGCCGCCGGTAATGGGTTGGATCGACCTCCTGTATCAGGGTGTGGGCCAGATTGCAACCAGTCATGCCGCCGAGCTCGAGGATGCGCTTGGCGTTGTGGGATTGGTAGAGGGCGATCCCGCTGGCGTCCTGGCGCACTTCGACTCCAAGGTAGAAACAGAGGAGGCCGAGGTCGCTCATGTCGAACGCTTTCTTCATCTGCGCCTTGAATACCTCCACCATCTACTCTTCAGTGCCGGTGATAATGAGGTCGTCGACGTAGACGTTGACCAGTAAGACGTTGCGTCTGCTGCCCTGCCGGTGCACCGCCGCCTCATGTGCACTCTGCTTGAAACCCATTTTCTTGAGCGTGGCGCCGATCTTCGCGTTCCAGGCGTGCGATGCCTAGCGCAGACCATAGAGTGTCTTGCGCAGGCGGTACACCTTCCCCTCTTCTCTGGTGACGGCGTAGCCAGGTGGCTAGCGCACGTAGACCTCCTCCTTGAGGTCACCGTTGAGAAAGGTGGACTTCACGTCCATGTGATGGACTTGCCACCCCTCTTGAGCCGCCAGCACGAGGAGGACACGAACTGACTCCATGATTGCCATGGGGACGAAAGCGTCGTCGTAGTCGATCCCCTCTTGCTGGACGAAGCTGCGCGCTACCAGCCGCGCCATGTGCTTGATCACCGTGCCCAACTCGTCCTTCTTGAGCTTGAACACCCACTTCAGGGTGATGGGGCGGTGGCCGTCAGGCGGTGGCACCAGCTCCCAGGTGTGGTTTTGCTCGACGGACTTGAGCTCCTGCTCCATTGCCGCCCGCCACGCCGGATCACCCTGTGCCTCAGCATAAGTGTTCAGCTCACCGGCGTGCATCAGATGTAGCTGGGTGAAGAGCCTCTTAGGCTAGTCCGATGGAGACTGCTCTCCGAGGATGTTCGCCACCGTGCGATACTGGAGGGGCTCATCGTCGTAGTAGGCATCCAAGCGGTCTTCATCATCCTTTAGCGGCATCGCGTACTCGACCTCCGGCTGCCCTGCGTGCCCTGGTGTCATAGCGGGCGAAGTAGAAGATACCAGAGTGGTCGGCTGGTGCGCCAGAGAAGTCGGCTATGGTGCTGGAGAGGTCGGCGCTGCTGCCAATGAGCTTCTAATCACTGCTAATGGGCTACCGACCACCGCTGATGGGCTACCGAGCTCCCCCGGATGTGGTGATGGCAAGCGTGGCGGAGCTGATGAAGAGGTCGGCACTGGTGATGAAGACCTAGACATCGATGAGGATGCACCTTGTGCTCCCTCAGCACCTCCCGCCCATGCATACTCAACGGTGAAGTCACAGAGCATGGCCGCCGACCCATCATCCACTGCCTTGTCCCATGCCCAGCCATGTCCTTCATCGAACACGATGTCGCGCGCCACACGCATGCGTTGTGTCGCTGGGTCAAGCACGCTGTAGGCCTTAGCCCCCCTGCATAGCTGATGAAGACCCTTGGCAAGCAGCGATCGTTGAGCTTGCCGACGTGGTTCAGCTCCTTAATGTAGGCGAGGCAGCCAATGACGCGTAGGTAGCTTACCGCCGGCTTGTGCCCATGCCAGGCCTCATACGGTGTCTTGCCATCGAGAGCACTGGTCGATGAGCGGTTGAGCAGGTGTACAATGATCATCATGGCCTCCCCCTATTGACCGTCGGCATACTACGCTGCTTGAGGAGGGTGCGTGCCACTGCCACCACCGTTTGATTGCGGCATTCGACCACGCCATTCTACTGTGGTGAGTAGGGCACAGAGTAGTGGTGTTGAATCCCCTCGTTGGTGTAGTACGCCGTGAACTCAGCCGCCATGAACTCCTCGTCGTTGTCCGTGCGGAGCACCTAGAGCTTGTGGCCGCACTCCTTCTCTATGGCTGCCTGATGGCGCTTGATGGCGTCTACAACTATCGCCTTGAAATCGAGCAGCACGACCCACATATAGCGGGTGGCGTTGTCGACGAGCAGTAGGAAGTAGCGCCGACCTCCAGGAGTGGCCGGTGACATTGGACCGCAGAGTTCGCCGTGCACCAGCTCGAGCTGCTCGGTGGTGCGGTAGGAGGCTTGACGTGGGAAGGGCTGGCGCTTCAGCTTGGTCACCACACAGGTGTCGCAGAGCTGCTCGACGTGGTCGACGAAGGGCATGCCACAGACCATCTCCTCGTTGCCAAGCTGCTTTAGGTCATCAAAGTGAAGATGCCCGAAGTGCTCGTGCCAGCAGCACGCCTCATCGTCCCAGCGCACGGCAAGGCAAAGGGGGTGCGCCACCTTCACATGAAGCACGTAAAGGCAGTTGCTTCCCCGGTTCACCTTGGTGAGAAGGCGGCAGCTTCTATCCCAGATGCGCAACACACCATCCTCGATCTCCACCTGCGAGCCATTCTCATCCAACTGCCTGACGCTGATGATGGAGTTCCTCAAGGCCAAGATGTAGTCCACGCCGATGAGGAGGCGGTGCTCCCCTGTCTTGGCCTTGAAGATGATCGAGCCGACTCCCTTGATCTCGATGGCGGAGGCGTCACTGAACTTGACATAGCCCTTCACGCCATAGTCCAGGTCGGAGAAGAACTCACGCCGACCAGTCATGTGGTGCGTGGCATCGGTGTCAAGGTACCTGTCGTCCATCTTGTCATCATCTCGCGCCTTTTGCCGAGAAAGGCGGGCGTAGATTAGTTCGTCGAGGTGGAGATGTGCGGAGCCACCGACACCGGAAAGGGGAAAGCTTGGAAATTTCACCCCTCCTCTACTTTCGCCACGAGTCGATGCACCGTGCACTAGAATAGAAAACATCCTCCTCCCCCGCTTGCGTGATGAGAGCCTACCCACCGCGATGACGTGGAGGAAGGCGGCGATCCTTCACCTAGTGTCCGGACTTGCCGCATGATTGTTGCAAGTGTCATCTGGGTTGCCTTGTGCTCATTGCCGGTTGTAACACCCTCGGTGTTACATTGTAATGTTTTTGCTAAAACACTGCATTAGCATCATGCTTGTTTGTACATGTGTGTAATTTGGAGTATAAATCAATATACGGCATTTGCAACGTTTATCTGAAACAAGAAATAAATGTTAAGTTTCATGTCGCTTTATATTGTTTAGTATTCTAAATGAATTTTTATCGAATAAAAATGATGTAGAGCGTGTATGTGAACTTTAATAAAATTTGTAGTACGTACTCAGTAGTCGGCAATGAAACAAGTAGGTCGGAATTGGAATTCGACGTGAAACCGTTCGAAGTTTAAGTCGTTTCGCATAAGTTAAAAACGGGTCGACGAAGCCACGTTCGGCAGTTTTTGTAGAGAAACCGGCTTAGGAAGTAGCATGGTGTCGTGGCATGGGTCGATAGTCCTACGTACCCTCTTGCATCTAAAAGAATTGGTTTGGCATTTGGACCATTGGGTAGGATTTCGCGACTGCTTTAAAAACCGTGCACGTCACCTACTTCGGACAAAGCCATCACTGACCGCGGTCACCACTACTGCCTCGGTTGTCTGCCACCGCATGCAAGTGCACTGCGCACGGGTCCTATCAGCTCTGCCTCACCGTCGCGTCGTGCGGTACCTTGGTCGCGCTATGTGCTACCCGTCGCCAAGCCGGTACTGCTCCCATTGACTCGCCTTGGCTGCACGCGCGCAGAACGATCGATGCCTCCATCGTTTTGTGCATGGGCACGTTGCGTTGACAACCACGGCTGTGCCAAGCCATGCCACGCCAGAACCCCTGTCCTCGCTATAGCCATGACCGGCGGGACCTCTTGTTTTCAATTCGCCGTGACCGTAGCGCTTTAATGAAATTCGTCGCATCCTTGGCTCCGCTAGATAGCCAGCAGCTCGATTGACATCACCTCGCCGATTGTAGCGCCTCACTGTGCTTCAATTTTGGAAGCGCAGCTCCGCCGGCTCCATAAGACCAAAGTGGTCTACGTCGTCGTCATGCCGCACAACCAAAGCTTGCCATTCAATCCACCGCACTGCTAGCTTCTCCTCCAGCTGCGTATCGCTCTGCCCACTCATTCGAAGCTCCACCGCCCAATAGCATCCTCTCCGCGGCCGGCGGAACCACGTCCCGAGCAGAGCAGAGAAGCGGCGGTGCGTTACTGCTGTTATTAGCTTGTCGACATCATCCTAACGTCACCCCCACGTCACACCAGTTTTCTGGCTATTTTCGTGTAGGAAAACAAATCGTTGAATACAGTAGAAATACGCCGCAACGTCCGCGTGCTCGCATCCGTGCCTGGGCCAGCCGCGCTCACGCGGCCTGCCCGCTGCTGTGCTTGCATCGCGCGCTTGCAGCGCTGCCGCTTGGGCCAGCGTCGCGCCCCGCCGGGGGCCAGCCTGCCGCACCGCGCTGGGCCACGGCTGCCTGCTGGGCCATGCCCCGCCGCACTGGGCCGCGCCCGCGTGCTCGCGTCCGCCCGCTGCTACGCGCCTGCCGCACCGTGCCCGCCGCGCTGGGCCGCACCCGCGCCCGCACGCTAGCTGCTGGGCTACGCCGCGTGTTGCTGGGCCGAGCCGAACCGTGGGCCGCGAAGTAGATTTCAGTTCATGTTTTCAGTAAATTGGTTAATGATTATTCAATTTAGTTTTCAAGCTGATCTTTGATAATTTGTAGTAAATTGTGTAGTTGTCCAAAAATAGTGAAACCAAGTTTGTTAGGTTCACAAAAATACCCTCTAATTGTTAGTGTAGTTAGTTCGCAGTTAGCTATTATGATGATAGGCTCATAAATTCTAATTAGAAAGCTTAGTATTATGTAGATTAATATTTGTAGGAATTCTTGTGGCAAATCGGTAATAGTTTTAGCTTTGAAAAGTTTACAGTAGGTTCAATAGGATATTAGGTACTTGCTGTAAATTTTATAGCCTTAGAACGAGTTGCTAAATAAAGTAGTTATTACCCTTGCCTTATTGAATATATCGTAAGTCAGCGCTAGGAGTAAAAATACCGATAGTGGCTATAATAATGATGAATGCCGTACTTTATGCTTGTTGTCGATAGCAATAGATAACTTAGCACCGTGGTTGATAGCTATAGTTTAGTAGTTAAATCAATGTACTGTTATTGTAAAAGCTGCTGATGTTATATTCCTAAGCATTGCATCATCATTTCATGTAGATCACGAACTGGTAGATTTCATGCCCGTCGGCGAGCCGGAGTACGACGAGGTGATCGAGGAGTACGAGGAGGAGATCTTCGCACAGGAGGACGCTCAAGAGCTTGTTGGTGCTGACCCTACTGACCCCGCGCCTACCCAAGGCAAGCCCCGGTGCATAACCCATATTTTTATGATCACTGAATATATATATGTGATGTGCATTTAAGTTACAGGCATTTTATGGAAACTACATGCATAAATATATCTACCCATAAGTCCTACTAGTACAGGTCGAGTAGCTGCTATGCTCAGGATATCGGTAGCGTGAGTAACCTGACGTTACTCGCAAATAGGTAATAAAATATGAACACTCATGATAAAATGATGGAAAGGTAAATGGTGACCGGACAAGGATATGGTTTGGGTATTGGTGGGTGTAAAGGGTTGTGTCCTGTGGCCAACAGGGCATAGCTTGGCTACACTTTTTCTCTATCTGTGTCGATTAAGGACCGGTCGTTACATAAGGCATCGTGGGCAAGTCACAAATTTATTGTCCCGAGCGCATACTTGGGTATGGGCGCAGGGATGACTTGTTGCTCTCTTGTCGCGGATCCGGCTCTTTCCGGACCAACTGATGGGAAGAGGAGGTGGTGGAGGTCCTTGTACCACACTGAGTCCGGGACTCAGGATGTGGGGGCTTGGAGTCCAAGTTTGGACAGGGACCTAGACACCCGGGACAGGAGGGTGATGGGTTAGTCCTGCTTGTGCCTGGGGTACAAGCGGGGCGTGTGCTTTCGGGGCACCCAGCTGGGCACATTGATTCGTGAATCGCCGGGAGATCCGGTACGGCTTGTCTCGTATTTAGCACCGTAGTAAGAACTGTAAGTTGAAAGGAGAAGAAATGGAACTAATTGCTCAACTTTTGCTTGAAAGTAGAACAGGTGCTTATATAGACTGGCTAGATGATAACTTAATATGGCTGATAGTAATAATACATAAATGAGGACTCACTATTAGTATTGCTTTCTGCCAAACGAAACCAGCAAGCCATAAAGCTCATCATATTCCTTGGAGTTGGGAAATTATTCCCACTAGTCGGATAAGTCTTGCGAATACATTGTGTACTCAGGGTTTATTTACCCCTGTTGCAGGTGATGCTTGAAGAGTACCTTGTGTGGAGGATCCTTCTAGTGGGCTCACACGGATTCCTCGCCCCCTTACCGCTTGATGTTATTTTTCGCTGTTTATCATTTCACACTCTGATATTTGGTATTGTAATAATGTACTTTTTAAGAAACTCTAATGTATGAAATGGACTTGTGTTGTAACTCGTTCTCATTATTGGATCCTTGGGAAAAATGTGGATCTTTCGGGTTATCCCTCAGGGTGTGCCCGACGGACACCGCTCGCTGTAGCTTGCTTTCGGGGTGCTTAGTGTCTGGTGGTAGACGAGCGCCTCCGTAAGTACGCTATTTCGGGCGGTTCTGCCACACCGGTGCCGCCATCAGCTCTTTCCTGGCCCCGAGGCCCCTTCTCCTCCTTCTTGTCGCCGCGAGGACACCGATGAAGTTCGTTGGAGGAGCTGGATGGTCCAGATCCTTCCTCCTTTTTGAAGGCGCGTCACTGCTCCATCGTGTACAACAGCTTGCCTCCGGCGGCGCTCAGCTCGGTGTGAGGCCCCTCCTCGCGGTCCTGCATCGCCTTGAGCCTCCAGGTCACGTCCTCGATGGTGAGCTGCTCGAAGTCCAATAGTATCTCGATCGACATGACGATCTACGCGTACTTCCTCGGCATGCAGTGGAGGAATTTCTCCACCGCGCGCTCCTCCATGAGGTCGGTGTCGCCGTTGTGCGCCATATGCTCCATCAGGTTGGTCAGTCGCACGGCAAAGTTCTCGACTTGCTCACCGGGCTAAAAGGCGAGGCCTTCCCACTCCCCTCGAAGGCGCTGCAGCGTTACCCAGCGTACGTGATTTTCTGTCGATGCGTGCCGCAACGATCGACTAGTACGCCAGCTTCGCCGTGGCCTTGTTGGCGATGGAAGCGCCAAGCTTAGTGGGGACGGTGGCGCACAGTGCCTCCAGTGCCTGGTGATCGTCATCGTAGTCGCCGCCGCCGATGTGAACTGCCTCCCACGGCCGCCGAGCCTGCAGCTTGACCTTCGTCAGCATGCTCCACTTGTGGTAGTTCGACTTGGTGAGCATCGACCATGGCGTTCCCACTCCGGAGTCGTGGTAGACAGTCTGCAGCACCGGGGAGCGCCCACAACGACCACGTCGCCGCTCTGGTGACGGCGATTGGCGGCGGCACCCGTCTGGGCTGCGTGACCCTCCCCCCGCTAGCTCCGGCTCCTCCCGCTCTATCTTAGCACGCAGCGCCGCGGCTGCAGCCACCGCGGCCTGGGTCGCAGCCGCTGCCTACCTGGCCGTCTTGGCCGCCGCCGCAGCTGTCGCCTCTGTGGCAGCAAGGCGCGTCGCGCTGTCGTCGGCTCCTGCTCCGGTCCTGGTGCCGGCAGCAGCGCAGGCTTTGGCGATCTGGCTGGCGGTGGACATGGCTTTCTACTCACTCAAGAACACAAGGTTCTGATAACAATTGTTGGCCCAAATAGACCTCAGATTCAGATTTGGGAACTATCAGAGGTCAGCTTGACCCTTGGCCGTTTGGATTGAAGGAAATGCAATGGCTTAGTTTTTACAATGACACTCTGTTGCCCTTTATAGGTAGGGGAGCTCCCACTTGCTGCAGCATATTCTAACCACTAAAGTGGATGCTGAGCATATTCCTAACATCAGGCTTGAAAGCTAAGAAAAATAAAAGCGCAGAAAAAGTAAAATACAAGTGCTTTAAGCACGTGGCTTATCTATCAAGTTGTGCCTACTTGTGACATACATGGGACCCATCAATCAGTCTCTACGCACCTCCCCTTCCCTGCTGCCGACACAGACGAACGGCGTCAGGAGGGATGCCCTACGATTCCTGGGGGATTGGGTTGTCCGGTAATGTTTGGTTGGAAGACGAGATAAAATGAGATAGCCCAAATGGATGGCAGACGGGTTTATTTTAGTGACAAATAGATAATTTTCTCTTACCTAAAAGAATATTTCCTTCTAGGAGCGACTCCGTCCCCAATATTTCTGAATCAAGCACTACCTTGGATTGTCTCATCCGTTGCCTCGCTTGAAACCTTATTAGGGTGCGTGCAATACAAAGACGCCAGTGCATACTCTTAAATAGAGTAAGAACGAGTGCCACGTCGGCAAAAGCACTCGAGCCAATGTAGGCACAATGGAACAACTACGACCATACATACATATATGGTTAATCAGCTTTGCAAATTTAGGAGACTGTTTAAGAGCCCGTTAGCATCAGTGCACGGACGACATATATAGCTCAACTATTTTTATTAGCTTGTGTTAACATAAAGATTGGTCACACACTAGCTAGAGTTAGATCGTCCGGATCATCACATATCGAAGAACGCAACAGATAACAAACACTCTTTTCATGGTGAAGAACGGTGAGGTTTTATGAGCAAACCACCAAAAGATAATCAAACATGCTTACGTGGCGAAGAACCGTCAAAGTTCTCGCCCGGGAGGGACACCCTTGAGGGAAGTACGTCGCCGGGTTGCCCTAGGTCGATCGACAAACATAGGACGCCATCCATGGTCATTGGATCAAGCGATGAACAGATCAAAGCATGGGGTTCGAAGAGATTAGGAAAAAAAGAAGTAATAATGTAAAAAGGTTCGATTGGATGATGGATTACTCAATTGGCTATGATCGATCCTCTAGTATATATAGAGGGGGTCGTGTTATCCCAGCAGGAATCCCTTTCAAGACGTATTTTCCAAGTTTTCAGAATAGTTCGAATCGGAATCAAAAAACCAGATCCGAATATGATCTTTTTTTAAGTCTGTGGGAAGTTCCGATGCCTGTTGGAACTTCCAAACGTCGGAACTTCAGACTTCCATCGAAACTTCTACAAGGGGATGACGTCGGGCACCCAAGCAAGTTTTTTAGTTTTCTCGGAAGTATCTTTCTGAGGGTGTAACTCCTTCGTCCAGACTCTGAATTGGATGTTTTATATATGTTTTTTTTACCATCTCGATGAGAGGAATGCAATGGTGATGTCCATTTCATATTTTGATAACTTCACAGAATGGTTGTCAACAGCTTGGTTGGAGTAGGGACGCTTGGACCAGCGGTCACGCATGCCATCAAGCGCCCACACCACAGGTTTGTGTGCACTGGGTTCCACCCGGAGATAAAATGGATTAGCTGTGGTAAGCGGCTAAGCGCCCTGTGTGGTAAATCCTTTGTAGATAGTAATAAACTATAGTACTTTGAAGTATCTCGACCACAGTACACAAAACGAAGCAACTTGTTTCGTACAATCCTCAATTAAATGCCCGCAGTCTTGAAAACATTAATATAAAATTCTCAATTGATATTGTTGCCACATAACTCCAATATTGTGGTGGCTTTGTGTACATCATGCATGCATGCGCACATGGTAGTTGATGTGGCGAGGACATTCATCAGTAATTCGTTGGCCTCTTCTTTATTTTCGAAGATTAATGTGAATTATCGATCAAAATGTGGATAGCCATTATATTTACCTAGATCAGATATACGCTATGTGCACATATAGTAGAAACTACTCCTTCCGTACTAAAATAAAGACTTTTGAAGTTCATTTATTTTGGGACAAGGGAGTATGTATTTAGAAAAAAAATTAAAACGATCAAATTTGTTCGGGACCCGATTGGCTAGACATGAGCAGATCGGTGGATGAAAAGTCCTGATTTTCATTGCTCGATAAGCCTCCTACTACCTAGCCGGCCAAAATCCGGCGCGGCGTATAATCAGTTGGCTATTCCCATCCCGCCTGCGTGTCCATTGCCGGCCCGCTGCTCCTCCGCCAGAGCCGCCGTCGTCAATTGCGCAGCACAGGGGGTGCACACGCACGAGGGGTCGCCCACGACGTGCTCCGTGGAGCAGTAGCTGCCGCCCCTCTGCAGGCAGATGGCCACGCACGTCACTACGTAAAAAACGATTTTTAGTAACAGGTCGAATTTTTTGTAGAGGCGACTGGTGATGAAGCCACCCCTATAGTGCCGTGCTTTGGTGCCCAGACACCAGCCGCCCCCCGATTTGTAGGGGCGGCTCAATCACCAGCCGCCGCTACAAATGACACACATATAAAACAGCTACAACACTTTTTTTTCTCCTCGGGTCACTCACTTCAACTCGTGAAAGAAAGGTGGAGAGGCCTTGGGCACCTCCCAAAAATTGTTCTACTAAGGGGGGAAGGTTTTGGTCTCAAATCCTTTGGTGAAGAGGTTGTAGAAGGTAAAAAAATGCTATTCCACACTTTTTTTTGTAGTTTTAATGGTTGGTTAGTGAGTAATTAAAGTTTTGTTTTTCTCTCTCTTCTATGGTGCTTGAGCTACTTATGAAGCAAATTAGACCTAAGTTTTAAATGTACTAGGGTAAATTAGAGAGGGGAACAAGATCATACCCTTATTTGGTCTATGTTTCTTGATTTTAGTGAACAATTAGTTAGTTTTATGCATGTTTCATGTGCATGTAGATCTAGATCTAGGGTTTGGTTTTTTTATTAATTTCGTTTTTGTAAATTTGGACTAAGGTTTGTATGAAAGATATTAGGTAAAGTATAATTGTTGCTAATTGTTGTCTTTAAAATTGTTTATTGTAATCAATCAATATATATTTTAATTAATTATGGATAAATGGGTCATTAATTAATTTTCCTCTACCATGGTGTGTTTGTATGCTTCATGTAATTATATTAGATTTATATTTATATATATCTGAAGTATATACAATTATTCTTAAGTAATTATTAATTTGATTCATTTTTATATATATCTTAGTAAGTAGTTCTTTAATGTTTGTTTTGTTGTTGTAAAAGATGGAGTACAGAAACTCTTGGATGTATGGTTTGTTAAGGTTCAAAGTAGGTTTCCGTGAAGAGGTGGATAAATTTATTGAAGCCGCAAAGAAGCATGCAACGACATTGAAAGAGAATAAGGATATAATTATTTGTCCCTATAAAGATTGCAAGAACCGTATGACATGGATAGATATGACTATTATCAGATCACATTTGATTATGCGAGGATTTGTTGAGGACTACACAGTGTGGATTCATCATGGTGAAACGATTATTGTTAACG
This sequence comes from Miscanthus lutarioriparius, assembly GCA_904845875.1. NCBI lineage: Eukaryota > Viridiplantae > Streptophyta > Magnoliopsida > Poales > Poaceae > Miscanthus > Miscanthus lutarioriparius. Next base: position 40,872,987 of record CAJGYO010000009.1, read on the forward strand.
ACGAGGATGAGGAGGAATACGACGACGAAACCATAGAATCCCTGTTCTAATATTCAGCAGAGCTTGATGCACGAATGGATTTCGAGTTTGGCAATGAACAAGGTGGTGATGCTGGTGGTTGGGATGGTAACGACGAAGGTGGTGCCAATAATGATGGTGGAGCACGTGTCGGGGATGAAGATGATTTGGAGGACATGATTCGAGCCCTTGGACCAGAGATTTTACTAAATAGCCCGAAAGGTCTAGAAAATTTGGAAAGAGTGATAAAAGCATCGAAGGAGACTGTGTATGGGTTTGAAAAGGGCTGTCCGACATATTGGACATTGCTACGTTTTGTGCTTGAGTTGCTCATCCTAAAGGCTAAGTACGGCTGGTCAGACTGTAGTTTCAATGATCTATTGCATCTTCTGTCATGGGTGCTGCCATAACCAAACTCAGTTTCCGCCAACTCATACCAAGCGAAGAATGTCATAAGTCCATTGACAATGGGGGTTGAAAAAATCCATGCATACCCCAACCACTGTATACTTTTTCGTGGCGAAACGTTCAAGTCACTGGATAAATGTCCCTGGTGTGGGGCTAGCCGGTACAAGAACAATGACCTTTGCGGTGGGGACAAAGCCTCCACAGGGGAAAAGAGGAATAAGAAGGGTAAAAAAAAGGTGGTACAAGAATCTCAGCCCCTAGAGGACACTCCATTAGGCAACGATGCAAAGCAGAGAAGGATTCCTGCCTTGGTAATGTGGTACCTGCCAGTGACCGACCGCTTGAGATGTATCTTCCTAAACCCTAAAGAAGCCACACTCATGACATGGTGGGATGATGAGCGCAAGGTGGATGATGATAAGATTGCACACCCGGCTGATTGTAGTCAGTGGCAAAGGTTTGATGAGAAGCACAAAAAATTCAGCGATGACCCAAGGAATGTACGGTTTGGCTTGCGCACCGATGGAATGAATCCCTTCAATGAGAGGATGAGCGACCACAGCACATAGCCAATGATCTTGACCATGTACAACATCCCAATATGGTTGTGTCAGAAGAGAAAGTACCTTCTCCTTACTATTCTTATTTCTAGCCCTAAACCACCAGGTATTAATATAGACGTGTTTCTCGAGCCTTTGATGCAAGAAATGGAGAGGCTATAGAGGCATGGGGAGCAGATGTACAATGTGTTCCGAAAGGAGGACTTCATATGTAGAGCAATAATATTTGTTACTACCAATAATTACCCCGCGCTGTTTGCTTTGTCTGGACAGATCAAAGGGAAGACGTGATGCTTGGTTTGCTTGGATGGTACTACATGGGTGTACCTAGATGCATCCAAGAAGATAGTTTACCTAAGGAACTGATGTTTCTTAAAGACAAGTCACAAGTACCGCAACAAATTATTCTTTAGATTTTATGACAACGTCCCGGAGATTGAACCCCCTCCGGAGAGACGTCATAACGGAGAACACGTGTACAGAATGGTGAAAAACATACGCGTCGTCTATGGAAAGATGAATCCGGATGGGACGAACAGAGATAGAAGCACACCTCCTGTCGAAGGCGTACCTTTCAAGAAACAATCGATCTTCTTTCAGTATCTGCCTTATTGGCCAGACTTAGAGGTCCCCCATGCCATTGATGCTATGCACGTGCAGAAGAATGTCTTTGAGAGTCTCATTGCTACCTTGATGGACACAGGCAAGTCAAAGGATGGTCTGAAAGCACGAAAAGATATGATGCAGCTAAATGTGATGCCACAGCTTCACCCGGTACCTGAGGCTAATGGAAAATACACTCTGCCTGCGGCGTGCTTCAACCTAACACCAGACGAAAAGAGAGCTATATGCACTTTTCTGAGGCGGATCAAAGTCCCGACTGGGTTTTCAGCAAATATGAAGAAGCTAGTGTCGATGAAGGACTTGTCAATAACACATTGCAAGGCTCACGATTGCCATGTGATGCTGACAGTGTTTCTACCTATTACAATCAGGGCTATAAAGCCAGAGTTCTTGAAAATAGCAATCACCCGCATGTGCTACTTCTTTTCGAAGATCTCACAGAAGACGATTGGCAAGCAAGAGCTGAGTGACCTACATGAATTTGTGGTGGAGACACAAAACCAACTGGAGATGTGTTTACCTTCTGCTTTTTTTGATATAATGCCACATCTCATGATTCACATGGTTCATCAGATACAGGCGCTGGGGCCTTGCTACTTGCATGAAATGTGGTCCTACGAGCGGTTCATGTCGGTTCTAAGTCGATACGTGCATAATCGAGCATACCCAGAGGGCTCTGTGATAGAGGGTTACAATACTGTAGAAGTCGTTGAGTGCTGTCAAGAGTATCTAAAAGTACAGAAAGGGATTGGTAAACCCGATTCTCGTCACAAGGATAGGCTTGCTGGGAAGGGTACCAGTGGTAGAAAAGTGTTCATCGACCATGATTACAAAGAGATGAGTCGGGCGTATTATAGTGTCTTGCAGAGTACACAACTGATGCAACCGTATATTGATGAACACTTGGCTATCATTATGGCGGAGAGAAATGGCCGTTCGGATGATTGGGTCATCAAACAACACAAGCAACGACTAACTACATGATTGAAGGACCAAAACATACTGCCTGGAGAAACCATAGACTCTATTACCATCAGTAGGTTGGAGGAGGGGCCATCGAGACAAGTGACATCTTGGAATGTTTATGACATCAATGGATATACATACTATATCCACGCAAAGGATAGTAAATATGTGAACCAAAACAACGACGTTCGAATAGAGTCTCTCGATGGATTGGGGCGAAAGATCCAATACTTTGGCATCATTGAAGAGATATGGGAACTTGACTATGGAATGGATATAACGGTGACTCTGTTTCGATGCCGCTGGATCAAACAACACCAACTGAACGAGATCGGATTGAAAGTCCTGGACCTCGAGAATCTAGGCTACCAAGATGACCCTTGAGTGCTCGCTTCACGTGTCGCACAAGTTTTCTATATGTCTGACCCACAAAGTAACCTCCCTCCGAAGAAGAAGACAAAGCATGTGGTTGCCTCCGGAAAACAACACATTATTGGAGTTGATGGCGTGGACGATATTGAAACTTATAATAACTACGATGAGATGCCGCTATTTATAGACTTTCCTAAGAAGATCAGATTTGTGGAAAAGAACCTCCCTAAAGACATATTGCCATGGGAATGAAAAGGTGTCAGGGGGAAAGTCGTTATAGCGGGCTAGATAGTTGTTGAACATGAAGTGTTTGTGTAAGTGTGTGTTTGTAAGACTTCATTTATGCATGCATGTGAGACTATATATTTATGTACGGGTGTAAGACTATATATTTTTGTATGTGTATGAGACTACATTTATGCATGTGTGTGAGACTACCCTTTGCAACATCCAGATGACTCTATTTGAACATCCACTCTATTACTATTAAAACTTTATGAAATCACTTAACACTTTATAAAATGAAGAAATGACCAAAATAAAAGTAGGAGATCTTGATGAGTTATACAACTTTTATATTCATCAACTTTATAGCTGAAATCATTTAGTGTTTGAAAATCAGGTTTGAAGCTGTTATTTTCTGAAATTTAAAATTTGAATTTTTCAAAATTAGTGACAAAGATAGTTGACTAGACTAAAATGATACAGCATGATTTTAGAAAATTTAGGGAAAAAACCATCACATTTGGAGTTAGTATGAGTGAGAAAAACTAGTTACAAGTTTCAGCCACAGATTAAAAAGAGAAATCACACATGCTCATCATTGATCATCATGAACAATTGTGATTTTTCTTTTTAATCTCTAGGTAAAATTTGTAACTAGTCTTTCTCTCTCGTACTAACTCCAAATGTGATGATTTTTTTCCTAAAATTTTCTAAAATCTTGCCCTATCAAGTTAGTGTGTTGATTTGCCATTCTTTGCATTTGACAAAGTTTGAGCACTTAAAATTTTCAAATTTTAAAAAATGACAAGTTCGAACGAGATTTTCAACCATTAAATGATTTCAGCTGAAAAAGTGATGAATACCAAAGTTGTATAACTCATCAAGATCGATAACTTTTATTTTCATCATTTCTTCATCTGACAAAGTGATGGTAAACATTATTCACAAATCAACATGTTTCTCGTATAGTTCATGAAACTATGGGCCATATGTGAATTTATAAACAATGTTTACTAATACTTTGTCACATGAAGAAGTGACCAAAATAAATATTGTAGATAGTGAGGAGTTCAACAACTTTTATGTTCACGACTTTTATTGTTGAAATCATTTAAGGTTTTAAAATCTTATTTGAAGTTGCCATTTAGTGAAATTTAAAATTTCAATTGTTCAAATTTGGTCAAATGAAAATATGATCAAAATAAAAGGTGTACATATTGATGAGTTCTACAACTTTGGTATTCATGAGTTTTTCATCTGAAAATATTTACTCTTTCAAAATATTCTTTCAAGTTGAAATTGTTTGAATTTCAAAATTTGAATCGTTCAAACAAAGTCACATGACAAGATGACCAAAATAAAAATTGTACATGTTGATGAGTTATACAACTTTTATGTTTACAACATTTTCATTTTATTTCATTTAATGTCATAAAATTGTAGTCGAAGTTTTAAAATTCAAATTTTTAATTTTTGTTTTTTTGTTTTCTATATTGTTTTAACTACAATTGTTTATATATATATTTCTTCATATATACAATAATACAAAATATTATATTTGTGCATATACACAATTTTTTTATATTACTTTGTGTTTTTATAATATAAAAAATATAGAATTTATAATTTTAAAAAATAGAAAATATTTATAGGGGCGGTTGGATCAGAAACCGTCCCTACAAATGCATTTGTAGGGGCGGCTGGCTCAGGGACCGCCCCTAGAAATAGTCCTAGGTATAAATACTAGGGCGCATGGGAGTCAGCCTGTTGGGTCTGGCTTCTTCCTCCGACGCCGTCAGGCTGCCCCGCCAACGTCGTCTCCCGGCCGGTCCTGTCGCGACGCCGGCCCGCGCCCCCTCCCCGCACCCGCGCGCCCCCTCCCCGCACCCGCGCGCCTGCTCCCCGCCCTAGGATTTCCACCGGTGGGCGGCCTCCGCGCACCTCCACCGGCGGGCGGCCTAGGGTTTGGCGCTCAGTGTCCTCCTCGCCTCCGCGCGGTGTCCTCCTCGCCTCCTTGCCGGTCGCCGCCCTCCACCTCCGCCAACCACTCGTCGAGACCTCAACGACCGCTCGCCTCGCCGCGGAGCCGACGGCGGCCTTGAGCGAGCACGCTGCCTGATTTGCGACCAGATCTGGGGCAAGGGCACGCCGGGCAAGAGGTGAAGACGGTGCGAGCGAGGACGTTCTAGCTGAGGCAGGGATCGACGGCGGAGAGGCTTGGTGCGCTGCGGAACGGTGAGGTAGGCTTCTAGCGTCTCACAATTTATTTGACCTAGTTATCTGGTATTCATTGTTATTCAATCCGGTGACTAAAGTTGACTTGCATGAAAACCATTTGCTTGATTCAGTTAGCCGTGGGGCTTTAACTGAAAATGAATCAAATAAGCACAACTTAATACTTGGATATAAAATAATAAATACTAAGAAAATGATGCCGAATGCAGCTGCTATTCTATTGATCTCTCTGCATCACAAATTCGACCTGCAATTTGGGGGGCACATATACTGAAAGTTTACATGACTGAACACTATCAATGTCCAAGCCTTGCTGCTTCCGGCGGTGGTTTACAGCCTTAGCACATGCTATTGCTACCTCATTATTAGATGACAAGTTAGTAACAAGAGATGTTTGGAATTAACTAAAGATCAAGGAAAGCTAACAACAAAATGAAGACATGTTTAAAACATATATTCAATTAATGCAAGGATGAGCGACCAAACAGGAAGCCTCAAATTTTAGCTCATTAAATGGTCATATCAAATAGAAAAACAAAAGAGAAAGGTTTAACCAAATACATACTGAGCACATTCTGCCAATTTTCCTAGGTTCTGATTTTCCAAAATAGCCAAAATAAGCTGCTTATTCTCATCCAGATACTGCAGAAGAAAAAACAGGATCAATCAGGAAAGTTACAAATATGCAACAGATCATACACAAAACGGATTAATCTGGAATACAAGGGCCAATTGTGCCATATAAAATGAATAAAACTTTGATAGTAAGTCATAAAATTGCAATATAAAAGACAAGGTAGTTCTGTGAGAATACATGAAAACTCTAGATTATCACAAGATATTTATAAATCAATTGAATGAGCATATAAAGAACAATACAAGCATAGTTAGTGTTAGATGTAAAGTATTAAACATCAGTTAGAGTCTGTCTGGAACTATATTCTTGAACTGCAAATGTTTGGTCCAGTGGGCTACATAAACATGGGGCCATTGCTATGTTTGAAACAGATCAGGTCCATATTTCGCTCTATGTTTTTCTAGAAAGAACCAACTTGGCTACAATAATTTGGAATTATGCAACTACAACAAAGATGAACATTCAGCACCTATTTGTAAGCATTACATTTGGCAATCTACGATTAACAAAATTAAAATTAGCTACTAGAAAACTTAAGTACAAAACAGACAATGAGCAGGAAATTAATAGATGAGAGACCAAAAAACGAATTAACAAAGCTGTCACTTTTCCTTTTTAACTGAACAACAAGATGAAGATTGAAAATAAGAAAGATAACACTAGATTTCCAATGAAAACATATTATTGAGGTATTCCCAGAACTGAGTATGAAATTTACTACTGCTAGTTACAGTTAGAACTTGAAAGCTATGTCAATCATAAACTCATGTCTCTGCAGTGGACGCCGAGCTGTACTGCTTGCTTATACCAAGGGCTGTATAACCGGTGCTACTTGCCGCAAGCTTCTCATTCAAACAAAAAAAGTCATACACTGCCCTGTGATCATCTATCCTCCATTTGGCATCTCCTTGTCTTGTATTTTTTTTAAATCATCGTTGCTGAACTTCGTTAGGCTGCACAAATACCTCCACTCTTTACTAAAGTTCTCAATTTGCCTGCTTTGCACTAAAAAAATCTGTATGGCTGAACTAAATCAAGTCCACGCACTGCAAGTATCAGGACTGAACAACTCTGCTCCTCAACCACTTTTACAGCGAACCTTGCTTCTCTTTTCACAAGCTACTGCCGAACAGAAAGGCAAGCTTCTGCCCCTTAGCTTTATTACCTCTTCTAAACTCATCATTATTTCTGTTGAGTGATCAAGCGTGTACTGAAATTCTAGATACATATATCATTGTTGATTGTTGGGTCAAATTCTAAGGATCAGCTCCTAAAGTTTAGACAACTGAAACCAACAGGAACATGATTTAAAATCTGAACAGTGCTGAATGCACATTGTAATGGGGACAAGATGTTCAGACGTAGGCAATCAGCTTTAACCATGATCTAGCAAGAAATGACCAATTTACCAACAAGTCCTGAATTGAAAAAACAGAGATGGGATCAGCCTACTTAGATAAAACACATACCATCACAAGAAAATATCAGATACTTTCTACAATCTGAAAGTTGCAACACTTAATCAGACTCTTTTTTTTTCTCCATTAAAGACTGAAAGTAAACTGCAATCTAAAGATACACTCTACATATAAGTAACCCACATGCAGATTTGTCTTCTTTTATGCTAGTGTTACTACTATCTTATGCTAGTGCTACATTTTTAGCGTTTTGCTTCTTGATTGGTACTTGCTGGCTGCTACACATTCTTTTTCTTCTTTTATACAGTTTATTGTGATTGTTCTCTATATAAGTGCATGTTCTATGAGTTTAGCACCTTTATCCATTCCTGATTGTCCCCACCCCCCTAATTAATTGGTACTTGCATGTTCTATATAAGTGCATGTTCTACGACTACCAAGCCTAAGAGGAAACGAGGGGATAGAAAAGGAAATCTATATCCAGATAAGGCATGCTATGTGATAACGGAGGTCGGGCCAGCAGGGGAGATCCTTGAGCCGAAGGAATTAAGAGGACGATTGCGTAATGCGATCGGGGCCCTAGTAAGAGATAAATTGAACCCAGCAATCCCTAACTGGAAAGAGGTATCAGAGAACACAAAGAATGCACTATGGGATAGGCAACTGAAGCTCAATTTTAGATTTTCGGAGGGTAAGCACGAATTGGTAAAAAAATACTATCAGGATGATGGGAGAGTCATTCCGATGTTGGAGGTCAGAGCTCAACATGAAGTATATCCAAAAGGGGTTAACTCCCTTCAACGAGTTCGGCAAAATAACCCCTAGTCAATAGGAGGAGCTCGTGGCTCAGAAGACTTCACTGGAGGCATTGGAGCTCAGTGCCCGTAACACCGAGCTGGCGAAGAGGAACAAACACCACTATCATCTAAGCCCTAGTGGCTACTATGCCAAGGAAGAGCAGTTTAGGAAGATGGACGAAGAGGCCGCAGTTGCTGGGAATATCGATGTGACGAATTTGAAGGTACGCTCAAGGAACTAGATATATGCGAGGAGTATAGAATCATCCGACAGTAATCTTAAGTTTGATAAGTCAGAGACCCAAGAGGCGGTATCAAGGATACTGAAATATACTGAAGACAAGGAGAAGGGCTCATTCAATCCTTCTAGAGAGAGACGAGCTTAGCCTTGGCTTGGGAAACAAGGAGCACACAGGCCGCACCAGGGGGCTAGGGAAAAGGACGACCTGGAAGCAAGGATTCGAAGAGGACAGGCACATGTACAAGAAACATGGCCGAGACCGGGAGACTAGTTTTGAGCTCCAAGTGAAGGCTCTAGTTGTGAAGGCGCTGGAGGAGTAAGGACTGTCTATGGAGCCACGGATATTAGTGACGCCGCCGGGAGAACTGGCATTAGTTGACAGCCCTCCGAAAGTTCCTAACAGCCAAGGTTCCACTGTAGCCATAACCCCAGTCGATCGCATACGGGAACCAACTAGTTGCACCTTGGTGTTTCTCAGCGGCTGGCAGAACACTGTGATGGAGGTGTCAATGGGTGTGGCACATCCTCCCGGTGGCTTATACCACAATAATAAGATACTGTCGGACTACACTAGGGTCGAGGTGCATATAGTGAAGCCCGAGTTCATGCAGTGGAGGATAGACTACGCAACTCTCGAGGGGCTGGTGTTACTCGGAGATGTTATGGGGCAGTTCATCCTCTGGCACAAACGGGACATTATATTGACTGCTTCTTCGCCACCTCCCCCTCTCTCAAATTTGGAGCGAGTTGTTGAGGTCAGGGAGATATTTTCACCGTCTAGTGACCCCCACATTCCTGAGATGCCACATTCTTCCCCGCCTCCTAGCGAGCATGTGCCTGATGAGATGCCACAACCTTCTTCAGCTCATACCGAGCAAGTGCATGATGAGATGCCATAGTCTTCTCAACAAGCACAACCGATACATGAACAACGAGTGCCTCCTGAAGAAGGTGATGCACAAGAAGATGAGGACGTGCCTGAATGGGAACTTCGAAAGAAGATTCCAATCAACATAAGGCCAGTTTATGTTCCGATCAAAGACATCTCGTCGGTGTCCAAGTGGTATTCCCATGACCAGTTCAAGCCTGAGAACCAAGTTAAAAAAGTCCCATCACGAGGTTCTGAGGAGACCATCACTAGCAAACTCCACCAAATTGCAAAGCAGTATCCAAATGTTGATGCCATCAAATGGTCAAAGGATTGTCCGAAAACATATGAAAGAGGCAAGCCCTTCCTACCAAACTGGGACATCCAGCGCCTACCACTTGGAATGAAAAGGTTCCATGATTGGTACTTGTGTGTTCTCCCAACGAGCATAGATATCATACAAGCATGCTTCCTCCCCCCGGCACATTTGGAAGCCTAGCCGGGAAAATTGTCTTTGACTTCAATGACATGCACACATGCTTTCACCTGGGAGAAATAGAGATGAATCTAATTCGCACGTGGTGCCTGTAAGTCCTTATCCTCCCGATATGATATGAATGTAATATTTGAATTTTGTTGTAACTAACCCACGCCGTGATTTATAGAATGCAAGTGCACATTGTCAAACAAATGCCAAGTGTGAAAGCCGGGTATGTAGACCCTCAAGCTATAGCCCAAACAAATTTTAATTACCCTAAATGGTGGACAATGGATGCCAAAGAGCTAGCTGCTGCAAAGACTCTTCGGGAGAAAGAGCGCATCCGTACGGTGAAACTAAGAGAAGAGTCCCTTAAGGTTGCGGCATACATTGCCCTGGCTTTCAAAAATCTCCAACAACAATCTACTATATGGCTACCATACAACTTCGAGTAAGTTCAACTCTATACTTAAAGCTTTGTTCGATATATTTTATTCGATGCAAAAGAGCTTATCTAGTTCTATGATTAAATCCATGCAGCAACCACTGGATTTGTATAGCCGTCGATGTCGGGAGGAGCATGGCATGGGTCCTTGATTCATTAGATAGGGACACGGTGACATACAAAGACTTCATATCGATTCTCAAGACGTGTACATATCGACAATCATCATTAGTTTATATGTTTGTATACATACTTGTAACGTTCACTTTTGGATACTAACAAGTTGTATTTTCTAAAATAATTCGAACAGGGCATTTAGGTTCTATGTCACTAATTATCATGGAAGGCATGATCCAGCAAGGAAGGAAAAGCTGGCTATAAAAACACTATGTACAGAAAGTGTAACTTACTTCTTCAGTACTCCGTTACATGGCTGTCAAAAGCATTACTTAACATTTCCATATGCAAAACACACAGTGCCCCAAGCAGTGGCCTAGGAGTGTACATTGTGGATACTATATATGTTCTATGATGAGTACACCGGTGCCTACAGGAGACACCCCTTAAGGGTAAGTTTGAACCTCTTCATCCGTAGTATAAAAACTTCGTACATGATATGAAATACTAAACCGAAACTTGTTCTCTTGTAGTGGAGAGAAGAGAAAGGAATGAAAAGAGACCCATACAAGGATGACCAACTCTTAGAGCTCGTCGGCGACCTTTGCAACTTCATATTGGACCAGATTGTACACGTCAGAGGCGCCTACCATGACCGAGAGTCTGAGTTAGGTACAAATCCTCAGTACCAACACCTTCGTGAGACTGAAAGGCTAACTCTAGGACGTTGATAAGAATGTGTATGGAATTTGTATATTTAATGAAGGATTGTATATATTCTTGTGAATTGGACTTGTAATTGTAGTTTATAGAATACTCTTGTGCTTGTAGTCGCGGTCGCGGGGCGTTCGGCAATGCGAACGCTGTTCGGAACGTTGGTCGCGGGGCGTTCGGCAACGCGAACGTGGTTCGGAACGTTGGTCGCGGGGCGTTCGGCAACGTGAACGCGGTTCGGAACATTGGTCGCGGGACGTTCGGCAACGCGATTTTGAATTATAAATTTGAATTTTTTTGGTGGGAAAACGTATTGTAGGGGCGGTTCTAAATTGAACCGCCTCTATAAATATCTGTTTGTAGGGGCGGCTGGTAATACGAGCCGCCTTGTAGGGGCGGCTGGTAATACGAGTCGTCCCTACAAATCGATTTGTAGGGGCGGCCTGGGAACCGCCCCTACAAATGCATGATTTGTAGAAACGGTTCGGTAGGGGCAACTGGCCAAAACGCCCCTACAAATGGTTACGAGCCGCCCCTAAAAATTGATTCTGTAGTAGTGAATAGATTCTTGTTGAACGACGACATGGTTGTGTTTGGATTTTGGAGGAATGCTATGTCTATTATTATAATATATATGTATATATACACACACGAAGAGAGCCTTTGTACTCTATGGATATGCAAATCCAATTATATTGTTTAGTACTAATATACTTTGGGTATGGTGTGATGTGGAGATCCAAATATGGTGTAAATTAAATCATGGGAGTGTCCAGTTAACTATCGACAGGTTTTATGTGGTCACATCTGTCAGATTTTTTTTCTTTAAATGTGACCCAATAGTTACAGACCAAAATCCTAAAGCACAATGGAAATCTGACAGATTTAGTATAGAAAATCTGTCAACAAATAAATAGTGAAAGTCTTAAATCATTTTAACAGCAATCTAAGCATCCTTTTAAATACGGTGCAATATATGGTATACAATCATTGTACGTCTACAATTACCGAAACGAGTTTTAGTCATCGGGCCAATTGTGATTTTGTTATGATTTTAAATTTGTTATTAGTTAGCTGGCCATTCATTACTGAGGCATGCTTGCACTACCCTAGAATGGGCCTATTTGTTTCCGATCAAAATCAGATACACGGTGGCCCAAGAAAATACTACCAAACATCTTGCGGCACCTAATATGATTCTGTCCACACGATAAGACACAGGGACCACGAGATTGAACTGGCACTTACGTTTTCCGTACCGCGGGGTGGAGGTTGCGATGCAATATCACACCGCATAGTCGCTACGGCTTTTGACTCTGAGGATTTTTAAGTCCGCAATATAAATATATAATGAGACAATATCTGTTTGTTTACTTGGCATCATGCACTTAGAGCATCTCTAAAAGTCTTTCTAATATTTACTTTCTAAATCATCATTTGGAGAGTTATTTGAGTAAACAATATTTTTTATATCTTTGTATGTGTCGACGAAATCTGGTCGGCAGTCTACCGAGAGGTATACCTACGGTAGTAGATGATCGGTGAAGGTGCGCGTAATAGGAACCGGATGGTGACATAAGGCGCAGGGACAGCGATTTAGACAGGTTCGGGCCGTCTGATCGACGTAATACCCTACGTCATGTGTCTTTGTTGGATTGTATTGAACATGAGATGAATTTGAGGGGGTCCCTACCCGCCTTATATAGTCTGGGGTTAGGGTTCCAAGTCAGGTTAGACCTAAATCTATTCGGTTATATGATAAGTATTTACAAGAAATACGATATCTATCATATCCGAAAAGATCTTCCTTCATCGCCAAGATGTCTTCTGATTACCTTGCAGTGCACGCCGACCAGAACTGGACACCGTAGGCCTTGATCTTATGGGCTAGACCTCCCCTGGCCGTGCGGCCCATGTCCATTGCCATGGGTACATGGGGTTATACACCCCACAGCTAGTCCCTGAACGTCTTGTATCCGCTGAGCAACGCCGTCTTGAGCAAATCTGAGCAGTTTAACTTGGAGTCAGCCAGCAATTCTGACAATCTGACCAGTTTAACTGGTAATCCAATTAATAGAATGAAGTGTCGACTAGTTTAACCGGTAATCCGACCAGTTTAACTGGTAATCCTAATCAATAGAACAAAGTGTTGACCAGTTTAACTGGTAATCCGACCGGTGGAAATTAAAACCAGCCAATTTATCAGGTGACCTGATCTCGGACTTAGCCAAGTAAGACTTACCAGAAGGATGTAAGGAGTTCAAGTTTAAAATTTAAAAATTCTCCACCTTAGGTGAAGTGTACACACTTAGACTTCGTTGGCGAAGTCAGAAGTCAGATGATCATCATCCATGACCATTAAATTTGATACAAGCACCGCTAGGTGCAATGTATACATTATAGTCCCCGAGCCTGACAGTAGGTGAAGAAGACACCTGGTGTCAGGATCAAAGAATTTCAACGATCACTTAGTTAAAACAACCAATTCCCAGGTTAGTCGAGCACACAACTAGTCCCTAGCTTAGCTGAAAAACCAGTAAGAAGAAAAACAATATATTTACCGCAAGGTGAAGCGTACACACTTAGTCTCCAAGCCTACTGTAAGATAGAAAACATCTTGTAGCAGGATCAAAGAATTAACTGTAAAGGATGAAGTCCCCGCACTTAGCACTGGACATCTGGAGTAAAACTTGATAATATCGAGTGGTAAAACGTGGAGAAAATGGAAAGTGCTTAGCACTGGATTACTACGATAGATATACTTATCAAAGCCCCTGACGTGCCACCCAAGATCAACACCCTGATCTGGACATCATGGAAAACCTTGATATTACACATGACATGCAGCGTCGGCAAAATGTAGTAAGCCAACAAGCGAATCGGCAGACAAAGTCCCCAGCTTAGCTGGCGAGCCCCCAGCGTAACTGACGATGAAATGACAGACAATCCGACCAGTTGGTTGGCGAAGAATCAAGTGCCGAGCAGCCCAACCAACTGGTCGGCGGCGAAATGAGCGCCGAGTAGAAGTGAATGCCAAAAGGTCTGGCCAATTGGTTGGCGATGAAATCATGAACCTAGTGGTCCAACCAGTTGATCGACGGAGAAATCCGAAGGCCAGATGGTGCAACCACTCAGACGATGATCCTACAACACAAATATGTAAGACGGGTATTACATGATTTAAAAATAAAATATATGAACTCGGTGATGAAGAAAACAGAGCGGAGTTTATCAAGAGCAATGTATCGGTGAAATTTATATCCTGCATATCAGTTTATGTTTTTTGGAGTTTATTCATAATTGTATAAAGGACTAAATCTCCGTACTTAGCACTGGACATGGAGTAAAATTTGGAGAGTACTGAGCACTTAAAAATAGAGAGAATACTTAGCAATTAACCGTGGCGGATTTTGGAGAGTGATTAGCACTATACCATGGCGAAGTTGGAGAACATGGAGAGTGCTTAGCACTATACCATAGAGAAATTTGGGGAACATGGAGAAATTTGGAGAACGTGGAGAGATTTAGAGAACATGGAGAGATTTGGAGAACAAGGAGAGATTTGGAGAACATGGAGAAATTTGGAGAATATGGAGAGATTTGGAGAACATGGAGAGTGCTTAGCACTATACCGTGGCGAACATGGCGAAAATGGAGAACCGTGGTGAAAATTGGAGATCATGGCGAAAATTAGAGACCGTGGCGAAATATGGAGACCGTGGAGAAATTTGGAGACTGTGGCAAAATTTGAAGACCATGTCGAAATATGGAGACCGTGGGGAAATTTGGAAACCGTGGCGAAATATGGAGATCGTGGCAAAAATTGGAGACCGTAGAGAAATTTGGAGATATAAACCGACGAAGCAGGCTCAAATGTTTAGTATGCCCGGGGGCCCATTATATCGGCCCAAATAACAATTGATGGAGAAGTTGGAGAGGCGCGAAGGAGGTGGCGCAAATATTGTGGAGGGATGCGAACAATGCGGCGGGGTCAGCGCGGTTTCTGAAAAACCCTAAAGATAAAGGGTCGGGGTCGAACTGTTTCAATCCACCCACGGCGGCGCACTCTCCTCATTCCGCATTAGCACACCTTCCTCGCAACCGCAGAGTACTCGGTGCTTCGCCTTCTCGCACACTACTATAGCCGCAACCAAATCGAATCAAATCCGATCCATGGCGAAGGGCGGGAAGAAGTGCAGCCGCTCGAGCCCGAAGAAGCCAGGGAGGGAGGTGGCGGCGAGTACCGGCGAAGTCCACCACGACTAGGAGTGGGTCAAATCTACGACCACCTAGAAGATCCTGGAAGGAATGGTGTTCGAAGGCATCCTGCACGATCAAGCAACCGTCGGATGGCGCCCCGCTGCAGGTGAACTGTTCCCGACCCCCGATACCAGCGAACTCGTTGTATTCGTGGCTTATTTTGTTCACGGATTTGGAATTCCTGCTCATCCTTTCCTGCGGAAACTTCTTGGTTACTATGGCATTAGCTTATGCCATCTCCATCCCAATAGTATCCTTCATATCTCCCTCTTCATTAATCTATGCTAAGCGTTCATTGGAATCGCTCCGCACTTCAATCTTTTTCGCTATTTCTTCTGCCTCAAACCCTTTTCTGGATCTGGGTCCCCCAAAGTGGTCGGCGGTGTTTATCTATAGCTGAGGGATGTAATGGTTAGAGAATACATACAAGTGCCTCTCAACACGTCATTGAAAGGATGGAATGCTAAGTGGTTTTATATTAGAAATGTTGAACCGAGCCTATCTGCCGGCATAGACCACTTAGCAGTGCCAAGTGTAAACTAGTCGACAAGACCGAACGGTGAGGAGATGACCCAGGTCACTGAGCTTCTACAGATCCTGGGTCAGATGCGAAATAATCTTAACGGAGTTGGTGTAGCCATCAACTTCATCTGCCGCCGGATTCAGCTGAGCAAGCAGAGAGTCCACCCTGCGTATGAATACATAGGTGATGAAGATACCACTCGGGAAGCCCCCGAGAGGATAAGTTCGGACGTCGCCTATGCTCGCCTCCTGGAGCTTTTTTGAACTAACACCCAACGGAACAATGTGGGGCAGCAGAAGGCATACAACATCATGAATCCACCACCACAGGTAAGAGTGTACCATTTGAAGTCCTTATAATGTCAAATCTTGATGATGTTAAAATGTCTTCTTGAAAACTTGTGGGTAGGATCACACTGTGTATGTCTTCGACATGCCGGATGGCACCTGGCCAAAGGGCATAGATGCCCGTCTGACTCAGGTCCTACCATTTCGCCATCGAAGAGCAGTTCATCGTCCTCATCCAAGGACGTGGTGGAGAAACCTCCCAGGCGTCGGCAGCCGCCACGCGGGAAAGAGCCAGCCCTAGAAGAGCCGGCGAAGAAGAAGAAAACAAACAATCCGCCAGCACCCAAGGGTGGAATCTCGATGAGAAAACCTCTGGCCAGCCAACAAGTCATCGAGGACTGGTCGGACGATGATGAAGATGCAAGCGAGACGCTGTAGTGTCGAGCTACGCGGATGGCCGCTTCAGCACCCACCACTAGAGCCTCCAACCATCTAGCCCAAGGCGCCGCTGGCCAGTGATCTGCTCAGGGCAAAGTCCCCTAGCCTAGATGAGAGGCTTCGACCGAGAGGGCCACCACGATGAGGATAGAAGCACCGGAGGCAAACTGGCTGCCTCCGGTGTTCTCAAGATTTGTACCAGCAACTGGAGGGTAGGGGAGTTCCAAAAAGCATTAGCCATTTAGAGTTGCACGCAGGCGGTCCAATGAGTAAGTGTTTCTGTTCTAGACTTAGTCCAAGCAAAACCAGTGTGGAAGTATCGATGATAAGACATCATGTTGTAGGGAAACATTGGCCGAGGAGCTTCACTCAGTCGACGTCAGCGCTACTTGGTCGGGCGGACGAGCCAAGTGCCCAGGGTGCGGAGGTGGGATAGCTAGAAGAAACACAAGAGGCACCTGTAGACCAGGCTAGTTTCCAAGACGAAGTCCCCGAGCACTCGGAGCGAATGAACGAAGTTGTTGCTACCGAGCCGAACAGTCACCCAGAGCCAAGGGCCAGTCCCCAGGCTCAAACGCTAGGGATGGAACTTATCCCCTCCGTCTGACCATGAGCCGGCCGAGCATCGAGGCAGGTGAGGGAGTCCCCCAAAGTGATTGAAGAAATTGAGAGTCAAGCGCCAAATACCCAGGATCCTCCTCCTCAGCTTTTGGGGACCTTCATATGCCGTGGAGATACGATGGAGGTGGTAGAGGACGAGGAGGCGAGCGAGCAAGTGAAGAAGCTCAGGGTTGGACTAGCGTCGGTGTCAAGCCAAATTGAAGTAAGTTAGTCTGCGCAACCAATTGAGATTGCATATTATGCCTATTAACTGCTGGTCATCACACGAGGTAGTGAAGATCTCCAAGAACCGCAGGCGCCAGCTAGAATGGGTGGCTCCATCAGTTGCCAAAAACTAGAGGTTACGTGAGTCTGTGAAGACTCTAGAGAAGATGCTGGCTGGAGCACACACCGACCAGGATAAGCTGCGAGCAGAAAAGACTCAACTTGAAGCGGAGAACTGGGAGCTGAAGAATCAGCTAGGCGAGAAAAAAGTATGTCCTTAGGCCCTTCTTGTATTTCTTTCACATCTTTAGTTTGGCCATGCTAACCAAAATCTTTTATTGGTGTAGAGCTTGTTGAATCTCTAAGGTAGGCGGAGGCCAAAGCAGGTTTGGCTCGTGCTGCCAGGGTGGAGGCAGAAATCGAAATGCGCTTCGCGCGGGAAGCCAAGGTGGAGGCGGAGACCCAAGCTCTGCTAGCATGGGAAGCCACAACGCTAGTTGAGAAAAAAAGGATGAAGCTCGGATGGTGGAAAAATGACTCGCCGACGAACTGCAATGTGAGTTATTCTTCATGTTAATACTCATCTTGCTATGAGAAGCTTTTGAAGATGATTGCCCTCCTTGTCTGCAGTGATCCAAACCAATAGTCTAGGCGCAGTTCCACGACTTCGTGCTCCGGCTGGAGGCCAGTGAAAGAGACGATGAAGGCTATGACCGACGGGATCAAGCCCGTGCTGGACCTCATCGACCCACAGTTGCCAGAGCCCGACAGGCGACTATAGTCAGATGTCATCATGGAGAGGTGCAGGTCGGTGCTGGAGAACTTCAAACATTACACTGGCGGATGTCCGATCATGCTACCCCTCGGTGAAGCTCGAACGAATCAATGGTGGCTTTGCTCAAAATCTAAGCAACAAGCAAATCACCGCGCTGGAGGAGGAGGTGTCTTATTCAGCAATCAAGTTGGTGGACAACTTGGATCTGTTCGGCGATGCTAATCCTTAACCATGATGACATGTAACAAATTTATCTGTGTTATGCCGAACAGCTATGTATGAAACATTATGTTTAAGATGTACAAAATGTTAATATTTAATATTAACAATGCATTGTTAGTCCTTTATCTTGTTATCTACCCTGGCTATTCCACACCCCATGGCGTTAAGAGCTTAGCTCCTGTGCACGCTTAGGAATATAGATATTACCAAAGAGCCACTGCCGACAACCCATGACACAGAGCACTATTGCCCTTGCACATTTAGGTGCAAGACCGAGAACAAGACTTCTTCTGGATAACGCGAAGGAGAATGTGGTTGGTCGGCAAATCGAAGGGTGATAGTATATGTCATTTTAAAGATGTTTAGCATGGAGAAATAAGTAACTTGAGAAAAATTATGGAAAACAAATGGAGAAAACATCACATATATAATTATTATTGAAATGCATAAAAAAGGTACATATCTTTAGTAGAACGTCTCAAGGATAGAAATGCCTAAGGTGTTCAATGCACTATGAATTAGGGGTGTCGACGCTGTCTTGATCGCAGAGCCTATATGACACTGGTCGGGTCATGGCTTTTATACGTATGGACCTTCTTAGAGTCAGCGATGCAAGCCTCCATTCTGGCCGAGAGGTCCATCGCTTTGGCGATGGCGAGTCCTTCTCTTTCGCATTCATAGGCGGTGGAGATGTTGGCGCGCAGGGTGAGGACGCCCTGCTCCGTTGGAATCTTCAACACTAGATAGACATAATGGGGCATGGCCATGAACTTGGTGAGAGCTGGTCGGCCAAGGATGGCGTGGTAGGTGGCGTCGAAGTCTGCCATAAAGAAATTCACGTACTCAGTATAGAAGTGGTCAGCGCTACCAAACTAGACTGGCAAGGTGATCTGCCCCAAAGGTTGGGACGCTCTGCCAGGTACAATACCCTAAAATGGAGAATCAACATGGATGAGATCGTCCTTTGTGAGGCCTAACTCAGTTAGGGCTCTAGCGAAAAGGATATTGAGGGCACTGCCACCGTCGATGAGGACCTTCTTGAACCGCGCGTTGCGGATGGTTGGATCCAGCACGAGTGGGAAATGCCCAGTGTATGGGATATCTGCCCACTGGTCAACCCTACTGAATGTGATAGGATGCTCTGACTAGTCCAGATGTTTGGGATCGGCGACCGTGTCAAACTTGGTGATCTACATGACCTACCGAGCGGTGAGCTTATGCTGGCGTTTGCTCTCGGAGGCGGCGCATCCTCCGAAGATTTTGGCGACCGTCTTGTTGGCATCTTGGAAAGCAAGTTGTGTTGGCATCATGGAAATGAAGTTGTGCATCCTTAGGACGCTCCTCCTCCTTGCTGTCATCGAACTCGTCATCCTTGGGCGTCTGCCATTTCTGCTATTCATCATGGAAAGCTTTGGCCATGTCATAGCTTTGCCGCATGGTGTGCTTGCTGTTCTTGTGAATTGGGCACGGACCATCAAGGAGCTTTTCGTAGGCAGCATTAAAATTGTGCTTAGCACGTGGCTTCTCTATGTTGTTGATGAAGTTTTTCGGTCGGCGGCAACGTGACTATGCAGTCCTCAAT
The DNA here is from genome assembly GCA_904845875.1 of Miscanthus lutarioriparius. Lineage (NCBI taxonomy): Eukaryota > Viridiplantae > Streptophyta > Magnoliopsida > Poales > Poaceae > Miscanthus > Miscanthus lutarioriparius. Next base: position 40,893,022 of record CAJGYO010000009.1, read on the forward strand.
CCCTCTAGCCGATCATTATGCCAGCGTTCACGATCGTCGTAACGCCTATCATGATCTTCATAACGTCGTTCTTCACGGTGATCATCATCACGACGTGGGTGGTGATGTGAGCGGGAAGCACAAGCAATGTCATCCTTGAACTGCGGATCAGGTTCTTCAGAATCTGCGTATGAGTTTGCAACCTTGAGGAGTTCGACGATGGTCTGGGGCCTCTTGCGGTAAAGTTTGGAGCGCAGCTCCTGATGGTGATGGAGTGCTCTGGTGAAAGCAAAGATGGCCTCGCTATCCCCAATGTTGGGGATGGTGTTCCTTGTTTTAGAGAAACACCTGATGTAGCTTCACAAAGGTTCCCCAGAAGTCTAATGGAGTTTCTCCAGATCATATTTTGTGCTAGGCTGCTGGCACGTTGCCATGTAATTCTCGACGAAGACTTTCTTGAGATCATCCCAAGATTCGATGGAATCCTCCCTTAGGCCCATAAGCCAATTGTTGGCTTTCTGGGAGAGCATGACAGGCAAATAATTTGCCATTACATCAGCTGTTTCCCTCGGCGGCACATACGGCAATCTCGTAGAGCTGCATCCACTGCTCGGGATTAGCCTTGCAGTCATAGGGATCGACCTCAAGATCTTGAAGCCTGTGGGGTCCTGTTGGCTCGATAGCGGGGAGTGGTTGGAGGCCAACTGGGTTGCCGTGTTGGTCATCGTACTCCTATCGGTGTTGGAGTTCTGCCTGATGTTGCTGGGCATGACTGTTCTCGATGCGATTGAGGGCATCGAGATTGGCGTTGATGCGGTTGAGGGCGTCACCGCGCACGAGCTGATTAACCTCCTGGTTGGCGTTACGATCTAGTCACTGATTTCATGGTCCTTGTGATCCGAGATTGATGGCAACATTGCCCCTAGACCCCCCTTGGATGTTCTGGCCGCTATGGTAACGACTCCCCCCATCATGGCGAAAACTAGGGTTACGACTACGTGCGGTCGCTGTCGAATAAGATAGAGCTAGGTTCGAATGTCGTTGATTTGGACCTGAGCTGCTTTAAGCAACGCTTGAATCTTGAGTACCTCTGGCATTGGTGGGAGTCGAGCCAACTCATGGGTGGCCACAGCTAGATTGGCGCTCGATGTCTGCTCCACTTGCTGGTTGTCCACCATGATGAACTCCTATTGGAGATTATGAGCGACAGGTAGTGGGTCACCTCCGGTAGCTTGGACGGTGTCTTGTTCATTATGACGCCATTGGCGATCGGCGTTCTTGGTTTCACGTTCACTGCGCTGGACACTGGTCTCTCAATCAAGAGCAACGCTATCGTGGCTAACCATGAAGAGCTCTCTCCCAAAGCCTAGAGGGAAAGGTGGGCAGGTGCTGGTAGAGCCCTCAGAGTATGGCTTGGGGCTTTACTCTAGGATTGTATGGAGCGTGTCATCTAGAAGATTTGTTTGGATTTGCACCATGTTTATCATTGGCGCAGGCTGGTCGACCTCAAGGAAGTCGATCTGATAGAGGTCGTTGACGTGGCTGTGATCGGCGTGGTCGGCAAAAAGATGGTGCATGGTGTCTTGACAGATCGAATCTGCACCCACTAGCCCAAAAGGATAGGGCCTTGGCATGCTCTCTGTTGGGGCAGGGAGTGGTCAGCGATTGAACAGTACGCCCTTCCAGAGTTGCCATGATCACCAAATCTTCATCTTGCCACCTCGGACAGCATGCACGAGTGGGGCACTCGGCGTTAGTGGCATGGTGACCTTGGAGTGCAGGAGGTTTGTCGCTCACTCTAGATCGATCTAAGACCAAATCCACGAGAAGCTGACATTCCGCTAAGCGGTCCATGACACGATCGATAGCTTCGATCATATCATTATTGTTGATGGATTTCCTAACCCAGTGGCGAGGCATCGGGATCGAAGATGTCATTGTAGATGTTGGCACGATCGGCGCAGGGTGATCCTGCACCGCCTCCATGATTTCCCCACTACCGTCAGGTCCGATGACCCAAGTCATGGATCCGACCATGAAGATCTGGCCCGGCTCGGGAAAGGCCATGGAGCTCGGGAAAGTGACCATATGGTTGGCCATGGAATCAGCACTCACACCCCCTACCCGACGCACCACTGTCGATGAAATCTGGTTAGTAGTATACTGAGGGGTATACCCACAGTAGTAGATGATCAGTGGAGGTGCGTGTAATAGGAACCGAATGGTCACACAAGGTGTAGGGACAACGATTTAGACAGGTTCGGTCCGTCTGATCGACGTAATACCCTACGTCCCATGTCTTTGTTGGATTGTATTGAACATGAGATGAATTTGAGGGGGTCCCTACCCGCCTTATACAGTCTAGGGGTAGGGTTACAAGTTGGTTTAGGCCTAGATCTATTCGGTTATATGGTAAGTATTTACAAGGAATACGGTATCTATAGTATCCGAAAAGATCTTCCTTCATCGCCAAGATGTCTTCTAATTGCCTTTCGGTGCACGCCGACCAGAACTGGGCACCGTAGGCCTTGATCTTATGGGCTGGACCTCCCCTGGCAGTGCAACCCATGTCCATTGCCATGAGTACCTGGGGTTATACCCCCCATAGTACTCTCAAACAGTTTTTTATATCTTGTTGGCACTCTAGAGAGCCATTGAGATATCTGAGAGGGCGTCTATACTTGGAGATCCAGTTAAAGATGTTTCTAGAGGGTTGAAAGCTCTAGTTTGTTTTTAGTTAATTGATTAAACCCTAAGTGCTAACCTAGTTTATCAAAGTGATTATGAGATAGGTAGCACTACTCCAAGTGATGAAGCAATGTCGAAGATCATGACGATGGTGATGGCATGGTGATGATCAAATGCTTAAACTTGGAAAAGAAGAAAAAGAAAAACAAAAGGCTCAAGGCAAAGGTAAAAATTGTAGGAGCCATGTTGTTTTAGTGATCGAGACACTTAGCGAGTGTGATCACATTTAGGATCAATAGCCGTACTATTAAGAGGGATGAAACTCATATCGAAATGCGGTTATCAAAGTGCCACTAGATGCTCTAACTCATTGCATATGCATTTAGGATCTAGTGGAGTGCTAACACCCTTGAAAATATTTGTGAAAATATGCTAACACATGTGCATAAGGTGATACACTTGGTGGTTGGCACATTTGAGCAAGGGTTACAAACTTCACCGGTTGAGTGTTTGCCCGTAGAGTGCGGACGGTCCGACGGTGCCACCGACGCTCTTTACAGAAAAGACGAAGGTCACTGTAAGTGACCGGACGCTGGTCTCGGGTGGACCGGCGCGTCCGGTCAGTGGCAGCAGAGGGCGCGTGTTTCGGTCTTCGACCGGACGCTGGCACTAAAAGTGACCGGACGCTGGCAGGGTGCGTTCGGTCAGTGCTGACGTACGCTGATGTGGGGCGCATAGAGGAAACATTGAGTGACCGGATGCAGGGTGTGTCCGGTCGAGCATGAAATGTCGCGTTTGGAACCTTACTAGAAATGACCGGACGCTGAGATCCAACGTCCAATCACTTTCTAACTGACGCGTTCGGTCATCACTTGACCGTTGAAATCGGGCGATCGGCGTTTGAAGCCGATGACACGTGGCGCACATCGCACGACCGGACGTTGAGGTCCAGCGTCCGGTCAATATGACCGGAGCGTCCGATCGACCCGTGTTCAGTGCAGTGAGGAGCCCAACGGCTCTATTTCATGGGGGCTTCTATTTAAGCCCCATGGCCGGCTCAAGCTCACTCTCTTGGCCATTTGCATTGACATAGCAACCTTGTGAGCTTAGCCAAAGCCCTCCCACTCATCTCCATCATTGATTCATCATCTTTGTGAGATTGTGAGAGAATCCAAGTGCATTGCTTGAGTGACTGCATCTAGAGGCACTTGGTATTCGTGTTTTGCTGCGGATTTCGCTTGTTGCTCTTGGTGGTTGCCACCACCTAGACGACTTGGGGCAGCGGTGGAGGATTGGCACGAGTTGGTGATTGTTCGTGGCCATCTCCAGTGATTGTGAGGGGATTTGTACCTTCCCCGGCTGAGCATCAAAAGGTAACTCTAGTGGATTGCTCGTGTCATTGAGTTACCTCACTTGTGGGTAGGTTCTTGCGGTGTCTAATCATGTGGACGAGGTTTGTGCAACACCTCTTAGCCGTCGAACCACCAAGTGTTGGTCGACACAACGGGGACATAGCGTGTTGGCAAGCACGTGAACCTCGGGAGAAAATTAGTTGTCTCTTGCAATTTGGCATTCTCTCGGTGATTGATTTCATCTTCATCTTGTGATTGGTTCATCCCTCTATATGGCGGTATAATCACCCTACTCACTCTTTTATATTCTTGCAAACTAGTTGTGGCAAGCTTTTTAGTGTAATTTGAATTGAGAGCTTGATTTGTTATTTAAGTTCATCTAGTGGAGCTCTTTAGTGTAGCAAGATTGAGAGCTCTTAGTGAGTAGTATCATAGCAAGTTATGTGTCTAGTAATCATTGCAACTAGAATTGTTGGATAGGTGGCTTGCAACCCTCGTAGAGCTAGAGCAAGTTTGCATTTCGCTATTTGTCTTACTAATCAAATTGCTCTAGTTGATTTGTAGAATTTTAAATAGGCTATTCACCCCCCCTATATCCATATTAGGACCTTTCAAGGGTTTTTTTTATCAAAATCTCTATTTCTATAAATTAGAAAGGATATAGAGAATCTGTTTGTTGAGTTGCTCTTATGTGAGTTTCCAGAGCCAACAAAGATACTATGTCACACCCAAAAAAATTTACTTTGGATTGTGAATAGAAAACACTAAATAAACTAAAGGATTTAATAATTTTGCTAAAATTTTCCAAGGTTTATTTATTTTTGACAATTTAAAGTGAGAAAATGTGACTTTGACTTTTATAAAGTTAATGTGATATGTTTGTTGCATTGATGTCTTTGCATTGGCTTGTTGAGTGAAAAACAAATTTCAAAAATTCGATCCAACCATGATTAAGACCTCCTCTGTTTTTGAAATAAGCCTTCAAATTATATTTCAAAACTAGTTCAAATTTGTGAAAACCCTTGTCAAGTTTCCCTTTTAGAAAAATGAAAAGCCTTTTCTTTTTCACTCCTCACCCCTCCCTGGCTTCTGGCCCGCAGCCACAGCAGCCCGATCCAGCCGGCCTCCCCTCTTTCCATTCCCCTGCTCCCGCGCCAGCCCAGTCGCGGCCAAGCGGCAGCAACAGCCAGCCCATGCGAGGTCCCCACTCCTCTCTCTCTGTTTGTCTCTATGACAGAAGGGCCCCGCCTTTCACCCTTCTCTCCCTCGCTGCAAGTCGGGGCCCACCGTTCCCTCGCCGTCTCGGTCGCCGATGGGTGGGCCCCCAGCTATCATCCCCACCTCCCGCACGCGCTCTCTCTCTCCTCTTCCCTCCTTTCGCCATGGACGCAGTGGACCAAGCCACGAGTTTGACCAAGTCCCTCCCTTCCATCAGCCGGTCAAGATCCACGTATCACGTCGAGATCCCCCGCCGCTGCTCCTTTCCTCTCTTAACCCCAACGAGGTCAAGTTCGCACCCGCCCTCTCCGCGGCCGCCATTGCCGGCCTGGGCACGAGCTCGCAACCAAGCTCCTCCTCCTCCCCCTCCACGCCGCCACCACTTACCCCTCCCCGCCACTTACCCCTCCCCGTGCCCTCTCCCGTTCCATGGCCGGAGATCCACCCGCCGCCGACGATCTCCATCATCCGAGCATCTCCCCCGCCTCCCGCCTCCGTTGAGTCCTACGGCCTCGCAAGAACATGGCAAACCCGACCCTCAACCTCTCGTCGTTGATCCGTGGCCCCAACCACGTCATTGACCTCGCCGGAGCCAAGCTCTATCTTCACCGCTGCGGGCACCATCGTCTCATCAATTAACCACTGCCACCGGATCCTCCCTACCACCAATGACTCCAACTCGAGTTTGCCATGGCCCCTGCGACCTCCACCGCCGCTCACCGGAGACCTCCATTTTGGCCGAAGTCCGGTGAGCTCCTGGATGTGCGCGGCCACAGGTCCTTTGAAGCCGGTGATGCAGCACTCCGCAGCCGTCAGGTCGGGAACGGGTGGCTACGATTCCATCCTGACCCTAGTCAACGACCGGTCAAAAGCTCGACACGTCGTCAGCTTCCAACCAATCAGCACACGCCACGTCATCGTAAACGCCACAACAGCAAGGTCAAATCTCCGGTCAGCGCTCTTTTACGACTCGCCCCTACCTTTTTATCTATTTTATCCATTGTTCTCTGAGTCATGCCGTTCTTCGAATCTAGCCCCTGCACTTCTTGGTAATAATGCACGCCATCCTGGTCTCTTCAAAATCAGGTTTTATTATTTTAATTTCAACATTGAGTTTTACTTATTTACAGAAATACCATCAAACTTCAAAAGCTTATAACTTTCAAACCGTAGCTCCGTTTAAGCCTATTTTTGTTACGTTAGCTTCGTAACAATGTAAACTACGTGTTAGCAGAAATGTTTAGAATGTCCTATCCTTTTGAATTTGAACATAAATGTTAATTTGTTTATTGTTTATGCAATTGATTGAGTTTCTAATTAACACCAACCTGGTGTTTTCATAAATCAAACTTAACTTGATTAATACCAACTCAAATGTTTCTTCATTAATTATAACTTTTTTAGTTTAAACACAAAACAAATAATGGTTCTCTTAGATGCTCTCACTCGCTTTTAAGTTTCTAAATTAGTGACATAAGTGATATGAAATATTTATAACTAAAATATGACTAAGGTTTAACCTCGTTCTTTCTAATTAAAACATAATTTGAATTAATTCAACTTTAGGATGTTTCTCTGAGATATCCTTGATCTTATTTTGGTTAATTAAAATAAATCAAGCATGTAGGCTTCTCTTTTATACTCTTGGTAGTCGTTTATTTTCAATCATAGCTTTGTTTTTGGTGTTTCTTGCGTTCTCTTGATCGTAGCAACGAGCCCTCTTTTAGCATGTTCTTTATAAAGATTTTCACTATGATTAATGTGCTTAGCTGTCTTTGGTTTGCCTATTTGTATGTTTCTCTATGCTTGGTGTTTGCTACGAGTAGAAGAACCATACTCAAGCGACGAAGGCCGAAAGCTGCAGAACAGAAGATTGAAGAATTTCTATGAACAATTGTCTTGAGTGGAAAGCAAGTGTAAAAGGCAAGTATAGCATGGGATCATCCTTGTTACCTATTCACCTTTAATCACTTAATTTATACTGCATGTGTCTACCTTGATTACCACTAAGGATTTCCTAGCTCTGTACTTGTACCTTGTCACCTATGGGTTTATGCATATGCTAGTGCTCAATTAAATGACCATGATCTATAACTTGACTAATGGTATATGCAATAAACGTTAAAACATGCTTTTTAGAAACATGGAAAGAAGGATGCTAGAGTATTTGGCTACTTTCCAAATGCTTTAGTTTTTATCCCTAATGACTTATCTGGCTACTTTCCAAATGCTTTAGTTTCTCTCCCTAAGGACTTATCTAGAAGTGACAACCAAAGACTTAAAGTACAACCATGAGTGCTATATGGCTCTAGTTTTAGTCAAGTTTGAGGACCTTTTCTAGCTTGTTAGTGGTTACCGAAAGGCACAAAAGGGGCTTGTCATGATGGGTATAATGCAGCCTCTGTTCCTATGAGTACTTTTGCGTGAGTGTGCCATTCGAAAGGGGGGCTTTATATCTACTTGCCACGGAAACCTAGTGTCTACTAACTTGTTAGACAAACCTTTGAAAGGCTTCATAGTGAACCCTGCTGACCTTCCTTAGAAGTGGGTCAAGAGGCTGATCACCTTGGGAGAAAGGGCAAATCACAGATCATGGGTAAAGTTGTACAACCTTAGCAGAGTGTAAAAACTATTATAACAGCCGTGCTCACGGAAACGAGCGGCCTGGACTCGTTATAGAAAAATAACAAATGATCGACGATGTTTTTAAATGCTCTCTCATTAATCATGTTATCAGTTTCATGTGACTAATTGGGGCATTGCTAAACTTGTTGCTACTAATGCCAAAATTTGACTCATTAAAATGCTTAACGCTGTAAACCTGTGTCGCCTTTTGAGCCTCATGGACCCCATGTTATAATTCTTACGTATGAGATGTACTTATGCTTGTTTATTTTCATTACTTGGACAAAAATCCTAGATGGGTAACATATTATGGTGGTTATGCTGACTTTCCCGAGGATAACTACATTTGTTGTTCACCAATTAGCCGTCCCTATGGCTTTTGGAGGCTTTACCTGAAGAATAGAATTTAAGTTTTCGCTACTTTGATAGATACTTGTTCCTTTGTATGGATTATTATTCGATATGTAATAAACTATGAGCTTGATACAATGTAATTTGCCATCTTATGTGTGTGACTAATTCTTAGGCACACATAGGATTCTACATCCGATTTTGTCCTTAAAATCGGGTGTGACAATGCAATGTTATGGTCGACAACTACATTGTTGGCAGCGAAAGGGCAATATGATGGCGTTTCCTAATTAACGGTGGACAAAACGCTTACATTGTTTTCACTGAGAAGAGCCAAGCTACAATACAAATGTCAGTTTTATAAATATGCACACATATACATAGAGGATGTATCATCACCATAGGCTACTACGTTCTTCTTCTTCTCCAGAGGCTGTCATGTATTTCTTTGTTGGTTGTTGCTTTCAAAAATTCTCCTTTTAACATTTTAGTAGACTTTTTGCTGCTCATTTGGTATATGGTGCAATCGATTAAAACATCGGCTTAGTTTGAATGTAGGATGTCTATCACAGTATCAAGTTTATTCTTGCCAAAGTTGATAGCATTAGTTCCAAACAACATGTTATGTTTCTATTGATTATGTCAATGTTGCTCTATTGATTGTTATTGGTATTATAACAGTTTCAAAAGAGAAAAGCTAAGGATAGTACGTGATCATGGCTGGTGCGGTGCCGGAACAACAGTGGCTGCTCTGGATACTTGTGTTATGGCTGCTCTGTAAAGATAACGTCAACTACTTTAGCAATGTCATAGCCAATGACCTTGATGAGGCAGTTGATGGCCTTGCTGAAGAAGTTGACATTATCCTTACCGAGCAGCTAGACATAACATAGGCATATATAGTAGCTACGGGCGAGATGCCATCGCCACTCCAAGGAGCTGTGTGTCTTTGTATCACCTATGATGTCAACAATGAAGGTGATGAATACATTGCTGACCTAGTTCTCTATATTGTCTAGGTTGCAGAGCAAAGGCTACCTTTATACTTTTTTATGCCTTGGTATATGAAAGGCAAGCATCATTACACCAGTACCCATTCAAACCTTTGGTTGATATGAGAGCTACATTGAGGAAAGGTCAGAACCTTGAGACAACCCTTATCCGGGCATGGGTATGGTGGTTCAGCTTTGGTGTCCATGTGGGTATAGTTCTACACCTTTGCAAAGATCTTTTTGAAAGCCTGAAGTCTTTGGATAGACTTGTTCGGTTGTTCTCTCTTCTAGACTCAGTGTAGTGAGAATGATTGAACTTGATGATGAGATGAACTATATAATGTTGATGACTTAAAAATGTTCTCACATGCTACATGTACATTTAATAACCATTGTTAGGGATTGAAATATGATTCATGAGCATATTCTCATTAACAAACGCCATGCTTTTATGCAAACTTACAAATGCCTATTAATCCCTACATCCACTTGAACCTTTGAAAGACTTCATAGTGAACCCTCGGTGCCGGAACAACAATGGCTGCTTTGGATACTTGTGTTATGGCCGCTCTATAAGGATAATGCCAACTGCTTCAGCAAGGTCATAGCCAATGACCTTGATGAGGTAGTTCACATTATCCTTACAAAGCAGCCAGATATAACATAGGTATATATAGTAGCTATAGGCTACATGCCATCCCCACTCCAAAAGGAGTTGTACGTCTTTGTATCACCTACGACATCGACAATGAAGGTGATGAATACGTTGCTGACCCGGTTACTTATATTGTCTAGGTTGCATAGCAAAGGCTATGTTTATACTTTTTAAGCCTTGGTATATGAAAGGAAAGCATCATTACACCAGTACCCATTCACTGGTACCCATTTAGACCGTTCGTTGATCTGAGAGCCACATTGAGGAAAGGTCGGAACCTTTAGGCAACCCTTATCTGGGCATGGGTATGGTGGTTTATATTTGGTGTCCATGTGGGTATAGTTATACACCTCTGCAGAGATCTTTTCGAAAGCCTAAAGTCTTCGGATGGACTTTGTTCGGTTGTTCTCTCTTCTAGACTCAGTTTAGTAAGAATGATTGAACTTGATGATGAGATGAACTATATAATGTCGATCATTTAATAATGTTCTCACATGCTACATGTACTTTTAATTACCATTGTTTGGGATTGAAATATGTTTCATGAGCATGTTCTCATTAACAAATGCCAAGCTTTTATGCAAACTTACAAAAGCCTATTAATCCCTAGATCCACTTGAACCTTTGAAAGACTTCATGGTGAACCCTGCCGAACTTCGTTGGAAGTGGGTCAAGAGGCTAATCACCTCAGGTGAAAGGGTAAATCACGGCTCATGGGTAAAGATGTACGACCTCTGCAGAGTGTAAAACTGTTATAACAACCGTGCTCACGAAAATGAGTGGCCTTGGGATCCTTATTGAATAGATGATCACTTATACTTATTGTTTATTGCTATACATTATTCTTGTTTACATGATCATGTGGTTATGTGGGCTTGTGCTAAACTTGTTGCTACTCAATTGCTAAAATTATGACTCACTAAAAGCTAATCACAGGTAAACCAGTGTCAACCTTTTGAGTCTCATAAACCCCATGTTATATTTGTTAAGTACGACATGTACTTACGCTTGCTTTATTATTCAATTACTTGGACAAAATCTCGGATGGATAACAAAAGATGGAGCTTGATTAAAGTTTTTGAGTGCTAGGCATATGTACCCCCAGTCGACAGTCCCTGTGGTGTTTGGAGGCTTCACTTGAAGATTAGAATGTTAAGTAATTTCTGCTGCTCTGATAAATATCTTGTCTATATGTGATATCGTTGTTCGTTATATAATAAAGCATTATCTCTTGATACTGTTGTAATTTGTCATCTTATGAATATGACTGATTCTTGGGCAGACATAGGATTCTACATTCAATTTTGTCCTTAAAATTGGGCATGACGTACTAGAACAAAATAAAAACAAAAACACATTTAAACCTAATTTTTTCATACAACAGCAAGACACCAATCTAAATCTTGTGTCGTGCTCACATGACACATCATTTTATCCACTGTTTAGATTCTTTTTAACATTTGGACGACCTCAAGATCTTGTTTAAACCTACATTTTTCATATAAAGTTCTATGTTCATGTATGAAAAGTTACAAAGTTTAGAAACAAATGGAAATTCAAATTACAACCATGGCAAATTAACATACGTACACCAGCGTCACACATGAGTGGGCACAAAATGGACAAATGTTGTTATTTGTAGCCATTATAATCTTGCTCACAAGAATATCTCCATATTGTAACAAATAGTGCATTAACCCACAATCACCATCTTACAATGACATCAACTATACATAATAGCAATTTAAATGAGGTATAATTGGGCGATCTTGTGGGTACGTAAACTGTATTATTATTCTAGACATAATGTACTCCATTTTTTGTCTATAAAGTGTAGTATGGAAAAAACCAAGAAGAGAACAATCTCATGAAAGTAGGGATGATGCAAGTTCTGATGCTAAAGGGTAGTAGCATGGGTCAGTAGTCAGGTAGTTCCTTTCTATTCTATTTCCCATGCAATGAGATCTTAATTAGCTCATTGAATTGAAGTTTAGGTTAACTTAATGACCAAAAGAAAACAAGTTAAACTTGCATTCCCAAATGGCAGCTTCCTTGCTATTGCATAGCAGCCATCAGTGTGAGAGACGTTTCACACCAAAACTCATTGCTAGCTTGGCCGCCAAGCCAAGAAATGTGGCGCCTGTGACAAACCACTCAAATTAGCATCTACTGTTTGGATTCTTTCATGTGGCCATGGTTGGTTTCTCTTTCTCTCTTGGAGGGTTCCAAATTGGCATGACATGCATTGTTTAGCATTCAGTCACTTTCTTTTGTTGATTATGACATATGCTCAATTTGCAGTTGGCAACTGGGATAATGCATTGCTGCATACTATCGCACAAGATCCAAATACAGCCAAGAATGGATTACTAAATCTGCTGTTTTGACTTTGTTTGAAACGGCGGCGTCCATTATTCTGTCCACTTTGTCTGTTAATCTTGTTAAATATATGTTGCCTTTCGACCGTGAGGTAATCGCTGACAAGTGACAAACACCGTGGAGGGTTTGGTGGTTGGTGCCTGTAGCAAGATAAGCAGAGTATATTCGAGGGAGGTGCAGCAACTGCAAAAGGTTTGCTTTCGGATTATGATGCTGTATGACTACTGTTAGCATGTTAAAGTGTCACAAGAATACATTAGAAAATTTATAAAATTGTGTGTCATGGTGTATCACAAAATTTCATATTTATTTGTTTGTTGATATATCACAAAATATAAGTAGCGCATCATTTTGGATTCTAAAATGAATTGGACTTTAGAAACCGTCAGATTTCTGATGGGTTTCGGAATTATTGAACCACATTTCAGTTTCAGGATTTAAAAAATCATTCAACTTTCTTTTATAATTTTTTAGTACATTTTTTTTATCATGAAAATGTTGATAAGTGTTCCCTAACTATTTTCCTGCATAAGTAGTCACAAATAAATGTTGTTTTGGATATCGAAGCGGTCTCAAAACAAAATTTTGATTACCAAAACCTGGTGGTTGTTGCATCTAAGCTTCTTCTTCAAGATGACCATGAAGAAATGCATTTTGTACATCAAGTTGGTGAAGGCTCCACCCTCGAGAGACGGCGATGGACAGAACAATACGAATAGTTGCAGCTTTAACAACAGGACTAAAAGTGTCTTCATAATCAATTCCATACCTCTGTTTGAACCCTTTCACCACTAAGCGAGCTTTGTATCTGTCTAGACTCCTGTCTGCCTTACGCTTGATTTTGTAGACCCATTTGCACCCTATAACATTCCTTCCATTTTGAGGTGGGACAAGATGCCAGGTCTTGTTATTCATCAAGGCACTATATTCTGTCTCCATCGCTTGCTTCCAGTTTACATCGGAGTTTACATCGGCTAGTGCATCATTAACACTGCATGGTTCATCAGTTGACGTTAGAAAACTATATTTAACAGTACCATCGGTGTATACCTTTTCTTTTCGGATGCCATTCTGTAGCCGAGTTCTTGGACGAGCTAGCATTTGTGGTTCTTGACTTGCAGTACCTGCTGCAACTTCTGTGACCGGCGCAGAAAGTCTAGGAGATGCAGGAGGTGTGGGCGCACTACCGGAAACGTCAAATTTGTTGAGTGTTTTTATATTTGCCGAGTGTATTCTCTCGGGCACTCGGCAAACAAGTTCTTTGCTAAGTGCTGCGCTAAAAACACTCGGCTAAAAAAAAACACTCGGTAAAGAGGGGGTTTGTCGAGTGTAAAAAAAAACACTCAGCAAAGAGGGGGTTTGCCGAGTGTGTTTTTTTTGACACCGACAAAGGAAAAAAATCTTTTTCTAGGAAAGAAGGAGAAGAAAAAAATGAAAAAAAAACTTTGCCGAGTGCCCAGATCTAGGATACTCGGCAAAGGAAAAAAAATCTTTTTTGTGGGAAAGAAGGAGAAGAAAAAAATGAAAAAAAACTTTGCCGAGTGCCCAGATCTAGGACACTCGGCAAAGGAAAAAATCCTTTTTAACCGGCCCCAGCGGACGCCCCTCCCCCTCCCGCTTCTTGATTCCCCCGCAGGCGGCCCGCCCCCTCCTCTTCTTCCCCATCGTCGGCCTGCCCCCTCCTCTCCTCTCTTCTTCGGATCCGATCCCCCCCCCCCCTCCCCCCTCCTCTGTTCTCCAGATCGTGCGCCGCCCGCCCTCCTCTCTCCCTCTCTTCCCGGATCCCGCGCCGCCCCTCCTCCCTCCTCTCTCCGGCACCCGCGCCCCCCTCCTCCCCGGATCCGGCGCGCCCCGCCCTCCTCCCTCTCTCCTCCTCCTCCTCCTCTCCGGATCTGGCGCGGCCCGCCCTCCCTCCTCGCGCCCCCTCCTCCTCCCTCTCCCGGATCCGGCACACCCCCTCCTCCTCCCTCTCCGGCGCGCCCCCCTCCTCCTCCCTCTCCCGGATCCGGCGCGCCCCCGCCCTCCTCCCTCTCCTGGATCCGGCGCGCCCCCTCCTCCTCCCTCTCCCGGATCCGGCGCGCCCCCTCCTCCTCCCTCTTCGGCGTGGCCCCACCCTCCCCTCCTCCCTCTCCGGCCCTCCCTCTCCCGGATCCGGCGCCGCCGCCCGGCCCCCTCCCGGCCCTCCCTCTCCAGATCCGGCGGCGATGGGCGTGGTGGTGGTGGCGGGCATGGCTGTTGTGGCGGCCTGGGTGTGGTGGCGCGGCGTGGTGGGGCCCTCCCTTCTTCCCCGGTGTGGTGGCGGCTGCGTGGATGGTGGTGGTGCAGCGTGGTGGGGCCCTCCCTTCTTCCCCGGCGTGGTGGCGGCGACGTGGATGGTGGTGGTGGTGCTGGTGGTGCGGGCGTGGTGTCGGCGGCGCTTTTTTTATTTTTTTGAAAAAAAAAAGTTTGCCGAGTGTTTTTTGGGCACTCGGCAACTTCTTTGCCAAGTGCCCGATAGAAACACTCGGCAAACTAGCGTTTGCCGTTAACAAGTTAGCCGAGTGTTATTTGCCGAGTGTAACACGGCAAACCCTTTGCCGAGTGTTTTTGGGACTTCGCCGAGTGCCCCTGGCACTCGGCAAATCTCATGTATCCGGTAGTGGCGGAGGTGTAGAAGATTCAGGAGACAACTGCGGTTGTTGCTCCCCACCTGCAGACTCAGTCTCTTCCCCTTGGCTCCAACCACGCGGAGTGGACAACCTTGCATGCGAGTTGCTGCATGCGAGTTGCCGCTGGTCTGCATCAGAGTTGCCGCATGGGAGTTGTTGCTGATCTGCATGGGAGTATGCATGAGAGTTGCCACACGCTAGATCGGCATGGGAGTTACCATCAGTGCCTGTTGACTGAAGCAGATCGACCTCATGTCCAGCGCCGATGCATGGCTGTATATTTGCTGTGTTCCCTGCCTTAATTGTTCCTAAATTTTCTTCAACAATTAAATCAGTAGGGTTAGCAGCAATATTAGCAAATTGATCAACGATATGTGCGCCCCCCAGGATTTATCAAAGTTGGATGAAGGAGATTGATTTCAGACCAAAGGCGTGCGCCTGCATTGGAGTGAAGTTCAGAAAAAGGAAAAACTTCTTCATCAAACACAGCATCCCAAGATATATAAACACGCCCGGAAGCTATATCAAGACACTTGAATCCCTTATGGAGGTGAGTGTATCCTAGAAAAACACAACGTTTGGATCGATATTCAAGTTTGTGAGAATTATATGGGCGCAAATTAGGCCAACAAGCACACCCGAAAACACGAAGAGTATCATAATCCGGTTTTTGTTGGAATAAGCGTTCTAGAGGGGCGTGGGGTTCTGGATAATAGGACTTGGAACACAGTTTATCGAATAAGACGCTGTGAGAAAGGCTTCATTCCAAAATTTTAGGGGAATAGAAGCATGAGATAACAACGACAAGCCTACTTCTACGATGTGGCGATATTTTCGCTCTGTCACCCCATTTTCTTGATGTGCGTGGGGACATGACACTAGATGGGTGATCCCTATTTTGGTGAAGAAGGAATTGAGTTTTTTAAACTCTCCTCCCCTGTCGGTTTGCATGCAAGAATGTTTCGATCAAAGAGTCTCAACAAGAGCCTGAAATTCAAGAAATTTATGGAAAACTTCAGACTTATACTTCAAAAGATGGATCCAAGTGAATTTACTGTAATCATCAATAAAACCCACATAGTATTTTTTTTCTACCAACTGATTCTGGTGCAGGCCCCCAGACATCCAAGAACACAAGTTCTAAAGGAAAAGTAGACACACTTGAAGATCTTGAATAAGGCAACTGATGACTCTTAGCTTGCTGACATGCATCACAAACAGACCTACTAGATGATTCATCTAGGCAAGACAAATTATTGCTACTAATAACTTGTTTAACAATAGCTGAAAGCGGATGACCTAAACGACAATGCCACCGTGACAAGGGAATCCTAGCAGCACCACAAGCCTGCTTTATTGGATATGAAGGAAGAGGATAAAGCCCGTTGTGACATCTCCCTCTAAGAATTGTATTCTTCGTTGCCTGATCCTTGATCAAAAAGAAGTTTGGATGAAATTCCATGAATGCAGAATTATCATAAGCTAGATTGTTTGTTGCTTGGGGAACATAGAGAACATTTTTAAGATGAATATCACGATTTGGGGTACGAACAGTAGTATGACCAATATGACTAATATTCATACTTGCACCACTTGTTGTGTGGATCTGATCTCCTCCATTGTACTTGTTTCTGAAGGATAGCTTCTCCAGCTCACCAGTGATATGGTCGGTGGCGCCGGTGTCCGTGTACCAATTAGTGTCAATGGTGTAGGAGTTCATTACAGCCGATACTAGCTTCGTATCTGGCACGTAGTTCTCATCGAACCTGTGCCAGCATTGATCCGCCATGTGCCCGAGCTTGAAGCAGACTTGGCATAGAGGGCATTCACCACCATCAGATGGCTGCACACGGTGGTTGTTGTTGTTGTACCCACCGTGCCCACCGTCCCTTTGCGATGCGTTATTGAAGTTGCCGCGACCACGTGCCGATGCACCGCCGCGACCACGGCCACGCTGTTTGTTCTGGCCGCCGTGTCCTCCTTGACCACGGCCTCCTCCTCTTGCGAAGCCACCACGTCCCCGACTAGTGGCATTCACCGATCCAGACCTGGGACTGCTTCCATAGGTCAGGTCCATGCGGGTCTCAAAGTTAAGAAGTTGTGAGTACATCTCCTCAACCATGATGGGCTCAACCCTAGCAGTTAGGGCTGTGACCAGAGAAGTGTAGTCTTCTCCAAGTCCGGTGAGAATACACTCTACCAGTTCTTCATCATCAAGCTGTCGTTTGGCTGCAGCCATCTCGTCGCCAAGTGCCTTCATCTTCGCGAAGTACTCAGCAGCGGTGGAATTTCTCTTCTTGGTGTTGGCGAAAGCGATGCGAATGTTCACGGTGTGTGCACGCGTCTGAGATGCATACATCTACTCGATGGCCTTCCAGACCGCCGCCACAGTCTCACATGTGGGGACTTGGATCTTCACCTCCTTTGCGAGCGATGACAGAAGAAAGCTCAGGACCTGTTGGTCCTTGGCTTCCCATTCCTCAAAGGCCAGGTTCGACCTCTTCTCTTGTTTTCCATCAACGGTGGCGATGAGCTCCTCTTCGGGTGCCTTGGTGTCGCCGGTAATGTTCACATGGAGACGAGCGCCGCGTATGGCTAAACAAACTTTGGCTTTCCACAGCGCATGATTCAGCTTTCCCAATTTCTCCGAGACAGCTTGGCCAGAGAGAAAATTGGTTGATGAGTTGGAGCTAGACATGGCACTGGATTTGGTGGATTGGATTTTGTGGAGGTTAGGCTCTGATTATCATGTAAGTGATATCAGAGGCGCAGATGGTGGAAGCGCCAGGCCCGATCTTGGATCCTTGGTGAATGCATGTTTCTCATTAGATGGAAAAGCCCCATCTGTAGCACTTTACATAAATAGCCAGCTGACAACCTTTGGGAGATCACCCAATATTCTTTACATGGACAATAATCAATCGTACTCCTATTCATGCATGATATATTCTAACACATGATCTAGTCTACCGCAAGATCTGGTCATAACACACATGCACACACACTTGATCTAGTCTAACGCATGATGTGGTCATAACTCATAACACACATGCACACGCATGATCTAGTCTACCATGGTTGTTGCCGATTGTTAAGGTTATCCTTTAACAGCATGTTCCACTGATTTCCTTGATGTCCACGATTCCGACCACCTCTGTCTCTCCTCTCACGAGGGATCCATCCACGATTGCCATGACCATTCCAGCCGCGTCCACCTTTGTTTCCCCCAAATCCCCTGTCAACGAAATCCACGATCGTGAGGAAGCCGAGCCTTCACCGCTGTGCCATCCCCCTTCACGGTCGTAGAGGAGCCGCAAGGGTTCTTGGGAGCATCTCGGAATCGCCCAAGCACGAAGAAGCAGAGAGAGGAGAGAGGGATGAAGAGGCGTGGGAAAAAAGTGGTGGAGAGAGGATGCCGTGTAAGACGGTAAGACACTAACTCCAGAAGCATCTGGAGTTCGCTTCAAATTTTGCAGGAGCTGACATGGATCAACTTATTATTCGCTTCAAATTTTGCAACGCAGTTGGCAACACATGAGCTGAGGCATCGATCCATCAAAGCATTGTGCTTCGGTTTGCACGCACGACGCCAGCTAGCCGGTGCCACTTAGTAATCAATTACTGATAAGCATCCCGCCGCCTCCATGGCCGCCGGCTGCTTCTCCTTCGCCGTCGTTGGCTTCTCCCCGCACGACGGTTCTGTCTTTGATGCATTCGCAACTTGAGTTGGTGCATTTGCCGCTGGTGAAGCCGCAACCCGGTTCAATCGAGCAGAGGTTGTAGCACATCTCGTCGTTGTAGCACTTCATCCCCCACGTCAATTGGCAGTCGAGGTGGCGTGCTGTTGCGCCTGCAACCACAAGATCGATCGAGTTTAATTTATTTATTTATTTGGAGATTTCCAAGCATGATGCATTAATATTAGCTGGTATGTAGTGGTAGAACTCACGATATGACGACGCCATGAGCAAGGGCAAGGTGACCAAGGCAGCGCCCAAGTGTTTCTTGTTCATCATCGGCATGATCACGACTTGAGTGGACAAGTGCTTGCGTATGTACCAACAGAGAGCTAATGTGTTTGATATTTATAGAGAAGTATAGGGATAGAGGTATAGAAAAGAGATAATGTATAGATATTGTTTTAGTTAGAAACTAATGATTTCCCCACTAACCAATTAATGATTTCCCCACCTAGCTTCATCCTGAAATATAAAGGATTTTCATTTATTCTAAGTTAAACCATTCTTAGTTTAACCAAGTTTATGAGACAGAATATTAATATCTATCACATCAAAGGAGTATTCCAAAGTTGTAAGTAATTCTACCTTCTTTAGAGATATAAATTTTACCATTTATCGAGACATACTTATTGCATCGTAAACCTATATATCTATACAGGCCAGAATGACCTAAAATTTTCAATGAAGGGAGTACATTCTATAGAGTATCAAATGAAGCATCAAGTTAAATGGTTCGGCCGAGGACAACTGAAATCATTTATTTTTTTAGATTTTAAATTAGTAAATACATTTCTGATCTTGATGGCCCATATCTTTTCTCTGGTATCTGACTCTATCCCTTCTGTTTTCTCTCTGCTCTCTTTCTACCGCATACTTTAAAGGAACTGTTCCCATTTTACTCCTCAACATCTGCTTCTTGTTCCACTTCTACTTATAAGGGCCCAACTCTAGGGGCAGGACAGGACATGCGACCACCTTTGGCCCATATCGGAGAGGGGCCTATGACCTCAAATATGCAGTACCTTACATGCATATGCATTGTCACACTAGAGTTGAGGCCCACATACCATCTAGTACGTGAGGTGATCACAAATGCAAAACACTGCATCGAGCGATAGTCAATATATAGACGGATTAGGCTGAACCATCTTGGCGCACCATCCTTGTGGATCACTGTCCGTGGTGACAAATCACAATTATCACTTTGTCATAAAAAAATCTCTTATAATCTCCTCAAGAGCTTGTCGGTATCCATGCAAGATTGTGCTTTTTTTTTCTCTTGTCCCTACACTCCTAGTGCTTAATCATTTATTGTTGTTGGGCCTGAGTATAAAATACTAGATGTAGACTCTATGCTCTTTTCGAAAGGATTTGAATTGTCTTCATAAGTTTTGGTTTCACTAGATTCGGCTCAAGATATTCAAATCATAGTTTTGCGATCTTGGCCAACAACATTAGAAACTGGTGTATTTTTTGCAAGGTTGGATATCATCCGACCTTGCAGTAAGTAACATTAACAACAATTGACTCTTCTACTGATTTACTTCCTCCAGTACCCTAATTTTGAATATTAGAAACTAGATCTGTACTATTATCTTCACCAATAGTCTTATCAAAAGTATTAAGCATAGCATTAACGAGATTGGATTGATGACTGGATAAAGTACCTCAACGGTTCATCTCCCTCAGTACGTTGGTGTTGTTGGGTGGATGCAACTTCTTACCTTAAAGACACTAACATTCTTTGGTTTTTGGTGATAGGACAGAAACAATCTTGTAGTTGTTTATTCAAATTCTTGCATGTACTACTTATATAGAATCTTTATAAAGTGTCAACATATTGCTTCAGTTGATTTTTGCCATGAAAACCAAAACAACGTCGTCTCCAGTGAAGTCACCGAAAAGTGTATTGATGCAAATTTGGTCCCACACTCAAAGGAAAAGCACGCCAAGATCACATGAGAATTGTTTAGACTGCTCGAGGAAGCAGGGAAAACCAACGTAGCTAGTTTCAGCAGATCTACCACCGCAAAGATCCTAGAAACACCTCTCAGGAAGGTGTCCGGAGAGACACACCTAGGTTGTTCTAGTGTTGATAAGGGCACCTAAAACACCGACAAAAATAGTCGAGATAAGTAGGCAATGTTAGGGCAAAGAGAAGTTAGGGCACCTAAACCAGCTTATAGAACAACAAATGGAGGACAGAAGATGTTAGAGCAAAAAGAGTAAAAGAGAAAGGTAGTGTCCCTTTATATTTAAGGTTGTGGTAGACTTATCCTATGGGGGTCGGTATCCTTTATAGATCGTATTGAAATACAACTCAAATGGATCTTGGCTGCTTTAAAATTGACTTAGCCGGTTTCCATGGGCTAGATCTTCCATGGAGCTTAATTTCCTCATGTGGACAAAACAATTATCCTTCTATATATCACAACGTCGTTTAAGGGTTGTGATTCTTACCCAGGCTTTGATATTAATTGAAGGACCGAAACAGGTGACCAGAGGGGTGGGGTGGGGGTGAATGGGAGACTCAAATTTTTCCTGCCAACCAAACGAGTGATATGTAGGCAATGTCCCAAAAACCAACAATACCCTCTCTTCTAGCTACTGCTAAGATCGTATAGTCACAATGGATCTACTGACCTTAGGAACAACGATAAGCTTATTTTTGCAGCCTATGAACTTTTGTAGAAAAGTCAAAACTTAGGCAAATGAACTCCAAAAATTGTGAAACTATGCACAAAGCTTGTCTACCCCCATTGGGAGAAGATATTCCCAAGAGGTCTTGACCAAAAGAATAAGACTTCTTCACGAATTTTGAGTTTCCCTAGTCAAATTGGGGTTTTGTCGAGAAAGCACAAAAGGATGAAATCTGGACGCTCGTGGAAAATCTATTGAAAGCAAGGCTTAGGTATGTTCCCAAGAGGTCATTGCATACAGATTGAGCTCATGAATCAATTGAGAACTCTCAGCTCAAATAAATCACAAACAAATGGACTTGAGGCAATGAAAAGAGGAATTTTGGGAACGAATCTTGAGGGTATGAGTGCTAGGGTTATACCAGTGACTTAGAAAGCAAGCTATTGGCTACAAAACCTTGGAAGCCAAGATTTCTGAATTGATCCGGTAAGAACCGATTAGAATTTTCTTGTAACAAACTAGGAAACCCATGTGTAACCGATAGGGATTCTATTTGTAACCTTACCTTCCGGACTATATAAGACAGGGTAGGGGACCCCCAATCGGTATCTCATTTGATGACATCATACGTAGTAGACAATCACATCAGTGCCCCCGTAAACCACCAAGCACAGAACATAAGAGATATATTCCCCACTGGATGTAGTGTACCCCGTACTTGAGCCAGTATACATCTACGTCCAGTGTGCTACCCCTCTGATTCCCTGTGCACAAAACACTACTGTCCATTATCGAGGACAAAACCTATGACAACGTGACTAACTAATGTCAACACGTGTCCAACTTCAGCCATGGTTGACTCCTTCGCCTTCCTTCTTGACTTGACTGACGCCACCTTCATCACACATGTAGATGCATGTCCAGCCTCCGCCAAGTGCCACGACGCCATCATCCTCCGCCTTGACTTGTTCAACGCCGTCTTGCTCTTCTTGTGCCCAATGTGAGCCGCCCATACTCCGTCATTGGCCTCTTGGTTCTTCAGTCCAAGCCTAATCATCTGTCCTTCACCGCTCCTGGTCCACCCGGCATGGACTCTGCATTTGACCTTCTCCGTCGCCGTCGACCAACTTGGTGCACCCAAAACTACACATTCACAAGGCAAGGGAGATGTTGCGCAACACACTCAACACAACACAACACAACATGACACCCCAGTTAGCCATTATCATAATCAAGCACATATGAAATACAAACTTAACTGGAAAGCCTCAAACCTCTCAACTCTTGTGTCAATAATTGATCACACATGGATGAGACCAAGGCATTTCTCAACTCGTCTCTCAACATTTCAGTTTACTCTTATGTGTTTAAACTTCTTTGTCACCATTTTTTCAAGAGCGTAAACCATTCAAAATATTTGTTTGCTAGCATTTAGTTAACTGTATACATAAGGGGATGGTGAATTATGTCCATTTCTACTTGGTAGTTTTTGACAGAGAAACTTTTGGCGCTGCTGACGCGACTGCTTATGCTGTCCATAGTGAAGAAGTATTCTCTGGTTCGCATGCATAAAAGTTTCCTTGCATTTGTCCTTCATTTTGTCTGCATTGACACACTCCACTGCACCGGGAAAAAAATGTCTTGTTTATGTTTACTACTACAAGTACATTCCTGTGCCGTGCACCATAGAAGTTCAGAAGAGGGGACCAAGGTAAACAAATGGACAGCATATGCCTGAGAAAGGTAAACAAATTACAAATGGCATCAATCATGCCGTGATATTATAACTACCCGTCTTCATCAGATGGCTGCGAACTAGATTAGACAAATCATGCATCAATGGCGATTACCATGACCGTTGCAGATAACTACATCTGAGAAGAAACAGAGACCTGACGCCTCCACTTCATCATCATCTGAGAATAACAAGGCCGGCATGCTTTTGTCCTGTCGTCCCTCGCAGGCGGCGGCGTTCACGGAGCAGCAGCTGAAGCAGCTCCGGGCACAGTGCCTCGTGTTCCTCTCCATCAGGTAATTAACACAGTTATCGAGTTCCTTACTTGCACAATTTAAACTGTTAATCCGCGAGGTTGCATTTTTCCATTGATCAACAGATCCCTGTCTCCTGTTTCTGTTCATTCAGAGAGATGGGTCTGATTTGGAGTTTTGGACGATGGCTGATGGGGTTGTGCTTGTTTAGATAGGTAGATGATCAAGCCTAAAGTTGTGTAATTACTAGTACTAAGGAAATAAATGAATTGTTTGTTATGTAGAAACAACATGGTGCCCACGAAGAAGCATCTGGAAATTGCACTCGGCGAATTTTCAGCAGAAGGTAAGAACTGGAACCAGTAGGTTACATGTGGATTTCAGGCTGGCACACAAACATTTTGTGGTTTCATTGGTCATCCTGTCCTTGATGAATATAACGTGAACTAACCCCATCTCGACGACCAGGCAGCAGTAGCCATGGCGGCAGCAGCGGCGGTGGAGACAACCGTGGCGAAAGCGAAACCGGCTTGTCTTCTGCGCCGGTAGTCAGCCTGTTCGGGAGGCCGTATCGTATCGTGGATTATTGACTGCTGGCTGGTTTGGTGTGAGAGAAAAACACTGTTCCCGGCTGGAAATTTACGATCGTTTACGAGCAAGCGAACAGGCTGAACTGTTCTCTGTACTGACTACTGTATTGCCACCGGCGGATCATCTGGACATGTCCAGGCTGGTAGGCTGTCGACTCCTCTGAGTGGCACAACCAGAAGAATTGTACGCCAAGGACCGCGCAAAATGTAGTGATCGATAGGGATTGCATATCATTACTGTTTTACCAGTCCTGTTGTATAGGGCATAGGCATTTCAGCATGACATTTTCTTCGGAAATCGGAGTCGAATGGTATATGCGAATACAGCAGATTAATTGCTCTATTATGCACAAACTCTTGTTCTTGTCTTGTAATAGCTGGTAACCCAGAGAATGATATTTTGCTTTCAGTATTTCGAACTATTGACTCAGGACCAATTCTCTGGTCTAAAAACCAGTTACCTTGTATTTGATTTCTGCATTTGTTACTTTATGTTCAAGAAGACATGTCACACGAGAACTTTGTTGCTCGCCATACCTGAGCAGCTCCCTTTTCTGGTGTATGCATGAATGAAGTTAATTAATTTTTTCTCTACATAGAAACTACTATATGAAAACCCATAAGTCGAGAAGGTTAGTTTCTACTCGATATTTATTGCTCTCTCAATACTCTAAAAACTATCTATGGAAGCTGTGGGATGCATGGGACGGGCCTGGGGAGCTAGCAGTTTGACTTGCTTTCAGTTGTATGTGATCAACAGTGCAAGCCACGTAATTTAATAGTAAGATTTGGAGAATGGATTGCCTTTTTTTTTACAATATCAATTCTTGGGCATTAAACTACATTTCTTTAAAACCATATAATTGGATGTAACCACATCAATTTATCTTAATGGAATATGATTACGGGTCTATGGGGTGTGATTGCTATATGTATATTGGCTGTAATGGATAATTACTAAGGTGCCATATGGTTGATTTTGTCCTGGGTGTCTCAATGGGTTGATTCTGTCCTAGGTGTCTAAATAGGCTCGTTCTACTCTATCCTAGTGCATAAATAGACCAGGACTAGAAAAAAGAGAAGGCTGGTGTAAACTAAAGGGAAAAGTCTATTTTACCTTCTCAACTGTCGCGAAAGTTAGATTTTCCTCCCTTAACTATAAAACCGGACACAACTCCTCTCTCATCTTCTAAAACCGGACATATGAGCTCCTTGGCTGTTTCCTAGGTGGTTTTCTCTCTCTCTTTTATCTTTATTTCGGATGAATCTTCAAAAAATCATAGTA
This sequence comes from Miscanthus lutarioriparius, assembly GCA_904845875.1. Classification (NCBI taxonomy): domain Eukaryota; kingdom Viridiplantae; phylum Streptophyta; class Magnoliopsida; order Poales; family Poaceae; genus Miscanthus; species Miscanthus lutarioriparius. Next base: position 40,918,153 of record CAJGYO010000009.1, read on the forward strand.
AATCATAGAAAAATTATAAAAGAAAAAATCCAATTTTTTTAGACTCCACATGAGTAGATCTACACAATAAATCTATGATACGGTATGCTTTATAACAAATTTTTTGCTCTAGCTTTTGATCTATGCTTTTCATAATTAATTCAAAGCTGCAGTTTTTGTGGTTCATTTGTAGTGAAAATTTTATGGTGGGCCAATCCTTGTATGCTTGAGCTGTAATAAAAATTTCATGCTTATTTGATCATGTATGACTGAAGTATAGATTTATTCAGGTTTATGCTTGTTAAATAGTTTTCAAATTGTTAAATGAGTGTAAAAATAGAAAATGTGTGTTCTATGTGTAATGTTCTATGTGACAACAAGATTATGTTAAGTGTTCATAAGATATAACAATAGTAACATTACGTAGAGAACACATATTTTCTATTTTTACTCACTTTTAACTATTTAACAAGCATAAAACTGAGTAAATCTATAACTCAGTCATACATGAACCATTGAGCATGAAATTTTTACTATAGCTCAAGCATACAATGATTAGTCCACCATTAAAATTTCACCACAAAAAACTACAGTTTGAATTAATTACAGAAAAATAGATCTAAAGCTAGAGCAAATATTTTGTACTAAAGCATACCACATCATATGTTTACTGTATAGATCTAGTCATGTGGAGTCCAACAAAACTAGATTTTCTATTTTACAATTTTTCTGTGATTTACTATGATTTTTTCAATAATCCAGCAAAAATAAATATCAAAGAAAAGGAGAAAAAACACCTACGGAAATAGCTAGGGAGGTCACATGTCGGGTTTTAGAAGATGAAGGGGGAGTTGTGTCCGGTTTTCTAGTTGAGGGAGAAAATACTGACTTTTGCGATAGTTGAGGGAGACAAAATAGACTTTTTCCTAAATTAAATGGGAATGGTATACAATTAATTGAGCCTAGGCTGGTGTAAATTAAATGGGCTTGGTCTACAATTAATTGGGCCCACAAATACATTTGGCTCACTAAGACTCTAAGAGGATGCACATTTGGCACGTCACTACATGGGCCTTACTAGGCCTCAAGGTATTTAGCGATTTTTAGATCAGATCATGACAAAATGCAAATACCACAAAATTATTAAATACTAAGGATCACAAAATCTATGACGAAAAAACACATTTTCATCATAAAGCATTGTTTAACACACATAATTTATGACGAATGGGTTTGTCTCACAAACGTCATAGATGGTGCTACTATGACGAAATTTTTAAGATTCATGATGCAAATCGTTCATCATAGATCCCCATAATTCTTGTAGTGAGATCGGTGAGAGTAGAAGACCATGAACCCATGTTCAATAACCAGACCTAGAATTAAAACCATGGTATTCACACTTTAAAATTTTGTTAGTGAAATTGACACAATTTTTTTTTGGGAAATGACTCGATAACAATATGACAGCCTACAAGTTTATGCTGGTTAGTGTAACTAGATTAAACATGGGCTCCACTTGAAAGGCGAGGACCTAGACTAAACATTACTAAAATGTCTTTGAATAAACCGGCACAAGACAGGGCCAATTTATACTAATAAAGAAGAACTTTACTAAAAATGACTAAGTATCCCTTTTAATAAAATCACCTCCGTAGTTCTTTCTAAAAAATAATGACTAATATAATAGTTGGCTGTTTTGTGAATATTGATTAGTTGGGTAAGATTAGCATTTGGACCCCCCCCCCAACCCCATATTAGAAACATGATGGAAGGAAATTGAAGGGCGCTCTCCATCTTACCCAAAAGACACCTAATAGACGCTAGAAAATTTGACGCCTTAGTTTCTTCAATGGATCTTGGACATTGTGATAATAAATATCCAATCCAAATGCAAATGAATCAAGTCTAAGTTTATCCAAAGCACTAGGGTTTGATTGGACTTTGAACGATCCACATCTACTCACACGTCCTTTGACATGCATGAATCAATTAAGTTCACTTGAGATTTGTTCCCACAATAAGATTGGCTACATTGCACAAGAGCAGATCGATGATATCAAAGGTGTTCAGCCTTTCACGTTCAGATCCACTTAATAAAAGAAAATCACTTTAGCATTCCCATCCCGCGCCATGCCGGCGCTGCCGGCGCTGGCTTCTTCTCGAGCGGCGGCAGAGTCGATTGTGCACCGCACCGCTCGGCGCACATGCATGAACGTCCGCCGCCGCTGCAGTAGCCATAGACGTAGTTTTGTCCCGCCTTTTTCTTGCAGATGGTCACGCAACCCGCGTCGGACGTGCAGGTGACACCCGTGCTCGAATCACAGAGTGCTGATCCGCCTGCAACCAGAAGAGTCTATTTGTTCATTTGGAGATTCAGAGAGCATTAGCGAGCCATGTTTTGCAGGAAGTTTGCATTTAGCAGCCAAATGTTCTCCTGCAAACCCACCAAATGAGGAAGTTTCTTCACCATTTGACGCGATGAGCATGGCCAAGGTGAGGCCAACGACCACTGCTGCTAGTTTCTTGTAAAACGACGCCATAGCTGTATATATGTGGGGTGCAACGTATAAACCAAGAGAGCTGTTGTATTGGATATTTATAGAGACGCTGGCTGGCTAGCTAGCTAGAGGCGGGCCATCAGGTTATCATTTGCCCTATAAAGATATGCAAATAAATCCACTTTCTGTTTTGATAACTAATAATTGTTATATTTTGGTAACTAATTTTTTAGAAAAAGGGAAATATTTTGGTAACTAATAATTTGCATATGATGTGGTACGTATATGCATGGTTTTGATTATAAGTTAATGATTTGCCCCAGTAAAAAAATATATGGCGTCCACGCGGGCCCGCACCACCAGGACGTCGCCTACAAGAGCCTGTGTTTCTCGCGCCCACGCGGGGCCCGCGCCGCCCTGACATTGCCCACCCCACACACCCCCTTCCGCTTCCCTCGCACATCCCATGTGTAACACCCCGATATACTTTTATAATATTTATATGCAACACTTGCAACATACAAAAGAAGACAGATGAAACATATAAAACGTGCGCCTGAAACACATGCAAAAACACCTAGAAACACTTAAAAACCATTGCAAACATATGCAACATACAGACAAAACACTTGGAACATATGTGTGAACCATATATAACATCCAGATAAACGCTTGTAACATACGTCTGAAATAAACGAAACCTTGGGAACAGACACTTGCAACATACCTTTGAAACACTTGCAACATGTGCAACATCCTGATCTACTTTTGCAACATACAGATGAAACACATGCAACTTCCATATGAAACATATAAAACACTTGAAACATACGCTTGCATCATGCGCTTTCAGCATAATGTCACTATGCTGCTTGGACAAATGGATGCTCGACAGCTCGATGTCGGCGCGGAGGCCAGCGGTGCCGCATGGAGCTCGCCGGTGCAGCAGTAGCCGCGCGGCCCACCTGCGATTCTCCAACGCCTGCTACTCCAGCGCTGCTGCTCACTCGGCCGCAATCGTCCAATGCCTTGTGCTTGCAGGGGATGGGGCGCGGCGCAGCCGGTGATGGGGTGCGGCGCGGTGGGGGAAGGGGGCGCATTGGGGCAGACGGATGAGCGGCCCGGAAATACTCAGCCACGCCGCGACGAGCGGATGAGCGGAGTGGGGAATTTTTTTAGAGGTCAGTCGCTGCGCAGGATTGGCAGCGCCGACGGGACGGATGCCCGTGGCTGAGCATTTCGGAAACATATATGGCTTAAAATCATTATAGCAACAATCTATGGCCCTTTAAATTAATATGGTGCAAAAATCATGGCAACAGCAATCTGCGAGTACTTTAAATAAGGTGCAAAATCATTGTACCAGCTATCTATGCCCCTTTATGTATGGCAGATTGTAGCCAGCAGGGATGCGAGTATCCGAAGAGGGATTGCAAATGCATAGTTGAACAAAAAAATAGCAAAATTTTTTTTCCTGGACACAGACCAACGCTAAGCTACCAAGACGGTCGCCCGAGATACACGCGCTTGTGTGATTTGATCTAGACTTTTAACCCACAAACCTTCCATCTCACAAGATCCTTGTTGATTAAAATTTTGGGATGACATTTTAGCAACTAAATGACACTTCAAGATATTATTGAATCCTAAACTCTCATATAGAGTTTGTCATCCACAAATAGTTATGAATTTTAGAAACAAGTTGAATCTCAAATTACAAATATGAGAAGTAATTACTGGCATTATAATGACATGGCACAAAACAAACACATACTCCCACCGTCCAGTAATATACTAAGCATCAAAAAATTATGCATAACTATAAGGAGGGAATAAGAGATAGTTTTGCATTAAATAGTAGTACAAATTTGATAGGTATTATATCTCATTACTTGTCATTTTACCAACTAATCTCCAATAATCACGCTGATGATTGCGTCTGATTAGGAATGTAGTAAGGGTATGTGTCTTTTGTATTTCTCTTCTTGTATTTTAAAATATCAAGAATACAATATATAACAAGATAGAGGAGGTATGTATATTTGCTTTCTTCTATTCGAGCAACTCTACCAGTAGCCTTCAAATTAAGACCTCTACTTTTGATTGTAGGTCTCAACTAGTTTTGAGGACTTGGGGGTTCATATTTTAGAAGGGCCTCAAATCAGGGCCCCTACTTTTATTTATCCCCCCTTGGACAAATAATCTATGCATTATATATATTTATTTGACACTACATCAATTCAAGCTACAATATTAGTAGTTTATACAAATGACTAGTATTAAACTGGTGGGCGTAGCTCGAGTTCAGGCCTTAGCAGCCATGTTCCCATATATAACGATAGGAATGATCAGGAACGTTGAGCGATACCCGTATGATACTTTTACAAGATTTTTGCACTGTGGGAACATAATGCTATTTTTACAAGATACTTTTACAGGAGTTCAGGCGAAATGCTATTTCACAATAATTAATTTCATCATAGCATGTGTGCCACGCCACTCGCCATGTCACCCGATATGTCAATTGTGACACGTTAATGATGATGTGGGCTCCCTATTCATCATGTTGTGATGTTTTTGTTGACAATTAGAAGCATCATTTGTTTAGTGACAAAAGTGTCATACGACATTATTTTTCTTTGATTCATCATAGAAGGGGTTTAGAGAGCCACCTATGACAACAGTATTTTCATCACCGTAGGCGTACTATGACCAAAGAAAAATCCTGTCAGTGACGTGTATGCCTTGTGGCAAAAGAAAACATTCCAGGTTACTAGCTTAACCCAACAAGGCATGTCCTGCTTATTATAAACTTTGTGGAGGTACGCTGGAGGATGGATAGCCTTGATCTGAAATCGAAGATCAAACAATTGAAGTCATGGCCCAAAAAAAAACAACTGAAGTTGTTTTATTTATTTTCTCCACCCTTTTAACAAGAACTAAGCGAGCTTATCTCCACTTTTTCTGTACTGAACTTTCCGGATCCTGATACGCAGTCGCATCGCCAGATAATAAGCCATAGAGATGCGCATCCAATTCAGCGCGCACGCAGTGTCTCTATGACGTGGACGGATGTTTGTCTAATGTCAAGGGCAAGTATAATTTCTCTTTGTGGTCCACTTGTCACACATCGTCCATTGTGTCGCCAGCTACTACAAAACAAGGATATTGTAACACATTCTCGTAACACATTCATTGATGTGTTCCAAAGAAATTTCATAGTAACACAAAACTATGTGTTACAAATGTGGATTGTAACACAAAAGACTTGTTTTACAAAAATGTGTTACTAACAACAATTATAGTAACACAAAATTAATGTTACAAGTAAAATGTTACAATAGTGGTACTATATTGTAACACATTAATGGAACAGATGAAATGTGTGACAAATATGCACCCTATAGTAACACAAAATAATGTTACCATTAAAGTGCTACAAAGAAATATATACACGTGAACTTCCAATTCTAAGTTGCAAGGATGTCGCATTGTGTGTCGAGTGTCTTCCTAGGTAATAGGCCATCACATCGTGGTCCTCACATGACACTAGAGTAGGAACGGGTAGGCAATTAAGAAGGTCGTAATTGAGCAGAACCAATGTTCTAAAATGCCTAAAAATTAAAAAACAAAAAGGTATTGCAGTGTGTCTAAGAACCAACTTTTTAGTCTAAGAACAATACTTGAGGCAATTTCAAAAAAAAATGCCTTCACAAAAGAATGAGATGATTTGGAGACCCCCTTCACTTTGTTTTTTAGGTGATATCAGGAATATTATGAACAGTCATGTAGACCATTTACATATAGTATATGAATTCATAGAGATCTCAAGACTAAATAAATATCCATGTATGTTCTTCAACTACAGGACCATGCATCCACATACTTGAGCCCTGGAACAAGGTGACAAAATATTAATCAGGAATGATAGAAAAAAGGGACTATTGTAAGAATGTTGCTATACTATAATTGGAAAAATAATAATAAAGCATCTAAAACTAAGACAATTTCAATTGATATTGTGCCAAAATTACTATAAATAACTATGTCAATATAGCTGCAAGTACTGAATAAAAGTGAACAAGAGTGGACATAAAGTGGATTCAAGCGGATTCTTTTCATCTCTTAACATGGGAAAAATATATTGGGTAGCTTATAATGTCAAATAATGTTCAAGTAACCAGTCATATGTCCATTATCTTGTTCTAAGTAATTCCATATGACCATAATTCAATGTTTTTTAACATGTAAGTAAGAATAAAAGCATATAGATTAGGATGATCCAACATTTTTAACTTGAGTAGGCATAAGAACTTTTTCGTGGTACCATCTGCTATGCTTTGGACAACCTAGCAATATAGCCACAACAATGGTAAGCCAATGATTAACAGAAGAAGCACTGCATAAATATTATTAATATTAGCTTACAATATTTAGAGAAGAATTAAAAATCTCGCTTCTTAAATCTACGTACATACCAGAGCTAGATGTATCTTTCATCTTTTCCCAAAGACAACTTTCAAAACTATTATTATGCCTAAACCAAGATTCACAACGCCCTGGCTCTAAGAATGGGCTGAGGTCCAAACCAAAACCACACCAAACCATGTCCACCATGCTATGCTATTTAATCCATACCAATCCATTCATCCACTCGATGTAAAACCAACCCATCCATAGCTGTAACACATGCCCCCTACACCAAATTAAACCAATGTCTCACCTGTGGGTTGAGCCCATTAAAGTCTATTTGCCAAACAATGGGTTCAATTCGCTTCTAATATTAAGCCAACAGACAGTCTCGGTGCATCAAGGTTGGTAACCAGTCTAGCACCACCTGCCAAAGCAATGTTGGCAACAGGTGTATGTGTATCTAAACCAGTCAAAACAATGTATATCAATTTGTTTACCTCATTGATGAATTTTGATGTGTCCATACTGCCATACTGCCATGGCTTTCTGGTGTGGGTATGGCACCCATCCAAGCTCCAAACGGGGAAACAAATGATCTGTTTTGTGGTGATGGTGCAGCCCACCAACCTGCATAAAAAAAACAAGATGACTAATTTAATATGGAGCTTATTAATATGTTGTCATGTTCAATATTTATCTCGGTGAAGAACTCAACAAATGCAGCACACACTCCACGTTCCTGACCTACATCTCAACTTCGAAATATCCTAATCTTGCAGTCAACTGAAAGAAGAAAAAATAAAACTCTAACCACAAAAGAAAAAGTAAATCACTATCTGTAGGATCTCAGATTAGGCTCTGTTAAGAGCATCCCAAATTCCCATCTGGGAATAGCACACTGATGGATCTATATAGCAAATCCATCCTCTAGTCACCTATTCTTGTCCGGAAACAGAGCCATAAAAAACAAACGAAAATAGAAGGCTTGATGTCGATCCAGATAAAAACAAACCACTGTAACACCCTAAAATTTGCTTCTCAAGAAATAGAGCTAAAATGATTTAATTTTGTATTTTTATGCTCATGAAAATATGGGGAAATAATAAATTTTTATTAGATTAAAATTTATCTTAAGGTAGAAACGTGTTTGTTGCATTCAATAGTCCTTTGGAGGTTATAATTTATCTTAATTTTGATATAAAAGAAGTTGGTGATCCAAAAGAAGTCCTTTGGAGGTTACAATTCAATAGAAGAAGGATTTGAGTTTAAGGCAAGTATAGCATGGGATCTTTCTTGTTGTCCTTTACACTTTTAATCATTTAATTCATACTGCATGTGTGTACCTTGACTGTCACTAAGGATTTTCTAGTTCTTTGTTACCTTGTGCCTTGTTACCTATGGGGTATTATATTGGGGTAGTATGATGCTAGTCCTCAATTAAAGACCATGATCTTGTAACTTGACTAATGGTATATGCAATAAACATTAAAAGATGATTTTTAGCAACAAGAAATTAGGGGCTAGGGCATTGGGTTGTTTTTATGGTGCTCTAGATTCCTCTTCCTAAGGACTTATCTGTAAGTGAATATCCGGGACTTACAGTACAGCTGTGAGGGCTACATGGCTCTAGCTTTAGCTCAGTATGAGAAACTTTTTCTAGTTTGTTAGAGGTTACCTTTATGGTGTAAGAATGGCTTGACGAACCGGGTATAGAACATCCTCTACTCTTATGTGTATAAGCTGTGTGTCATTGTGCCATTCGACAGGGGGTTCTTATATCTGTTTGCCGAGTGAATCTAATGGCCCTAACTTATTAGACGAACCTTTGAAAGGCTTCATAGTGAACCATGTCGACCTTCCTTGGAAGTGAGTTAAGAGATTAGCTACCTCAAGCGAAAGGGTAAATCACGACTCACAGTGAAAGTGTACAACCTCTGCAGAGTGTAGAGGCGAAGCCATTGCGGGGGCGGATGTGCGTGCGGTAGAGGCGGAGGCATTGAAAGCAGGATAAGGTAGAGAGAGACGAGGAAGGAGAGAGAAAGGAAGAAAAATGCAAGAAGAAAGGCAAAACAAGAGAAAAAATAGGAATTTGTTATGGACATTTCATTCTTTCCAACAACGAGAGGTTTTACTAAAGTTTTTTTTTCTAACTAGAGAAGCTAAAGAAAATAATAAGTCGCTTGATCAGATAAGCTAGAACTGATGTGTTCAAATTGAAGTTGGAGCTCTAGCTAAGGCACCATAGAAACGTGAGCTAGGGACATCGTTGTCCTATAGTACTAGCTAGAACATACGGTGGTTTACATGTCCACTTGCTGTACCCTGTACGCCAACAGTGGTGGTTAGAGGAACACATAATCTAAACAGGGATAGTAACTTGAAAAGATTGGGCAGCACAAGCACAAGCACGACAATGACTCGCTAATCCATTGCATCGATCCATGCTGGCCGATCCATGGAAGGGCCGGCATGTGTTCGTAGCGTGCGCTGCCTGTAATCTGCCGTGAAACATGCCGCGCACATTGGCGGTTCTATTACACTGCTGTACTCGATCACTGCCGCTGTCTGTGGTGGTGCCGTCCACGTCCTCGTCCTCGTGAGATCACTGCAGATGATGACGATGCCTGACCCCGGAACCACAAAAGTTTCAGCGCCAAACACAAGGCTAGGCTAGGTATCTAGCTAGCGCCACCGATCGCCATCTTCCACTACTTGAAAAAAGATTTATAGGACGTGGTCCTTTTCACTGAAATGGCGGCTGGCTCTTTAGCCGCCCCTACAGTGCGCTGTCAGACCACACCCTGTGCGCTGGACACCAGCCGCCCCTACAAATGGCACAGTAGGGGCGGCTAGTGTCTCCAGCCACTCCTACAAATGGGGGTCATTTGTAGGGGCGGATGGTGATTGAGCCGCTCCTACAGTTTGAATTTTAGGGGCGGTTCAATCACCAGCCGCCCCTACAAATGTGTACAGTATATGTAGCAGCCACCACCTTCTTCCTTCTCGGGTCACTCACTCTAACCCAAGAAAAAAAAAGGTTGGGAGGCCTCGGGCTCCTCCCAAAAATTGCTCTACTAAGAGGGGGTTTGATCTCAATTCCTTTGGTGGGGACGTCGTAGAAGGTAAGAAAATGCTATTCCAACTCTTTAATTGAAGTTTTAATGGTTGGTTAGTGAGTAATTTGATTATTGGTTTTCTCTCTCCTCCATGGTGCTTGAGCTTTGTATGTAGCAAATTAGACCCTAGATTTGAAGCTATTAGTGTAAATTAGGTAGAGAAATGAGCTTACACTCTTTATTAGTCGATTTTGCTTGATTTTAGACCCTAGATTACACCCTAGTTTGATTAAAGCAAATGCATGAGATCTAGTTCTAGATCTAGGTTTTTGTTTTTTTTATTTTTTTAATGAAATTCGATTTTGGGTGGCATGAAAGGTAGTTTTTTAGACCATTTCTTTGTGATGGTATATATTAACCATTTTATATTTCATTTCAAATATTTATGCGTTATATTAGTAGGCAATTGATTAATTATCCTCTACCATGGAGTATATATAATCATTCTCAATTAATTAATTATTAATTTGACTCATTTCGTATATTTTTTTGGTTGTGTTGTATTTTTAAAAGATAGAGTACATGAACTCTTGGATGTATGATTCGTTAAGATTTGAGGCACCTTTTCATGAAGAGGTTGACAATTTTATTGAAGCCGCAGAGAAGCATGCAGCGACGTTGACAGATAATAAGGATACAATTATTTGTCCCTACAAGGATTGTGAGAACACAATGGCATTTACAGATTCGAGTATCATCAAAGAACATCTGATCAGGCGAGGATTTGTTCGGAACTACACAGTTTGGATTCATCATGGTGAAACAATGGCAGTTGATGATGATGGCGATGTTCTAGAAGATGATGCCGAAACCCTGCAGTACCTGTCCCAATACTCAGACCAGCTTGCTCAACAAATGGATCATGACTTAGGCAATGATCAAGGTGGTGACATCCGCAATGAACAAGGTGGTGATTTCTGCAATGATGGCGGAGGACGTGAGGGGGATAAAGACGACGGTGACAATTTGGATGAAATGCTTCGGGCCGTTGGACCAGAAATATTACTACTGTAAGAGAGGTCTACAAAATCTAGAAAGGGTGACAACAAAGATCGAAGGAGAGCGTGTATGGTGTAGAGAAGGGTTGTCCAACACTTTGGACATCGCCACGTTTTGTGCTTGAGCTACTCACCCCGAAGGCTAAAACTACCGGGTCGATCCAGCATTTTGATGATCTTTTGCATCTCCTAGCATGGTTGCTTCCACAGCCCAAACTCAGTTCCCCGCCAACACATACTATGCGAAGAAGGTTATAAGTCCTTTGACAATGGGCGTTTAAAAAATCCATGCATGCCCCAACCATTGTATCCTCTTTTGTGGTGACACGTTCAAAGATCTAGATAAATGTCCTCAAAAGGGCTAGTTAAATACAAAGACAATGACCTTTACGGGGGGAGAAGCCTCCACGGGGAACAAGAGGAATAAGAAGGGTGGGAAAAAGGCGGTACAAGAATCTCAGCAACCAGAGAACACTCCATTAGGCAATGATGCAAAGAAGAGAAGAATTCCTGCCTTAGTAATGTGGTACCTACCGGTGACCGACCGCTTGAGGCGTATATTCCTGAACCCTAAGGAAGCCGCGCTCATGACATGGTGGCAAGATGAGCGCAAGGTAGCAAACGATATGATCGCACACCCGGCCGATTGTAGCCAGTGGAAAGACTTCGATAAGAACAACCAAGATTTCAGCGAAGACCCAAGGAATGTACGGTTCGCCTTGAGCACTGATGGAATGAATCCCTTCAACAAGAGGATGAGCGACCATAGCACTTGGTCAGTGATTCTGACCATGTACAACATCCCAACATGGTTGTGCCAGAAGAGAAAGTATCTTTTCCTCACGGTTCTAGTTTCTGGCCCTAAACAACCAGGCATTGATATGGACGTGTTCCTCGAGCCTGTGATGCAAGAATTTGAGAAACTTTGGAAGCATGGGGTGCCGATGTACAATGCGTTCCTACAGGAGGACTTCACATTAAAAGCAATAATATTTGTCACTATCAACGATCACCCCGTGTTGTTTGCACTGTCTGGATAGATCAAAGGAAAGACAGAATGCTTAGTCTATTTGGATGATACTAAATGGGTTTTCCTAGATGGATCCAAGAAGGTTGTTTACATAAGGAACCGTTGCTTCTTGAAGACAGGTCACAAGTACCGCAGCAAATTATACATGAGATACTATGACAACACCCTGGAGAATGAACCCCCTCCGAAGAGACGTCATAATGGAGAACATGTGTACAAAATGGTGAAAAACATAAAGATCGTCTATAGAAAGAAGAAACTAGATGGAACGATCAGAGATAGAAGCAAACCTCCTATCGAAGGCGTACCTTTTAAGAAACAATCAATCTTCTTTCAGTATTTGCCTTATTTGCCACAACTGGAGGTCCCCCATACCATTGATGCTATGCACGTGCAGAAGAATGTGTTTGAGAGTCTCATGGGTACCTTGATGGACACAGCCAAGTCAAAGGACGGACTAAAAGCACGAAAAGACATGGTGCAGCTCAAAGTGATGCCAGAACTTCACCCGATACTTGAGGATAATGGAAAATACACTCTGCCCATGGCTAGCTACAACCTAGACCTACTAGAGAGAACTTTATGCACTTTTGTCAAGGACATCAAAGTCTCAACTGGGTTTTCGGCGAACCCCAAGAAGCTAGTGTCGATGAAGGACTTGTCATTTACAAACTGCAAGGCTCACTATTGTCATGTGATGCTGACCATGTACCTACCAATTGCAATTAGGGCTATAAAGCTAGAGTTCTTGAGGATGGCCATCACCCGCATGTGCTACTTCTTCTCGAAGATCTCACAGAAGACCATTGGCAAGAAAGAGCTGAGTGACCTACATGATTTCGTGGTCGAGACCCAGAACCAACTAGAGATGTGTTTACCTCCTGCTTTTTTTGATATAATGGTACATCTCACGATTCACATGGTTAATCAGATACAGGCTTTGGGCCCTTGTTACCTACATGAAATGTGGTCCTACAAGTGGTTCATGTCGGTTCTAAGCCGATACATGCATAATCGTGAATACCCAGAGGGCTCCATGATAGAGGGCTACAGTAGCGAAGAAGTCGTCGAGTGTTGTCAAGAGTACTTGACAATATAGAAAGGGATTGGTAATCCTAATTCTCGTCACAAGGGTAGGCTGGCTGGGAAGGGAACCGATGGTAGAAAAGAGTTCATAGACCAAGATTACAAAGAAGTGAGTCGGGCACATTACAGTGTCTTGCAGAGCTCTAAACTGATGGAACCATACATTGAAGAACACTTGGAAATCATTATGGCGGAGAGGGATGGTCATTCAGATGATTGGGTCATAAAACAGCACAAGCAACGCCTAACTTCATGGTTGAAGGACAAGAACATACCGCCGGGAGAAACAATAGATTCTATTACCATCAGTAAGTTGGCAGAGGGTCCATCGAGACAAGTGACATCTTGGAATGCTTATGACATCAATAGGTACACGTACTATACCCACACAAAGGATAGTAAATGTGTGAACCAAAACAGCGGTGTTTGGATAGTGTCTCTTGACGAGGTGGGGTGAAAGACCCATTTCTTTGGCATAATTGAAGATATATGGGAACTTGACTATGGAAGGGATATAAAGGTGGCCTTGTTTCGATGCCGTTGGATCAAGCAATATCAAATCAATGACATCGGTTTGAGTGTCATGGACCTCCAGAACATAGGCTACCATGATGATCCTTGGGTGCTCGCTTCACGTGTCGCACAAGTTTTCTATATGCCCGACCCGAAAAGTACCCACCCACCGAAGAAGAGAATTAAGCACGTGGTTGTCCCTAGGAAACAACACATTATCGGAGTTGATGGCGTCGATGATGCTGAAGCCTACAATAACAACGATGAGATGTTGCTATTCACAGACTTTACTAAGAAGATCAGTCTTGTTGAAAAAAACCTACCCAAAGACATAATGCCATGGGAAAAAAAGGTGTTAAGGGGAAAGTTGTCACGGCGGGGCCTACCTAGTGCGCGTGTCTGCAAGACTTCATCTATGTATGTGTCAATTTGTGTATGTGTGTGAGACTATATTTATGTATGTGTCAATTATCGGAGTTTTAATGAACACTAGTCAAAAAATCATGAATCTCACACATAGTTTATAAAACTACTTGTGATACATGCCATTTTGTAACTAATGTTTATTAACACTTTGTCAAATGCAAAAAAGATCAAATTAAACATTGTAGATCAGGATGAGTACAACAAACTTGTTATTCATGAATTCTAAATTTGAAACCATTTAGGTTTTCAAAAACAGGTTTAAAGTTGTCTTTTTTTTCAAATTCAAAATTTAAATCGTTCAAACTTTGTCAAATTGAAAATTGACCAAAATAAATATTGTTGATCTTGATGAGTACTACAAACTTGTTATTCATTACTTTCAAATTTGAAACTATTTTGGCTTTCAAATACTGGTCTCAATGTTTAAACTTTGATTTTCTATTTAAAAAAATGATTTTGAAAAATATTTTTAAGGGCGGCTGGGGAACGGACCGCCCCTACAAATCCCCACAGCTATATATAGGAAGGAGCGCACCAGTGCCAAAATTTGGCTAAGTCTTGGGCGAGCTCCTCCATTTCGACGCCGTCAGGCTGCCAAATTTCCCCGCGCCGCCACCGCCGCCATCACGCCGCCGAGCTCCTTCACGGCGACCCCCACCCCTATCCTCCTCCTCCTTGTCCGCGCCCCACCCCTGTCCTCCTCCTTGTCCGCGCACCCCACCCGTGCTCCTCCGGCGCCCCAACCTCGGAACCCTAGCTCCGGCGCGTCGCCGCCACGGGAACCGCTAGGAACACCGCCGCCGAGCACCTTCACGGCGACCTCCTCCTCCTCCTCCGGTGCCCCATCCCGGAACCCTACCTCCGGCACACCGCCTTCATGGGATCCGCTCTCGGAACCCCGCCCCCGTGCTGGTGCCCGTGCGCCGCCATGGTGCCCCTGGTGCACGTGTGTGCCGCAGTGGTGCCCCTGGTGCTCGTGCGTCGCCGTGGTGCCCCTGCTGGTGCCCGTGCGCCGCCATGGTGCCCCTTGGTGCACGTGCGCCTTTCGCTGGTGCACCGTTGTGGTGCCCCTGGTGCCCGTTCGCCGGCGACGTCGTGCCTCTCCTTCCGCGAGCCCGTCGACCTCTCCTTCCCCGGCCCAGGCACTCTCCTTCCTCATCCTCCAAAGGTACCTGTGATGAACTGCTCCCTGTGATGCCTGTGATGAACTGCTGCCTGCGATGCTTTTGTTTTGTTGCCTGTGATGAGAATTGAGAACTGAGCAGATGCCACTGCCAATGATGCATGTGATGAACTACTTATTTCCTTACTGGTATGCTGCCTGTGATGCTTTTTTTTGAAAACTGAGCATAATGCCACTGCCTTTTGGGTGCTATTGCTGTTAACTGAGCACAATGCCATTTAGTCTATTTGAATTACCTGAGCACAATGCCATTTAGCCAAATTCAATTTTGTTAGCTGCACATTTTACTTGCTGCTACCACACTCTACTCTACTCTTGTCTCTACACTGTCTCTCTACTCTGGTAGCTGAACATTTTGGCTTCACTTTGTACTCTACTAGTCTTTGTACTACTACTATACTACATTTGTTTGATTCTTTCGCCTATAATGCCTATGATGCCACTTTGTGATGGAATGGGATAGATTTTAAGCGAGCATATGCCATCGCTAATGATGAAATTCGATGAATTTTGCATGAATTTGAGATAAGAGACTGGGTGCCATTTAACCGAGCACTTGCTACATGTGATGCCATTTTTTTTGCTGAGCAAATGTCAAATATACATCTTCCTGTTAACAAAGCACTTGTCGCCTATTTCTATGATGCTACTATATTGCTACTCTACTATGTGGTTATTGTTCTTTGTACTATGATGCATATGTGATTTGGGATCTAGTTTTGACTTTGTTTTATCTTTGTGGCATTTGTGATGATGATTTTTTAAACTTTAAAAAAAAAATTTGTTGAGGCGATGGCATATGCAATGATGTCTAGACTTTTTATATCTGAGGCGTGGCGATGATGATGAAATGTCCCTATGCTTGTGTGCTGCTAAACTAGGACGGCTTGTATCTCATATACAAGCAACCAGTGATGACAATAATGGGCAAATCTGAGCCAAATATGTAACTGATTCAACAATCTACTACTACTGTCTACTACTATGTGCTTGGTGCTGCTACTGTTCTATTGATCTACTACTGCCTACACTCTATTGCCTCATCTGTCTGCTATACTCACGAATTCAATTGTCTTACTCTCGTCTGCTGCTATGCTCTCGAATCCAATTGTCTTACTACTACTTATACTACTACTGCCTACTCTACTACTCCTGCTGTTGTCTATACTACTACACTACTACTTATACTACTACTGCCTACTCTACTACTCCTGCTGCTATCTATACTACTACTTATACTACTACTGCCTACTCTACTACTCCTGCTGCTGTCTATACTACTACACTACTACTTATACTACTACTACCTACTCTACTACTACTCCCTGTCATTGTCTATACTGCTACACTACTACTTATACTACTACCGCCTACTCTACTACTCCCCTTTGTTGTATATACTACTACTACTACTACTACTACTACTACTACTACTACTACTAGCTGATCTGCTACTCTACTACTACTTGCTGATCTAGTTGTCTATACTACTACACTACTGCTAGTACTAAACTACTACTCTCTCTACTCTATGTCACTACTCTCCTCTTTTACCCCCTCCCCTCTCCTCTCCTAAGACCATTGCCGATGATGAATTTGTCCAAGTCCATACTTATATGGAATATGATCTGATGAACAAGAACTTGTGAGGAACTTAGCATCATACCAGCCGCCCCTACATTTCCTTCTCCTCTCTTCTATGTTATGATGCCTTGAAGCTCCAAGTTCATGATCAAATGATGATTGACATGTTTCTGAGGCCTCTCTTCACCTTTTCAATTCTTATACTTTGTCGTGTATCTAAAGCACTCTTTATTTCTTGCATATATTGGAACAAATCTAGAAATGTCGCGGACAGCAGACGATGCAGCCCGAAGCATCGAACATGATGAACAGCCACTCGAAAGAGGCAAGAACTCGAGGACCAGCTTAGTCAGGAGCAGTTCAATGATGAGTTACAAAAGGATCTAGAAGTGATGCTTACTTAGGAGGAGCTTTGTGGGGAGGAAGGGGGACCAGAGGGAAGAGAAGGAAGAGAAGGAGAGACTGATGAAGGCAAAGAAGAGGATGATGATGAGGGTGATGCTGAGGACGCAGAAGGGGGATATTCAAGTCCTGATTTCCCTCCAACTGAACCCAGACGAAGGCCAATGGAGGACGAATTGGACAAGGATTTTAACCCGGACGACGAGGTAGGGATGATGCCTTATTACCTTGAAAATTTGGCTAACACTTTAGCAGTGTTACCTCTGCTAACACATTGACCTGTCGTTTATACATGTCCCTATAAAACCTCCAAAAAGACGACATCGGCGTCCAGCACGTTTTGTCGTACAAGATGGAGTAGGGGAAAGGAGTGCAGAGGCAAGACCAGTAGAGACTGACAATGAGGTCTCTTCTCCACAACCTCAAGGCACATCCACAGCCTTGGGTACCGAACCAAAGAGGAAGCGAGGGGATAGAAGGGCAAACCTATATCATGAAAAGGCATTGTATGTGATAACAGAGGTCGGGCCTGAAGGGCAGATCATCAAGCCAGAGAAGTATAGAAGCCGATTCCGTAATGCGCTTGGTTACCTAGTAAGAGATAATCTCAACCCAGCAATCCCTAATTGGAATAGTGTACCTGAGTTGAAAAAGAAGGAGCTTTGGGATACGAAGGTGGCGATCAACTTCAGGTTTCCAGAGGGCAAGAGTGAACTGGTCAAAAGTCATGCTTTCAAGATAATGGGGCACGCATTCCGATGTTGGAGGTCGGACCTGAACACGAAGTATATCCAAAAGGGGTTAACTCCATTCCACGAGTTTGGCAAAATAACTCAGAGTCAATGGGAGACTCTAGTGGCCGAGAAGACTTCACCCAAAGCGTTGGCCCTCAGTAAGCGTCATAGCGAGCAGGCGAAGCAGAACAAACACCCCCCCTCGTCTTGGCCCCGGTGGCTACGAGGGCAAGCGAGAGGTGTTTAGGAAGATGGATGAAGAGGCCGAAGCTTCTGGGAATACAAAAGTGAAGAAGTTGAGGCCACGCCTCAAGCAATGGATATATGGAAGGAGTACGGATTCATCCGGCAGTAGTCTAAAGTTTCCTAATCTGGAGACCGAAGAGGTAGTATCAAGGATACTGAAATATTCTAAAGACAAGGAGAAGGGCATATTCACTCCTTCCAGAGAGAGGGATGAGCTTAGCCTTGCCTTGGGAAATCCTGAGCACACGGGCCACACTAGGGGCTAGGGAAATTGACTACATAGAAGAAAGGATTCGAAGAGGACATTGACATGTACAAGAAACATAGCAAAGACAAAGAGTCTAATCTTACGCTACAAGTGAAGGCTCTGGTTGATTAGGTGCTGCAGGAGAAAGGTCTGTCTACGGAGCCAGGAACACTAATGGGGCCACCAGGAGAACTAGCTTTAGTTGGCAGCCCTCCAGATGTTCCCAGCAGCCAAGGTTCCACTACAACCACTACCGCCGTTGATCGCATACGAGAGCCAACTAGCTGCCGCTTGCTTGTTTCGTTTGGCAGGCACTAGTCTATGGTTGAGGTGGCAACTGGTGTGGCACATCCTCCAAGAGGCAAGTGGCACAATAAGGACATCCCACAAGACTACACTAG